>OX421508.1:26869707-27534811 GCA_949126835.1 Anisus vortex
ATCCAAAAAAAATATTTCCAAACCTCAGAATGAATCCCAGGACGAGTGGCTTCGTATTAAACTGTTTTACAAAACTAATAAAATCTTTTTAGTTGTTTAATTGAAACTGTGGCCGAGCTGGCGTACCGATGGTCCTGGGTCCGAATCTTGGAGAAGGGTTAGATATAGTCTAGATGAGTCTACCCAGCACTGATTGGTACCTGACATTAGTTTAGGGAGAAGTAAAGGCGGCTGGGCTTTGTGCTAGCCATATAATCCCCTAGTAAGCCGTGGCCAAAGAAACTGGTGAACGCTGCTTCACTGGCCCTATAGATCAATTTGGTGCGACGGGTACTTTACTATTTTAAACTTAATAAACACATACATTTGAATCTATCAATCTCATTTTTTCTCACAGTCGCCACCTCTGTATGGAAGAATATAGTAACTATTGGAATCCGTGGTGTTAATCATCAGGTTGTTGAATTTTCTTAGTTTGTTCAGACAACCCATTCCCTGCCCAGATGCGCATGACGATAGGGTTTAGCTCGATCATGTAGCGGCCATGACAGTTTTTGTTTCTTCGTCAGTGACCTTGTTTATGTGTAATATAATAATATGTTGTCAACGGTTTATCTGCTTTATTCACAGATTGATCATGACGAATTGGACAATACCAAAACAGCATCAACACAGTTTCCCTGTCTGAGATTTTCAAGACCAACACTAGTTCCCTGTCTGATATTTTGAAGACCAACACTGTTTTCCTGTCTGATATTTCAAGAATTCTTTAAAGCATTCATTACGCCTGCCCCCCCCCCCCCCCTTTATCCCTTCCTTTTTCCAAAGCTTGAGCCATCGAACGTTTTGTCTCCTCTCCCACTCCCTGCACCCTCATACCTCACCCCCGCCCCTGGGGTTTCTAAAACATGCCATGTCTCACAGACCCTACCGCTGCGGTGCCGCCAAGTGGTTCTTCAAGCGCCTGTGGAGCCGCCACTCCGTGATGACCCTCCGCGGGCTGGTCAACCTCAGCGTGGTCTCGGTGCTCCTGGTGGTGGTCTACCTGTTCTCCGTCAACCAGGTGCAGGAACACCTGCGCGCGCTGAACGGCGTTGACGTCGCCGGGTGGCGCGCGCAGACGGAGACGCCCAAGACCTACTGCCCATTAAGGTGAGTATGTTAATTGTTTGTTTATTTGACAATCACAGTGGGGCTGAAAGCAACCGATACCCAGCTCTTGATACGTATCTTATTACATTGGGTTAAAAAGGAGCAGGGTGCCAGTAGTATCTCAAGAACTGTGCTATCGACACTGTCCCGTTGTCCTTCGTTGCGTCTGTTGAGCTTTCAACTACTAGCCCTATAATTAACGTTAGGCCCATGTTTCTTAAACACAGTTTAAACATTTACGAGAATGGAGCGGTACATATTATTTAAACCCTTAGAGTAACATCATGTGTTATTAGTTATACTTTATACTATTCTAGTCGCTATGCTCTGCACATTTTGGGGGAATTTTCGTTCCCAAGGGAGGTAGATAGTATTGCTGGTAAGTTAAATCTGAGATTTTCCAAAGGTTATCCTTGTGAAGGATAATTAACTGGTGAACGCTGCCTCACCGGCCCTATGGATCAATTTGGTCCAACGGGTACTTTACGTTTAATTACCTTTACTTGTTAAGATAGAATCTTGCAAACTTTTCAATTGGCAATAAACAGAAACATAGGTGTCCGTGCGCTTTCCTGGCCACACCACCATTGATAATAGGCCTACTATGGATACCTTACGTTGCACAATTCATGCACACTTATTATTTTAAAACACTTTTTCTATTCCTCCCCCTCAGAGGGAAAGATGCTGCCCATACTAAGCTGGCCCATGGGGCGGAATTCGGTGACGTTCACAAGTCTATTCTGGAGCAGGATGGTCAAGTCTGCGTGCACCCGAAACTCGACCCATGTGACGCCTCTGTCTTGAAGTTCGACTCACTGTAAGTTCATCTACAGGTTAATATGTCAGCTATTTACAGCCAGTCTAAAGCCTTAAGCAAAACCCATAGCAAAGGGCAACAATGTTATAACTTCTTTGAATCTCATCGAGTTGTTTTAGCGGCTGGGTAATCTAATGCAGAGGTTGGCAATCTATGGAACGCGTGCCACACTTGGCACACTGATCAATTTCCAATGACACGCGGATGACCCCCCCCCCCCCCCCAAAAAAAAAAAAAAAAAAAAAAAAAAAAAAAAATAATTCAAATATCTTCTATTGAGTGCAAGGGGAAAAAGAGGATGACGTTTAGGCTGTTAGCGCGCTTAAAGAATTAGAAATGCTACTTTGTCATCGATTATCAAAACGTTGCCGACCCCTGATTCTACTGATTCTACAATTCAGTTTGAATTGATCCAATCAAAAGACTATAATAAGATGGACCGCATGCTTTGATATTTCTGCTATTGGGTAACTTGTAACACTCTGTTTCGGAATTTCCCCCTCTAGATCAGGGGGTCGGCAACCTAAGGCACGTGCTAAACTTGGCTCGCAGAGCGATTTTCAAAGGAACGCAAAAGACCTCTAAGAGGTGTTTTTTTAAAAATTGATTTTCCGGTTCTGAATGAGGAAAACTGACTGTTGAAGCTGGTGCTTTTTGAATGACGTAGCGACACATTTCAGTGATTTGAATGCATTTACAAGGACGGGGTCAAACAGCCCTTGAGCTGAGTGAAATCAAAAAATTTAACTATATGCAAGCTTACTTCCCTTTATTAAGTCATTTATTAATATAGATAGTTGGGCTTTTGAGAAGTACATCGAAACTATCAAAGCTGAGTTTTCTAAACAAAGGCAAGACTTTTAAATTCAAAGACTCATTTTTTCATACCGCATCAAACCTAACTGGCTTAATCTTACTACAACCTTCTAAGATGGAGATGCCTTTGAAGTGGAGCGGTATTGACGATTTTAAAACGCTGCCAGTTGCATTTTAAACATTAACAACAATAGGCATCGAAATGCCAATTTGCTGGAAAAACTGGAAGGAAGATGCTTAGAAAAGTCATCTGCTATTCTCAAATGGATGTTGTCCATTCGCTCCTCTACTTCAGATTTTGGTTCAGCTTATACTTGTGAACAGTAGGCCTACTTATTACATATGAAAGCTGTGTTAAGCATTCAAAGAGGTCATTTACACTTCACCACTAAGAAATGACTAAATATGTATCTGCCATTTTAAATTATCGAAGAGCAAGACAAGGCGATCATTAATTGAAACAGACTAATTGCATTTAAAAGAATTTTTGTGCTCATCTGCTACAATGAAACATAAATATAATTTATTCTAAAACAAAATTAATTTAGTAAATATAAGAAACTTTTTAAATAGTAATGGTAATGGTAATTTATATAGCGCTTCTATCCATGCTATTTTAGCATGCTCAGTGCGCTCTAGAAGACTACTAATCTGTGAGAGGTTTCACTGCTGCCGGTTAAGCGCATGTGATAACAACTCAATATTAACGTCATCTAGTCCCAAAACTCCTGTAGGGCGACAGGGATCTGCCGGTGGCGGGGCTCGAACCCGCGACGTGTCAAGTGATTTTTGGTTGACAGTCTGGTGAGCTAACCGCTAGGCCAGCCGGCTTCACAATAGCATTATATTATGCAATTGTTGTAATTATTAGGCTAATATTAAAAAGATAAACTCCTTATGGTTAAATGGGCAAACAACTAATGCGGGAAATGTTTATTTACAACTGTTTAATTGCAACTAATTAATTGTATCTCTCTAATTAAATCTTGTAATGAATACCATAATGCTGGAATTATATAAAGAAATGATAATTAGTCAGTAATAGTCAGTAATATTTGTTTTATTACAAAACATAACTTGTTTGGCATCACTATCAAATCAAATGTAGAATTAGTAGAAACTTTATTTTAATTAAAGGTAGATAATTAAACCGTTTTGTTTGCGATAATATTTCTAATATTATGTTTCTTTTTTTTCTTTTATGAAAAACTAAATGACATACAACTTAAAACTTTATAATGACCAAACTATATAAAGTATTTGAAAATTATATAAATATTAAGTGACGAAAATATTATATGCACATTTCTTAAACATTACATTAGCTACCCAGTTTGTATGATTACTATTTATAAATTCCACTTAGCGACGCTACTTTTGCAGGATCACATAAGTTGTAGAGCTTACAATGTTCTTTTAAGCGAACTGGACGATTTAATAGCGGCCATCTTTGTTTACTTTTTTTAACTAGGCTAATTATCACATGATCTAATTCCGCTTCCCATTGGCTGACACAGCTTAAATCAAGAATCGTGACTCCAAATTTTAGAACATGTACTAAATCTGTGAATCATCGGGAATGCAAATAAAAAGGATGATTATCACAACCAAGTTAATTTTGTATTAAATAAAAAACGCTTTCACGATTTTCTCTATAAATTATCTCCTTTGCTTTTGGCCTTTGGCTTGCTACGGAGTTAAATTAATTGTCTGCTAAAAATTAATAAAACATATATAATAGAGCAGGTTGACTATTAGGCTATTAGCACGCTGAATGATTTAGAAATCCTAGTTTGAGACACTATTAGCAAAATGTTGCCGATCCCTGCCCTATATCACCGGTTGAGTAATTTGCTATGATTTTCTCAATGGAGAATTAAGATGAAAATCGAACAGCATTATTGGCTGCTGACGGAAAAACAACAACGCTTAAGCTTTAAAAATAGAGGAAGCGGTCCATCTTACTATAGTCTTGAAACTAAACTTGTGAAGGAGAAAAATATACTTATACTTCAGCTATAATTTAAATAGCTATCATGTTATATTACCTAGTTATGTTTTCCTCATGAACGAACCGCCATCTTGGATTAAAATGACAACATATACAAATAATTTATAAACATGTCATTACACGAACAAGGCAAAGTAAATGTGGCCATAAAGGAGGAATACGTCTGTAAACCTAGAAGCATTTTATCTGCCTTACTCAGACCCGTCAACAGTGGAAAAAATTAAATGTGGAGGGATGGCTATCTATATAAACAAACAATATTGCAATATCAACTGCATTACATCAAAAAGAAGGATATGCACACCAGACATAGACTTATTGTGCGTCAGCCTCAGGCCATACTATCTACCATGAGAATTCACCCAAATAATATATACGTAACAAGAAATATTTCGTCAAAACTTCAGTCATCCAGAATACAATAGCCGACAACCAAGGAATTTTTTTTTCTTGTATGATAAATTGTGTGACAGTGTGCGTGCATGTCTATTTTAAAATTTTATAAGCATAATTCTGTGATTGAGTACAAACAGTTCTTTTATGTTATTTAAAATATGCTGAAAGACAAAAACATTTGTAATCAAGACAAATTTCCATTTATTTGTATCAATAAAGAAATCTTTTCTTACGTTATCTTATCCTGCTCTAATGTTATGTTTGCTCTAACTGTCCAAGCGTGCCCCCGGTCAACTGCTCTCTGGCTGAAGAGAACTGGGTGTTCGTAGAAAACGGCACTTTCCGCATCTCCCGCAGGGCGCGCCAGAGGTACGGCGTCATCACCTGCGAGTACGCGCCCATGCTAAGAGGCAGGGGCGACTTCGCCATTCGCCACGGCGAGCACATCAAGCCCATGTTGGACGGAAGCGCCTTGCAGTCGGATTTTTTCAAGGTACTTCTATAATGTTAATACTCACAATTATATATTTGGTCTCTTGTGAAATAGCAGCACGACTGCCCCCTTCCACCCGCCCAATATCTCCAACCGTTATGCAAATGCGATAACAAAAAAAGAAAAAGATAATAATATAATAACAAATTAATAACACCTCCCTTTCCAGCGAGCAGGCAGCCAAAAATTGAATCAGAAGAAAGCACTCAAACTAGACTGTTACATCACAAGGCACTGATTCTGAGAGATATTGTAGAGCTCGAATCCAAAACCTTAGATCACAACCTGCAATGCTGTAAAAAATGTGATAAGTATCCCGTCGGACCGTCAGTTTCTGTAGCCACGGCATACTAGGCGATTGTGTGGCCAGTACAATGCCCTACCGCCTATACTTTACCCCAACTAAAGTCTGGTACCCATCATAGCTCGGTAGACTCAGGGACACCCTCCAGACCCGGGAACGAATCCTAGCCTTCACTTGGATTCGAACCCAAGAGACACTCGGTACACTGTGCCCCGTCTGCAATACTGTTTACTAAACAAATGTACGACCATGCAGAAAAAGCCTTAAACGGTTACGTCTATCAGAGATACCGGATGCGCTCTGTGGCCTACGCTAACATAAGAAAGGCGACACGCAGAAAATCGGGGGTACGTTGCAAGCCTTTTCTATTTTCCAGCCACCCAGCGCTGAGGTACCCTAAAGGAAGGTATTGTAAGTATATAATCATAAGATTAAACCAAATAACAACAAAATATATCAGACAATGTGATGGTGTATTGTATACGATTCCCTTTGACTGTGCCAGAGGGCAGATCACGTCGCATCGACGGGGGGGGGGGCGTGATTTCCATGTATTTTCGTGGTTTCCACGTCTTTTCCCCGTCGATCGGACGTGGTTTGCCCGCTGATTTTCGAGATTTCTTCGTAACAGCCTGACAGCACAAGCACACGAGATGCTCAAAAGCATTCGGATTTACTGTAATTGCTATTTATTTATTTTGATAACTGTTTTTATTCTTTAAATGGCGTTATATTTACGGCTTTATTTTTTTTTCAAATCCACAGGTGGCGTGTATATCGCCTTCTGGGAAAAGGTACCATAATATCCACGCTGGCATAGCGTACAACGAAACGTTGCACAACAGATTCCAGAACGCGCCGCCCCGAGATACGTCAAAGGACCCGATTTACGATGTTTTTATGTTCGGTGAGTCTCGCAGCCCTCGACTCCTACCTCGCTCACAGTATTTTTTTGTTATCTCTTCTAAAATACATGAAATATAACCTAGCTAAAGAATAAAAGGGGGGAATAATGTTACTTGGGTGATTGCCCCTTGATAAATGAATGGGATAGATACAAGCTGACAAGAAAAATATAGATATACTAAATGAGATATATGGGCAGAAGTTCACTTTGTATCGAAATACCGTTTTATATATTATATCTATTTATAAATATATCTATCTATTTTTCTATCTACCTTGCTATCCAGCTCTCTACTTTTCTATCTATCTATCAATCTATCTACACATCTTTCTATATAGCATTATATACATCTACATATATTTGTCTATATATCTATAAGTCTACCAATATTTGTCTATCTCTCTCTTTCTGTCTATCCATCTATCCATACGTATATCAACCGGTCTGTCTATCAGTCTATCTATATGTCGATCTCTCTCTATCTATCTATCAATTTCGCTATTTATCTATAAATCCATCTATCTATCTATCTATCGATCTATCGATCTATCTATCTATCTATCTATCTATCTATCTATCTATCTATCTATCTATCTATCTATCTATCGATCTATCGATCTATCTATCTATCGATCGATCGATCGATCGATCGATCTATCTATCTATCTATCTATCTATCTATCTATCTATCTATCTATCTATCTATCTATCTATCTATCTATCTATTGATCTATCTATCTATCTATCTATCTATATATCTATCGATCTATCCATCTATTTATCTATCTATCGATCTATCTATCTATTTATCTATCTATCGATCTATCTATCTATCTATCTATCGATCGATCTATCGATCTATTTATCTATCCATCGATCTATCTATCTATCTATCGATCTATCTATCTATCTATCAATTTATCTATCTATCTATCTATCTATCTATCTATCTATCTATCTATCTACCAGTATAATGTGTCGGTGTGCCTGTATTTATCTGTCTATGCATTTACAACCACTATTTTTCTCTTTCTCTCTCTACTTGATGGAATTTCTTGATAAATGTATGCAATTGTCTGTCTAGCCATCTGTCATGTGTATCTTTCAATTAGTCTGTATTTCTCTGCATTTCTACCCAAACCTTATTATCTTGTGTATCTTTTACTTTCCTCTTTCTTTCCATTTTCTCTCTCTCTCTCTCTCTCTGTTTCTCTCTCTTTCTTTCTCTCGCTCTTTGTACATGTACAATGTACTTTCAGGGTTCGACTCCACATCACGAATGGCGTGGATGAGAAACTTGCCGAAATCACGAGAGTACTTCCTCGACCAGCTTGGAGGCCTGGAGCTGGAGGGCTATAACATTGTAGGAGACGGCACAGTACAGGTGGGTTTAGAGTACATTACTGTTTGTAACAATCATTATGTTTTTAACCTCACATAAAGATAGTTTGTACAGCATCATGATAATATTTACAATAAATGTCATTGGCGTTGCAAAAAGGCTTTATCTATAAGGCCTGATTTGCGTTTAAACCCGCTAGGGCGTTTAATCGAATTTAACTATTACGTCCTTGAGTTTTAATCATCGTTTTCGTAACTTGCAAAATATTAAACTATATATTTTTATTGACAAGATTAAAGATTAGTTTTAGATTTATATGGTTACTATTTACGTCTCTGAAATTTTTATTAAAATGTGCACATAGTTTTGGAAATCAGTGAAAATTTAAAAAATGTACGATATATTTAACGTGGTATAATAAAAATGCACTCGAACTCCGGACACGCATAGAGTATTCATTTAAACGTATTCATTTAAACGTATTCATTTAAACGTATTCATTTAAACGTATTCATTTAAACGTATTCATTTAAACGTATTCATTTAAACGTATTCATTTAAACGTATTCATTTAAACGTATTCATTTAAACGTATTCATTTAAACGTATTCATTTAAACGTATTCATTTAAACGTATTCATTTAAACGTATTCATTTAAACTCCAAGATAACCCATATTTTTGGACTTACTCAAAAAAATTTCACAAAATGTTTTGGTCCAAAGTTTACATTCTAGGTTACGAGCAAGTATCAGGTTATCTCAGTATACTGTTTCCAAGAGTCACGTGGTATATCTCAGATTGCTAGTTGGATCATTTCTCTAGTGGCCGAATAGTCTGACCTACCAGTAGCAGCCTATGCTTCACTTGGTGCATGCGTATGACCTTGGGTTAGATCTCTCCTTGAATCTTGGTCTGTTCTTCTAGACTTTTCCCCATAATCTTTTAGTTCCCTCTCTGACACTGAATCATCAACTAACGTAAATGTTACTCGCATACATTTGCCTCAATACTGGCTGACTTTATAAGTGTCTGCGACAGAAATCCTTAAACCTAAAATTATCCCCAGTAGAAACCTTATAATTATCTATGCTTATATCGTTTGTTGAATGGTTGTTCACTTTAACCAAAGACTATAATAAGATGGACCGCTTGCTCTATTTGTAGAGCTTATATGTACTTTTTTCCGTGCGCATCCAATAACGCTGTCTTAAATGACTTCTACGCTCGTACGTTTGCTTAAATGTTTCCGCCGTGTACAACTTTCCATATAAATTTTTCATTGAGAAAATCACACGATTAAATAAAACGGAAGTGCACAGTACAAAAGGGAATCGGGGATTCCGAAAAGAAGTCATTCGAGTCATCAAATAGCAGAAATATTAAAGCAAGCGGTCCATCTTATTATAGTCTTTGCTTTCATTGTTCAAATTGTGCTGCCTAATTTAGTGTGCTAAACGTTATCCCTAGCCTACGTTTTATTTTGGCAATGTTTTTCCTGTTGTTGTTTATATAGGCCTTGCTACCAATCCTTACTGGGCACACGGAACACGACCTTCACCCTGCCAGGCGTGGAGTGCCCGGGTCACGTGAAGTTGACGACTTCCCGTGGATCTGGAACACTTTTAAGGACTCTGGTTACGTGACTGCGTGGGCCGAGGACATGTCTCATGTTGGGACCTTTCAGGTAGGACATTGTCATGACCCAATCCTTACTGTGCATTACATTTCTAAACCTCGTTATTTAAATGTCTTTAATGTAAACCATATGGGCCCAAGGTGGTCGAGTGGCAGCGCGTTTCGGCTGGCGTACCGAAGGTCCTGGGTTCGAATCCTGGCTAGGATTTTTTTCCGGGTCACGAGGGTGTCCCTGAGCAAGCTCTTTTGGGTACCTGACATTAGTTGAGTTTAAAATACAGGCGGCTGGTCATTGTGCTGGCCACATAATCCCCTTGTATGCCGTGGCCACAGAAACTGTTGAACGCTGCTTCACCGGCCCTTTGATCGATTTGGTCAGACTGGTACTTTAGTTCACTTTTAAAGTAGACCATTGTTTCAACCTTGAGTTATGATGAACTAAGAACATAAAACAATCGGGCTCCTCTTAACACTTTCAAATTAATCAAAACTGAAACCATTTCTAAACCTTCCTTTCTAGAACTCTACGATAGCTGTAAAAGTAAAGTAAAAATATCACACACAGACCAATTTCATCTTCATGGCCTTAAAAGCAGCATTCCCAAGTTTCCGTGGCCACTGCATACCAGAGTATTTTTCGGCCAGCACAAAGCCTATCCGCATTTCATATCCCTACTGTCAGTACCCATCAGAGCTGTGTAGACTCAGGGACACAATACAAAATCGGGACACAAACCCCTAATTCGTACTGTGTAAATGTTTAGCTTGTACTATCCGAAAAAAAAACCGAAAGAGTAGTTTAATGAATTATCGTCTTTTTTTCACATTTACTGGCAGCTTCGACTTCATGGCTTCAAAGAGCAGCCCACTGACCACTCCATGAGAACCTACTTCCTGTTGTCCGAGCCGATGCACAAGAAGTTTCTGCCATGGTGCATCGGGTCCGAGGCAAGGCATCTCCGGTTTCTGAAGTGGTTCAGGGACATGTACTCCATGTATGGGAGAAAACCCAAATTTATGTTCGGCTTCCACTCAGATTTCAGTCACAACCACATCAATGAACTGAAGAAGGTAATAATTATTTATTATCGCCCTTGGTGTTACTTGTATGTGCTAAATGCATTCATTTTTCTGTGTTTATTGTAGTATTTTACTGTGTTTATTGTAGTATTTTACTGTGTTTATTGTAGTATTTTACTGTGTTTATTGTAGAATTTTACTGTGTTTATTGTAGTATTTTACTGTGTTTATTGTAGTATTTTTCTGTGTTTATTGTAGAATTTTACTGTGTTTATTGTAGTATTTTACTGTGTTTATTGTAGTATTTTACTGTGTTTATTGTAGAATTTTACTGTGTTTATTGTAGTATTTTACTGTGTTTATTGTAGTATTTTACTGTGTTTATTGTAGAATTTTTCTGTCCAAATCCCCCACCATGAAATGAGTCGCTTTGTGCCTCGAGCTGAAAATATGTGTAGGTCGTAGGGAATAGCAAAATATGGATAATTTCTAATTATTGATTTATTACTACACATATCTGTGGTGAGTTTTTATTCTAAATATAATTATAC
Source organism: Anisus vortex (assembly GCA_949126835.1). NCBI lineage: Eukaryota > Metazoa > Mollusca > Gastropoda > Planorbidae > Anisus > Anisus vortex. The sequence goes on from OX421508.1 coordinate 26,881,157, forward strand.
ATTATTTTAAAATTATTTACAAATTAACACCCTGTAATGTTTCATCTGTAAAAGCAAAGTTTGCAATTTCTCAAAATCAGGTTTCAGACAAGAGGCTACAATAAAACACACTTAGCCAAAAAGCTTTATCTCTGAGTTTGAAACTTTTTTCACCGTTGAATTCAGCATTTCAATCGCTATAAGGAAAACTCAATAACTCAAAATGACTTATGGGCACAGTGCGACTCATTTCGTGTGGAGGGTCACAATTAATAAAATTATAAACTTTTTGAGTTAATTGTGATATTTCTCTTTAGCTTTGCACTCGCTAAGTTAAGGTAGTGTTACAGTCAATCGCCTCTGTGTAAGATATACTTTTAAAATGTTTGAACTAGGATTGTATTTGAAACTATAAAGTAATGTTTTATATAGTATGTCATAGATTGAATTCTAAATAACTCTTGGTAGTCGTGCATATATTTTACGACATATTTTAAAACATATAGTTAAAGTAGTAATAATACCTAAAGGCATTGAATTATAATTTAGAAATACAACACAGTGCCAACCTGTTACAATGCTCAGACGAACATAAGAGCAAAATACTTTTCTTATCCCATATGCGAGAACAAATGCATTTAAGTACTCTTTCTTACCGAGTGGCATCGGGGCATGGAATGGGTTGCCTGAACAAAACCAGGAAATCCAGTAAGCTAGCATTTATTTAAAACATACAGGACTAGTATGAGACCACGGGTGAGCGTAGGACGCAATAATCTTCTTTATAGAAGGAGTGTCTGTAATGTATAAGATATATATTTTAAGGTTAGGCTTCTTAAAGAAGTTGTGCGTTCTTTTTAAAACATACAATGGAACTGTACAATTCTAGTTAAATCTATGCGCCCGATTTCATTAATGCATCCATTTGTTTTTTTTAATGTGTAACTTTCGCTATTAATTATTGATTGATTTATAATATTAACAATATATTACTTGTTTACAGATGGATAATGACTTCAAGAACTTTCTACACCATTTACATTCCAGTGGGCACCTTGATCACACTATACTCATCCTGATGGGGGACCATGGTGCCAGGGTGTCTGAGCTGAGAAATACCACCCAGGGTAAACTGGAAGAGCGGATGCCTTACTTCGCCTTTATGTTCCCGCCATCGTTTCAGCGCCTTTACCCAACAGCCGTTCAAAACTTCAAGCGGAACTTGAAAAGGCTGACGACCCCTTTCGACATCCATGAAACATTCCACCAGATACTCAACATGAGCGGTCCGGAGTCGGACCATTCCAATAAAAGGGGGATCAGCCTTTTCCGCGACGTTCCGAAGTCCAGAACGTGCGCGGAGGCGGAAATCGAGCCTCACTGGTGCGCATGTCTGCAGTGGACGGAAGTGAATAACGACACTTTGTCCATCCGTCTATCGCGGCTGGCGGAAGACTTCGTGAACTCTCTTACCAAAGACCTTCGGTCGCTCTGCGCGGCGGTGAAGGTCAGCCAGGTCACTGGCGTGTCCCGCGTCCAGCCGAACGTCAACTTGATGAAGTTCAAAAAGAGCCAGGACCTTCACGGCGACGTCCCGGACTTCTCCGACTCGACGGACCTCGAGGCGGACTTCTATCAGATCGCGTTCCAGACGGCCCCAGGCGCTGGGAGATTTGAGGCCACCATTAAACATTCCAAGTCTACCAATACGTTGACGCTGAGCGAGTCTGATATAAGCCGGACGAACCTGTATAATTCTGACCCGGAATGCATTGAGAAGTTATATCCCAACCTGAGGCCTTATTGTTATTGTGTCAAGAAAAGTTCTGTAGATTAGAATTTAGACTATTTATATGTATATAGCAACGGTTTTTACTTTGTATTTCTTTCAAAATCTACAGTATAATTTAAAATGTTATTTTTATTGTGTATTTGAATGTACTATATAATATTATATTTAATGATGTTTGCCTATACTTCAAACTGTGTACAAGAGAATGATAGACTTAAGTGTTTCTGATTGACTATGTCTGTCTATGGTGTGTCAGGTTGTGTGTGTCCAGGTGTGTCGGACCCCGCTTGCATATGTCTGCATGTGTCCATGACATAGTGTGTCTGTCTGTCTGTTTGCTCCATGTTCCTGGTCTGTATATGGATGGGCCTGGGGTTCACACAGTTTACAAGCTGAGAGAGAAAAAGAACAAAATATAAACATCAAATGCTATTTGTTTTTTGTTTGCTTTTTTGTGGAGTTTGAAAGATGTTTTAAAAAATGAACGAAAGCCACAAAAAATGGTCTCGTTATGCTAGCTTATTGGATAGATTTTATAAGCTATTAAAGACCAAGTGAAGTGCTTTTTATTAAAATTGAGTTAACATTTGATTTTGATAGTAAATAGTGTATTCAGCATCTGAATGTTAATAAAAATCATTAATACAAACTATCAAAGATAAATTTTAAGTAATTATTTCAATATTTGCACTTAAATGTGTGTGTTTTTCGGAGGAAAAATCCAAATCTCGTAGCCATTTGAGATGTTTTTATTTCTGGCAATATAGTAAAGTGACGTCAGAGAAAGATTTCGACTAGGAAAAATTTATATTGTCACGTGTTTTGAATCTATTGCCACATGTTTATTTATTTTATTTATTTATTTATTTCCCTTCTCAAACGTCACCTCCGTATGAGGCTATTCCAAATCTCGTTCCTTTGAGAAAAACCTCTTCACTTGGTCTTTAAATATAGGTTAAACCGAAACCACTCAATGGTTGGAAAAAAAGTGAAGCCGGCTGGTCCAGCGGTTAGTTCACCGGACTGTCAACCAAAAACCAACTGACACATCGCGGGTTCTATCCCTGCCACCGACGGGTTCCTGTCGCCCTGCAGGAGTTTTGGGCCTAGTGGACGTAATAATCTTCTATCCAGAAGGAACGTCTGTAAACGTATACGATATAAGAAAGACAAAATACAATTTTAAATGTAGCGATTCAAAAGATTATAATTTGATGGATGTATTAGTTTACTGTTACCTAAACTGTCCACAAATCCTAAAAATATTATTTCTACGTGGAAGACCAAAAACAGCAACGTTTAAAATTTAATTTAATAAATTAAAGCCAATCAATACATTTTTTTGAAAACGGATAGTGGGAGACATTTTTTTTGTGTAAAATGCAATGCAGACTCAAATCTCATTATATGGTCAACTAGCATAAATATTAAGCGGTACTCAAGGCTTTTCGGAAGCCGAGGCAGTCCAAAAAAGGTTTGAACGAAAAAACTGCGTTTGCTAAAGTCTCGCGGAAACCTTGAGATTTCTCACAAAACCCTAAAAATTGTTCAGAGCTAGAATTCGAAGATTATGTTTTAAGTTGACGATGGCATCTATAACTGTGTTCCGGGTCAGAGAAATTGAGGAAGTTATGTGGAGGAAATAAAACATTAAAGAAGTTACATGATTTCAAAATAAAATACTTACACATATAAATAGTAACAAAGGGTGCTTAATAAAATATAAACATATATTACAGATCAGTAAAATAAATCTTTAATTTAACTCTTGACGAATAAAAGGCTTTGAATAAGATTTAGTTTTAATTTTTATATGAATGATTATTTTGAAAAATAAAAGAAAAGGTTTAAAGAAATATTAACACAAAAAGAATGTTTTTTTAATCTCCCTCGAGTTCAAGAAAAACCAAAAGGTTTTAAAATTTGATACTAGATATTTGGATGCAAAAAATTAGATTTAAGTAAGAGGCAATGCACAGCTATAAATTTCGAAATATACCTTATATAAATTTAATTTTATGCCTGGTAAACATCGAAACGATAATTAAGCTTCCGTAGATTGCCGGGAGGAATGGAGGAGGCTCGTTTGCATGTCATCTGTGGCGCCCAAACGGACCAAAAGACTACGGGATATGTAGGTAGGTAGATTGCCAAGCCTTGCTCTAGATCATAGGTTCTCAACCTTTTTCGGCTCACCGCCCCCTTTTACATTTTTTTTCTGCTCACCGCCCCCCAACTTAATTTTAGCGGAAACATTTGTTAATTAAAGGGAGATAATTAACCATTTTCATTTGAGGTAATATTTCAATTTGTTTTTCTCTTATAAAAAACTGAATGGCTTGCATTTATAACTTTGAAATGATATGATAAAACTGTAAAAATTATTTGAAAATTGTATAAATATTATATGACTAAAGAATTTATATGAATATTTTCAAGCATTTAAATAACTACCCAGTTTGTATAATTACTACGTATCTATACCGCTCAGCTATTGTGGTTACCTCTTTACAAAAGATTCAAACGCATTAAAGGACATCTCGGTAAAACAGATCAAAAGAGTAATATTAGCCGATGTTAAGGCGACAGTCCGGTAAACCAACCATAAGACGAGACGGCCGCATAACATATTATTTGCCAAGTACTAACCCCTACTTCATCGAAAAGTCAATGCGATTCTTTTTTGTTCAATACTATGTATGCCTACTGTTGGGGGTATCAGATATTTAGTAGCACTTGCGTTTACATCATATTTCATCCAAAAACTAATCGATTCAAATAGATGAGTTGTTGAAATTATAGCAGGTACGTATGTACCGCCCACTTGTCCTTCATCGCCCCCGGGAATGTTATCGCCCCCCTAAAGCTTCTCATCGCCCCCTGGGGGGCGATATCGCCCCCGTTGAGAACCTATGCTCTAGATGTATGTAATATATGTTATATACGTGTGGTGGGCACACAATAGGTCAAGGAGAGCCGCATTCGTTTATATTTCTGTATATTATATAAGAATAAGAACAACAGCAAGAAAGCCTACCAAACAGTGAAACAGCTGACAAGAGTTAAACAGCCCAAAATTTCTGCGATCCAAAGCAAATCAGGCCTATGTTTAACAGAAGCGCGTGACGTCCTGGATAGATGGACAGAATACTGCTCTGACCTTTACAACCACACATCTAATGGAGACCCCTCAGTTCTAGCATGTCCACAGAATAGAGAAGGGGAAGAAATTCTCCCCATTCTTCGAGATGAAGTTGAGGCAGCAGTGAAATCACTGAAGAAAGGGCAGGCAGCAGGAGTAGACAACATACCCGCAGAACTGATCCAAGCAGGAGGAGAAGCGACGATTGATGTCCTTACAATTATCTGCAACAAGATCTGGCAGAGTGGAGAGTGGCCTACACCATGGACCCAGTCACTTATAATCACTCTTCCCAAGAAAGGTAACCTTCAAGAGTGTCAAAACTACCGTACTATCAGCCTCATCAGCCATCCCAGCAAAGTCCTCTTGAAAATAATACTTAACAGGTTAAAACCTCAAGCCGAACAAATCATAGCCGAAGAACAAGCAGGTTTCAGGGCAGGGCGAAGTACCACCGAACAAATCTTTAACCTGAGACTAATATGTGAGAAATACCTACAGCACCAACAACACCTATACCATGTGTTCGTAGACTATAAGAAAGCGTTTGACAGAGTCTGGCATGAAGCGCTGTGGGCAACCATGAGAGCATATAACATCACCCCCAACACTATTGCAGTCATTAAAAGTCTGTATGACAATGCTACCAGTGCAGTCCTCCATAAAACAACCATTGGCGTGCGTCAAGGGTGCCTACACTCTCCGACACTCTTCAACATTTACCTGGAAAGGATCATGACCGATGCACTGGAAGACCATGTCGGGACAGTCAGCATCGGTGGGAGACAAGTCACCAATCTTCGCTTTGCAGATGACATAGATGGCTTAGCTGGCAGTGAAGATGAACTGAGGGAGTTAACAGCCAAACTGGAGATAACATCATTAGCGAATGGCATGGCAATAAACGCTGAAAAGACCAAAGTTATGGCAAACATGGAGTTTGAATCCGAAATACAAGTGGGCGGTCAGAGACTCGAGAAAGTCTCCTCCTTCAAATATCTGGGATCCATAATATCTGATGTAGGATCCAAGCCGGAAATTCTTGCAAGAATAGCCCAAACAACTACTGCACTTTGCAAACTAAAAAACATCTGGCGAAGCAAGACAATCTCACTTTACTCAAAGATTCGACTGATGCGCTCCCTGGAGAAGGCAGTTTTTATGTACGGCTGTGAAACATGGACACTTACAGCAGATCTCCAGAAAAGAATCAGAGCCATGGAAATGAGATGCCTACGTAAAATTGTAAACATATTCTACAAAGATCGAGTTACAAATGAGGCTGTCCGCGAGCGAATCACCTACGTCATCGGCCCTCATGAGGATCTACTCAGTGCCATTAAATCCAGAAAACTCCGATGGTATGGGCATGTGGCAAGATCCGAAGGCCTGGCGAAAACCATCCTGCAGGGCACAGTGCGTGGTGGAAGAAAGAGAGGCAGGCAGAAGAGACGATGGGATGATGACATCAGGGAGTGGACCGGCTTGTCTCTTGCAGACTCCCAGAGGGCGGCGCAGGACCGAGACAAATGGCGCAAAATTATCAAACTGTCCAAAAATGGTGCCCCAACGACCCTCGCCCGGGTTATGGGATAGAAGAAGATATTATAAAGCCAAACATTATAAACATAGCTGTTAATGGTATTTTTGTTATTAACCATTAAACAATATAAAAAATAAATGTTTGTGCCACTTCATTTGCTAGTTACTAATATGAATGTAACTTCTTTCTTTTAGTCCAATTAAAACAGACTGTATGTATGATATATTTTTATATTTAATAACACACCTCTCACAGCACAAATAACTTTTAATCACATTATAAAATCCGTTACAAAGAAATACATAGTTCCATATTTGAGAAAAACATGTTCATAACGTCCATTTTGTATTCAGTTACACTCATTTTCATACATGTCTTGCTCAGACAAGATCTAGCAGTTAACTCAACTATATTCAGCTCTCGTCACATGACCAGGCTCTCTTCTTATACACGAAACTCTTGTAATTCTCCTGACTGAATATAACACCGCAGTAGAATAATCTACGCATCATAAATGAGGATTTCAAAGTCCAGCAATCATTTCAATCAGCGGCAATAACTCGTGATTCTTATTATTCATTTTGATTACATGAGTAATTTCCCCTATACTACTCTCTTTCATTCATCAGACTATATAGTTATCTTAATCTATAACAAAAGCAATGCATAGGCTACACTCATTTCAATGTTAATTAATATAGTTACTTTTTCTACAAAAATCTCATGTTAGTCTTAGTCTTATAAGTTTACAGACGTTCCTTATAGACAGAAGATTATTACGTCCACTAGGCCCGTAACTCCTGCAGGGCGGCAGGGACTGGTCGACGGCAGGGCTGGAACCCGGGGTTGTCTTGTTGACAGTACAGGTGAACTAACCACAGGACAAACAAATAACATGCACAATTTATTATTGGACATTTTAATAATAATTAATTTATTCAAAAAAGCCATTAAATTGTCGCTCTGGACTCAGCGAAGAGCCGCATGTGACTCTCAAGGCAGCGTTTACTGTTATATAAACAGTTTCAGAGAAATTGACAAAGGGACATAAACGTATGTTTTCGTTCGAAGGAAAAAATCCAACAAAAGTTGTCTTTCTTGTTTTAAACTGTGCAGCGTTATTTTAAATTCGTTAGAAAGGGAAATAATTATTAGGCTGATCAATAGCGTGGGTTTCATTTAGCTCATAACAAGAATATAAATGCATTGGTTTGCACGATCTTGCCTATACAACCAACAACTGTATATCAAAGTGTAAGATTAATCTTCTCTTATATATAACAGACGTTCCATCTATAAAGAATATTATTGCGTCCTACACTCATCCGTGGACTAGTCCTGTATTTTTTATGATGCGAAGTTACTGGATTTTTCAGTTTGTTCAGGCAACCCATTCCATGTCCGGATGCCTCTCGGGCAGAGAGTGTAGTTATATGCATTTGTTCTCGCATAAGGGATAAGGAAAGTGTGTTTTTGTCCTTATGTATATCTGAGTGAGCATTTACACAGGCTGATCAATAGAGCTGGTTAATTTTGCCCATAACAAGAAATGCAAGCATTGGCTTGCCCGAACTAACCAGTAAAACTATTTCAAAATATGAAAATGAAAGAGTGTATTTCAAGTTGTGATAAGTGTAAAACAACCATAGACTATAATATACATGGACCGCTTGCTTTTGTTTTTTATGCTATTATCTTCTTTTTTTGCAATTCCCGACTCTAAATAAAGTAATTGTCATACAAGTTCCGTTTTATTAAAACGCATTTTTTTAAATATTTTAAATGAATACTTGTAGGCTCTATTAATCCTATTATCATTGACTATAATAAGATGGACCGCCTGCTCTATTTTTAGAGCTTATGTTCCTTTTCCGTGCGCACACAACACTCATCTATAAATGTTTCGGCTCTGTACAACTTTCGATTTAAATTTTTCATTGAGTAAATCATAGCGATTAAATAAAACGGAACTTGTATAGTAATAGCTTTATTTCCTGTATAGCAATTACTTTATTTAGAACCGGGAATTCCGAAAATTAGTGTTTTAAGTCATCATATAGCAGAAATACTAAAGCAATCGGTCCATGTATATTGTAGTCTATGCTAAAACATATAAAATCTTGAACATAAAATGGCGCGCCAAGAACAGTCACTCTCAACACTTTCTTGATTCTTGAAAATAAAATTGTGCGTCTATGATTTTCTGTGAATCGTGAATTACTCGTGGCATGGCTGATTGTGAAACAACGTATTTCTGATTCGCTCTGAAACAAGATTCTAGTGATTCGCTGAATCATGATTCCAGTCAAAACGTGATTCTTGAATATAGTGTGGCTTCAGCTTTAGCCGCTCTAGAATCTTTTGCGTGAGGCAATGTTCTAATAGATATTTGACACAATAACATATTTATATTATATTTAATGCTGATTATGATCTAATCTTAGTAAAGTACCATTCGGACCAAACTGATCATAGGGCTTGTGAAGCAGCGTTCACCAGTTTCTTTGGCCACGGCATACGAGGAGATGTGTGACCAGCACAATGCCCAGCTGTCTTTACTTTACCCCAGAACCTTCGGATCACCAGTTGAACGCGTGTCACATGATCTAATATAAGACTTCTTCCTATTCACAAACCTTATGGGAAGGCAAGTACTTACAGTCTTCTAAATGTTTTGTTATATTTCCGGACTGGAGTATACCCTAAGCCAGCATTATGCCGAAATGAAACGAACTCCTTAAGCTACTCTGTTTATGACATGGATTATTTAACTGGTCAACCTTTATTATCTTAAAACTGTCAGGTGAAACAATTGGCATGTCATGTTGCCTGGACAGACCAGGAAAACCGGTAACTTAACATCATTTAAGACATGAATAAAGATGCAAGACTAGACTCGGATCACGGATGAAAGTAGGACGCAATAATCTTCTTTGTAGAAGGGGCGTCTGTAATATAAAAGATAAGAGAATCGTGGAGCCAGCAGCCAGCTGTGGAGGAGATATTTGTTAATCTAAGAAACAACAACAAAATGGTGAGTTGATGCTTGAGAATTAGGGAACGTAACAGCCAACTGGCGAGATGATGTGTAAGAATCAGAGAACCAACAGCAAGCTGCTCGGATGTTTGATAACACATGGGACGCAACAGCTGGCGATGTGATGTTTGGGACTCAGGGAACCGACGGCCAGGAAAATATTCCTACTCTTTTCCACCTTTTTACAACCCTTTAACCAGGGCTGCGGAGTCGGTAGATAAATGTTCCGACTCCGACTCCTCATTTTTTTTTACTTCCGACTCCGACTCCCCGACTCCGACTGTATTAGTATGCGAATGTATTTTGTACATTCCTTGAAGGATAGAAAGGCAACATACATCTACATGTCATTTCCACAGAACTACTGGCTGGGATTTACTGTATTTAATTTTAAATATTCATGGGCCCCCTAAACTCTTGACGGCCCCGGTACGGCGTACCGGCTGTAACCCCCTCTCGTGTGGCCTGATCAGTAGAGGTCACGATCGGCGACTCTAAGGGGCAAACGGTTAATCCCTTCCCTGTAACAGCAGAACTAGGGATTTTAAAACCGGTTATCGGTTCTATAAAACCGGTTAAAAACCGGATTTCGGTTACCCGACCCACCGCGCAATGTCACAAGTCACATACCGGAAAAGCCAAATGTGCGTAGTTTTGTAGGTATATTTGAAAAATACATCAAACTTAATTAGTGTTTGCAGGGCATTCAAAGGGTTGATTTGTGTGAATACAAAATGATTTTGTACACTTTACCAAAAATTACTTTAGAACCAAAAAAAATCTGGGCTAATTGATTAAAACCGATAATAGTTTTCTATTTTTCAATAGTGATAATCAAATTACCGATTATTGATGACCATAATATTAAGAAGCATATGAAGAGGCATATATTTATGGTAACTTGTCAAAAATGTGTTGAAAGAGAATCAAAAGAATGTGTAATTAATAGTGCCGTTAATAATAAAGCACAGGCGCGGTGTTTTGAAAATCAAAACCGGTTTTCGGTATCAAAACCAGAATCCGGTATTCCGGTTTTCGTTTAACATCCCTAAGCAGAACACAACACTATGAAAAGTATAGCCTAAATATTGCCGCTCCTAATTGTGCGTTGCGTGCGTAGCGCATTTATAAGGTGTAAAGGCGGCATTTTTTTGTAGGCCTATTGAACGCAAATTACATAAGGAAAGAATCGTAAATGTGTAAAAGCCTCTCTAGGCCTCTGATAAAGGTATGCTTGTACACTAGTAGCTTAAGATGCGTTTTATTTAGGACCTATGGCCTAGGCCCATAGCCTACCAAGGCAGTGTTTATTATTCCGAGAAAACCGCGCGTCCCATGTCCTAGTATTTGAAATCATTACAAACAATGTTAATGGTAATTAGTAATGTGGACACTTGTAAAGCGTCATCAATACTAGCGCCGTGCTTTTCATTTCAAATTAGTTCAAAAGACTTTTCTTTGTGTCGACCCGCTATAACTTAGTATGACATTAGGGACTGGAACTTGAGTAGGGATGGGGACTTAGAGGAAGAAACAGATACTTTACTTTCTCAACACTAATGTTTGTAGGCCTATTGATCGGTTGTTTAAAATAAATGAAGCCCTGCCTTTTTCCAATCTAAATTTAGTAGGAGTCGGAGTCGGTGCATTTTTTGCCGACTCCGACCCCAGGTATCCAAAATGTCCTCCGACTCCTCGACTCCGACTCCGACTCCACAGCCCTGCCTTTAACAACATAAATAAGTCTTCTAAGAAGTACACAGAAAACAGATGCAATGAACTCTTTAAATGATACTTACAGAAAACTCATCACAAAACTCGACTAAAGCTAAATATTTCAATCAGGCAAGGAATGTCGGGTGTTTTTCAGTGTACGTTAGATGTCTCATGTTAGGATAGACCAGGGGTCGATAACCTTTTGATAACAGTATGCCAAAGAAGGATTTCATTCAGAGTGCCAACATCCTAGAAGTCATCCTGCTTGTACACCTAATTTTTTAGTTGCAAGAGACTTGAATTGCCCTTTTAGGCGTCTTCAGCGTGCCAAAAAAAAACAACACAACTCTGCGTGCCAAGTCTGGCACGCGTGCCATAGGTTGCCGATCCCTGTGATAGATGATTTGATATAAAAGAGACATGTTGTGTGGGGACGGACGGACAACCCAGACTAACGTTGTAAGGTTTTACTAGATAGATCCATTAGGTGGTCACTATGTGGTCACTATATTGTAGCCTTAATCCCAGGATTATGCTATTTAAAGGGCCAGGCTACCTCTTATCTTGGCTTTGAAAGATTTTTTATCCTTTTAGTATATATCTATCTATCAATCTGTCCTCTATATATCTATACAGCTATGTATCTCTGTATTTATGCATCTATCTATCTTGATATCTTTTTCTCTATCTACCCATATGTTTATCTATCTATCTATTTATTGATCTATTTCTTTCTAAATCTATCTACCCTTTCATCAATATTCCTTTTATTTATTTATTTATCTATATATCCCTCTATATATAACTATTTATCAATCTATCTATTCATATATCTATATATCTGTTTATCCTTCTGTCCATATGTCTATCTGTCTCTAGTGTTCAATATCATTATATCTATCTATTTCTCTATATCTATTTAGCTATTACATATCTGTCTACATAATGTATACCCTTTATCCGTCTATCTATCTATCTATCCATCTATCTATCTATCTATCTATCTATCTATCTATCTATCTATCTATCTATCTATCTATTTATCCAATTATATATCCATTCTTCTGTTTTTATCTATTTGTATCAATTGTCTACCTATCTACTGCCAATCTACCTTTTTTCCATCTATTTATATAGATCTCTATTTATTTATCTGTAAGACAATTGTATCTCTCCCTCAGAGCTAGAAAGGTCATTTACACTTTATCATTTCGAAGATAAAAATAATATATTTTATAAATTCTTTTAATTTTTTTTTAAAACGTACAACCTTTTTTCAAAAAAATCGAAAACGAAATTTTAACACGAAAACATCACGACATCTCGCATCTAATACCAGAGATAGCTGATGCCCCATTAAGTTCTAATACATAGGTTGGTAAACTTAACGTCTTGAAAAAAATGATTGATTCACAAACGTCTATATTTCTTTGTTTTAAAGCATATTCTATTTTTTTCAGTTGTTGTGCTGTGTCTCTGTCTGGCAGATGCATGCAACAGGGAACCAGATTCCTGTATTGACCCAGCAGACTTGCTTAAGCTTTTATGTTTTACAGTTGTTTTACAGTTGTTGTTGTTTTTTTCTGCACTAAAAAAACACACACCATATGATACACGGTATGATATCACAGCTTATCTCATCTTTTTGTTAACTTATTATAATTTTTAGCCTCGACTGCTTATCTTACCTTACATTTTTTTTTATTCTAAGCTATATCATTTTAAATTATCTTGTCTCACATTATCGTATTCCAAATTATCTTATCTCAGATTAGTTTATCTTACAATATCTTATCTCAAATTATCTTCTATTATTTTGCCTTATCTGATAGTATCGTATCTAACATTTTCTTGGCGTCTCTTGAATTTTGAAAATGTCATTCATTTTTATTATAAATTATCTTCTCTCTCTCTCTCTCTCTCTCTCTCTCTCTCTCTCTTTCTCTCTCTCTCTCTCTCTCTCTATATATATATATATATGTTTGTGTTTGTGGCTGTTTTGATATGGTACCAATATAAATTACTTGACATCTGTGGTTTCATGAATACATGTGACCTATAAAAGAAAATGACATAGTACCTTGACATTCATCACAGCCAGGCACACAGATGAAGTTCATGCCACACAATCCTGCTTCAAACACTTAACCTATCGTTCTCCCAATTCGTTATGGCTATACAAATAAAATAGCAAGGGGGGGGGGGGGGCTAAATATATATTTAACCCGGCAGAACTAGTTATTCAATCAATCAATCAAAATCAATCAAAGATAAATATGGTGTAGCACTAAACCAGAGGGTAATAACATGGATTTTAACACAAACATGCACACACAAACTTCCAAAATCTTGTATGAAAAACATTCCTTTTTTAAATATCATGAAAATGGACATCATCAATCCTGAATTGTTCCATTCTTTCAAACGAAAAAACGCACATTTCAACATTTAAAGCTACGTAATCCGACCATGAAAAAAAAACACGTTTCTTTTTTTTATGCGACCTTTTTGTCTATAACTTTTTTTTTTCCTAATTTTGCTGCCGTGGTTTGACAGGGTTAGATTTTTTATTGTCAGTTTTATTTTATTTACTCAGCTTACGAAAACACACAGAAAAAAACCGCAATTTGTTGACTTATTAGCGAACATGTAATTTGAACTTGTAAAACCTGCTGGATACGATTTGTAATGCCGGTATATATATATATTTTTTTTACATTTATTTTCTGCATGTTTGCCTTCGGGAAAAATTTTGGATCAGAAAAGGACTCCGAACAGACAACAAGCTAAAGGTATACACAGTCATCCATTACCTACACTAGATATATAAGGTTACTATGTAACCCCCTAAAACTACAACTACAAACATCAGGAACATTGGTTTAACCGTAATGCTACGGAGGGGGGGGGGGGAATCAGTGAAATGTCAACGTAATCCCCTCGTAATCAATAATTCACTGATGCTTAAACTTTCACTCTGTGTCTCGTAGAATTAGACGGTGGGGAGGGAGGGGGAGGGGGGGGGAGGCACACTAAGAAATAGGATTAGTTACGTGACGTCTTACAACAGGACTTGGTATTGTGAGAGGGTAAAAAAAGTAGGACAAAGTCCCTGGGAATTCCATGCACCCCCCCCCCCTGTGTTATAGTTAACTTAGTTATCACCAATAGAATAGCACACTCACACACACACACGTGCATACTAAAGTCCATTCTTGCTCAAACTGCACCTGAAGTGTCAAAACCTATAAGAGTTGAAAAAAAAAACAAAAACAAAAACACTATGGACCGTTAATGCAGTTTTGTTGTTGTCGGTATCAATAAGACTTGTCTGGAAAATATGTGTCTTGCAAGCCCTGGTGCGCTGCGGGCTTTAGGTTGTTCTAGGTTTTTTTTTAATGTTTTTATAGTGTTTTTTTTTATGAGTCTTCAAACCTCCTGACAGCTCTTTCTGATTCAATTCTCGGCTATTGAAGTGAAGTGGGGAAGAAGTGAGAGAAAGGTATTTCGGGTGCATTTCTGATTTCGTTTAAATGTGCAAAACTGGTTTTGGTACATAGGTCGAATAGGTCTGGGTCAAACGGCTAAAAACAACAACAAAACTCTGATTAAAGAGAAAATCGATTTGATCTAAATGTCAAATAGGTTTGATCTAAATGTCAAATAGGTTTGATCTAAATGTCAAATAGGTTTGATCTAAATGTCAAAAAGGTTTGATTAAATGGCGAATAGGTTGAAGAAAGGTGCAAAGGGATATAACCGTAAGGTACAAAAAGGTTTGATTAAAGGAACATATATATTAGATCAATGATTTAATATTTCTGATCAAAGGTAAAGAGATTTATTTCTATTCAGTGGTGATATAGTTGAGCTAAGGGACTAATTCGAGTAACAAATGGTAAATGAACAAGAGAGGGGAAATTTGTCGTGCTAGGTAGGTTTATCCATATGATTTTATGATGAGGCTACATCCCCAAAATATTTTTCGAAAACAATTTTTCTGAAGGGTGTCAATGATTGGTGCCTGAAATCACTTCTGTACGCATGGACCTCAAAACTGGCTGAGTGTGTAAACCACCGATACGCTCCCTCTAAACTTTAAGAGTACACAGGTGGTCTAACATATGAGCGGTTATTGGGCATCGAGGCTCATTGCCTGGGCAAAAGCCCGATGATACCAGGTGGAAAGGAACAAATGGGGGCAAAAATACTCGACTCGCTAAACCCGGTATCTTGATGACCAGTCCTATAGTTTATTTGTATAACTATACTGGATTACTATTTGTATAACTATACGGTATAACTATTTGTATAACTATTTGTACAACTATACTGTATAACTATTTGTATAACTATACTGTATAACTATCTGTACAACTATACTGTATAACTATACTGTATAACTATTTATATAACTATACTGTATAACTAATTGTATAACTATACTGTATAACTATTTGTATACCTTTTTGTATAACTATAATGTATAACTATTTGTATAACTATACTGTATAACTATTTGTATAGCTATTTGTACAATTATACTGTATAACTATTTGTATAACTACACTGTATAACTATTTGTATTACTATACTGTATAACTATTTGTATAACTATACTGTATAACTATAATGTATAACTATTTGTATAACTATACTGTATAACTATTTGTATAACTATACTGTATAACTATTTGTATAACTATACTGTATAACTATTTGTACAACTATACTCTATAACTATTTGTATAACTATACTGTATTACTATTTGTATAACTATACTGTATAACTATTTGTATAACTATACTGTATAACAATTTGTATAATTATTTGTTCCAGGGCGCCAGCAACCATAGGGCCGGCACTGTAAATTAAAATTAATAAAAAGTTGCTTAACTAATTAGGTGGAATGCTATTCTAATAAGCATTAAAATACAAAGCTCTATAGGATATTTCCGATGTGCATGATAATTGTTCGCATCTGTTGCCATGGTAACAAACTACATGAATGGAAGTTTCTAAAAAAAATAGATATAGTACAAAAATTCATTGATGGATATTACTTAATTTTTTTTCTCTCTATTGGTTTCTACGCCACAATTACTTCACAACGCGCTGGAAATGCAAGTGATTCGGTTACAAAATTGTCTGGCGGCTGTAAAAATAGATCGCGCATGAGGCAACAAAACTCCAATCGTTTCCTTAACTTGGCGAGGCGACCTGAATAAACATTCAATGAGCAGTGAAAAAGTATTCCCGGTTTCAAAGATTACATGTTATTATTTTAAAACAGTTATCTTATCTTATTTCATGTTATCTTAGTATGTTACAGGCGCTTATTCTGTACTGAAGATTAATGCGTCACACGAGTTTCCGTGGTCTGAGTCTACTCTTGCATTTTTATTGAGTGTTTTTATAAATGATGTAAAGTTATTGGTTTTTCCTGTTTTTTTCAGGTGACCCATTCCATACCCAGGCTTCCATTCACGAAGAAAGAGAGCTTGTATATACGTTTGCTTTTGCATATGGAATTAGACAATGGTTGGTATCCTTGTGTTTATCTGTGCAATGGAACAGATTGTTGTTGTATTTCTCAGCTAAAAAAGAATGTTAGATGTATTATTTCTACTTTGCTCTTTGCCTGTCTTTGAAATAATACCAAATCAAATAGATACCAAATGTTTTAGCTCGTATGCACTTTTGCCAGATCTGGACACTGGGCATCTGTAAATGAGAACTAAACTTGTTTTGTTTTTTTAGTTGGCAGCAAGGTTCTATGTTTCAGAGATTTCCGGGATGGATTTAAGGGTGCTCTTCGGTGAGTTGTCATGTACAGCAACAAAGAGCGACTTAACCCTTCCCGTACCAACCTACTTCTATCTATGCTGCCTTCAGTTCCGCTATATACGCGCCCGGGACTGTAAGGGTTAATATGACCGCCGACTCAACAGCGCTTTAAAAAAAAAACAACAACAAAAAAAAAAAACAATTATGGTCGCGATTTTCAATTTACCTAAATCAACAAATGAATTTCTAGCATGTCGCGTGGCATACAGGCTCAGGCAGTGTCCCTTGTCAACTTAGCCATAAGGTTCCCTGTGCACACACACACACATACACACACCCACCCATACACATGTTCTGTCTCTCATCCCCTATTCTCCGTCCCCCCCCCCCCTCAACATCGTTTAGAATCAAATTGCCAGCATATATAAATGTATTGTTAAAGACCAAGTGAACAGCTTTTTATCAAAATTGAGATAAACGTTTATTTTGATAGTGAATAGTGTATTCAGTACCCAAATGCTAATAAAATCATTTATACAAAATGTTAAACATAACTTTCAAGTAATTAGTTCAATATTAGCACTTAAATGTGCGTAGGAAAAATCCAAATCTCGTAGCCATTTGATATGGCAACAAAGGGTAGTGACGTCAGAGAAGGAATTCCGACAAGGAAAAATGAATATTTTCACGTGTTTTGAATCTATTTCCACGTGTTTTGAATCTTTTCTCGGTCTTATTTTTTAACAAAATGGTTAAATATAGATTTTGTGGGTCGTGTCTTGTTTATTTATTGTCCTTCTAACACGTCACTTCCGTATGAGACTTTTACAAATCTCGTGCCTTCGAGAAAAAGCTGTTCACTTGGTCTTTAACCAGAAATGAGGTGTGCTTGTTTTGTGTTTTGTTTTTTGTCCGAAGGTTCTATTTATAGACTTCTCTATTACCTATACATAGTTCCATAGGTCTACGTTGGAAAAGTTGCACAAGATAGTAAGTGGATTGAAAATTAATAAAGCGACTCCGACGATACAAAAAAGCTATGTTGGCAGCACTATTAAATATTCTTGTTCATTTCATTCATAAAGTAGACCAGGGATCGGCAGCCTAAGGGACGCGTGCCACATTTGGCACGCATAACGATTTACAGTGGCACGGGAAAGACCTCCAAGTAGATACGAGGTGTTGTGCCCACTGGGATGCTTATTATTAAGGATAAATATAATTATTTTTAAAACAAATGTGTTTGTTTTATTAATGTAATAAATATAAGAGGCTTATATAGGCATTCTAGCATTATATTAAGTAATTGTTGTAATGAAAAATAATTAATGTTTACAAAAAAACTCATTAGCTTAATTTGACTTTATTAATGCAGAAAATGTTGATTTACAACGTAAATTAATTTTATACATCTAAACATAGGCTACGTTGAAAAAAAAAAAGCATAGGGCCTTGTGCTGAAGTTTTATAAATAAATAATAATATATACAGTATACCTATAATTCAGGGGAGATAATTAACACTTTTTCTTTGCGTTAACATTTCTTATAATATAATTCTTTTTTGTTTCCTTTAAAAAGAAAGTTTTTGATGTAAAACCATTAAATGATTAAAAAATAAAATATACTTGAAAATTATATAAATATTATATCAAGAAAGAATATTTATGTACATTTTAAAACCTTACATTAACTACTCAGTTTGTATGATTACTATTTATCCATTTCCTTTAATTGCAATGGTTTTCGAAGTCTACTAGGTTCAGTAGTAACCATTATATAAGCTGATATCTCAGTCTTAGTTATGTTGAGATAAAAAAATAATAAATTAAGAGCTATTACTAGAATTATATTTTGACAACTAAACTTCAATGTTGATACGTTAACCGTTAATGTGAAAGTTAGGTAATGAAATTCTGTATTAATTAAGAATGGATTTTTAAAAAAAATGATAATAACAAACAGGTTAATGTTTTTACTAAATATAAAACGCTTTAGTGATTTTCTCCAGTGAATCGCATGGCAGACAGGCTCAGGCAGTGTCCCTTGTCAACGTAGCCATAAAAATCCCTTTGCATAAAAAAACCACCCACACCCACCCATACACATGTTCTGTCTCTCATCCCCTATTCTCCGCCCCCCCCCCTCAACATCGTTTAGAGTTAAATTGCCAGCATATATAAATGTATTGTAAACCAGAAATCAGGTGTTCTTGTTTTTTGTTTTGTTTTTTGTCCGAAAGTTCTATTTATAGTCTTCTCTATTCCCTATGCATAGTTCCATAGGTCTACGTTGGAAAAGTTGCAGAAGATAGTATGTGGTTTGAAAATTAATAAAGCGTCTCCGACGATACAAAAAAGCTATGTTGGCAGCACTATTAAATATTCTTGTCCATCTCATTCATAAAAGTAGACCAGGGATCGGCAGCCTAAGGCACGCGTGCCAGACTTGGCACACATAACGATTTACAGTGGCACGGGAAAGACCTCCAAGTAGATACGACGTGTTGTGCCCTCTGGGATGCTTATTACATTCAGTTTGTATGCTCATCTCTCTTAATTAAGGATAAATATAATTATTTCTAAAACAAATGTGTTTGTTTTATTAATGTAATTAATATAAGAGGCTTTTATAGGCTTACTAGCATTATATTATTTAATTGTAATTAAAAATAATTTATGTTTACAAAAATAAACTCTTTAGCTTAAATTGACTTTATTAATGCAGAACATGTTAATTTACAACGTAAATTAATTTTATACATCTAAATATACGTTGAAAAAAGAGCATAGGGTCTAATGCTGAATTTTTATACATAAATAATAATTTATAATTTATACGTATAACACTAGTTACATTAAAAGCATCACTAGCATCGAATTTGGAGAATTTAATTCAATGGAGATAATTAACACGTTTTCTTTGCGTTAACATTTCTTATAATATATTTTTTTTGTTTCCTTTAAAAAAAAAACACTTTTAATTTATAACTTTCAAATGATCAAACAATAAAACATATTTAAAAATTATATAAATATTATATCAAGAAAGAATGTATATGCACATTTTTAAACATTACATTAACTACCCAGTTTGTATGATTTCTACTTATCTATTTCTCTTAACTGCAAAGTTATTATTATGATCAATCAGTAATAATATATTAGCTGATATCTCAGTCTCAGTTATGCTGAGATCAAACTATAATAAATTAAGAGCTATTACTAGAATTATATCTTGACAACTAAATTTATATGTTGATACGTTAACCATTAATGTGAAAGTTATGTAATGAAATTCTGTATTAGTTATGAACGGATTTTCTTTTAAATGATAATAACAAACAGGTTAATTTTTTTCTTTTGGTCTTGGTCTTGCTATGCACTAAATAAATTGTCTTTTAAAAATAATATAGTTCAGCAGTTTGACTTTCACGCTGTTGGCACGCTGAATGATTCTGAAATCCTAGTTTAGCACACTATAAGCAAAAGGTTGCCGGCCTCTGAAGTAGACCTTCCTTTGTTGAGTTGTTTTTTTTTCAATTTAAGATCCATGAAAGAAGTCTAGACTAGACTAGGACCACTGATGAGCGTAGGACGCAAAAATCTTCTCTATAGAAGGAGCGTCTGTAATGTATAAGATAAGAAGACTTATATAACAGTTTGGATAGCATTTTTCACTTTGTAGTCTGCATCTTTTTATAAGGTACTTACATAGCTTTTGTATTAAAATTAAAAGTTCACCAACTGGCAAAATAGAAATATTGAATGAACGATGAAAAAAAAAAAGAAGCATTCGCTCATTATTATCATCAGACCCTTGACAGTTGAGGTCGTTATAGGGAGCGAATGGACACCTCAGTAGTCATCTTTCTCCACTTTCCCATAACTTGAGCCACTGTCTCTAGTCCAGCCATTCGCAGCTTTGTCCAATCCTTTATATTGTCGAGCCAGCTTTTCCGCTGATGGCCTCTCCGGCGTTCACCTTCTACAGTGACTTGCAGGATGGTTTTTGGTAGGCTATTATGCCGCAAGACATGACCGAATTATGTCATCGCGCCGCTTTATTGCCATTATGGTTTCTTGAGGGCCCGCAATTAATGGTATTCTGTCCCAGACATACTCATTAGTCCTGTGTTCTAGGTAGGAGATTCAACGGATTTTTCTGATGCATTTATTTGTGAATGCCTGCAACGTATTTTGAGTGGCTGCTAGCAACGTCCAGGTCTCACATCCGTACAGAACAATGGTTTTCACAAGGGCTCGGTATAGCCTGAGCTTTGTTGTGAGACTAATGCTTTGGCCGGTCGAGATTCTGTTTAGTCTAGCCATAGCCACAATTGTTGACCCGGTACAAAACAATAAAATTGCACCATTCGGTAAACAAAACGTAGCACCAGTAAGTAAACAATAAAATTGCACCATTCGGTAAACAAAACGTAGCACCAGTAAGTAAACAATAAAATTGCACCATTCGGTAAACAAAACGTAGCACCAGTAAGTAAACAATAAAATTGCACCATTCGGTAAACAAAACGTAGCACCAGTAAGTAAACAATAAAATTGCACCATTCGGTAAACAAAACGTAGCACCAGTAAGTAAACAATAAAATTGCACCATTCGGTAAACAAAACGTAGCACCAGTAAGTAAACAATAAAATTGCACCATTCGGTAAACAAAACGTAGCACCAGTAAGTAAACAATAAAATTGCACCATTCGGTAAACAAAACGTAGCACCAGTAAGTAAACAATAAAATTGCACCATTCGGTAAACAAAACGTAGCACCAGTAAGTAAACAATAAAATTGCACCATTCGGTAAACAAAACGTAGCACCAGTAAGTAAACAATAAAATTGCACCATTCGGTAAACAAAACGTAGCACCAGTAAGTAAACAATAAAATTGCACCATTCGGTAAACAAAACGTAGCACCAGTAAGTAAACAATAAAATTGCACCATTCGGTAAACAAAACGTAGCACCAGTAAGTAAACAATAAAATTGTACCATTCGGTAAACAAAACGTAGCACCAGTAAGTAAACAATAAAATTGCACCATTCGGTAAACAAAACGTAGCACCAGTAAGTAAACAATAAAATTGTACCATTCGGTAAACAAAACGTAGCACCAGTAAGTAAACAATAAAATTGCACCATTCGGTAAACAAAACGTAGCACCAGTAAGTAAACAATAAAATTGCACCATTCGGTAAACAAAACGTAGCACCAGTAAGTAAACAATAAAATTGCACCATTCGGTAAACAAAACGTAGCACCAGTAAGTAAACAATAAAATTGCACCATTCGGTAAACAAAACGTAGCACCAGTAAGTAAACAATAAAATTGCACCATTCGGTAAACAAAACGTAGCACCAGTAAGTAAACAATAAAATTGCACCATTCGGTAAACAAAACGTAGCACCAGTAAGTAAACAATAAAATTGTACCATTCGGTAAACAAAACGTAGCACCAGTAAGTAAACAATAAAATTGCACCATTCGGTAAACAAAACGTAGCACCAGTAAGTAAACAATAAAATTGCACCATTCGGTAAACAAAACGTAGCACCAGTAAGTAAACAATAAAATTGTACCATTCGGTAAACAAAACGTAGCACCAGTAAGTAAACAATAAAATTGCACCATTCGGTAAACAAAACGTAGCACCAGTAAGTAAACAATAAAATTGCACCATTCGGTAAACAAAACGTAGCACCAGTAAGTAAACAATAAAATTGCACCATTCGGTAAACAAAACGTAGCACCAGTAAGTAAACAATAAAATTGCACCATTCGGTAAACAAAACGTAGCACCAGTAAGTAAACAATAAAAATGTACCATTCGGTAAACAAAACGTAGCACCAGTAAGTAAACAATAAAATTGTACCATTCGGTAAACAAAACGTAGCACCAGTAAGTAAACAATAAAATTGCACCATTCGGTAAACAAAACGTAGCACCAGTAAGTAAACAATAAAATTGCACCATTCGGTAAACAAAACGTAGCACCAGTAAGTAAACAATAAAATTGTACCATTCGGTAAACAAAACGTAGCACCAGTAAGTAAACAATAAAATTGCACCATTCGGTAAACAAAACGTAGCACCAGTAAGTAAACAATAAAATTGCACCATTCGGTAAACAAAACGTAGCACCAGTAAGTAAACAATAAAATTGCACCATTCGGTAAACAAAACGTAGCACCAGTAAGTAAACAATAAAATTGCACCATTCGGTAAACAAAACGTAGCACCAGTAAGTAAACAATAAAAATGTACCATTCGGTAAACAAAACGTAGCACCAGTAAGTAAACAATAAAATTGCACCATTCGGTAAACAAAACGTAGCACCAGTAAGTAAACAATAAAATTGCACCATTCGGTAAACAAAACGTAGCACCAGTAAGTAAACAATAAAAATGTGCCGTTTGGTTGACTAAAAGTAACACCAGCGGGTAAAACAATACATTTTTACCGTTCGGTGCACAGGTAACTGAATTATAATGAGGCGATATACCTATAAATCAACAGTTGCTGACGAAGCAATTTAACTAGCTGGTGAAGGAATTATTGAATCATGCGGTGGCTGAAAAGTTAGCACCGGCTGGTGGATTGACGTAACATTGGGCCTGCTGACATACTCATAGAATTTTCAATATCTCTACAGACTTTTAAAAAAATGTGAGAACCATCGAGAGAAAAACCCCGTAACATCCGATCAATAACGAAGTCTAATTTAACTCATTCTGTCCTTCACCTCCGCCCCCCTCACCTTATTTCCCCTTCCACCACCACCTCCCAGCCTGCTCCACTCTTATCCACCCTTCTCCCCACCCCCGGCATCTCCAAGTTCCATCGAAGACAACAGCGCGGTTCGAGTTGGGGATTTTCAGTCGCGTTCATTGTTGAAACTCAGCGAAGACGTTTGTGGTCCATGCTGAGCGCTACCGTGTTGCGGATTTTGTTTTTGTGTTTGGATAGTTTCTAAAAAGGTAAGCTATAGATCTATATAGATATATATCTAGACTATAGTCTAGTCTAATATGTTTGTGAATTTTGCTGACCAGTGAACTTTAAAGAAAGAAATAACTATACGCTTTATTGATAGTTATGAATTTGACGGATTTTCTTTGTTGTGATCGCATGGTCCAAAACAATTGCAAGTATTGATTATATTTATGTTTTTAATCAGAAAATATTTACGATAAAAGTCTGGCGTATGCTGTCACAATTAATTAATTACAATAAAGTCGACCAATGAAAAAAATGTTCTATAAATTTGCACTTGGTTTAAAAAAAACGGACTCTGTAATTACGCTATCTGTGATTGGCTAAGCTATAAAAAAAAGCGGGCATGCTATCATAAGCATAGAAATGGAGAATTGTAAAACATCGCGTTTATATTCTCTGAAAGAAACGCTATGACGTAACTGACGACGTAAAAAAATTGTCGATAAAGAAAATTGAATGCCCTTTCAAAGAATATTTAAATACATAAGTATGTTAATGGTTACTCGTGAGATTTAACTAGAATAATAACATAACAACAATAATGGTTATTTATATAGCGATTCTATCAATGCCATTTTATTATGCTCAGTGCATTCTCAAAACTCAAAACTCCTGCGACAGGAATCGGTCGGCGGTTGGGATAGAACCCGCGAAGTGTCGGTGAACTAACCGCAAGACCAAGCGGCCACACAACACAGGAGAACCCTTTAAACCAGTGGTTCCCCGAACTTTTTTAGTCCGCGACCCCTCAATACATCTTCTAAGTCCGCGACCCCCAGAAATAAAATAAATTTCTTCGCTACTTTATATACCGATATTTATGAGTTTTCCGATGGTCTTTGGTGACCCCTGTGAAATGGTCGTTCGACCCCCAAAGGGGTCGCGACCCACAGTTTGGGAACCGCTGCTTTAAACCTTGTTTTATTTTTCTTCAAAACTCTATTTTTTTTACTTCTGATGATTTCAAAGTCTTACCCCAAAGTTATGGTAGACCTGTTAAGTCTATTGTTAAGTTTGATACCATATTGACTCCTTTTTAAAGACCAAGTGAAAAGGTTTTTCTCGAAAGAACGAGAACCGGAACAGCCTTATACAAAAGTGATTTTTTCGATGGGAAATAAATAAACAAAACTCAACACTCTAAATCTATATTTAACAAATTTGTTTTACAAAAAAATAGGACCGGGCAAATATTCAAAACACGTGGAAATAGATTAAAAACACTTGAAAATATAAATTTTTCCTTTTCGTATTCCCCTTTCTGACGTCACTTCTATCATTTCTATGTATTGCCAGTTGCCATCTCAAATGGCTACGAGATTTGGATTTTTCCAACACACATTTAAGTGTTTATACTAATCTAGTTACTTGAAAGTTATGTTTAATATTTTGTTTAAATGATTTTTTATTAACATTCAGATACTGAATACACTATTTACTATCAAAATCTAATGTTAACTCAATTTTGATAAAAAGCTCTTCACTTGATCTTTAAAGCCTTTTCTAAAAGAAAAAAAGCTCAAAATGTTGAAAACAAAAGCCCTCATGTACCAGTTCGTGACAAGAAGGTTACATTTAAAAATATGAACGAGCAAGTCAATAACATTTAAAAGTACTCTGATGCTATTCCCACAGTCAACAATGTCAAAGTCACGAAAAAAAAACACGAAAAAAAAATTCTGATAAAAGTGCTCATAAAAATGTATAATTCCCTTTCTTCTCCATGCTTTTCAATTTCCTCATTTTTTACAATGACCAGTCTTTCTTTTATGTTTACTCCCATTTTAAAGTAGAAATAACTTTTGTTTCTGAAAAAAAAATAATTTATAATTCAAAGTAACAAATTAAATGTGCATTGAGTTGGCAAGTTTTGGGAAAACCCGTTTAGCATACAGAACACCCAGACACACAGAGACAAAAAATACGATTGAATATTTCTTTAAAAATGTTACAATACATCCATTTAAAACAAGATCTTGCTCACCGTGTTTGTTTTGTTTTTTTAGTTTCATGTTTTTATTTTACATAATCTTTTCACTAGGGATTACAAAAAAAAAAGGGGTTTTTTGTTCAAAGCCTGAGAAATATTTTAACATTATTTTGCAAAAACAAAAACTACAACAATAAGCAAAAAAAAAAAAAATAAAATAAAAAAATAAAAAAAAACCAACGAAACAACAAAAAAATTATTTCATATATGAAAATTCTATAATTCCTTTTAATTGCAAGCTTAGTTTCATATTATTTTATCAACTGTTTCTTTTTCCAATAAAAAATTTCTTTTGTACAAGAAATTACAGAAAATTTTTATCAAACCAGGGATTTGAAAGTTTTAAATCTTACTCGGGATGATAATTTTTGAATGAGATTGGACGAGCTTTACAATAATTATATTAATATGTTTTGATTATTGAATAATTCAGAGAAAAAAGAAATTAATACTTAATACGGAGATAAGAAGGATCTGTGTTCTGAGACGGATTAAAGATTAACAATACCGGAGGATTAATTACTTTTCGTTAATTAATGATGTGATGGATTAAGTGAAAGAATAGAAGGAAAAGAGAAAAAAGATGTTAATAAAAAAAAGGAACAATAAAAACTTTTTAAAAATCCAAGTTATTTAGCTTAGCTAATAGTTCAAGGTTAAGCTGGTTGAAATAAAAGTAAGATGCCGGCTGGCCGTGTGGTTAGCTCACCGGACTGTCAACCAAAAAAAAACACCTGACACGTCGCGGGTTCTACCCTACAGGAGTTTTGGGACTAGATGACGTTAATATTGAGTTGTTATCACGAGCGCTTAACCGACAGCAGTGAAACCTCTCACAGATTAATAGTCTTCTAGAGCGCACTGAGCATGCTAAAATAGCATGGATAGAAGCGCTATATAAATGACCATTACCATCCTTGCCGCCGACCGATCCCTGCCGCCCTGCAGGAGTTTTGGGCCTAGTGGACGTAATAATCTTCTATCTAGAAGGAACGTCTATAATACTTATAAGATGTAATAACGAGGGCTTGCTGTAGCGCATTTGGGTTTCCATACTGAAATTCGCGGGACCAAATCCAGCTTTGACTTTTAACCCTGGGCTGGTCTCTATGTATGCCACTTTTAAAATCGGACGAGAGTGTCGGCTCTTCAGTCCAGGGCGTAACGAAAAACGGTAGACCCATTCGGGAGCATGCCGCTACTCCGCAAGCTGATGAGGCAAGCAGCTTACTAGGTTTTCCACAGGCACATGTACTGTATTGCTTGATTATCTGCACTTTCGATCGTTAGTACCTGACTAAAAGTCTAACCATCCATTCACCGTCATTGGCTAAACGGGTATTGTTAAGCCTATTCCTTCCTCTCCACCGAGTCACGATGGGCTCTCGCCCGTGGTACGATTCCCTAGAAAAATGTCCCTAATGGGTACCTGACATAAATTTGGGGGAAAAGAAAAGGCCAACGGGCACTGTGCGGGCCACACAATATTCTTTACTTTCCCGTGGTCATAGACAGCGGTGAACTCTGCTTCACCATGTCTTAGCATTGTTTAAGGGGGATACTTTTTTTTGCTGATAGGTCACTTTGCGTGTGTGTGTGTGGGGGGGGGGGGGTAAAGAACTTTTTAAACACTCATTAGCCAATGGGCGACTCATAGGCATATTTTTTTTTCATATCCCGAATATCGCTTGCGATAAAAGCACAGACAACATACAAACGCAGATTTTAAGTTACCATTAACGCTTGTATTCAGCACATCATTTTGATGTACGTCCTTGATAAGCACAAAAAACGGATTTTCCACCCACAAACGCTGAACGTACGGAAGAGACAAACAAACCGATAGACGCATCTGGACTATTATTAATAAATTTAATATAAATATTCTATTCATTAAAGCAACATGCAGCATCCGCTGATCTATATAATATGATTATATTTTTTTTTTAATTCGAAAGGAATGATAATTCAAATTGTAGGTCCTCTAAATGAAAATCAACGAATTGATTTTTGTTAAAGATTTCACCACGCTCGACCATACACTTTATAAATCTTCTTAAATTACTCTAAGAACGATTCGTTTATTTTATCGACATTCTGTAGCGCTTTGTGTGTGGATGTCATTCCAATCAACATGGCTCACTAAATGGCGAAGGCGTTGTTGTTTTTTATCGCTCGGTCACTTTGCTAAAGAACAATTAATTGCTTTATTTTCCGCATATAGTCTACATACAACAAAAAAAAAAGAAACATTAAAAGGACGTCTTATACATCTTATATATTAAAGTCACTCCTTCTATAAAGAAGATTATTGCATCGTACGCTCATCCGTATTTTGTTTTAAATTTACCTCATTTAAAAACATGTTATCAAAAAAATATCCAACTTTAAAATACGTTCCTGGGATGATATTTATTGTTTGCTTTAGATTTCTTCCCTCGAATCTATGGCCATCGGGCCGCATTCAGACTGCCAGAGTCTACAGTAAGAATAGGCCTATTTAAATGATACGCTTATATAGTTTTAATTAGAGCCCTCCCCAACACCTACAATTATTTTATTTAAACTGTGCCTGTAGGACACTGGAACTGAAGTCAAGTTTAAAATATAAAGTAGGTGGTTCCCCATTTTTACATCGCTTTTGTTTCCATAGACATATCATTTCTTGTATTGTAAATTTGTCGTTAAATATTATGATTTAGTGTTATATGCTATAGGGGTTAGATAACTTGTTTAGATTATGCTTGATATTTAATATAAGATTAATTATTAGAATATGTCTACAAAACGGGAATATGTTCCTTACATTTACGTGCTCTGCTTCAGTTACGTCCTCGACTTAACCAAAAGCAAAACAAAAAAACAACAACAGGTAATGCAGTTCACGTTTCTCTTAAGACTTGATTACTGTTACAGTGGCTAGTGGCGTATACCTTAAAATCCTGCCCCTCTTCTTCTTCTTCATATTTCTGCGGAGACCCCATTAGGCCCGAGGAAAAAGTCCACAAGTTAATTAACGACTAACACAACTTTATAACAAACAAACGAAAAAGTACAAACAGATGATGTAGTTTCATTTGATTGTATTTAGTCCATCCCTTCATTGATGATTTCAAAGCTGGTACAGATGGAGCAGTGATGGAGGCCTGGTCCATGATGTTCCACAGTCTAATGGCTGACGGAAAAAAATAATATTTGTAGACGTCGGTACGTGCGTGTGGGACATGCAGCTTGAGCCGATGATCTCGGGTAGAGCGGGACATCAGTTAGATGCGATATAAGACCGTGTTGACATTTCCACGTGGCAGTTCATAATCTTGTACATAGTGGTGACTTTACTTATCGCTCTGCGTTTTTTGTAGGGTCAAAAGTTGGAGTTTGGCCACCAAAGCAGAGGCGCTTGTTTTAAGGCCGTAGTCTCAGATTCAAAGACCCCCCCCCCCCACCAGAGGATATTGAACACTGCAGCAAGGATTGTATTGCTGAAGACGAATTCTGAGCATATCACTCCTTGTTCCTAGGAGCTCTTCACTTGCTCCGTGTGACTAAGTGCAATGATCATATTCTTATTTCATTAACGTACAGTTGAATTTGACTAGTCAAGCTCAAGCATGGAATCCATATGGTGCAAGACGAAAAGGTAGACCCAAGAACACCTGGCGGATGTGAGAAGCAAAAAGGAGCTGATCGGGAAATCCTGGAAAGAGAGAAGATAGACCAGAGACAGGCAGACATGGAAAGAAATTGTTAATGGCCTATGCTCCACTAAGATTTGATTAGATTTGATAATGGCGAGGAAGAAGACAGTTGAATGGATGGCACTCCACCTTCATATCTTCGGGAGATCATTACAAAGCATGTATCATTCAAGGATCTGCGCTCCCATTCACAGTCTTTATTCGGGGTCCCCAGTCTCGTTGGGCACCAAAAAATAAAATCGTTTGCAAGGGGTTCCTTTGAATTGGCAGCACCTGTATCGTAGAACAGCTTACCCCAGACGCTCAGGAATTGTGAGACAAGAATCCTTAAAAAAGGGTCTTAAGACCTTTCCCTTTAGTAAGCGACATTGTGTGTGTCTTTCCCCACCTTAACATTGACATCTGAATTGTGAAGAAAATCGCACTGAGCATGCTACATTCAATATAATATCATGGAATGATGCGCTATCTAAATAATTATCTTTATTATTATTATTATGAAGGTTTGATAATGACAGGCGGTGTATTCCTCAACTTCTATTTAAGTCTACAACGTAGGTGTGGATCGTTTTTTTTTCTTCTAAGCTTGATAATAAAGCAGACGGCAGTGTTTCTACGCCAACGACGTATTGTTAGAAAGTACTTCTCGGCCATGGAACCGAGACTAATGGTTAATAATGGAGCTCGAGTTGTTAGCATGGGTAAGAAAACAGAACTCGGGCAGAGGTTCGATTTGTGATGTTTTGTTAAACTAATGAGCAATGAATCAATGAAACACACTGGGAGTTAAGTAAGGAAACATAAATAGAGAAAGATTGACCGACGGAACAGTGTAGGGAGAGATAAAAAGAAGAATAAAGTTAATAAGATACAGCATAGGTTCTCAACCTTTTTCGGCTCACCGCCACCTTTTACAATTTTTTTCCGCTAATCGCCCTCCCCCTTCTGCCCGTCTGGACTAGAGTTTCCGCAATTTTTGTGTGTGATTAATTGTATTTTTGTGTGATTAATTCTCTTTAAAAAACTGAAAAGGAAACATATTGTTAGAGTTAATAGATAAAAAAATTGCCCAAACAAAAGGTTTAAATAAATCAATATTAATGTGAATCGTTTGCCCGTTGTGTTGCTAGCAATTCATCTATTTTTGTTTCAATTTTTGTTCGGCATTACTATTGAATCAAATGTAGAAACATTTTTTTTAATTTAAGGGAGATAATTAGCCCGTTTTATTTAAGCTAATATTTCTGTGTTGTTTTTTTTATAAAAAATAAATTGCTCACAATTTATAACTTTGAAATGATCAAGTTGTAAAAAGTATATGAAAATTATAAAAATATTATATGACTAAAAATATATATGTATATTTTCAAGCGTTACAATAACTACTCAATTTGTATGATAACTTGCCAAATACAGTAATCGATTTCATCGGAAAATCATCGAATTTCTTATTTCTTATAATATGGGTGTTTCACTTTTCTTTGTCATCTGTGACCCGTTCTTTGTTGTTTTTTTTTATATATATATACATTTAAGACCGCGCTTGTTGGTTACAATTAAATATATACTCCGAAAGGGATATAACAATTGAAGCTAGATGTACATAATTTCTACCAAACTTGGGTTCATTTATCTTCATATTATGTTGTTTTAAATATCTTACAGTTAATAATGGATTGTTACGTTTATTATATGTTTAAATTAATTAAAATATGTATGGATGCTAAGCAAGAATGTCAAATAAAAAAGAATGAATGAATTTAAATTTAAAGTTAGTTACAATATTAGCGTAAATTAAATCTTGCCTATCTCCCCCCCCCCCCCCTCATCTCTCGCCAATCTAAATAATTGTAGAGGTACCCACTTGGTTACAATTATCCTATTTTCGATAGCCCCCCCCCCCCCACCCCTCACAAAGACTCCCGAACATAAATGAATTTCTATTGCTCTACTCCTTTTTCTCTGGCTTTGTTGTAATAAAATTAATAACATAAAATTAAAATTTCCTCTATTCCTTCCCCAATGTAAACTTGTATAATTTCTACTTTATACAATCAGATATATATATGTTATGTATAAGATGCATGTACACTATTGAAGTATGATACGAAAGTAACGAATGAATGGAAAACTATGTCAAATAAACAGAATGAATGGATGTGAAAGTCTAAACCTAACTACAACAACTACATAAATTATCTAAATTTGTTTAAATATTCTATGTTGTCTTCTATCCTTTAGAATTGTAAAAATTGCAATTAATGTCTTCTATCCTTCCTCTTAATGTACGAATATATGAATGTTATTGTACATGTAAAAAGTGTCAATAAACATTGTTGAAAACAAAACAAAAAAAAACAAAAAAAAAAAAAAAAAAAAAAAATATAATAATATCTAGGCATACTGTTTGGGGATATCAGATATTTAGCAGCACTTGCGTTTACACCACATTTCATCCAAAAACTTATCGATTCAAAAAGCTGAGATGTTCAAATTATATCAGGTACGTTTGTACCGCCCACTTGCCCTTCACCGCCTTCCAAATCGCCCCCGTGAATGTCAGCGCCCCCCTAAACCTTCTCACCGCCCCCGGGGGGAGACATCGCCCCCGTTGAGTACCTATGAGATACAGTGATAGATCAATTTTTCATTATATATTTATAATGTGTTTGTGTAAAAATGAATAATTACGGTCTAGTGATTAAATAAGGTGAGAGAGAGGGAGTGAGGGAGAGAGAGAGAGAGAGCGAGAGACAGAGAGAGAGAGAGAGATAATTGTATTGATGGTAGCTAGAAAGATAGAGGAATAATAAGATTGATAGATATATTATATATATATATATATATATATATATATATATATATGTATATATTATATATATTTATATATATATTTATATATCTGGATGGATATATATATTTAGATTGGATCGACCTTTATAGAGATCAGAGGTTAATCATATAAACACACAAACACACATACATAAAAAGTACTTAGGAGTAATAGTAAATGATAAATTATTTTGGAATCCACATGAAGTAATGAAAAGATCTAACATTACAATAGGCTTCATAAAAAAGAAAACATTTTTAAAAATTCGAAAAAGTTCACAAAAGAGCTGCAATGTTCATTACTAGGGAATATTCATCAATGACAAAGGTAAAACCAATAGTTAAATCACTAAACCTAGAAACACTAGAGGACAGAAGGGTAAAGAGTAAAGTAGTAATAGTAGATAAGGCATTAAATACAAATTTAGAAATAAAACACAAAAACAATGTCACATTGCTCAGATAAACATAAAGACAAAAACACTATCCATTTCCCTTATGCGAAAACAAATGCATATAAGTAATCTTTCTTCCCGAGTGGCATCCGGGCATGAAATGGGTTGCCCGAACAAACCAAGAAAACCTGTAACTTTACGTCAACACTAATAGAAATGCAGAACTAGACTCAAACCGCTGATGAGCGTAGGACGCAATATTGTTCGTTATAGAGTGAGCGTCTGTAGTGTATAAGATAAGAAAAGATATACAGAGAGAGATATATGATAAGGCGATAGAATGACAAATGTAGATATTAAGAATCAATGCAATAGTGGAGGAAAACGCTAGAAAAACAATCGAGGAATAAATCAATGAAAACGACGTT
Organism: Anisus vortex; assembly: GCA_949126835.1. Taxonomy (NCBI): domain Eukaryota; kingdom Metazoa; phylum Mollusca; class Gastropoda; family Planorbidae; genus Anisus; species Anisus vortex. The sequence continues at coordinate 26,914,512 of OX421508.1, forward strand.
AAATCCAGTCCTCGTGTACTACGAATGTGAATAACGCAGAGTAAAGCCTCAATTTAATAGTAATAAATGTCAAATGAAAAGAAACGTTCCAATAATTTACTATGTTTATTTAACTATAGTAGCCATGTCGGGATCAGATAAGTTTGCGATTTTACGATGTGACCAGAGCCGGCTCAAACCCCTCAGAAGCCCTAAGCACTAATTGGTTTAGTGACCCCCATCGATCTAAAGTAATTCAATAAAAAATTATATAAATATATAAAATAATATATATACTGGCTGTTCTTAATGCACAATTTACCCCTTTTTATGTAATTAGTCCAGAAGGGGTGTTCCATTTTTTGGGGCGAAACTGTGCACTTTGAGAAATCTTGTTATTGCTGCATACATAAGTGCATAATATTTATGTAAGCCTATTTTGAAATTTCTTTTATATATATACATTTTTTTTTTGTTTTGCGGATCCTGGTGCATATCTACCATTTGCATTATTGCACCATGTGGCGTAAGGTCAGTTCGCGCCTTGCTTCTCATGAATCTCCTGAGAACGTGCGTACATTTTCCCAAATGTTAAATCCGGCCGTGCGTGTGGCCCCCCTGTGTTGATTAACGGCCGCACAAGTGTAAGTGAACGTAAATAAGTAAGCGCGTAATCAAGCTAATTAGCGGCTAGACAATAACAGGTTAACTAAACACAAATATAGGAATTATTTACTATAATTGCAACAGTGTGAGTGTGGTATAATATATAATTGAAAGAGATAGAGAGAGAGAGAGAGAGAGAGAGAGAGAGGAGAGAGAGAGGAGAGAGAGAGAGAGAGAAAGAATAACAAAAAAAAAGTTATAAACAATTAATGCAAAAATTATGTAAAGCGTACGAATTATAATTTAATGCATTTTATTTTGAGGCACGGTGGCGCGTTCGGCTGGCGTACCGAAAGTCCTGGGTTCGAATTCTGTTTTTTTTCTATGGTCTAGAGGTTGCGTCTGATCGTCCCCAAAGTAAAGTAAAGGCGGCTGGCTATGCATAGTGCTGGCCACTCAATCACCTAGTATGCCGTGGCCAAAGACACTGGTGAACGCTGCTTCACCGGCCCTATGGATCAATTTGTTCCAAAGGGATACTTTTGCTTTTTATGTGTTGATGGAGATTTCATCGCATTATTTCAACCTCATAAACATAATTAAATCAGCTTGTTTATTTATTGGGATGTTCCTAACAATGTTTGAGAAGCTGCTTACATAATGTTATTACATTGTGAGAGAACGGGTAATCAGATAAAAACAAACCATGTTATTAGCTTGATACATTCTCAGGATGGATAAATTAAAAATGTTTTTAAAAAAAGGGTTAATATATTATAAGTTTAAACTTTGTCCGCTTTTTGTTGATGAGTTATAACGGATATTGAAGAAAATGATTATGATTAAGAAGATTAATACTTTTTTATTTATTTTCTAAGTGTGTAGCAAAAAAGAAAATGCATATAATAAAGCTGGCCTGGGAATTGATAAGGAAGTGAAAATAATTCTAGAAATTACCACAGTTTAAAAGAAAACGACCAATAAATTATATTTCTTTTAATTGTGACGATATTGTGTGAAATAAACTTGGAAAATATTTTCGGAGTTAAGGAATATACAGTACAGTTGACAATCCGACCTATTACAGCAGAAATCGGCAACCTTTTGGATAACAGTGTGCCAAAGTAGGTTTTATATATCATTCAGCGTGCCAACAGCCTACAAGTCATCTTGCTATATATAGAGCTCAAATTCTTGTAGATGATGTTTGAATTGCATTTTCTGGGAGTCTTCCGCGTGCCAATGAAAATTACTCTGCGTGCCAAGTCTGGCACGAGTGCCTTAGGTTGCCGACCCCCTGTATCTTATGTCCGTCAACATATGGGACAAAATATTAGACTAGGAAAAAAAACAGCATGTGAAAATTTGATGAAATCGCAGTAATACCTCTCTTTATTCACCACCCGGTGTTATTCTGTAATTATGTATGCCCCCAAAAGAGAATTGGGTTGTGCAGAGAATGTGGGTGTTATATGAACCCAAATCCAAATTGCAATAAATTTTGTGCTGTTTAATAAAACAACAACAATAGGACACACAAACAATATATGAATAATAACTTGGCGCTTTGCACAAGACGCCCTTGACCCAAATCAAGCTAAGTAGCTTAAATACTTTGTTGTTTTAAATAATAATAGCACTATTCACCTTCTTCTTCTTCTTATTATTATTATTATTCATGGGATCCAGTTAGGACCGAGGAAAAAGTCTATCTATGGCAATGGAACGAAATTATCAGCGAGTTGACATTTTCTTACCGTACATTTTTAATAATGAGCCTTAACAACATCAAATAATAAAAATCTATCGGTATCATTGATCTGATATGCTAATGGGGAATGTCTTGAATATGATTTTGTCTCGTGGTGTCAAAGGCAGAGGCAAACACAGTGTACTCTTGTGGAATGCTTATTTTCCCCCCAAAATAAAATAGAGAAAAATAAAGCTTACTTAAAAGACTTGTGCATAGATATTTTCCAACATGTAATATGTATTTTCCCGCACGTAAATATATTAATATATAGTATGTAGGAATATATAAAGACTTTGAGAGATTGTTGCTTACTTTGGAGTAATTGGCCACGAGAGCATCAATATAAGCCTATGGATTTATAGCTAGAAAAACATCGTTGTAAAAAGGCAGATTGTGACAGATAGATGAAAATATAGAGTATAATATATAGAAAGATTGATAGAAAGATTGAAAGACATCAATAATTAAAGACAGTTAAACCCAGAATAAAACAGACAGGCGGACAATTAAAGGGATGGTTTGATAAATAGACGGACAAAACAATAGATTGATAGATAAATAGATAGAAAATTAAGATAGATAGATTCTCTCTCAGATTCGGAGTTATATTGACCACCAACATATAGAAACACCAGAACTATCCTCCCCATAGCTCTATCCGTCTGAATCCTTTTAGCCAAATCAGACTTCTCTATAATTCTATAAAACACAAAGCTCCTTTCCTGGATTACGTAACACAGTCTATCCATTAAGAGTGAGTTTTTTTTTGTGTGTTGCTTTTCTAAGGCAGCGGTCCTAGAACTTTACCATGCGTACCCCTGTAATTCATCTTTTAGCTTGGGACACCTGTTTTACGACCTGAAAGTCACATTTAAGCCAATTTTCTTTTAATGTTCTAAATACATTTCAAGTGCTAGAGATTTGCTGTTGTTAAAATGTGAGCCGAAAATGAAAAGAATTTGCGCATTATGGTTACATTTAATGAATTTTTCTTATTTTTCTCTTTCAGCGCAGTATTCTGAATGTTGGTTCCTAAAGTCCAATGAAATATAGTCTATGACATTTCTAAGCTGCACGCCTACAAAAGAGACAGAGATGAGTATATTTCAATACAATGCCAGAACCATCGAATCTAAATGGCAAGGACACACACAAAAAATATATAGACTAGTTTTTTGTGATTAATGGTGTGATGTTTTCATCCAACGAACAAACTGAAATCGAAAATGTCTGTGTTGATTTTAATAGCACATCGTTCTTGTGATTTTAGGGAGTTATTGTGCTAGCTTTCGAAAGCCAAAATTGTGTTTCTTTTGCCTAGCTGTGTAAGAGATTAGAGTTTGAGCGTAACAATTCAAACCTTTAGGTGACAATAAACAAAAAAAAAAGGGAAACGCCACAGCAGTGCAGTGTCTTATCATATATATTACAGACGCTCCTTCTGTAAAGAGGATTATTGTGACCTACGCTCGTCCTTGTCAGTTATGGACGATATTTTCAGCTCTAACCAGTCGACAGGTCTGGAAGTCTGGCAGCTGAATGACCCATCGGCTTACAGGTGGATTATATGGGCTCAGACAATAATAGAGCCATTTATTATTACGTTAGGTAAGCATTCCTGCCTTTACAAAATACTTCGGTTGTTGTTGGACTTGATGTTTTTTACTTTATGTTTGCTAATGATCAATGGCTTTTAATTCTTTGGTTTTGGATCATAACCTAAGCCCTTGTATTCCCGTAGATCAGTGGTCTCCAAACTACGGCCCGAGGGCCGGATGCGGGCCGCGAGGCTCTCTCATCCAGCCCGTGGAGACCTTTTTATTTGCCAGAAACGACTGCTATTTTGTCATCCAGGAAATAAAAGTAACCATTCCCACTAATACAGGTGTTCATTATGTATTTAGTGTATCAATGTGTTATTAAAAAAAAACTAAATAAAATAATTGGCCTATTAAATAAATAATAAAAAATAACTTTCACGTTTTTTATTCTTTTTTTTGGACCTCGAGTGTGTAGTCGGCCCCCGAACTGCTGTGTGATAGTTGTTGCTGAACAGTTTCGGAGACCCCTGGTGTAGACTAATGTCCTTTTTTTATCTGATATTTAAGGGTGAAATTTGAACCGAAATGACATTTGACATATTAGCACGCATCCTTGACATTTGACTTGTAATTATGTGGGGGTTTATCTGTAAGAGAGATGGATGAACGTGTTGTTGTTGCCGTGGTTGTTATTGTCTGAGCTTCTTTGATCGATGTCACGACCTTGCTCTTATATAAAAAAACGACAGATAATAAATCTGGAAGGCAATGAGAAAAAAACATACTATTGGAATCGATTTTCCGCAAATTATATTCTGTATAGAATGAACGCCTGTAAATAGTGTATAGTATTAATTGTGATTAGGTTATTTTTTGTAAGTCTTGACCAATTTGTGAACAGTATATGTTATCCTATCTTACTGCTTTTTTAGAACACATTCTCAGCGTGAACTTCATCGCCTGCCAGGGGCGGTAAAAAATATTGGTGGCGTTGAAGGCCCTTGTAGTAATTGGGGTGGCGTCGAAGAGCAAAATTGTCACTAAGAAAAGGGACATGAAATAATTGGGTAACGTCTATATTTAAATTATCCAATCTTCAGATTCATATAACAGTAATTTTTGTTTTTGTATTTAAATACAACCCGCAACAAATACCTGGTTTGTGGATGCGGGGTGTGGGGTGGGGTGTGTGTGGGGGTGGAGCATAACACACTTTATAAGTGGGCGGTAAACCGAAACAAGGTTGAGATCCTAGGTCTTATAACTTTAGATCTAATAACTGCGCATATCTATTAGTTATTTATTATTTTGGTTTCATCAAAAATGTGATTTCGTTATTATGTAACAAATGTGACCACTTCCGTTTTACCAAGCGAGATTCTATGTTTTATTCAAGACCCAATTCTAGTTTTATTTATGTTGTATAACTATTACTTGTCTTAATATTACAATTGATTTACATGAGTCATTTCCCTTGCATAACAGTAAACAAACAAAAAAAATTCCAACATATAGTTCAGGTTTTACTATTAAAGAAAGTAAAGTACCCTTCGGACCAAATGGATCATAGGGCCACAGAAGCAGCGTTGGTGTGTACTGACTGTCAATTGATTTTGATGATGATGATGATGATGATGATGATGATGATGATGATGATGTTTATTTATATAGCAAACAGGGGTCGGCAACCTTTTCGTAATAGTGTGTCGAAGCAGGATTTATAATCCATTCAGCCTGCCAACAGCCTAAAAGTCACCCTGCTATTTTCTTGTAGAAAAAACTTGAATTGCCTTATTTGGGGGATCTTCAGCGAGCCATTGAAATTTCCTCTGCGTGTCAAGTCTTTGCACGCGTGTCATAGGTTGCAGAAACCTCCATGTTATTACAATTTAGGATGCTCAGCATCACTGCAGACATTGGAAATCATTAGTAGACATTACTATATGTGTATGTGATGTAACATATTGTTACGGATTGTTATTTTTCTTTATTATTTTATGTCACTGCTCAGGAATTGTGGGAAATATATTGGCCACCATAACTCTGCTGACCAAAGAGCTGAGGGCGACTTCCTGTTGTCTGTACCTGACGGCCAAATGTATCGGGGACGCCGTGTTTCTGGTGGCGCTGACTGTCGTCTGGTTGTACAGAGTGCACGTGAGGCTCATTAACAATGCTGGGATCTGTCAGGTCAGGACATTTACTATTGTTCAGTAGTCACACACTTCTGATGCGTAATCATGTTGTTGTCACTTATATATAAGGTTTTTAGTACAGGGAATTTTTATTAATCTTATAAAATACTGAAAAATACATAAAAATGAAAAAAAAAATGCGTTAAAATCTTTTCTTTTTTTTGGCCAATACAAATTTATATAAGTTGGATCCCCTGAATGCCGTGGTAACACAATACTAGACTTAAAACAAGGAAAAGCATAGAGCGCAATAAGTTTCTGTACAGAAGAAGCGTCTGTAACGTAAAAGATAGGATGATAAAAATAAGGTTTTAAATGATTTTTAAGTTTTTCCTTTTCCTCACTAGTTCAGGCATCCCATTCCATCTCCAAGTGCTACCTCCATTTTTAAAACAAATAACCATTTCTTTTAGCACGTTACACTAAGCTATAAGTTGAGTTGCTTATACACTACCCGTAAACAAAGTAATTAAGACTTCAGCTTCAACATAGTGAAAAAACAACAACAACATTACAACAATGAAGTTAACCCTTCAAACTTTACTAATAGTCCTCCATGGGTTAAGCTCATTTCCCCAGGGTCACGACAAAGCAATTGAAATTTCAATACACCAAGTGCCACGGGAAATTGTAAAGACAAACGGAAGGATGTGGCAACAAGCTAATGAGTCCACGCACTGTACCCGCGTGGTTAGATTACGCAATTTATGTGGGTTGATCGGGTAGATAAGTGCGTGATTAACATTTTAGGCGTAGGGGAAATCAATACGGTGATTTGTTGTGATTTACGTTGAATTACGGGGATTAAAAAATATGAAGATTAATAAATGAAAAAAGAATATACTAGACTCTTATTCAAAAAGGCGCAGTTGTCAATTAAAAAAAATAGCATAGGCCTACATATAAATGGGAAATTCAAAATATTTATAAAAGTTAGTTTTCGAATTTTTAGCATATTGTTGATTTCGCATACGGGTGTCCCATAAAGGATTTGCAGAAAGGGTCCAAATGACGTCAAGGTTTTGTAGGAAATGGCAAAATGGCGTATTTCTTATCTTATCTAATACATTACAGACGCTCCTTATATAAAAGAAGATTATTGCGTCCTACGCTCATCTGAGTCTAGCCCTGCAGTCTATTAGTGCTTTAAATGATGCTGTTACTGGTTTTTCTGGTTTGTTCAGGCTAACCATTCCATGCCCGAATGGCACTCGGGAAGAAAGAGTACTTACATGCATTTGTTCTCGCATAATGGACAAGGAAAGTGTTTTTGTCCTTACGTTAGATTGTTATTGTGTGGTATTTCTAAATTAGAGTTTAATGCCTTATGTATTATTACAACTTTACTCTTTGCCCTTCTGTCCTCTAGTGTTTCTAGGTCTAATGATTTAACTATTGGTGTTACTTCTTGTCAGAAACATTTTTTTTATTTTGACAAAGCTAGCAAATACTGGGGACGGGATTAGGGGAAATTACTCCCACCCCCTTCCCCCTTGCTCCTGGCGCCTATGCTTATGGAACTGTAGGTTCTAAAGAGATCCCAGATTTTTACCTTTCAGAGTAATGGCCTCCAAATGGCTACGACTCTGAACTTCCTATACTGAAAATATTTTTTTAATCATTTAAATCGCACAAGAGGCACGTTGCAGCAATCAAAATGGACGTTTCATAATTGCATTTAGTTTATTTTTTTTTAAATCTTTGCCCTAGAACTATTGCATAATTTTGGGAAGGCTGTTGTCACGATTCTGGATTAAATCGTAACCTTATTAGTACTCATGGATAGATCATAGCGCAGAAGTAGTGTAGAACTAGAAACATAGGTTAGCGTAGAGTTAGATTAGGGAGTAGAAAAGTAGCCTGGAGCTATTACCTCTTTCCCTCTTCCCACGCAATAGGAACACCCCAACCACCCCTTCTCCTCACCTCTCTTTAACCCTCTCTACACTTTTTCATTCCCGAATTCAGAGTTGCTACTTGATTCAGCCAATTGGTATTACACTATTTGTATGTGTGATTGTATGTGTGTGTATTCTTTAATGTATGTATATATATATATATATATATATATATATATTCTATTATGCTGTCAATTATGATTCATGTTGTATTTTGATAGTACTACTCATTTATTTTGCTAAATTCAGCATACCTGTAGACACCTTTTCATTATCTCCCCTTTTCGTCCCCTACTCAGCGCCCGTGGGCATAACCCTTTGTCCACTCGAAGTAGTGACATCTGGAGCGAAGCGCCTCGCACATACAAACTGGTACATCAAGGGGAGATAAGTCATTATCTTATCCTTTGTATCTCTGTCTACGTCTACCCACCCCCCCCCCCCCTTTTTCCCTGGGCCACACCCCGCAAAAGTCGGCGGTACTAATTGTATACCCACTCCTAAATCCCCCCCCCCAAAAGTCAATCCTTTATGCAAGCAAACCAGCCAACCAGAACATATGTAATTCTAAACTAATGGAGCTATCCAATCAAATTGAGCACTGATCACGTGACTGAAATCCATGAAAGCGCGCTTAACTAGTTTTAGGACACTTCGGCTCAAGCGTGAGGCGGAGAAGGTTGTTCGATTCTAGCCTCCACTTATTCAGTTGTTCCATAGGATATACCGCCTGCATGTGTATAGATAGATATTTTGTCAGTCTAAGTATTTTCATGAACACAGCTTCGTTTGCCTAATGTTGGATAACCAAGCAGTACCATGTGTTGAGTGTTAACTGAAGCCTGTGCAAATTCATATATGTATCTTGCCATTGAGTGAAGAATTGAAATGATAATAAACACCTGAACTTAACCAACGATTTATTTGCCTACTTAGAACTATCTGTGTGTCCGTCATAACATCTAACGAGCCAAGAGAGAAATAATAATTATTCCAGGGCGATTCCAGTCACGGTAATTCATACCCTACGACGACCTGCCACTACTACCCCACTCGCCTACGACTCCGCACCCCTCTCATCGCCCAACTTCTGCCAGGTTGAGTCCTAATCCTAAACACATCCTGACAAAGTGGGGACCTCGCCGCGGGATCCTGAACTCAAGCCGTTCAGGGCACTTACAACAGCAATCAACCCGAGGACCACGCCGTACTGAAACCGACCCTGGATTGGGGGCTCATCTCTCTACAACACGAAGACTCTAAGCAGCAAACAGATCCGCCACCTCAAACGCAAGCCAAGTCACCCCAGTAAGCCAGGCTAGCCACTTTACGCAGCCTACGCCACCCAGATACCCAGGCTCGCCACTTTACGCAGCCTACGTCACCCCAGATACGCCAGTCAAGACACCCCATTAAGAAGATTCGCCACTCTAGCAATCTACGCCAACCCAGATACACCAGCAGCCAAACCGCCACACTACGCCAGATTCGCCACCCCATCACGCCAGATTCGCCACCCCATTACGCCAGATTCGCCACTCTAAGCAATCTACGGCAACCCAGATACACCAGCAGCCATATTCGTCACCCTACGCCACCTGCGTCACCCCATCACGCCAGATTCGACACCCCAACCGCCAGATCGTCACCCCAGATACACCAGCAGCCGAAGTTATCCACACCAACAGCGCTAAGCGCCATATGACAATAACTTTATGATTGGATATGTGTGTTAGTATATATGTGTGTGAAATTCTAGGAACCGCTGTTCTGGTGAGTACCATTTTGGACTAGTATTAAGTTAGTTAAACTCTGAACCCCAACCCCTCTTACATTCCCTCTCTCTATCTCGTCATATCTCTGTCCGTTTACTGCTTTACTCTCGCCTTACTCTGTCACTATGGCTGAAGGTGTACTATTGCGTAAGCAGCTGAGAGAAGAGGCTATAGCGATAGGCTACAGTGACGGAGACGTCATTAAATATGTAGTTGAACAGGTAGCGGTCCATGAGGCGAGAGAAGAGAAACTTAGAGTAGAGCAGAGAGAAGAGAAACTTAGAGTAGAGCAGAGAGAAGAGAAACTTAGGGAGAGAGCAGAACAATTAGCTAGGGAGGAGAGAGCAGAACAATTAGCTAGGGAGGAGAGAGCAGAACAATTAGCTAGGGAGGAGAGAGCAGAACAATTAGCTAGGGAAGATAGAACTAGAGAAGAGAATAGATTAGATGAGGAGGCACGCAGGACACATGAATTCAGACTAGCTGAATTAGCAGCAAGCACTAGGACCCCCGACAACAGCGACAACCCAAACTCCCCCTCATCATTTAGCTCAGCCAACCCCAGCAACCATCCCCTCCTCCGACATGCTTCTCTATGGACCGACGTTCACGACCCCCGGCTAGAACAATTCGACATTTACCTCCGACGGTTTAGCGACTGTATGGAGTTCAATGAGGTCCCCCCAGAATTACACTGTAGGATCCTCGTCTCCACTCTGAGAGGGGAGGATTACGAGACTTACTGTAAACTGGCCCCAGAAGACAGGGAGTCGTGCGTTGCACTGAAAAACGCGCTGCTAAATCGCCACCAGTTACACTCGTCCCACTACCAGAAGAAGTTTCGGTCGTCCACGCTACGACCGGGGGAAAATTATACCCAATTCGCGGAGCGAATACAATCTTACCTACTCAAGTGGGTTGAGTTAGACAATGTCGAGCAGTCATTCGACGGTATGGTCACCCTCGTAATGACTGAACAGATAGAATCCCAGATGCCCCCCAAGCTAAAGGCTTTCCTTATTCAACAAGGAACCACCGGTTTAAACCCCTCCCTGCAGGGCGCAGATAGATTTCTGCAAGCAGATATAATAGCGTCATCCTCCCGCCCGGGACACCCACAGCCGCACCGACCTTATGGGGACAACCACCGCGTCAACCCTCCCACTCAATCAGCCGCTCCCCAGCCACACACGCCCCACCACGGGCGACCTCGTCCTCACAACCCACGCGGAGACCACCGCCACACCAGACCCACCCCTCAGTTAGCACACGACAGGAACAGACGCGACCCCACCCCCTATTTAGCCGCCGGTGCATTTTACACCACGACAGAACCCGTAAGCGCCGACCAGCAGTATACTAACGGTCCGGCAGGGCAAGAAACAGAAGCCCCTCACCCCAACCACATAACCGAAACCACCGCCCCGTGGAATAGCCAGGAAACATACGGCGACTTGGATCAAGTCCATCACGTATTTTCCATCTCCTCAGTAGACGGACCCCATGAACCCCGCCACAACTGTGTCGACGAGATAGTTCGAATCAATGGCCACCTGGGCTCTTGTACATACGATTCCGGGCTCAGCTATGAGGCCCTAGTAACGGAATCAATGACCGACCCCCGCGACTACACAGGCCGCTATGTGCGACTCCAAGGGCCATCCCATGACTCCCCCATCCTGCGTCTACCGACGGCAGTCGTACACATCGACTCCGCCTTTACATCAGGCCCCATCGAAGCAGCCGTGACTAAAGACGGGAAAGTAGACGTTCTACTAGGTAGGCCAATCGTAGGCAGACCACTCCCGCCCCGACCCACACAGGTGAGCAACGAGCCACCGCGCCCCACCCACAGCCCGATCCGCCCTCCCCAATTCGTGTCCATTAAAGACAGGCTCCGCAACGCAAAACTGCCCCAAACCAGAAGCGAGCTAAAGCGTATACTTCACGAGTTCAGTTACTATGAAAGAAATGCTATACGCGGCTTCCGGCAACTAGCAACGCCCTTATTCGATCTACTGAATGCTACCACACGTCCAAAATTACATTGGAACGAAAACGCCAGATTTGCTTTCGACCTGTTAAAATGTTTCTTAGGTCGAAACCCATTTCGAGTCCACCCCGACGACGAGGATTAGCGTTAACCCTAAACACCCGATGGGCCGGGTAACATTACAACCCAGCGCCATACTCGCCCCCACCCAGAAGATAACTCAACGCGTCCCCTTGTTCCCTCCGACCCCTCCCCGTCACAGACCCACCACCAAAACGTGGACACGCCAAGATACCACTCGCAGATACTATCCCGGTACTCTCACTAAGATCCCATGTCCCAGACACAGTAATTTAGGTATGAATCCACTTTCTGAGTAGATTCCCAAATTGCGCGGGTGAGTTGTCACGATTCTGGATTAAATCGTAACCTTATTAGTACTCATGGATAGATCATAGCGCAGAAGTAGTGTAGAACTAGAAACATAGGTTAGCGTACAGTTAGATTAGGGAGTAGAAAAGTAGCCTGGAGCTATTACCTCTTTCCCTCTTCCCACGCAATAGAAACACCCCAACCACCCCTTCTCCTCACCTCTCTTTAACCCTCTCTACACTTTTTCATTCCCGAATTCAGAGTTGCTACTTGATTCAGCCAATTGGTATTACACTATTTGTATGTGTGATTGTATGTGTGTGTATTCTTTAATGTATATATATATATATATATATATATATATATATATATATATATATATATATATATATATATATATATATATATATATATATTCTATTATGCTGTCAATTATGATTCATGTTGTATTTTGATAGTACTACTCATTTATTTTGCTAAACTCAGCATACCTGTAGACACCTTTTCATTATCTCCCCTTTTCGTCCCCTACTCAGCGCCCGTGGGCATAACCCTTTGTCCACTCGAAGTAGTGACATCTGGAGCGAAGCGCCTCGCACATACAAACTGGTACATCAAGGGGAGATAAGTCATTATCTTATCCTTTGTATCTCTGTCTACGTCTACCCACCCCCCCCCTTTTTCCCTGGGCCACACCCCGCAAAAGTCGGCGGTACTAATTGTATACCCACTCCTAAATCCCCCCCCCCCCAAAAGTCAATCCTTTATGCAAGCAAACCAGCCAACCAGAACATATGTAATTCTAAACTAATGGAGCTATCCAATCAAATTGAGCACTGATCACGTGACTGAAATCCATGAAAGCGCGCTTAACTAGTTTTAGGACACTTCGGCTCAAGCGTGAGGCGGAGAAGGTTGTTCGATTCTAGCCTCCACTTATTCAGTTGTTCCATAGGATATACCGCCTGCATGTGTATAGATAGATATTTTGTCAGTCTAAGTATTTTCATGAACACAGCTTCGTTTGCCTAATGTTGGATAACCAAGCAGTACCATGTGTTGAGTGTTAACTGAAGCCTGTGCAAATTCATATATGTATCTTGCCATTGAGTGAAGAATTGAAATGATAATAAACACCTGAACTTAACCAACGATTTATTTGCCTACTTAGAACTATCTGTGTGTCCGTCATAACATCTAACGAGCCAAGAGAGAAATAATAATTATTCCAGGGCGATTCCAGTCACGGTAATTCATACCCTACGACGACCTGCCACTACTACCCCACTCGCCTACGACTCCGCACCCCTCTCATCGCCCAACTTCTGCCAGGTTGATGTCCTAATCCTAAACACATCCTGACAGCTGTATTAAAACGATTCGTGTCGCTGTGGATCTGTTTTACTGGCAGTAATTTACAATAACAACGAAAATCATTTGCGCCCCAAATTAGGGTCTTGTAAATGAATTTATCGATTGCTATTTCTTTGATACTCTACATTACAGGGGTTGGCAAACTTATGACAATAGTGTGCCAAAGTAGGATCTTTTTATAAATTCATTCAGCGTGCCAACAGTTTAGAAGTCATACTTCTCTCGCACTCAATTTTTCGTACATGAGGCCTAAATTGCCTTTTTTTTTTTTAGGTCTTCCGCGTTCCATTTAAAATTACTCTGCGAGACAAGTCTGGCACGCGTGCCGTAGGTTGCCGACCTCTTGTGCCACAAAGTCTTGATCTGTATGTAGGCTAAGATGTGCTCACGTATTTGAAAGCAAGAGCCTATAGACCTACAGTTTACACTATCTACAGTCTACAGCAGGTGTCGGCAACCTAAGGAACGCGTGCCAAACGTGGCATGCAGAGCGATTTTCAATGGCTCGCGAGAGACCTCCAAAAGGTGTTTTATTTTTTATGAAAAAAAGAAACTATATATTTTCTGATTATGTATAGATCTATCTTGTGTGAAAGCAATTTCAAAAACTATATATACTTCCCTTTACAAAGGCAAATATTAAGATAGATAGTTTTTTTTTTTAAAGTACACCAAAGCACTCAAAGCGAGTTTCAAGGCTTTTAAATTGATTTTTTTCATACCCAATCAAGCATAACTGGCTTGATCTTACTGCAGGACACCATTGAGTGGTCTGTGTCGCAATCAGCACTGTGGAGGCTGCGTGTTAGGAGGATGTTGTTCAGAGCAGTTTTTCTTGTGATGATCATGTCTAGCTCTGATAATTATATATTGTAATAAATACCATAATGCTAGTTTATGTAAAAAAATAATATCTAGTCAGAAAGATTTTTTATATTTAAAAACAACTTTTTTTCTTCATTATTGAATTAAATTTAAAATAATTTTAATTAAAGGGAGATAATTAGCCCATTTTTATTTGCGCTAATATTTCTAATATAATGTTTTTTTAATATTTATTTTATAAAAGACTATAAGTTCTACACCTTATAACTTTATTATGACCAGACTGTAAAAAGAAATTTGAAAATTTTATAAATATTAGATGACGAAAAATTATATGCACAGTTTTGCACATTACATTAACTACCCAGTTTGAATGATTAGTTAGTATCAATTTCTTTAAATACATTATTTACTGTTTGTGTTAACCAGGGGTTGGGACCCTTTTTGTCTGAGAGCCATGTACACCACATATTTTGAAAAGTAATTCTATGAGATCCATACATTATGTTTAAAACTTAAAGACCAAGTGAAGAGGTTTTTCTCAAAGGAACGAGATTTGGAATAGCCTCATACGGCAGTGACGTTTAAGAAAGAAAACAAATAAACAAAACTCGACGCTATAAATCTATATTTAACCATTTTGTTAAAAATAAGAACCGGGAAAAGATTCAAAACATGTGGCAATAGATTCAAAACACGTGACAATATTCATTTTTCCTAGTCTAAATTCTTTCTCTTACGTCACTTTCATATGTTGCCGGAAATAAAATCATCTCAAATGGCTACGAGATTTGGATTTGTCCTCCAAAAAACACACACATTTAAGTGCAAATATTGAACTAATTACTTAAAAGTTATTTTTGATATTTTGTTTAAATGATTTTTATTAACATTCAGATACTGAATACACTATTTACTATCAAAATCTAATGTTGTCTAAATTTTGATAAAAAGCTCTTCACTTGGTCTTTAAAATTCATGTAAATGTGTACATTTTCTGTAATTTCAACACCAAAAGTACAATAATAATGTCTCTGAATTCTTCTCATGCTGAGCTGCAGTAGACTTTAGCCCATTTGTAGAATGAAATATTGATATGAAATTAATTTGTAGATCAAAAAGTCTAAAAAAAAAACATGTTTTTAATAATCGAACATATGTCTGCGAGCCAGATGCAACCATCGAAAGAGCCACAGCTGGCTCGCAAGCCAAGGGTTCCCGACCCTTGTTTTAGACAATCTAATTTGAACAAATTAAAGAAAAAAGCTGAGAAAAAATATTAAAATCAATATTAACAGTTGATAGATCTGATGTTTATCTTGACAACTAGATCTAAATGATCACCATTACAAAATATTTACCATAAATGTGAAAGTTTGGTAATACAATTTTGTATTTGGTATAAACGCTAATAAAAAAAGATGATAATCACATGCACATTGTTTTTTAAATTAAATATAAAATGCTTTAACGATTTGTCTATAGAGTTCCTTTGCTTTTGGCATTGGTCTTGCTACGGAGTTAAATTACCTAATTGTATTATAAGAAAACAAGTATAATAGAGCAGGTTGACTTTTAGGCTGTTGACACGCTGAATAATTTAGAAATCCTAGTTTGGTCTAAAGCATTGATCAATTAATTTCTCAATCCAGTACTTATTGGTAAGCCTATGGCCTCATTTCCAAAGGATATACTTACAATCATAAGAATTCCATTAAATAAACTACACTAACCCTAAAAAATGATACGTTTACTTTGGATATTTCTGATCTGATTTTAACCGTTTAGTTTTTCCTAATTTCCTTTTTATTTAAAACCAAAACATACATTCGCAATATTGTCAGCTGAACTTTGAATTACAACGACTAATGCCTGAGCCGATTAACCTATTTATTTAAACACGTACACTCTCTCCCTCTCTGCTTCTGTGTCTCCCTGGTTCTATCTCTGTCTCTCTCTCTTTATTTCCTTGTCTCAGTCTGACCATCTCTCTCTCTCTCTCTCTCTCTCTCTCTGTCTCTTGAGTACTTTCTATAATAAATCTATAACAATGCTATCTCATTAAGTCAAGAAAACCTAGATTTCCATAACTAGAAAGAAACATGTTCTGATAGAAAGGAAGACATTGCGTTCAAATGTTCTATTTATCTACTTGTCCTTACGACACTTATGGTACAATCTAAAACTATTAGTCTACGTGTTTTCCTCTTGGCAATTTGTTTTATTGTTCTTCCTTCATAGGTTAACGTGTTATTTATCTTTTTCTTTCTTTCTATTGGCGTTGGTCCAACTTTTCTCTCTGTCTCTCTCATTTTCTTGTTAGGTTTCATTTATTTTCTATCTTTCGTTTTCCAGTTTCTCTTTTTTTTCTATCATTGCTATCTTTCACCGTTTTTTTTGGTCATCTTTCTTTCTCTCTCTCTCTCTCTCTCTCTCTCTCTCTCTCTCTCTTTTCTTTTCCATAAGGCCCTTTCTCGATTCTATATTAATATTTCTTTTCTCTCAATTTCCTTTTTCCTTTATCTGTTTCTCTTACCCCTATCTCTCTCTCTCTCTCTCTCTCTCTCTCTCTCTCTCACTCCATTCTATCTCTTTTCTCTCTCCTTTTCTATTTTCTTATTTTCCTATTTCTTCTCTCTCTCTCGTTCATTCTAGCTGACACTGTTTCTGCACCCACTGCCCTCTCAGTGTCTGTAGGAACCAGCGGAGGCTCTTAAAGATGGATGGACAGAGATATAGAACCAATACGGTTAATGAGTTCGCTCGAAGCTCTATCCATTCCATCATTTGTCAGGTAACTATAGGGGAAGCTTGATGTTGTCAGGGTCTTACGTGTCACTCTATGTGTCTTTTTAACCCTTACAATCCCGGGCGCGTAGATAGCGGGACTGAGATAGCATAGATAGAAAGTAGGTCGGAACGGGAAGGGTTAAGACATAAAAATGCTGGTCTCGATAAAAACAAAGAGACAGATTGAAAACTGTTCTTGTTTTGATTTAATAATAACAACCATTTCACTAGCTAGTCTATGGTAGATATTTCAAGTAAATTTCTGTTTTACATTTCACTAGCTAGTCTAAGCCAGGTATTTCAATTAAATTTCAGTTTTACATTTCGCTAGCTAGTCCAAGCTAGATATTTCAAGTGAATTTCTGTTTTACATTTCACTAGCTAGTCTAAGCTAGGTATTTCAAGTGAATTTCTGTTTTACATTTCACTAGCTAGTCTAAGCTAGGTATTTCAAGTGAATTTCTGTTTTACATTTCACTAGCTAGTCTAAGCTAGGTATTTCAAGTAAATTTCTGTTTTACATTTCACTAGCTTGTCTAAGCTAGGTATTTCAAGTGAATTTCTGTTTTACATTTCACTAGCTTGTCTAAGCTAGGTATTTCAAGTATAGATCTGTTTTACTCTTTTAAATGATTTAACGACTTCGTTTTTATTCATTTCCTGAAGAAATTCAGTTAGCCTGCTACTTTTTAGTCTGCTGGATAATTTTCCTATTTTTTAAAATATTTTTAATGCTCGAGTATATCTATTAAAGTATTTTACCAACATTGAGTATTTCACAAACTTTGAGAATTTCACTTTCACCAACTTGGGTATTTTTTTTTTTAAACTTAAATATTTCACTAATTAAGTATTTCACTATATTGAGTATTTCACGCACAAAGTTAAGTATTCCCTCGAGTATTTAAATAACTTGAGTTTTTCACCAAATTATGCATTTTTCTATATTGAGTACTTCTTTAAATTGTGCATTTCCCAATCTTAAGTATTTGAACAACTTAAGTATTTCATTAACTTTGAGTATTTTTACCAACTTTAGTATTTCATCAATACGAATGAATATTTAAACAATAAATACAATAACAAAGTATGCATGCATATGTGTTTTACTATTAAAAGAACGCATATTGTGTCAACTATTTCCTTTATAATATAATTTTAAAAGTCTTCAATGCCAAACTCATTTTGTCAAACTATTTCATACCTTTTGTTAAATCACACACTTAATCTCACGCAGTGTTAACAAGAAATATTGTCACAAACACATTCTTCTTTATTCCTTTATTTTTGAAAAATCTTTTTGTGTTTACAATTTTGTATGACAGACTAATACCTTTTTAAAGAAAGTTTTGAGTTGGTTCGGAAGTCTCTTGAAGTTATTGATTCTAATTTCTCAACGGAGCTTTTTTGTTTTTTATACAACCCGGCTGGAAACACGAACTGAAAATTAAATGAAAGACTTTAAACAAAAAAGAAATAAATATTCAATCCTAAAATCTTCCCATCGGAATTTTTATTTTAAGTTTAAGGGGAGAATTCCTCAAGCTTCAATATTTTGATCATTGCGTTTGTAGTGGCGCGGTGGTCTGGCATCACAGCGCTGTTTTACCGTTCCCTAAGTCTTGAGTTTAAATTATAGCAATATTAAATTTATATTTATTTATATTAAATTAATGAATACCTTACCCTCCTTCTATAAAAAAGATTATTGCGTCCTACGCTCATCCGTGGTCCGGGTCTAGTTTTGCATCTTTATATATTCTTAAAATGATGTTAAGTTACTGGTTTTCCTGGTTTGTTCAGACAAACAATTCCATGACCGAATGCCACTCGGGAAGAAAGAGTACTTTTATACATTTGTTCTCGCATAAGGGATAAGGAAATTGTTTTTGTCTTTATGTTTATCTGAACATTGTGACACATGGTTATTGCGTTGTATTTCTAAATTAGAGTTTAATGCCTTGTGCACTATTATTACTTTAATCTTTGCCATTGTGTTCTCTAGTGTTTCTATGTTTAGTGATTTGACTAAATCCCTAACCACTTTTCTAAAGCACCACTTAACCCTAGCTTTCAGATGTTTACAACCCAGCGACACGCCCTACGACTGGAATCGTAGTTTTAATCTAAGATTTTTATTTTACGACAATCGATTTTATACGAAAGCCGATAAACAATACCAGGATTACGAATATTTTTACTGGCGAGCGATGTTTTCAAGATGGAGGATTCATTAGAGACGGACATGTTGTGTCCCCAAAGTGTCCAAAAACAAGGTTCTATCTAAAACAGAACTAAGTATTTTACAAGAACAAAAAGAAAACAACTCGGAACCTTGTGGGCCATTGACTCTAGGTGTTACATACTTGCGTAATCCACAATCTCCTGGGTGATCTTCTTCTGAAATCTTCAACCAATCTTGATAAGTAGGTAGGCCTACGCTAAGCCTTAGCAATTTACTGGTGGATTAAAAAGGAGGATCGACTTAAGTAGATTTCAGTTTGTAAACTATCCTCGAAACCGGACTAGTTAATCTGTATGAGAAGTAGAAGTGACATTGGTGACAGAATAAGATGCTGGTTTTAAGAGTTTATCTTCAAGGTAAAGAGACTGCAGACAGACACGTATACAAATATAATAAAAATCAAGGTCTGAGTTTAAAACTCTATAGAAAATATGTTACTACTTAACATTAATAATGTAGTAAAGTTATATTTTAACAAAACGTTAAATTATGATTCTCTTAAAGCCACGTTGATTATTCTCCGTGACTAAACCACACAAGAGGCTATGTGTAAAATACGCAACGACCAGCCGTCCCTACTAACCTTAACTAATGTACTATCAGAGCTGACAGGGAAAAAATCCTAAACGTTTTTAGCTGGATTCGAACCCGTAACAGAACGGCAAGTCGTATTTGCGCTACTTAGTAAACTGTTATTGTTTAATCTTTTTTTAATTAAAGTCTGAAAGTTTTCTATTGATTTTTCAAATTTACTTTGCCATTAAGATTACACAATTTGTTATCTTTGTGATAAAAAATGGCAATTTGGAATTTAAACACTAGTTTTAGCTTGTTCAAAATGACATGAACACCTCCATGGATTCCAGACATTGTGACTGCATTTTCGTAACCTTGAGCTCTGCACATCATTAGGCTACCTGAACAAATCTGGACAACCAATGACTTAGCACCATTTAAAACATTAATGAAGATACAAGACTAGACTCGGACCACGGATGAGCGTAGGACGCAATAATCATCTTTATAGAAGGAGCGTCTTGATTATATCAAGTCCGTCATTTTTAGATTTTTACGAATTTCAGAACTGAGGTCGTCAACTTCCCCCCCCCCCTCCCCTTAGAGGTAAAAATCCATGAAACACTGCTCTCACTTCAACTTTACCACTGTAGATTTTCACATATCTGATCAGTAAAGACATTTGGTCAGTGTGTGAAATATCAGGTGTGGCTCAAACATAATTCCAAAATACCTTGCGGCCTTTATATCCTTACCAAGAATTTTCTTTGCATGGTTCGCCAGTACATTTATAAATTCATTTTGAATTTTTTCTGAAATATAAGATACAGATGCTTTCCCTGTACGTGTACTTATCTTTAGTCTCATTATGTGCTCTTTCAACACTGGTTCATATTTGGAAAGCATCTCAACCATCTCAAGAAAGTTTCCTTTATTCAACGAGGATTCATCTGCATTGTGGCCATGAAATGCTTCGCAAGAAACAATGTAATATCTAGCAGCCTGTGTAGGATATCCCTCCACTTTTGTATCTCCCTGACCATTTAGGCAATACTTTCGGCATCAATTGTTTTATGTAGTTTAAGTCCTGCTGCCAATGTTTTCCATTTTACAAGGCAACATAGGTGCTCTTCAGATGTCTCATGATTATGTAGTTTTGGACTCGGTTTCCACCACTAGTCAAACCCAGTAACAAATTTAGATGTAGTTTCGGTAACATCAACAGCATACAATCTGCAGCAAAAACGGTATCATTTCTCCCTGACAAGAGAGTAAACCATCCATGAACGCATTATTTTCTCACCATTGGGCATTACCTTGTAGAACCATTGTTTTGTTAGCTGGCGCACATATCCTTTAGCTTTTGCATCTTGTCTTGTCTGCATGCTGTATGGTGATGACACACTAGCTGCTAGTCATTTTCATTTATTTGATTATGATCTGCCATCCATTCTGTTATCGGACTAGACCAGCAGTGCGTGCTCTGTAAAATTATTATTTTTTAAAATATTCTTTTCTGTTTCATTCGGGTGTCACCCCCTGAGAGGGTGTCACCCGGTGCGGTCCGCACCCCCCGCACCCTTCTCGGTACGCCACTGCTCTTACATGTATAATTATTTTATGAGCCAATTTTGGGCAAACCATTTGATACCTTTTGTTAATTCATACATAACCTGGCGCAGTGTTAACAAGAAATATTGCCACAAATATATGTTTTAGAGCTACATACCAAGGATTGACAACCTGCGGCCTTTAAAAAGCTATTCGTCTCTTTTTTTTTAAAATTTAGTTGCTACTAGAGCTAGATTTTTTGACAGGCTGAATGAATTAGAAATCCTACTCTGGTACTCTATTATCAAAAGCTTACCGACCCATGTTACATACAATTGTCTATGACAGGGGTCGGCAATCTTTTGCTAACAGTGTGCCAAACTAGGATTTCTAATTCATTCAGCGTGCCAACAGACTGAAAGTCTGAAAGTCAATCTGCTCTATTATATATATATAATAATATATATAAAAGACTTATATTTATATATATATAGTGCCAAAAGCAAAGGAGATTTATAGAGAAAATCGTTAAAGCATTTTATATTTAATAAATATATTAACGTAATTGTGGTTATCATCCTTTTTTTAAAAATTACTTATTATTAATACCAAATACAAATGTTGATCACCAAACTTTCTCATGTATGATTAATTATTGACCGAATTTAACTAGTGGTCTGTGGTCAAGATATAAATCTAGCAGCGCTTGCACCTGCTGTTTATTATAATTTGATCTTTAATTAACTGAGATGGTAATTGGTTTGAATGTCGAACTTTCAATAAGTTAATTATTAAACAGATGCAATTTGATTATACAAACTGGGTAGATAATTGAATGCTTAAAAATGTACATATAAATTATTTAGTCATATAATATTTACAAAATTTTAAAGTATATTTCCAGTTTGATCACTTTAATGTTATTCATTGCAAGCCATTTATTCTATTATAAAAGAAAAATGAGAAAATAATATAATGCTACAAATATTAGCGCAAAGAAAATGGGCTTATTATCTCCCTTTATTTATAATAACGTTTCCCAAATTAGATTCTATAGTGAAGCCCAACAAGTGATGCTTTGTAATATTACTAATATTACTGACTAATTATTATTTCTTTTTACATCCAGTATTATGATATTCATTTCAAGATTTTATTAGAAGTATAAATTGAATTTACATTAAACAGTTGTAAATAAACATTTCCTGGTTTGTCCTTTCACGGAATGAATTGTATCTTTAAAACATTAACAATTACAACAATTACATAATATAATGTTAGTAAATAAATATCTTATATTTATCAGATAAATAAAACAAAGATATATTTGTTTTCGAATTACTTAGCTTTATGTTTTATTAAAGAAGATGAGCATAAAAACTTCTTTAAATGTAATAAGTCTATTTCAATTAATGAGTCTTGTTTTTAATGCTCTTCGCTAATTGTATAATGTCAGATCTATATTTAGTAACTCTGAGTGGTCAAGTGTGTGATCTGTTTGTATGATGTGTGTATTCTTAAAACATCTTTCAAGTGCGATATAATCTGTTCACAAATATACGGTAAGTTGAATAAAAAGCTGTGAAGTCTGGGATTTGTTCATGGGTCTGATGGGTAGGGGGGGGGGGGGGGGGCGGGGTACTGAGTCTACCCAGCTCTGATGAGTACCTGACGTCAGTTAGGGAAAAAGTAAAGGCGGATTTGATTTGGCTGGGCATTGCGCTGGCCACACCCCACACCCCCCATTAGTATGGGCGCGGCCACTGATACTGGTGAACGCTGCTTCACCTACACTATGAATGAATTCGGTCCAACAGGATTACTACTCTACTTACTTATTTAAATTTTTAATTCAAATTAATCAAATTAAACGTTTTCAGATAATTAATAAAATATAATGCCTTTTTGTTTTCGAACTCTTAACTTTGTTTTACTAGACAAACGATGTTTTGAAAAACAAGACTTTTCATGCATCTTCGCAACATCACTCCATAATTTTGAGAGGAAAACTTTAATCTAGATCAAGGACTATAATTAGATGGACCGCTTGCTCTATTTTTGGAGATTATATGTTCTTTTTCCGTGCGCATCCAAAAACGCTGTATTAGATTACTTCTACGCTCCTACGTTGCCTAAATGTTTACGCTGTATACAATTTTCGTTTTAACTGTTCATTGAGAAAATCATAGCGATTAAATAAAACGGAAGTGTACAGTACAAAAGGGAATCGAAAAAAAGTCATTCGAGTCATCAAAAAGCAGAAATATTAAAGCATGCGGTCCATCTTATTATAGTCTTTGTCTAGATCTATGTCTTTATTTTTATTTGCGTAAAATTTTTTTTTTCTAAAGTATAGTCTATAGTCTGGAAATAAGTTCACAATTTTCTCCTGGGGTATTATTTATTACTTAATATTTATCGTTCTTTACGTTCTTAACGGTTCTTTGTTTACCTTGAAGTAGAAGATGGATACGAACATCTGCCTGTAACTTGGATTGCTTGTTAGATAGACAATGATGTTCACGGAACAGTTCACTATCTGGACTAGATAGACGACCCCACTGAGCACACTAAATGCCAAAGCTTTAGAACTGCCCTGTCTCATTTCCACGTCAACATAAAAAGACACCATCGCAGCGAACCTCAGAAAATCACACACAAAGCAAATATTGCTAGTGCTGACACCATTTTAGCGACGCGTCTGTTTCTTCCTAGAACGGCTTTAAACTCAGGTTTATATTTTGGAAATATGGCTTAGCGGTCGTCTTTTGCGTGACTTTTCTCGCTATTTGCTTCTTGGGAGTATCCGGCGACTTTGGTCGACTCACCTACGCTTTTTTCCGTCTGGATTATGTCATGCTTCCTTGCGTGTATTGTCAACAGGGTATTTTTTCTGAGCTCGTTTGATTCTGAAGGCCTCTTAACATTAGGATGGTCGTTATCAGAATGACGAGGAGGGCCACGCAAGACAGGCAGAGGTGGTTGAAGACTTGTAAATACTTATCAAGTAAACGCCTCTGCGTGTTGTAATACAAGAATGACTGTGATGTGTTCAACTGTGGGTTGTAGACCGTTCTGAACTCAAAGTAGGCGAAGAAGAAGACGTGGAATAAGAATGTTGAAACGTACAGACCCATCAAGACAAGCACTGACTTCCTCGTGGTGAAAATTGACTTGAACCGGAAAGGAAGTATCACGCAAAGACAGCGTTCGACGGCGATGAATGCCGTGGTGTAGGTGGACAGGTCGTAAAAACAGAACTGGCCCTGCACCAAAAGCGTCCAAACGGACATGGGGTCAACGAAGTAATGCTTTGCGCTCAATGCCGTGAGCACCTTGAAGAATCGGCATCCGGCTGCCATCAGTCCGAAGAGCAGTGAGCCGTTGCCCGTCAAGGACAAGGAAAGAAATCCCAAAGTCATGCAGTCTTTCACGCCCTGCTTGATGACGACTTTTGTGTTGATGGCGTTGAAGATGAGACCCAAGCTGCCCAGAACAATAGACAGGGCTGGCAAGATATAGTCCACGTCAAGTATTGTGACCTCGTCCCTAGCCGCTTGATGCGTAACACTGGTCATGATGTTCAGAGCATTCGCAGGACTTGCAGCACTCAAATCTAATATTATGTTGATATTCATTGTGTTGTTGAGTCTTTATATTCTGCGCAAAATATAGTAATATATAAATCTGACAAATGTGACAGTGAATTCTAAAATACTAAATCTGATAAATGTGACAGTGAATTCTGACTTCTTAAACGTTAACTATCTCCGCCTGTTTCCTGCGAATGTTTTTCTCCAGAGTTCAGAACTCAGATTCATGAAAATAAGTGGATCTCGTTCGTTGATCTTTATTAGAAATACGATCTTTTCCTTCAACTTACTTAAATAACAACTTTATTTTGTTTGTGTGTGTGTGTGACTTATTTTGTTTGGGCTAAGACTTGTCTTGCCTGGAAACAATGATTAGTAGATAGATTGAAGAACCAACTTTAACCCATCCACACTTGCCCTCTCACTTTTAAACATTAATACCGAAATCTATCATGTCCATGTTTTATAGTCAGAAGTTTATTATATTTTTCATTTACAATCTGACGCCTTTGTTGAAAAAAAGATACATTTTCCTGTTCACCTGTTAATTAACATGTGCAACCATTTCGTATAGATTTTTTGACTCCTCATTAATAATGTAACGAACACAAATTATAAAAAGGCAGCAAGATGGGGAAAAAACGAAAACAAGATGTGTTTTCAATTTCTCCTATGCCGCCGTAAAAAAATAATTATAAACTATGGAAACTACCGCCTTAAGCAATGATTATTCTCGTCAGCTTTTTTTTCATCCATCAGTGATAGTTCCACATTGTCAAGTCCATTAATAAAAGGATCAATTTCAATATACGCTCCAAACTCCAAATTACATTAAGATTTTTAAAAATCTGATATTGGGGAAAAATGAAAAAAAAACAACATTAGATCTAGGTTTAATTCTCCATGGTGTAGAAAGTGTCAATTGTAATGAATAGCAATTTTCAAACAGATTTAAACTCTCGCTGTCAGTTATTATTGAAAACAAAAGAGTTACATTATCTTCAAAGGGGGGAGCACGTTATAATTAAAACAAAACTGGAATTCACCAGCATGGGGGATAATGTCACAGTCTGTGAAATGTTTCATAAAGTGTTAGAAACTAGCTGACACTGAAATGGGAAGTAGGGTAGGGAGCGAATGCTAGAAGATTAAAAGATATATTTATTATATACAGATAGAAAGGTAGATAGATATGTAGATATATAGATCGATAGATGGATAGCGAGATAGATGTGTAGTTAGGTGGATGATTTGATCGATCGATAGATACTTAGATATAATTTTGAATATTTCACTTAGCGTTAACCACTTCA
This sequence comes from Anisus vortex, assembly GCA_949126835.1. Lineage (NCBI taxonomy): Eukaryota > Metazoa > Mollusca > Gastropoda > Planorbidae > Anisus > Anisus vortex. The sequence goes on from OX421508.1 coordinate 26,940,831, forward strand.
ACACACTCATTTCCCTACTATTGACTCAAGCATAGCCATCCATTGAGTAATGTGATTTTGTCACGCCTATTGTGTTTTCCCCGTTTCGCATGGTCAATTTTGTACTGTTACCATTTACCAAATGCTGCACCCACTCTGGAACTCAACATCAGTCTCGCTCCCAACAAAGATACGTGTCTTCAATGTCATCGTAGTCCCTACCGCCTTCTTCCCCTTCTTCCACGCGAGTGAAACTTGGAGGAAGGTGGTGGTAAGAGACCGGACATTCAACGCGTTCCACCAAAGATGCATCAGACGCATACTTAAGATCACTTATAGAGCCCGGGTTACGAATGAAGAAGTTCATCGTTTGATGAAAACGCGACCCACTCTCGTCCACGGTCACCGAACGTCGCCTCAAATTTGCCGGCCACATAATCCGCCAGCATGATCATCGGCTACCCTGCACAGCGACCAGATGGTGGCCGCCCAACGGGCGACGCGGACGATCGCCGATGACCTCCACTTTGTTGACGTCAATGCCGTTACAGCAGCGGTTACGGGAAGAGCCCCACTGGAAAACTCTCATTGCCCGATGCGCCAAACGGCGCGGGAGGAACTAAGTCTAAGTACCGTATATACTCGCGTATAAGTCGCACCGGTGGATAAGTCGCACCCTTACTTTTTGTCGAAATTTTCGGTAAATAAAGTGCGACTTATACGCGAGTATATACGGTAAGTTACCGAACCTGAATTTAATACTCCAGACACAATTATTGGACTGGCAAATATAAATTTTGCGCGATAGAATCGACTGACTCATTGGCCCGGCTTACTTCTAGCCCATAGGTTCTCAACGGGGGCGTTATCGCCCCCCGGGGGGCGGTGAGAGGCTTTAGGGGGAGCTGACATTCCCGGGGGCGATTGGGGGGCGGTGAAGGGTTAGTGGGCGGTACAAACGTACCTGATATAATTTTAACACCTCAGCTATTTAAATCCATTAGTTTTTGGATGAAATATGATGTAAACGCAAGTGCTGCTAAATATATGATATCCCCCAACAGTAGGCATACATATTATTAAACTAACAAGAAATAGGAATCGCAATGGATTTTCGATGAAGTAGGGGTCAGTATTTGGCAAATATGGTATGCGGCCGTCTGGTCCTATGGTTGGTTCACCGGACTGTCGCCTTAGCATCTGATAATATTATTGAGATCTCAGTTTTACTGAGATTTCCTTTCATGTGATTTAATAGTATAAACTGCATCTTACACTAATCTAACGCTGTATAGAGATACCTAGTAATCATACAAACTAGGTAGTTTTTGTAATGCTTAAAATTATACATATAAATTCTTTAGTCATATAATATTTAAAAAAAAATTCAAATACTTTTTTACAGTATGATCATTTTAAAGTTATAAATGTAGGTTATTTAGTTTTCTTTTAAAAGAAACAAAAAAAAATTGAAACATTTGCTCTAATGAAACAGGTTAATTATCTCCCTTAAATTAACAAATGTTTCCACTTATGATTCAATAGAGATGCCAAACAAGTTCTGTTTTGTAATGTAACAAATATTACTGATTATTACTATTTCTTTATATACATTAGCGTCGAGACCTAAGGCTTTCGCAACAATAATTGAAACACATATAAGACAAACTACTAGGTACACACCAGGCAAACGATTCACATTAATATTGATTTATGTGAGCTTCTTGTTTAGGTAATTTTTTTATCTATTAATTCTTACAATATGTTTCAATTTCAGTTATTTTAAAGATAATAAATCACACAAAAAGTCTAGTCCGCCTAAAAAAAAATAATTGCGGAAACTATAGTAGGTTACAGAGTGGAAGGGGGAAGTGGGCGCTAACATTACGTTGGGGGCGGTGAGCGGAACAAAATTGTAAAAGGGGGCGGTGAGCCGAAAAAGGTTGAGAACCTATGTTCTAGCCAGACAAATGCTGCCCAGCCTTGAAAAGGAATTCTTCCAACATGTGTAGCCTATAATATATATTTGGTCCAGATTGATGGGGAACTAATTACATCAAACAAGACCCCAGACACGAGTATTTGGATGTGACCTTACCATTTGTCAGATCCGGGTGCTGTGGCCAAAATGCAGTGCGTTCAAAGATCATGGGTTCAAATCCTTGTGAAGGACATATGCTTTTTTTCTCAGGCCTGGAGAGTGTCCCTGAGTCAACCTAGCATTCCTGGACATTGTATTGGCCACACATAACAGAAACTGGTGAAATTGCTTCACTGGCCTTATGGATCTCTTTGGTCCAACGGGCTACTTTACTTTGCGGGTACTAACCAAGTGTCCGGAGTGAAGCTACCATACGCAAAGCTTATTCTCTTAATTATCTCCTCTTTATTTCTCCCACCTCTCAATTCCCGCCACGCGCTTACAATTTCAGTCATTTTGATTTTGTTACCAACTTTAGTTTTTCATCAATATGAATATTTAAACAATAAATACAATCACAAAGTATGGATGTATATTGTGTTTAACATTAAAAGCATATTATGTCAAATATTTCCTTTATAATTTTTAAAGTCCTTAATGCCAAACCGTAACACATTATTCTTCATTCCTTTTTTTTTTTGGAAAAAAATCTTTTTGTGTTTACAATTTTGTATGACAGAATAATACTCTTTTAAAGAAAGTCTTGAGTTGGATTGATAGACTCTTGAAGTTATTGATTCTTATTTCTCAACGGAGCTTTTTGGTCATTTATACAACCCGGCTGGAAACATGAACTCACAATTAATTGAGAGACTTTGAAACGAAAAAGAATTGAGATTTGATGGTCAAAATATTCAATCCTAAAATATTCCCATCGGAATGTTTATTTTAATTTTATGGGGAGAATTTATCAAGCTTCAATGTTTTGCTAATTTCGTTTTGTAGTAGCGCCGTGGTCTGGCATCATAGCGCTGTTTTTCTGTTCCCAAAGTCATGAGTTTAAATTCTTGCAAAATGAAATTTTTTTTTTTTTTACTAGACTCTAGTGTGTCTCTGACTCTAGTGTGTCTCTGACTCTAGTGTGTCTCTGACTCTAGTGTGTCTCTGACTCTAGTGTGTGTCTGACTCTAGTGTCTCTGACTCTAGTGTGTCTCTGAGTCTTTGCATACCTGGTAAATATCTGAGTTAAGTTTAAAAAAACAACCAAGAGACTGAGCATTGTGCTGGTCAGACAATCCCATGGTGTGCCATAGCCCTAATTCAAGAACGCTATAATCATTCAACGTCTGCAGGAGAAACTTACGTATACTGGGAAAAAAACAACAACTCTGATTCTTATAACACCGGCAGGTACGACGTAATGTTTCCTAAAATATACGATGCCCTCTAGCACCATTAGACAAATGTTGCCAGTTGTCCGGTTTCGTACCGAACAGTCCGATATTTTAAGACTGTCCGAAATGAAATAGGCTAAGAAAAAAATATACCACACGTGTATGTTATTACAACCCAATTTAACCAGACACGGAACACCCAGGCAGGAGGGAAAGAATGGGTAGCCAGGTATTTTCTTCACATGTCCGGTTTTTATTAAGATCGTGATGTACTAGCGATAAGCCTTTAAAAGAGTTCGGCTTTGTAACTAGAGGCAATAGCGAATCTTTCGGTAACAGAAGAGGAAGCCCGTTGACCGAACGACCAGGCCTCTAGTTTGTTAGTTGTGCTACCAGGCAAAAGTGCGGGTAATTGTGCGATGCCGATTTATAAATGATCCAATGGAGATTTTTGCAGGGAAGGGGGGGGGGGAGCGTAGTTCATTTGACTGCGGGAAACCTAGTATGCGACTTTACCCCATAACCTACCCCTTTCACGTTTGGCTCAGGATTTGAAGGCCCGAAGGCTCGTCCGGTCTTTCTTCTCGAGTGGCATTTGGGCATGGAATGGGCTGCCTGAACAAACCAGGAAAACCAGTATCATTTAAAACATTAATAATGATGAAGGACTAGACTCGGACCATGGATGAGAGTAGGACGCAATAATCTTCTTTATAAAAAGGAGCGTCTGTAATGTATAAGTTACGAGATAAGATAAAGAGATATATATATAAGATAAGCCACACTAGACAAATCTTACAATCGTTTCACTTACACTTAATTTAAACCCAGTACATATAGTTCAGTGCCAAGAATCAATTGGAACAACACTATACAAATATATATATATATATAATTTTTAACACTTGACTTACCTTAATCCTAACCACTTTTCTATACCATAACTTAACCCAAACTTTCAGATGTTTAATCTTTAATCGTAGTTTTAATCTAAGATTTTGTATTTTACGACAATCGATTTTTATACGAAAGCGCTAAACAATACAAAGATTAAGAATTTGTTACTAGCAAGCGATATTTTCAAGATGGAGGATTCATTAGAGACGGAAATGTTGTCTCCCCAAAGTGTCCGAAAACACGTTTCTATCTAAAACAGAACTAGATGTCTAGTATTTTACAAGAACAAAAAGAAAACAAACCGGAACCCTGTAGGCCATTTGACTCTGGATCTTAGATACTTGCGTAATCCACAATCTCCTGGGTGATCTTCTTCTGAAACCTTTCACCAATCTTGATAAGTAGGTAGTCCTACGCTAAGCCTGAGCAATTTACTAGAGGATTAAAAAGGAGGATCTTTTAAGGTAGATTTCAGTGTGTATAAGATCCTCGAAACCTGATTAGTTAAACTGTATGAGTAGTGACATTAGTGACAGAATAAGACCTTAGTTTGTTTTGAGAGTTTGTCTTCAAAGTACAGACACTGTAAGACAGACACGTATACAAATATAATAAAAATCAAGTTCTAAGTTTAAAACCCTCTAGAAAATATGTTTATTACATACCATTAATTACGTAGTAAAGATATCTTTTAACAAAACGTTAAATTGTGATTCTCTTAAAGCCGCGTTGATTATTCTCCGTGCCTAAACCACACAAGGGGCAATGTGTAAAATACACAACGATCAGCTGACAAAGCCCTGGGATAAATCCTAAACGTTTATAATATAATATAATGCTACAAATATTAGCGCAAAGAAATTGGACCAATTATCTCCCTTTCATTATAATAACGTTTCCAACGTTGATATATAATAATGCCCAACACGTCATGCTTTGCAATATAACTAATATTACTGACTAATTATTATTTCTTTTTACATCCAGCATTATGGTATTCGTTTCAAGATTTAATTAGAGGTATAAAATGAATTTACATTAAACAGTGGTAAATAAACATTTCATGCATTAATTGTTTGAACATTCACGGAATGTATCTTTTAAACATTAACAATTACAACAGTTACATAATATAATATTAGTAAATTATTATCTTATATTTATTTGATTAATAAAACAAAGATATATTTGTTTTCGAATTACTTAGTTTTATGTTTAATTAAAGAAGATGAGCATAAAAACTATTTTAAATGTAATTAGTCTGTATCAATTAATGAGTTTTGTTTTGAATGCTCTTCGCTAATTGTATATTGTTTGATATATATTTAGTCACTCTGAGTGGTCAAGTGTGTGGCATGTTTTGTATGCTTAAAAAAGCTATCATGTGCGATAAAATCTGTTCGCAGATGTAAGTTGAATCAAAAGCTGAAAGTGCAGCGAATGCCTAGCAGTTTAGAATAGCAGACGACTTTAATAATGTGCTTCCTTCTAGATTATTCTTCCAGATTTTATTTGGATGTTTACAATTTCACTTGCTGCATTTTTAAATCGCATTTTTAAATTTTCAATGGGACGCGGAAGACCCCCTCAAAAAGACAATTCAAGTCTTTTCCACAAGGAAAGAGTAGGATGATTTTATGCTATTGGCACGCTGAATGAATAAGAAATTCTACTATGGCACACTATAATCAAAAGGTTGCAGACTCCTGGTCTAACAGTTCAAGTGCTGTTTGCCCCCGTCCATGCAAATGCAAGTTCAACTCACTGAAATGGGTCTCTAGGTCAATCAAAAACATCGGCTTCACCAGTCAGTTCTTTTCATTCAATACCGGAAAATGTTTTTTGTTTTTAAATCAAGATTATACATCTTTTGGAGGTCCCTAGCGTGCCATTGAAAATCGCTAGGCGTGACTAATCTGACACGCGAGCCTTAGGTTGCGGATGCCTGGTTTATGAAATGTCTAATGGATGGAAACATTCAATTAGGTTAACTTACACTGGGCAGGATAGCTTAGCCCTTTTTAATGGGTAGCCATTCTAAGCGTCTAAAGTTCGAATCCATGTGCAAAGAAAAAAACAGGCCAGTATTTTGTCTGTAAAGGATCCATTAGTAGAGGGGTCGGCAACCTAAGGTACGCGTGTCAAACTTGGCACGCAGAGAGATTTTCAATGGCACGCGAGAGACCTCCAAGGGTGTTTTTTTTAAATTGATTTAATTGATTTTCCTGTTCTGAATGAGGAAAACTGACTGTTGAAGCCAATGTTTTTGAATGACGTAGCGACACATTTCATTGAGTTGAACGCATTTGCAAGGACGGGGGTCAAACAGCACTTGAACTGAGTGAAATCAAAAGATTTAACTATCTGTAAGCTTACTTCCTTTTATTAAGTCATTTATTAAGATAGATAGTTGGGCTTTTGAGAAGTACATCGAAACTCTCAAAGCTGAGTTTTCTAAACAAAGGCAAGACTTTCAAATTCATGGACTCATTTTTTTTCATACCACGTCAAACCTAACTGGCTTGATGTTACTACAATGGACGGGTCAAACAGCACTTGACCTGTTAGATCACTGAAATGGATTTCCTTACATCTTGAGTGAAATCAATTTTAAAACATTTTACTATATGTACTTCCCTTTATGAGGACACATATTAAGAATATAGTTTGGCTTTTTAGTATATAGTTTGAAGCACTCAAAGCGGAGTTTTCTAAACAAAGGCAAGACTTTCAAATTCCTGAAATTATTTGTTCATACATCATCGAGCCTAACTTACTTGATCTTACTACAGCCTTATTATATATAGATATATTTTAAGTGAAGGATATTGACGATTTTAAAACGCTGCCAGTTGAATTTTAATCATCCAAAAACAATGGGCATCGAAATGTGCCAATTTGCGGGGAAATCTGGAAGGAAGATGCTTAGGGAAGTCATCTGCTTTTCTCAACTGCCATGCATTCATTCTTTCACTTTCAGCTTTTGGTTCAACTTACGCTTGTGAACAGTATTTAATGGTTGTGTTAAGCATTCAAAGAGATCACTTACACTTCACTACTCAGAAATGACTAAATATGTATCTGCCATTATAAATTAGAGAAAGCGCTCATTCATTGATGCAGACTAATAATATTTAAAAGGGTTTTTATGCCCATCTTCAATAATTAAAAATAAATATAAATTATTATAAAAAAAAAATATTTTTATTAATTTATTAAATATAAGAGACTTTTTAATTGCATGATATTATGCAGTTGTTGTCATTATTAGGCTAATGTTAAAAAGATAAACTCATTATGGTTAAGTTGACAAACAATTAATGCACGAAATGTTTATTTACAACTGTTTAACGTATATTAATTGTATCTCTATAATTAAATATTGTAATGAATACCATAATGGTGGAATTATATAAAGAAAGACTAATTAGTCAGTAATAGTCAGTAATATTTGTTATATTACAAAACATTACTTGTCTGGCATCACTATTCAATCAAGTTTAGAAACTGTATTTTAATTAAAGGGAAATAATTAATCCGTTTTATTTGCGCTAATATTTCTAGTATTATGTTTCTAATTTCTCTTTTTTAAAAGACTAAAGGGCCTACAACTTATAACTTTATAATGACCAAACTGTAAAAAGTATTTGAAAATTATATAAATATTATGTTACTAAAGAATTATATGGACATTTACTTAAACATTACTTTAACTATCCAGTTTGTATGATTACTACGTATAAATTCCGCTTAACAACATTATTCATTACGTCGAATTCGATGAAATAAATTTAATAAAATCTCAGTTATAACTGAGACTAAATATAATCAATACCAGCAGAGGCTAGATCCCTATCTTGACGTCCAAAACGATAGGCCTTATGTTTACAAAATAATTAACATAAATGGGAAAGTTTTCTCTTATCCTTTATCGCTCCCCGTGGAGCATAAAGGCACCAACAAAGTTCCGCCAGGCCTCCCTATCCTGGGCGAGCCATCTGATCTCATGCCATGTTTTGTTGGTGGCCTTTGCTTCCTTGTCCATGTGAAAGTTTAGTGATAGAAGATTGCATTTGGTATAAAAGCAAATAAAAAGGATGATAATCAGTAACACGTGATTTTTTTTTTAAATATTAAAACACTTTAGCGATTTTCTCTATAGATGTCCTTTGCTTGGGGCCTTGGTCATGTCACAGAGTTAAATTAATTGTCTTATAAAAAAATAATAATAAAAAGAGTATAATAATAGAGCAGGTTGACATTTAGGCGGTTGGCACGCTGAACGATTTAGAAGCCTAGTTTGGCACACCATTATCAAAAGGTTGCCGACCCCTGCATTAGTATATATCCTGCTGAAAAAGAAAGCTTGCATCTAATAAAGATATATTATGTTAGCTAACCGGACAATCACGTGATATTCTGCGGAAACTGTTGAAAGCCGCTAACTACCCCCTATGATTGAAGAGGATGTAGAATAGTGTTTCTCATAATATTATTCATTGTGGTAAAATCCCACACAAAAAAAAGACTTTATGAATATTTCACATAAATCTATACTAAAATTTAACTTACCTTGAACTTTTTAAAGACGTAAGTAAAGTACCCGTCGGGTCAAATTGATCGGGCCGGTGAAGCAGCGTTCACCAGTTTCAGTGGCCACGACATACGAGGGGATGTGTGGCCAGAACAATGCCCAGCTGCCTTTACTTTAAAACCACAACTAGAGTCAGGTACCCATCAAAGCTGGGTAGACTCAGGGACGCCCTCGAGGCCATGGAAAACACTTCTTAGCCTTCACCAGGATTCGAACCCAGCTCCTTCGGTAGGCTAGCCGAACGCGCTGCCGATCTGTTACGGCTACGGTATCCCCTCGTACAGTCGTAGTCTACTATAGAATCTTATGACAAGGATTTCGGATTAAAAGGCAATTGATACATTTTTATTGATTGTTCTCCCCCTGTAAGCCTTTTGAAACACGAAAGTAGTAATTTTCTTAACCAAAAAAGAAACAAACATATATATAGTATGGACTATACATATATTTTGTTTGCCTTGCTTATTACATTGGCCAAGATAACACGTTCGTTTAAACAAGATGTTCACTTTTGAAGGTAATGTGATACATATCTACTTTATGTGTAAAAGTTTTAAAAGTATCCCGTCTGACCCATTTGATCCACAGGGCAAGTCAAGTGAAGCTGCGTTCACCAGTTTTCAGTGGCCACTGCATACTAGGTGATCGTGTGGCCAGCACTATGCACAGCCGCCTTTACTTTACCCGGAGCTGGGTAGGCTCAGGGACACCCTCCAGAACCGTGACAAAAATCCGAGCCGGCACCAGGATTCGAACCCAGGACCCTTGGCCGCTCGACCACCGTGCAATCTTTTGCCTCAGATTCTGGTGAAAGCTATGAATGAATTCGGTCCAACAGGATTAATACGTTAATTACTTTTTTTAATTTTCAATTCAAATTAATTAAACACTTTTAGATTCTTTAAAAAAAAAAAATGAATTTTTCTTCAAACTTTGATTTTGTGTTACAAGACAAACGATGTTCTGACAAAAAAATTGATTTTCCTGCATCTTCTCAACAACACTCCATAATTTTGAGAGGAAAACTTTGATAAAGATCTAGATCTATGTCTTTATTTTTATTTGCGTTTATTAATTTTTTTCAAAACGAAAAATTCTTATAGTGTATTGTTACGTCCACAATCCCCTTGTGGCCAGAGCTGTGTAGATCTTGCTGATAATTCTCGTTAGTCCTAGGGGAGACTTTAATTATTAGTATTTATGTTTCAGTATTACACGAACTCTTCTTATAGTCCTGGGCACAAATTCAGTATTTGTATTCCAACATTTCCTCTCTTGTAAATTATGGTAGTAGATAAATCTTATAGTAATGTATACAACACAATAGGATAGTAACTTGACAAAGAAGCTTCAGTGTAACTGTTGTTGATAGTTTATTTCAGGTGGTATGTTCAATATATACAATATATCTATTATGTACAGTTAGAATAAAATAGTGCAAACACAAACGTTCAAAGGAACATCTTTTGAAACTCTCTGTCTTTCAGACAAAACAAATCATTAAATACTATCCGAGTGGTGCAAGGGATAGACCCATTACCAGTAGGGGTGAAAATCATGGTATCATTACAAAACTCATAACAAAAACGATAGGAACTTCCCCTATAAAATAATGAGTCGTTCCCAGACTCTGAGAATTTGAGATCAACACAGAATCCCAGCATTACCTAGAACCTTTCGTTTTCCTACTAAACGTCCTAATATTGTGTGTAGTAAGAAAAGAGAGAGAGAGGAGAATAAACATTGCGTGTTCCAATTCTTGGAAAAACAACATACATGACACGCCCCCACCCAATGAAAGAAATAATGTACCATAATTACCCAAGTAATACTCAACATGGTACATTTTTCGTACTTAACACTATCGTTTTAACAACCATCAATCAATGGAAGATTATAAGACAATTTAAGCAAACATGGCTCACTGGCACAACTAAATTATAAAAAGTGTCACTACCCAATGGTAATTGTGATTAAAACGTGATGGACAAATATTTCCCCGTTAATATTAATATTAACCAATGTCTCAACAAGTACAAATAATTCAAAAATATTCTAGTCATTCTTATTTTAACTATGTACAGTTGTGTGGATTTCCACCAAAAATTTGCAAAAAGTCTTAATCTATTTAAACAAATATAACATTGCTCAAACTCTGTCAATTTTCAACAGTTTACTTCTAATATACAAACCAAAATATAAGTAATACGTAACTCGAATCAAACTATAGGTTACTTCCCCTTTAAATTACAGTGTCAACTTGACATTAACAGGGTTCATACCTAAGATGATGATACTTCCCCTTTTCTCAAATATGAGGAGAAAATACGCTCTAGTTACGATTACTACAGTAATCTCAATATTAAAATGTAATCCACTATTATGCGTTTTTGGCAGATTTGAAAGTTTAATATAAAAGTTTGTTCAGGGTTGAATGAGTGCCCACCTTTAGGTACCTTTGTTTCCCTCCGTTCCTGGATATATGGAATATATAACAACCTATATACAACATAGTGAATATCCACTAGTTTTTTTTCCCATTCTATTGCCATGATATAACAATTTAGCAATAGATTTTTAATATTATCTATTAATTTATACCAATTGATATTACATCTCTTTCTAAGATAAAAATTGTACATATTATTATTTAGTTCCATTCATTAACTAAAATAAAACAAGATAATAAATCAACTAGCTCAAAGTTTTCCCACTTAATTGCATGTGATGACAATTACTTTTATCCATCCATATTAAGTAAATACGTGCATATTATATATTTATTGCATCATGCATCAACATTTAAATGGAATTTCTTTTCCATAATCAAATGAATTTAAAATATATCAGAACATCAATATTATACATGATTATAAGAATTATTAATACTTTCAAAAGACTTGACTTCTGTATGATACAAGTATTCTATAGGTATTCCATAATCAAAATTCAAACGAATGATAGGTTATCATGACACATTCTTAATGAATAAGTGAGATGATCTGAAAAAGAAGTATAGGGTTATTCAGTCAATCATGTAGCACCCGAGATAGAGTATCAGCTATGACCTTGTCTCTATCTTGTCGATGATACGGGAAATGGGATACCAGTCGGTCTCTGTCAAATTACTTAATTTCCCAAAGTCTCTATAAAACTGCAGTGTGTGGTCGGCTTTTGGTACCATCACACAGGGTGTAGACCATTTGCTATCACATTTTCCTCCTATGTCATTTTCTAACATATACTTTACATCTAATTTAATATGCTCAGGTCTGATGGGGTCAAATGGATGCTGTTTAATAGACCTGGCACTATCGGTTAACACTACATCGGTTAACACTACATCGTGCTCTATGACATGTGTCCTACTGGGAACATTTGTAAACATTGACTTATTTTCATGCACCAGCTCAATAATCTTCTCCTTATCTTCTACCGGAGGATGTTCTAGCCTTGTATCTAAACTCTTAAGGGCATCTGTATTATTAAGTTTACTTTCTGCAAACTTATATTCTATCCTAGATAAATCCGTCGGGACTCTAGCTAACGAAATCATGGGGACCTCCCGTGGTTTACTCTTTTCCCTGGAAACATAGGGCTTAAGCAAATTAATATGGCATACCCTCTGCTTTTGTCTCCGGTCAGGAGTCTTTATCAAATAATTGACCTCGCCAAGCTTTGACTCTATCTCATAGGGTCCACTAAACTTTGCACTTAAAGGCTGATTTTGCAAAGGTAGAAACACAAGAACTTTGTCACCTGGTGCAAAAGTTCTAGCTGTAGCTTTACGGTCATAGTTCTGTCTCATACGCTCCTGCATCTGTGGAAAATGAATCTTCACATGGTTAAAAGCATGATAAAGCCTATTTTTAAATTTATCTACATATGACAAAAGTCCAATCGGTTCACTGTCCGTTAGCCAAGTTTCATGTAGAAGTTTCAACGGACCTCTGACTGAGTGTCCATACACAAGTTCGAATGGGCTAAACCCCAGGGATTCCTGAGTGGCCTCCCTTGCAGCGAACAGTACATAAGGCACACCCTTATCCCAGTCTTTCTCGTTTTCATAACAGTACTTTTTAAGCATCGATTTTAATGTCTGATGAAACCTTTCCAGAGCTCCCTGGCTCTCAGGATGATAGGCACTTGATAGCCTATGGCTTATCCCTAATTGTTCCATGACTTGTTTGAAAATGTTCGAAGTAAAGTTAGTCCCCTGGTCGGACTGTACTGTCTTCGGTAGGCCATAACATGTGAAGAAATTTGTCAGGGCGTCTACCACCTTCACTGTTGTTATGTTCCGCAACGGAATGGCTTCCGGGAAGCGAGTGGATGAACACATGACTGTGAGCAGGTATTGAAAACCGGCTTTTGTTTTCGGCAACGGGCCCACGCAATCAATGAGTATATGACTGAATGGTTCGTCGAACGCTGGTATCGGCTGGAGTGGAGCGACAGGAATTCGTTGGTTAGGACGTCCTACCATTTGGCATACGTGGCAAGTCTTGCAGTATTGTTCGACATCTCTTCTCAGTCCTGGCCAGTAGAAGTAAGGGAGGATACGGTGGTGCGTTTTTCGGACTCCCATGTGACCAGCGAAAGGAAGATCATGCGCCATACGCAGTATATCTTGACGATAGCACTTAGGTATTACAATCTGGTGAATACTGTCCCACTCGTTTGTACCTGAGTTGAGCGGTTTCGACTTTCTCATCAACACTTCATCTTTCATGTAGAAACATTCCGCCATTGCATCTGCAGTCTTTTCATCAACAGCTTTCATTCTGAGTTTCATTATTACTTCGTCATTCAATTGTTCTCTCACCAATTTCTGCTTTGGTGACAAAATGTTATCGTTCTCTGTTGCATCACCAGTTGTTAGTTCAGCAAAGAACGTAGCACTTAAATCGATGTCAGGTGTTTCTGTTATCACTGTTTCATTCGCATGTGTGTCTTCAGAACAGACAAACACATCTTTCGTTGCACTACACGGCGTAGCAGGAGTCTTTACCGACTTCTTTTTCTGCATTGCTCTTGTCAGTGCACATGTTGGGCGTTCATTGGCAGGACGTAGGTTTTTGTCCTCCGCCATCTTTGTCTCCAACACTTTAACCATGGGCTCGACAGTGACTCTGCCGCCCATAATGTCATTTCCTAATATCATGGAAACGCCTTTGACGGGTAGTGCGCGCCACACTCCCACTACGATGTTACCTGTAAAAATATCCGACTCGAGTTTTATTCTGTGCAGTGGAGCTTCCACAGCCTCCATACTAGCACCTCTCAGCACAACAGACTCACCGGTACTGGTGGCATCTGTTAACGGCACACTGCCCTCCAGGATCACGCTGACAGCAGAACCCGTGTCACGTAATATCTGTATTTTCTTCTTGCTGAGTACATCGACTTCTGTCGACACTGTCCCCTCGTAGACAAAGGGTCGAAAATCGGATAGGTCGTCCTCTTCCGGGACTTCAGGAACCATCTGTTCCTCACGGCCTTCTGAAAGCATAATAGATTGAGTACAGCTATTCTCTTTTACCTTAGATAGACTGTTCTCAAAAACCATCGACTCCACAACTATGGGCGATGCCGGCCGCATTTCTTTTGAGTTTCTTGACCCTGTGTTGCACACTTCTTCTGTCTGCTTGCTATCTTTCTGCACTCTGGCACAGTGTAGAATAGCACCTTGCTTCTTGGTAAGGATCCAACAATCTTTCTTCATGTGGCCCTCTTTCTTGCAATTGAAACATACCACCTTTGCTTTATTTACATCTGTCTGCTTCCTGAAATGAACTAAGTTACTATTATTATTTACACCACTGTTCTTATTATTGTTTTCACTTGTCTCTTTTGGTTTACTAGCCTCCTTGGACTCTGGTTTGTGCACTTTGGGTTTGTCAGCATAATATGGCTTTATGCTGGCGTGAATTATGGCATAGTTATCTGCCAATCTAGCAGCTTCATGCACATCTTCAACCCCTCGGTCTGAGATGTGAGTTTTAATATCCACTCGAATACAATCATTGAATTCCTCAAACAATATTAGGTTCTTGAGTTTATCAAACTCACTTACATTCTGTGACCTTAGCCACTGTTCTAACATTTTCTCCTTTTGTCTCAAAAAGTCTACATGAGTTTGATCATATGCCTTCTTTCTGTCTCTAAATAGCTTTCTATATTTTTCTGGTGTCAGGGAATAACTTTTTAGCACCCTATCTTTGATTACTTCATAGTCATTTATTTCCTCGGGTGTTAAACTCAACACTACGTCCAATGCTTTTCCTTTGTTGAGAGTTGACCTTAACAATAAAGCCATCTTATCATCAGGGAACTGATAATCTACAGCTATCCTCTCAAAAAGCAAAAAGAAATCTTGAACATCTTCTTCTCTGAATATAGGCAAGTGTTGCTTCATTGCGCTAATATCCATACCATTGCTGTCCCTACGATGGTCAGGTCTGTTCATGCGTGCCATCTCTATCCTTTCTCTGCTTTCAATCCTAATTCTTTCATTTTCCCTTTCAGTTTCTATCCTAATTCTTTCATTTTCCCTTTCAGTTTCTATCCTAATTCTTTCATTTTCCCTTTCAGTTTCTATCCTCATTCTTTCCAATTCCATTCTCTTCATAGCTAATTGGAATTTTAGGTTTTCACTCAACCCTTCATCTTCTTCATTGTTTGATGATCTAGATGACATATTTCTTACCTCGTCTCCGTGGGCAATTACCTCGCCCCCACTGGGAGCTACATAACCTTCATTGATATCGTTCTGTCCCACTTCAACTACACTACCAGTGTTCATGGCATTCTGCCCGTTCAAACATGTCATAATTTCTTTGGTCAAACGATTACGATTAGGTCTTGCCTGTCCTGCCTCAATCCCAAAGGACTCAGCTAATTCTTTTAGTTCAGCAAATGACATGGCATTAAGTTCCTCACTTGATATATTCGAAGCCATAGTATAGCGTTCGAAATATTTGTTATAGTAGAGTAGTATATATTGTATAATAAAATATAAAGTTCCAACTTACGATTTGTCCAGAAATTTGCACAATATAATATTAAACACTTCGTGGAATCTTCACACTTCCCAAGGAATAAAAACGCAAACCAGTTCTCTCCTCTTTTTAAAAAGAATAGTTTCACAGTCCTGAAAACGAAACACAAATATGCCGCTCTCAGTACTACTAATGTCACAAAATATTTATAGGTCAGCTAGATCAAGAAAAGTAGAACTCAAATCTACCGAACGAGACTACCAAATCTTGTCAATCCTAGGTCAGGAAAAGTAGAACTCAAATATACCGGGCGAGACCACCAAATTTTGTTACGTCCACAATCCCCTTGTGGCCAGAGCTGTGTAGATCTTGCTGATAATTCTCGTTAGTCCTAGGGGAGACTTTAATTATTAGTATTTATGTTTCAGTATTACACGAACTCTTCTTATAGTCCTGGGCACAAATTCAGTATTTGTATTCCAACATTTCCTCTCTTGTAAATTATGGTAGTAGATAAATCTTATAGTAATGTATACAACACAATAGGATAGTAACTTGACAAAGAAGCTTCAGTGTAACTGTTGTTGATAGTTTATTTCAGGTGGTATGTTCAATATATACAATATATCTATTATGTACAGTTAGAATAAAATAGTGCAAACACAAACGTTCAAAGGAACATCTTTTGAAACTCTCTGTCTTTCAGACAAAACAAATCATTAAATACTATCCGAGTGGTGCAAGGGATAGACCCATTACCAGTAGGGGTGAAAATCATGGTATCATTACAAAACTCATAACAAAAACGATAGGAACTTCCCCTATTAAATAATGAGTCGTTCCCAGACTCTGAGAATTTGAGATCAACACAGAATCCCAGCATTACCTAGAACCTTTCGTTTTCCTACTAAACGTCCTAATATTGTGTGTAGTAAGAAAAGAGAGAGAGAGGAGAATAAACATTGCGTGTTCCAATTCTTGGAAAAACAACATACATGACAGTATAGTCTGCAAATAAGTTCACAACATTCTCCTGGGGTGTTATTTATTAATTAATATTTATCGTTGCACATGGCGTCTTGGACTAAACGGTTCTTTTTTTCTACCTTGAAGTAGAAAATGGATACGAACACCTGCCTGTAACTTGGATTGCTTGTTAGATAGACGATGATGTTCACGGAACAGTTCACTATCTGAACTAGATAGACGACCCCGCTGAGCACGCTGAAGGCCACAGCTTTGGAACTGCCCTGTCTCAATTCCAGGTCAACGTAAAACGACAACATCGCAGCAAACCTCAGAGAATCACACACAAAGCAAATGATTGCTAGTGATGACACCATTTTAGCGACGCGTCTGTTTCTTCCTAGAACGCCTTTAAACTCAGGTTTATATTTCGGAACTATTGCTTTGCAATCGTCTTTTGCGTGATTTTTATCGCTATTTGCTTCTTGGGTGTTTGCGACATTGGTCGATTCGCCTACGCTTATTTCCGCCTGGATAATGTGATGCTTCCTTGCGTGTATCGTCGACAGTGTATTTTTTCTGAGCTCATTTGATTTCTGAAGACCCATTAACATCAGGATGGTCGTTATCAGAATGACGAGGAGGGCCACGCAAGACAGGCAGAGGTGGTTGAAGACTTGTAAATATTTTTCGAGCAAACGCCTCTGCGTGTTGTAATACAAGAATAACTGTGATGTGTTCAACTGTGGGTTGTAGACCGTTCTGAATTCGGAGTAGGCAAAGAAGAAAACGTGGAATAAGAATGTAGAAAGGTACAGGCCCATCAAGACAAGCATTGACTTCCTCATGGTTAAAATTAACTTGAACCGGAAAGGAAGTATCACGCAAAGACAGCGTTCGACGGCGATGAATGCCGTGGTGTAGGTTGACAGGTCGTAAAAGCAGAACTGGCCCTGTACCAAAAGCAACCAAACGGACATGGGGTCGACGAAATCATGCTCCCCGCTGGATGCTGTGTGTGCCTTGAAGATCCGGCATCCGGCTGCTATCAGTCCGAAGAGGAGAGAGCCGTTGTCTGTCAGGGACAATGAGAGAAATCCCAAAGTGACGCAGTCCTTCACGCCCTGCTTGACGAAGACTTTTGTGTTGATGGCATTGAAGATGAGCCCAAAGCTGCCCAGAGCTATGGACAAGGATGGGGAGATATAGTCCACGTCAAGTATTGTGGCATCGCCCCAAGCCGCTTGATGCGTAACACTGGGCGTGATGTTCGGAGCATTCCAAGAACTTGAACCATTTAAATATAATATTTTGGTATTCATTGTGTTGCCGATCTTTAATTACAATGTAACTCTGTTTGGGGAGGGGGGGGGGGGGGAGATATTATGCTCAAAATGTAGTCAAATACTAAATCTGACAAATGTGACAGTGAATTCTGACTTCAGAAACGGGTGACAGTTTATGTTAAGTTGTATCAAAATCTTTCTCGCGGAACACGTTAAATTAGCTTTCAATAAAACGTTACGGAACTCCTCCTGCCACGACCGTTAACTATCTCCGCCTGTTTCCTGCGAATGTTTTTCTCCAGAGTTCAGAACTCAGATTCATGAAAATAAGTGGATCTCGTTCGTTGATCTTTATTAGAAATGCCGATCTTTTTCTACAGCTTACTCAAATTACACATTCTCTTTGTATGTGTGTGTTGTATGCATTCTCTTTGTATGTGTGTTTGTCTTATTTTACTTGGGCAAAGTTTATCTTGCCTTGAAACAAAGAAAGATTACTGGATAGATTTAAAAACTGACTTGAACACCGCCACCCCTACCCTCTCATTTTAAAAATTAATACAGAAATCTTTCATGTCCATGTTTTAGAGTCAGAAGCTAATTTTTTTTTTCATTAACAATGTGACGCCTTTGTTGGAAAAAGTTACATGTTCTTGTTCACCTGTTAATAAACTTGTACAACCATTTATTACAGATTTTTTCTTACTTCTCATTAATAATGTAACCAGCACAACTTTTAAAATGGCAAAAACAAAGATGTAGGAAAATGTTAACGCAAACAAGATGTGTTTTTTTAATTGCTCCTATGCCGTCGTAATAAATTATTACTCACACGTTGTTAGGGGCGGTAACTCCTGCCTCAAGCAGTTATTACTCTCGTCAGCTTTTTTTTTCATCAAACAGTGGTAATTAAACCATACTGCCAAGCCCACTTATCAAAACATCAATTTCGTTAGATACGCTCCAAATTACGAAGTGTTTAAAAAAATATATCTAATAGGACTAGATCTATATTATTTTTAAAAATTAGGGGGAAATGAAGAAAAAACATTAGATTTGGGTTTATTTCTTCACGGGGTAGAAACTGTGAATTGTAATTAATTGCAATTTTTTTCACATATATTTCAACTCTCGCTGTCATTTATTATGTATAGAAAAGTGTCACCTTATTATTATCTTCAACGCGGGGAAACGCGTTACAAGAGCCATCGTAATACATATTCACATTGTTATTTTACATGAAGGTACAATTATAGTGCCTTTAGTTGAATTAGGTGGTGGGGGGGGGGGGTAAATAAGAATACTGATGTTTACCAGCATGGAACATAATGTAGCAGTTGGTGAAATGTATTATAATGGGCTTGAGAAGTAGTTGATACAGGCATGCCGTCATTTCTGAAGGGTCGGACTTTGTCGTCGGCTTAAGCTTAAAACTCTGGTTGCATGTTATGAATATTATAAGTAGTAATGCACACTTTTAATCCCAAAGCACTCGCCATCAACTATTGGACTGGCAATTATGAATTTCGCTTGATAGAATCGACCGACTCACTAGCCAGACATATGCTGCCCAGCGTTGAAAAGGAATTCTTCCAACCTATGTAGCCTATATATACATTTCGTCCGGATTCCGGATTGATGGAAAACTAATTACATCAAACAACACTCCAGACACGAGTATTTGGATGTGTCCTTACTATTTGGATGTGTCCTTACTATTTGGATGTGTCCTTACTATTTGGATGTGTCCTTACTATTTGGATGTGTCCTGACTATTTGGATGTGTCCTTACTATTTGGATGTGTCCTTACTATTTGGATGTGTCCTTACTATTCGGATATGTCCTTACTATTTGGATGTGTCCTTACTATTCGGATATGTCCTTACTATTTGGATGTGTCCTTACTATTTGGATGTGTCCTTACTATTTGGATGTGTCCTTACTATTTGAATGTGTCCTTACTATTTGGATGTGTCCTTACTATTTGGATGTGTCCTTACTATTTGCCCAATCCGGGTACGGTGGTCGAGTTGCAGCGCGTTCGAAGATCAGGGGTTCAAATCCTGGTGAAGGACCTACAATGTTTTTTCTCGAGTCTGGAGAGTGTCCCTGGAGTCGACCTAGCATTCCTGGGCATTGTACTCACCACACAATCCCCTAGCTTGCCGTGGCCACAGAAACGGGTGAAAGCTGCTTCACCCGTACTCAGTGGATCAATTTGGTCCGACGGCCTACTTTACTTTTGCGGGTACTAACCAAGTAATAGCGGCGTGTCCGGAGGTCAGCTACCTTACGCAAAGATCATTCTCTTAATTATCTCCTCTTTACCCCCCCCTACCCCCCCTCATGTCTGGTTACGCACTAAAATTTGAGTAGGTATGATTTTTGGCAAAACTTACCATGTCCCGATTATGCATTTTTATCGACGTAGACAATCTTAAATTTTTTCTTTATCTGTAACTATTAACTATTAGTATTTTTGGAATTATTTACCGAAAAGCAAATACTTCCGAGAGACGAGATATTCGGCCGAGGCAAAATGTCGGAGGCGATTTCCGGTTCGGACCCACTGTCTAGCCCAAGGGTCGGCAACCTTTTGATAGTAGTGTGCCAAAGTAGGATTTCTAATTCATTCAACGTGCCAACAGCCTAAAAGCCATCCAAATCTACCACTCAATTTATTAGTAGGAGATAAGACTTGAGTTGCCTTTTATGGGTCTTACGCGTGTCATTGGAAATTGCTCTGCGTGCCACGTTTGGCACGCGTGGCCAAAGGTTGCCGACGCCTGCGTCTAGCCTTCTTTATTTTTCATCTATAATTAATAATTTGAGTTAATCCTAATTTTGAGTTTTTTTTAAATATCGTTATTTTCAGATGCTTTTAAAAAATCTGTTATAATTAAAAATAAAACGTACAGAATTACATCAAAACTAACAGCCGAGATTTCAATTCTCTAATTAAACACAAAAGAAAAGAAAAACTCCTAGCAAGGGAAACAGATTTTCGTTTTTTATTGTAGTCGAAAATCAATCCAAGATTTTGTTTAAGATCAATTTTAAAATTATAGGCTTTTAATTAAAAAAATATTTTGTAAACTATAATTTGATGTAATTTTCGTGCGTGTGTGTTTTTTTAAAATGTATTAATGTTGTCGTTTAACAAAGTGACGCATTCTTTGAATGTTCCCTTTTGTCATTAACCAGACGGCATGGCATCGGATCACGGTAATACCACGTGACCTTGCAATGACCAGGTTACGCTATGTCATGTACCAATATAAGGCTTGTGGTACAGTGCTTCCGTGACCTTTCCCCCAGTCCTCCATAACACGTTCGATGATCGTAAGGTCAACTGGTGTTAGCCACATGTGGGCTCTAATTATGGCATGTGGCCTACTTTATGGCACGGTGGCCTAGCCTGCAGCGCGTTCGGCTGGCGTACCTAATGGTCCTGGGTTCGAATCGTGGTGAAGGCTAGTATTTTGTTCCCGGGTCTGGGGGGAGGGGTTGGCTGTCCCTGAGTCTACCCAGTTGTGATGGATACCTGACATTAGTTTGGGTTAAAGTAATGTCGGCTGTGCATTGTGCTGGCCACACAATCCCCTAGTATTCCATGTCCGCTTCACCGGCCCTATGATCATTTTTATTTTACAGCTTTGAGGCACACGGGTATAGGAATTATGACGCATTAAAAGATTGTGATAACCTCGTATTAGTCTTTAATCTCTCATATTATGCGCCTCTGTTTCTTTTCGCAGCCTGTTTTTGTGTGGCTTGATATAGATTCTGATAATTATTACTGTTCGAGAAATGGCGTTTTGATCACTGGCGCCATGAGCAAAAAAACCTCCTCTATTATATGATAAGCCACTTCCCCTGCCCTTTAGATTCTCACCAGTAACCGCAAGTTACTGAAATTACGTCCCAGTTTATAACATAATGTGCAGTATAGATTTGACAAACCGAGCATCTTTACATGTCCCTCAAAATGATGTACACAGCAGCGAAACCAGGATCTTGCTCCGAGTAGGGGGGGGGGGGGGGTAGGGGGGCTAAACTATCGTGTGACAAACCAAATTGTTCGCTAAATTACACTTCTAATACAACTTAAGAAAAGACTGTAGAATTTTTTTATTTATTTCAAGAGGCTAAGTCCCCCCTCCCTCCTTTGCCCTACTCGTGGCTTCTCCTCTGGCATTTTAGGCCTAGTAGTTAATGTCTTGTTTTGCCAAGTAAGTTTAAATGCCAAAAAAAAAATTTACTCTAATTAAACACGAGCTTTTATTTTTGTTTCGTTTATGGTATCTTCTCACAGATTACAGTTTTTCTGACGTACGCCAGCAGCTTCACTTCCGTCTGGCTGATCGTCCTGGTGGCGCACGAGAACTACGTGCGCATCGCGAGGCCCCAGCACGTGTCCACGGTCTGCACGCCGAGACGCGCCGCCACCAACATAGGCATCGTCCTGCTCAGCGCCGCCATCATCTACAACGTCTGCCTGTGGACGACCGAGGTGACCACGTGGGAGGATGGCTCCAAACTGTGTGTGGCGTTGTCCAGGTAAGTTGGAGGGGTGGGGGAAAAGGGAAAGGAGTAAGGACGGGCAGTTCTTAAAATGATCTTATGGGAGGATGGGTGTTGTTACATATCCGGGTCTGTTGTTGTCTGTCTAGGATCTTTGTTCACTATGAAATAATACACTCAAGCCACTTGTTGATTGTTTAAGAAGAATTTATAGCTTGAACTTATGTATAATAATAACATTTAACTTTACGGGTCAATAATAAGTAGCTTCACTGTAGCTAAGCAAAAATCAACAAAAACCCAAACTGCACCAATCTTCTTCTTCTTCTTCGCCATTATCAACTCCTAGTGGACCATAGGCCATCAACAATTTCTTTCCATTTCCTCCTGTCTCTGGCTATCTTCTCTAACTCCTTCCAAGTTCCCCCGATCAGCTGCACATCCTTCAAAAACTACAATAACCGAAACTGCACCAGCGCGTGCTCTATATAGATTTTGGTGCAGAAAGTGCTGGAACGGATTTTACCCGAAGTTTTCAGAATGCAAAACAAAAAGGCGTACTAGAAAGTTATAGAGACTACGACAAAATATATTAGTGCTATTACGTCATAATAAATAAATAGCCACAAAACTATTCGTAAATAGTCTCTACGCCGAAATTGAATATAAATTAACAACTCTAAATGAACAATCGAGAAGATTCCAAGTATAATATTATGAAAACTATTATAATTTGGAGAAACATTATCTCTGTTATGTGAAGAACGCAGTGGCGTTACTGTGGGTGGGCTATCGCGAAGGCCATCTTAATGTTTATTCGTTTGGTCTTTGGCTATCGCTTCAAGTGCCATACAGACACTTTCTTAATCTTAACTTTCGCTAGATTAGTAATGAATGAAAACTAACATTCCAAAAAAAAAGGCAATTTTTTTACTCCCCACGCCCCAGGCGCCATCCTCCTTAATTACGCCACTGTAAGATGGTAATTGTGATTTACTTTTCAGTTGATACACGTAAGAGGAGGGGTACATAAATAAAACAAATACCGTATACACTCGCGTATAAGTCACACTTTATTTACCGAAAATTTCGACAAAAAGTAGGGGTGCGACTTATACACCCGACACTGTTTTTGAAAAGTCCGAAAAAACATCACTACTCTGTCATACAGTTTCCTACATAACCCGACCCGTTTAGCTGACTGTAGTGGTGTAGAATTACTAGGATATGTGTAGGCCTACATTTTACATTAAGAAAACTTTCGTAGGTGTATATATACTACCTTTATATAACTGAAATTGGCAAATATTTTCAAGGTTAAAAGGCAGTGTAATCCCTGAAAGTCAGGGTGCGACTTATATGCGGGTCAATGACAACATACAAGAAAAAATAATATTCAAATAGGGGTGCGACTTATCAACCGGTGCGACTTATACGCGAGTATATACGGTATATTTGTAAATTTTTGCCCTCTCAAATCTTTCTTCGTTCATTTTCCCGTAAATTTGTGTATGTTTCTTCGTCTCTTAATTCTCAATTTAAGCCTTTCACTATTTCTTTTCACGCCCCCCCCCCCCCCCACACACACACACGATTTCTTTCTATTTTTTAAAAACCCTATTTCGATCACTCATTTGATTTCAGACTAGATCTAGCCTTGTTAATGATCTAATTATCCTCTTCTTTACGACTCAATGAATCGATTCAACCAAATCGATCCATAGGACCGATGAAGTAGCGTTCACCAGTTTCTGTGGCCACGGCATACTTGTGTGATTGTGTGGCCAGCCTAATGCCCACCCGCCTTTACTTTACGCCACCAGGATTCGAACCCGGGACCTTCGGTACGCCAGCCGAACGTGCTATCAATTCGGTCCAACGGGTACTTTACTTTATTTTACTCACTCTTTAGCTCTCTGTCTACTTCTATTGCGACTCATCAACTAAACGTTAAAGTCCCAACATGCCGTCACCCCCCCCCCCCACCTTAATATGAAGTTCGTGAAAAGACCGGGTCATTCTAACTCACTGGGGTCAATGGAGGTAGTCAAGATCATATGTCAACAAGAACTAGAGTCTGTCTCTGTCACAAAATATTCCCGTCACACAATAGCCCTACAGAGAAGAACAAAGGGGGGGGGGAAGAGAAAACATATTAGAAACTGAGAAAGAGAGTTGTGGGATGATAAAATAATGGAATTGACAGGAATGACTTTAAATGAAACCATAGGAGAGGCACACAGTCGTAAGGATTGGTTGGATATTGCATGTCTTCAGTGGAGTTACATTGTTCCGAAAGATGAATGTTAATGAACTTATAGATTTTTTTTTCAGAAACTATAGAATTGATTTAATCTAACTGCGTATAGATGTTTTTGAATTTGAGGCCTTACATATGTCTGCATAGATACAGTTTTGTTGAAGAAATTATTTATTTTGCAAGGTCGGCAAACTTTAGAACATAGTGTGCCAAAGTAAGATTTCTAATTCATTCAGAGCGCAAACAGCATAAAAGACTCCTTGTTCTAGCACTCAGTTTCTTTAAAAAAAAAAAGACTTCAATTGTCGTTATGTGATCTTGCGCGTGCCATTGGAAATCGCACTGCGTGTCAAGTATGACATGCGTACCGTAGGTTACCGAACCCTTCCCTGATCTAGAAGATAGCGGTCTAGCATATTTTCTTTATAACACAGTCCTTTACGGTTGAACATGTGGTAGGGAGGAAGCAATGAGCGCAGCGTACCCGCATCAAGCTCGCCCCGGTGCCTGGATGCCCATGCCTATAGTATGGGATTTGTGCTACCGGGCGACATTGCAGGTATATACGGGCGTGAATTCCGCAGTTTTGATTTTAAGCCGAGCTGCGAAGACCGTACCCTTTGTTTCACGACACGCCACGCTTTCGGCGTGCCGTGGGGGTGGCTGGCGCCCGGACAGAACCTTTGGTGCGCCCATTCGGTTTGTCCCTGAACATCGTTATGTCCTGGACTAAAGAGCCGGTAATCTCGTCCGGTTTTTATAGAGACATTACAAATTCGATGAGAGTTCTTGAGCCGAAACTGGGACATCCGTACCCAACATCAGATTGAGGCTCCGCGCCTGCAAGATTAGTTTATAAAGTATTACATAGCTCTATCCCATAGGGTCTCAACGGGGGCGTTATCGCCCCCCCCCCTGGGGGCCGCGAGAAGCTTTAGATGGGAGTTGATGAATGGCAAGTGGGCGGTACAAACGTACCTGATATAATTTGAGCACCTCAGCTATTCGAATCGAGTGTTTTTGGAGGAAACGTGATGTAAACGCAGGTGCTGCTAAATATCTGATATCCCCCAACAGTAGGCCTGCATATTATTATACCAATAAGAAAGAGGAATCGCATGGACTTTTCGAAGAGGTAGAGGTCAGTTTTAGGCAAGTGTGGTGTGCGGCCGCTGGGTCTTGTGGTTAGTTCACCGGACTGTCAACCGACACGTCGCGGGTTCTATCTCTGCCGCCTACCGAACCCTGATAGCCTTAACTTCTAGTAATAATGATATTTTGATCTCATTTTAAGTGAGATGACCCTACTTTTTTTTAAAATATGAAAATGAGCGTTATAATATGATTGAGCGGAATTGATATTTAGTAATCATACAAACTAGGTAGTTAATGTAATGTTTGAAAATATACATAGACTATATATTTTTAGACACATAATATTCATATAAATTTGTTTTACTTTTTACAGTTCGATAATTTCAAAATTATAAAATGTAAGCCAGTTTTGTTTAAAACAGAAAAAAAACAACATAGAAATATTCACTCAAATGAAACGGGCTAATTATCTCCCTTTAATCAAAAAATGTTTCTACATTTGATTCAATAGTGATGGCAAACAAGGTCTGGTTTGTAAGATAACAAATATTACTAACTAATTATTATTTCTTTATATAAATTCAACATTATGGTCTCATTACAAGATTTAATTATTAGAGAATTAAAATAATTTACGTTAAACAGTTCTAAATAAACATTTCCTGCATTAATTGTTTATCCGTTTAAGGAGTGTATATTTTAAAGATTAATAATTACAGCAATTACATAATATTGTGTTATTAAATAAGTCTTTTATATTTCTAAATTAATAATACAAATAAATTTGTTTTAGAATTAATTATATTTATGTTTAATTAAAGAAGATGATCATAAAAACTCGTTCAAATGTAATTAGTCTGTATCAATTAATGAGCGTAGGTGACATGTTTGTATGTTTAAAACAGCTTTGATGTGCGACAGAATCTATTCACATGTGTAAGTTGAAACAAAAGTTGAAAGTAAAGGAGCGAATACCTTGCAGTTGTGAATAGCAGACGACTTTCCAAAGCAGCTTCCTACCATATTTTTTCCGCAAATGGGCCATTTGGATGAACATTCTTAAACAGTTTAAAATTCAACTGATTTAGATTACATTGTGAGATTACCTTAAGACATCACAATTTCCTTTATAACTGGATGAGTACACGCTACCAGACAATCAAGCATTAATTTGATACCTTAAATTAATTTACTATTTTTAATATATGTATTACTATTATTGTCTCGATATAATTATTTATTATTTTCCAATCTTATAATTTTCTTGCTTTGTCTTTGACTATGCCTTTATTGCCTATTTATTGTTCTTATTGTTTGTACTATGTGCCAAAATAAATATTGTTCATTGACGAGGACTACAATCGATGGCTACTGCACACAGAGGTGTGTTGGTTAGCAAATGATGACTGTTTAAATATAATGTATGAGACTTGGATTCGGTGTTCGAGTTTTTGAAAAGTTTTTGAAAAGGAAATGCGATTCTTTGGGAGAAAATCAATCAGTTTCTCCAGGTCTGTGAGTTTTGGCAACAATTTCGTATTGCATTCTTATCAACCTCTTTTGTGGAAAGCGGATTTTAATCTAATACCTTTTGGTTGTGAAAAAAAGAAAAAACAAATAGTGAAACGTAGAGACCTAAGGCTTTTGCAACTAAACAAATATAGAATATAGACAAACTACTAATAACACACCAGGCAAACGATTCACATTAATATTGAATTGTTTTTAAGCCTCTTGTTTAGGTAAAAAATTGTATCTATTAATTCTTACAATATGTTTCCTTTTCAGTTTTTAAAAAATATAGAAAATAAGCACACAAATCTAGTTGGCCTAAAAAAAAATTGCGGAAACTATATTGACCCTTGAACGTCCAGAGGGGTGGGGGAAGTGGGTGCTAAAAAAAATGTAAAAGGGGGCGGTGCGCGGAAAAAGGTTGAAAACCTATGCTATATACTCTATCCGATAACTCCGGGAAAATTGACAGTAAAATGGTAAATGGCGTTACACATCAGCTTTCTGAACGACTATTTATCATGTCAATACTTCTACACTTAAAACAACACTCACACACATATAGTGGTTGACCTTGTGCTTTCAGAGTTTGGAATAGGCGTGGTTGCCGTTGAGATGTTGCTCGTACCTTGCTCGCTCTGTTGTCACTCTTGACTCTTTCATTTCCGTGTTGTTGTTGTTGTTTTTCTAGAGTGATTAGTTTATTATTAGCCTAATGTTTTTTTTCAATTTCCTAGTTAGTCCTACACACTAATTTATCCTGTACGCTGTTTATCCTTTATGCAATCTTATTTTATAGTTTTGCCTATGTGCTCTTGTATACTGTAAGTTATCTGATCCAAAACGTCTTCTTATCCTATATGTTTTTTGTTATTGTTGAGAGAAGAATGCTGAAAGATAGGGAAAGTTAAAATTGAGGTCGTGGGTGGAAATATTTTGTTCAACAGCCTACCACGGTTTGTTGTTATAACCTAGATACATTCACTGCTGGCTTAAAATTACCTTTGTCTTTATACACGGGGTGACACTTTTGAATTAGAGAACGTATCAGTTCGAGGGAAGGATGGTCCGGAGTGTTGAGCGGACAGGGTGTAGAGTTAAACAGCGTATGTTAGATAGAGTATAGATTTGGCTATCGAGGTGTCCACTTGTGTTAGAGTTAGGTAGAGACTAGTCACAGATATAGATGTATAGATAGTTGATAGTAGTGTAGATGTTGAGCAAGAGAGTAAGCTTTCATATTGTAGAGTGCAGTCAGCAATGTAACTTATTTTATGTCATTCATATATATTCATATTAAATTTGATATGTGTTACACAAGCTTTGGAGTTCAATTCATTTGTGTGTGAAAGTGGCACGAAATTAGAAACTAGAGAAATATGAACTCGTAACAGTTATCATACATGCTCCTATAACCAATGATAACGTGTATCCTACATTATGTTCGTGTTTATCCCGTCCTATTTACCCCGTTTATTATGATAATTTTTCCCGTCCTTTTTACTCTGTTTATTCTATATGATAATTTCTCCCGTTCTTTTTCCTCTGTTAAGTCTTTATGATAATTATTCCCGTCTTTTTTACTCTGTTTATTCTATATGATAATTTTTCCCGTTCTTTTTCCTCTGTTTAGTCTTTATGATAATTTTTCCCGTCTTTTTTACTCTGTTTATTCTATATGATAATTTTTCCCGTTCTTTTTCCTCTGTTTAGTCTTTATGATAATTTTTCCGTACTTTTTAATCTGTTAATTCTATATGATAATTTTTCCCGTCTTTTTAGTCTTTATGATAATTTTTCCCGTACTTTTTAATCTGTTTATTCTATATGATAATTTTTCCCCTTCTTTTTCCTCTGTGTAGTCTTTATGATAATTTTTCCCGTCCTTTTTCTCTGCTTTGTCTTTATGATAATTTTTCCCGTCCTTTTTCCTCTGTTAAGTCTTTATGATAGATTTTCCCCTCCTATTTACCTTATTTATTCTAGATGATATTTTATTCCGTCCTATTTATCCCGTCTATTTTATTTTATAGTTTATCCCTTCTATTTATCCCGTTTATTTTTTTATATATTTTATTCCGTCTATTTATCCCGTTTATTTTTTTATATATTTTATCCCGTCTATTTATCCCGTCTATTTATCCCGTCTATTTATCCCCTTTATTTTATTTGATATTTTATCCCGTCTATTTATCCCGTTTATTTTTTTATATATTTATCCCGTCTATTTATCCCGTCTATTTATCCCCTTTATTTTATTTGATATTTTATCCCGTCTATTTATCCCGTTTATTTTTTTATATATTTTATCCCGTCTATTTACCTCATTTATTCTTTATGATATTTTAATCATAAATGATTATTTTTTTGTCCTTGTTTTCAAATCCCACTTTTCCCCCAATATTCAGCGTCGTGTCCGAGTCGTCCCTCGATAACTTTTTACCCCTCTTTCGCACAGACAGAATGATCCTTGATTCGACTTCTGACCCAACGTATTGTGTGCTGGAGGCGATTGAATCATGTCACATCATAATATTATTGCCCGCTGATTTTGTCAACAGTGGCCTTATGAGTGTCATACACTGACTAACGTCCCTACTGGAAATAACAGTTAGCCAATTAACTCCCACCCAAGTTGTCACGTCAAATGGAATAGTGACTTCAGATCACAATTAGACAACTTATTTTAGCTTCGCGTGAGAGCATATTTCTAAACCAGTGGTCAACAACCTTTTGACATACATAGTGCCAAAGTAAGATCTCTAACTAATTCAGAGCGCCAACAGCCTAAAAATCACCCTACTCTTTCCATATTGAAGAGACTTGAATTTCCTTTTTGGGGGTCAGTGGCGTAGCTAGGGACATCTGCGTCCGGGGACATGACACAAAGTCTACGCCCCTTCTCGGACCGACAGAGGCTGGGGACTCATTGAGCCCCCAAGAAAATGTTGAAATGTTACGGTTTATATGGTTCATTTTCGAAGCATCTGGTAGTTTAATGAAATAGAATACAGATTAATAAGTCGCTATAAGATTGTAAACAATTTATTTGAAAAAAAAATTCTACTAAATAATTATGCATGACTAGAATAGACATAGTCTACAACAAACTGATCCTCCTTGATTTGACTGCCGCAAACTCGTCAATCACGTTGTCAAAATTAATATTCTCAAGTGTTTCTCTTTCGATGCTAAGGAGTGCAAGATCACTCAGA
This sequence comes from Anisus vortex, assembly GCA_949126835.1. NCBI lineage: Eukaryota > Metazoa > Mollusca > Gastropoda > Planorbidae > Anisus > Anisus vortex. The sequence continues at coordinate 26,971,476 of OX421508.1, forward strand.
CCAGGGGTCGGCAACCTTTTGCTAATTGTGTGCCAAAATAGGATTTCTAAACCGTTCAGCATGCCAACAAACTAAAAGTCAACCTGCTTTATTATACTTGTTTTATTTTATTTTTTTATAAGACAATTTAACTCCGTAGCAAGACCAAGGCCAAAAGCAAAATAAAGTTATGGAAAAAAAACAACGTTTTAGCGTTTTATATTTAATAACAATAATTAACGTATTTGTGATTATCAACCTTTTTATTTGCATTTATACCAAAAAAATAATATTACCAAATTTTCACATTTTTGGTAATGATTTTGTAAACACTATCATTTGGTTGTCCAGATAAGGATCTAACAACTGATAATATTGATGATAGTTTATTCTCAGTTTAACTGAGATTGTCTTTAATTTGCCCAATGCTAAGAGGTATCACGAATGTACTATAGTAGAGCGGAATTCGTCTGTAGTAGTCATACAAACTGGGTAGTTAATGTAATGTTTAAAAAATGTGCATGAAATGTTTTAGTCATTGTGGCATGCTGGTCTAAGATTCTGTCACCGAGCCTGCAATTAGCCTAGGCTATCAGTGCAGACTTAGTGGATAACTCAGCAGGTACACAGGGTGATGGGGAGGGGTGATTTAGGCAGGTTTTCTAGGTGGTATGTGGTCCCGAAGTGCAGATGATTCCTAGGTGATTCTAAGACAAATTTATATCCAGGTTTCGTTTGGCTCGTTAATACGTAGGTTGAGTTAAACTGTTGACTAATTGACACTGTCACTGGACGTCACACAAACAGGTATTCTATCAATCGATAAGCAAGGCGTATTGTAACAACGAATATTTTATTCACGTGAAAGTCCGTATTCAATCATTGATGACATGAGCACATAATTCATACAATCCAAATACAAGTGATAAAGAGTGTACATTTAATCATAGGCTTAAACTACATGTAGCAGATAGTCCTAACAAGGACTCTACAACAGACTATAGCACCGCTTGGTGCTATTGGAGCTCGGGGCATCCAACCCTCGAGACTCCTTAAGCCAGACTACTTAAAACTAACTTACATTTACATTACATGTTAAACAATAAGTTAGGTTGCAACTCCCCACGTGATTGTAATGAGGGGGGAGGGGCAAGGGTAAGATTGACCAGTAGATAGCGTATCCGATTGGTCAACATGTCTCTTCAATTCAACATTTGATTGATTGGCATGTGAAAATAAGTACCAAACGGTAGTGGGGAGGGGTGCGGGGGGGGGGGGGAGAAGACGCGGCGGTAGGGAAACTTCGAAGGCCCTGTGTTGTTGGTCAGAGTTTTCTCTCTTGTCCGTCGGGGTCCTGCATCAAAGATTCCAAGTTCCCTATTCTCTGACCAGGGGAAGAACCGTCATTGAGATGTGAATTTCCTGTGATCTGGTCAAAGAGACTGTGGGGTGGGGGGGGGGGATTAGCTTGGTTGCGTCAGGTATGACCCTGGCCTTGTTCCGAGGGCATGGGGCAGGGAGGGGGGAGGAACACACACGTGCTACAACATTTATAATGTACATGAATGGGAACTAATATCAATGACTAATCGTATAACAATAAGTAATATACTGATAAGCATGCAGAACGTATACATATATGTAAATAAAATTCAATGCAAGCTAAATACTTTAATCTTAAATATTATAGGAGATAGAAAGGAAAGACACATTCTTACTCCAATCAGACATTCAATAGTGGCACATAGTGTCAGTGGTTTGTACGTACATATGAGATGATTATAGTATCTTATAAGAGCGGATTACATCTAAGACCTTCCTTAGTTGAGTGTGACGTTAATCTTCTCCCTAAAACGCCACACCTGCCCCGCCATGTTTTAAAGCTTTCATATAATGAAAGATTTGACCCATTAGAGGTAGGCCTACTGCATTTACTATTTACACTATGAGTGTTCTGGACCATCGAAGCGAAGCGGGTGGTCATCGCTATGGGGAAGAGGGGGGAGGTCGAGACAAGGCGGTAAGGGATGACGGGCGAATATTTTTACGTTTCTATTGAGGGCGGAGGAGAAAAGCATGCTTTAGCGTTTCTTACAGTACTTTAAATCTATTCCGGCATAATGCTTAGTCTAGGTTCGTCCCATTTATTTGCGAGCCTATTGACACGGTTTATTCATTTTATCGTTTGTCTGTGACTGTCTTAGGTCCTTACTTTTTCATATATTGATAGTTTGATAGGCACTAGCTAGGAAATCTATTTATTTCATGCTTTCTATGTGCTATAAATGCGGGATTCACTTTATTATAATAATTATAAGCATAATAATAATAATAATTCGACCTCGGCAGTAGGGTCCACGAAATTGGAGGAAGTCCGAGACGGGATGCCAAAACTGGGTGATAGGGATCGAATTGCTGATCGAACTATCAGGTCCACCAGTTCACTCCCTGCCTCGCGCTAAAGCGGACAGGTGAGGGGATCTGGCTCACACGTAAATATCAGGGGATCTATGACGGAGTCATAGAGGGTGGGGCAGCGGAGTCCTTTGCTTAACGTATTGGTACATGCATTATTGGCCTAGTGAACATTCTTCAGGGGGGGGGGGGCGGCGGCGGCGGGCGTTGTGTGGGCGCGTGCAGCTGACCCCAACACAAGCCTAAACACTAGTGTTTCTGATCACGTGGATTCTGATTTCTCACGCGCGAGTGACTTCTAGTGGGGGGGGGGGGGCGGAGTAAGGCGGTAGTCAAGTCACCTCTGGCGCGATAGGCCAGGAAATTGTATCAATGTTGTCGTTCGTTTGCAATTATTGGGCCCTAGAGCTAAAACACGGACATAGCTTCACTTTAATTGTTACACTATTCGCTTCTCTTCTTTTCTCAAGCATTACATTTCTCATTGTTTAACAGTTCAATACAGTTTATCGGCTGGGAGAGAAGTGTGGGGGGGGGGGGGCGAGTTACGGCCCTTACACTACACGCGTCATGTCTCGCTGACCAGATGCCCAGGGCAGATTTAGTTTTACCTGGCGTCGGGGGGGGGGGGCTGGCAGTGGGGCGTCAATTACTTTGGCTACTGTAAAGATTAAATCGTTTTCCTTTCTCTATTCCCGTTTTATAAATTTGTAAAATCGGTAAAGAAGCAATTATTTAATTCGCTACCAATAATATCTCGGTACGTACATTTGACCAACTCACATATATGCCACTCACCGTTTTATTTATACACATTCATTTTCTTTCACGCTAGACCGCGGGGTCTTGAATCTTGACGTCAGAGTGGTCTGGCACATCAGATGACATCGGATGACATCAGTTGTGTAGCGCTTTTAGAACAGTCAATGGTCCGTAGGCAGTCTTTAAATCTAACACATTTATTATCCAACGCGTTGTGTAAGGAACACAGTTCATCAAAAGTTAATATATACACATGGTAATCCGATAACAGTTCGTATACTCCAATCTAAAGGCAATAATGTCAGCTTACAGGAACGTACTGCACATGACAGTTTAATCCAGTGCGAACGTGGCTGTAAGTATCCAAGAATTATAGCTGAATGGGCGAACATTATATGCAATGTTGAAGATTTCAGGCTGGATTGCGGCCCGGTGGGCGCGAATATTTTCAGTGTTTCTCAGGGCGGGTACTGGTTCACAGTATTTGGCGGACATAGTTATGCGATCTGGCAATAATTTCGTTACGCATGAGCTAATCCAAAGCAGAAATGGCGATATGCCTATTGACTATCGGCGTTCGGCAAGCATATACAGTGTACTGAGTTGTACAGGAGCTAATCCGAGCAGGAAACGACTTTGTTATTGGTGGCGCTCTGGCCGACATCAAACATAATAGAGCAAGTTATCCAAACACGATTGGCGATTTTGTTATTGTGGCGTGAGGCCGACAAATAAACGTAATACAGCGAATAATCCGAACAGGTAAGGCGATATATTTCAAGCGTATAGCATTGGCAGAAACAAGAGTTGACGTATAATTCTACGATGATAGATGAGTGTTTGCAGTGGAGTCAAATAACACAGTTCGCTCACCGGATGAAACCTTAAGCCCCCAGTCTTTCATCACGTGAAGAATATCATAGCACAGAGTTCAATGTTGAGCGTGAGTACTTATCCATGTACGTCAAGCGAGACTAATTCCGGCACGTAGAGTGTACATTTAATCATAGGCTTAAACTACATGTAGCAGATAGTCCTAACAAGGACTCTACAACAGACTATAGCACCGCTTGGTGCTATTGGAGCTCGGGGCATCCAACCCTCGAGACTCCTTAAGCCAGACTACTTAAAACTAACTTACATTTACATTACATGTTAAACAATAAGTTAGGTTGCAACTCCCCACGTGATTGTAATGAGGGGGGAGGGGCAAGGGTAAGATTGACCAGTAGATAGCGTATCCGATTGGTCAACATGTCTCTTCAATTCAACATTTGATTGATTGGCATGTGAAAATAAGTACCAAACGGTAGTGGGGAGGGGTGCGGGGGGGGGGGGGAGAAGACGCGGCGGTAGGGAAACTTCGAAGGCCCTGTGTTGTTGGTCAGAGTTTTCTCTCTTGTCCGTCGGGGTCCTGCATCAAAGATTCCAAGTTCCCTATTCTCTGACCAGGGGAAGAACCGTCATTGAGATGTGAATTTCCTGTGATCTGGTCAAAGAGACTGTGGGGTGGGGGGGGGGGGATTAGCTTGGTTGCGTCAGGTATGACCCTGGCCTTGTTCCGAGGGCATGGGGCGGGGAGGGGGGAGGAACACACACGTGCTACAACATTTATAATGTACATGAATGGGAACTAATATCAATGACTAATCGTATAACAATAAGTAATATACTGATAAGCATGCAGAACGTATACATATATGTAAATAAAATTCAATGCAAGCTAAATACTTTAATCTTAAATATTATAGGAGATAGAAAGGAAAGACACATTCTTACTCCAATCAGACATTCAATAGTGGCACATAGTGTCAGTGGTTTGTACGTACATATGAGATGATTATAGTATCTTATAAGAGCGGATTACATCTAAGACCTTCCTTAGTTGAGTGTGACGTTAATCTTCTCCCCAAAACGCCACAGTCATATAGATCTAATATTTATATATTTTTCAACTATATTTTACAGTCTGGTCATTATAACGTTATAAGTTGTAAGCCATTTAGTCTATTATCGAAGAAAAATAAGAAACACAATATTAGAAATAATAGCATAAATAAAGCGGGCTAATTATCTCCCTTTAATTCAAATAAAGTTTCTTATTTTGATTCAATATTGATGCCAAAAACCAAACAAGTTAGGTTTTTGTAATATAACATATATTACTGACTAAGTATTATTATTTTTTGTTATAAATCCAGCATTATGGTATTCATTACAATATATATTTAATTATCAGAGGTATACAATTGATATACGTTAAACAGTTGTAAATAAACATTTCCTGCATTTATAGTTTCTCCATTTAACCCACTTGATTTAACCAGTCCTTGTAAATGCGTTCAACTAAGTGAAATGTGTCGCTCTGTCATTCAGAAACATCGTCTTCAACAGTCAGTTTTCCTCATTAAGAACTGGAAAATGTTAGTTTTTTCATTAATAAAAAAACATCTTTTTTTCATCAATAAAAAACAAACACCTCTTGGAAGTCTCTCGTGTGCCATTGAAAATCGCTCTGCTTGCCAAATTTGGCACGCGTGCCCTAGGTTGCCGAACCCTGACTCAGACGATCTTGTCCCATTGAATTAAATAAGGCAAAATAGGCTTCATAACACGTGTAATTTCTTCTTCTGCAAAAAGTCCTGCAACTCTTGCTGATTCTCCAGGCATCCTCCTTTGTCGTCTAATCCTTCTGTCAACCTCGATTCCCAAAGTTGTGCATCTTGTTTTTCCATTGTCTATCGCAACCTGGCTCAAATTATCACGAATGTTGACAACTTCTTGCTCCAGCGAGTCAAGATCAGATGCTTGCTGCTTCCTTGAAATTCATAGGATCCTGCAACCGTTTCTGGACACGATCAATTTTCCCAAGTATGATGTTCTAGAAATGTAACAAAACTAGGAAGTTAAAGTTTAACATACCTCCCAGCAAAGTTTCTGCATCACTTCTGGTGTCAGGCGTCATAGTTGCATCTTCTGATAATTTTTCCAACAGCCCTACTAGTTCATCTAGTCCTTCATAAAAATTGATAGCTTAAACAGCTTCTGATCGTGCACTCCAGCGTGTTTCAGACTCCCTCTTCACTGTGATTGGCACAACTCTTTCTAATTCTCCCCAATGAGTTGTTGAACGAGCGAAAAACAAATATATACTTTCAACTGTTCCAAGATATGTGATAAGAACTGGATCCTGTTTAGCTGAGTGTACTCATGCTAAGTATATTCGACTTGAAATTATCCAACCTGTATAATTGTTAAAACCAGATGCCACTTTCATTATATGAAGAATAATATTTGAAACCGAACTGATCTTTGTTTAAAAAAAAACGTCATCAGCAATCCTACATTGTGGATGTGTCATTTGTTTATGAGTAGAATGGCGCCATTTAATGCTCAATGGGGGCGCCAAAATCATGCTTGCCAACTGGTTTGTAATGAAGATATTTGTGGATCTCCAAAATTCAATCTTGCAAACGTATTTGGTATACATTAGTTTACATCAAAATAAAATTAAATAACTAGTTTTAATACTCCTTTTGGCGCCCCCTAACATGGCGCCCGGGGACATATGTCCACCCCTGCCCCTCCCTAGCTACGCCACTGTTGGGGGTCTTCCGAGTGCCTTTGATTATCGTTCTCCGTGCCAAGCTTGGCACACGGCCATAGATTGCCGACCCCTGTTCTAGAGTTGTTGGTTTTTTTTGGTGTTTGCTTTGAAAAGTAAAATTGCTACCTTATGGATACAGTAAGATCTTTTGACATTTGTGAGCAGTGACCTTTCGGTGTAGCATCCTTACCGTGAGTAGGGACACCCACACTCAAACAAAGTCTAAGATAATCTATCTTGGAGAAACAGATTAACGTCGCCATTGTAGCAGTTATCGGTAACATGAAGCAAAAATGCAATCTTTTAATATGTCTTTTACCGCTGTGACAATGTATAATTCCCCTTCTCTTCTATAATATTACAGACGCTCCTTCTATAAAGAGTATTATTGCGTCCTACTCTTATCCGCGGTTTGAGTCTAGTCTTGCTTTTTGATTAGTGTTTTAAATGATGTTAAGTAAATGGTTTTCCTCGTTTGTTCGGGCAACCAATTCCATGCCCGAATGTCACTCGAGAAGATAGAGTACTTATATGTATTCGTTCCCGCATAAGGGATAATAAAAGTTTTTTGTTTTTTTGTCATTACGTTTATCTGATCATTGCATTATGATAAGTATTTTTAAAAAGTATCAGCTGTTGGTTTTCTTAACTAGTTCGGGCAACCCATTTCCCCTGCCCAGATTACCTTTACATGCCCCTGTAGGGAATATTTAAACTTAGTCGTAATTATCCTATACCAGTGATGGCGAACCTTTTTGAGGCCGCGTGCCCAAAGTACAATACAAGACCAACTTATTTCTTTCAACGTACCAACACAGCAAGTAAAACCAAATACCATAACTTAGATGTTCCATTTTTGGTAAATGCTCGCGTGCCCACAGAAATGGCTCTGCCTGCCAACTGTGGCACGCGTGCCATAGGTTCGCCATCGCTGTCCTATACTAATGAAAATTTATTTTTAAAAAAAGAACAACAAAAGATGTATTCTGAATGAAAGCATTATATCGTTTTATTTACAAAATAAATACACTGTCAGATTTGAGCACATTTCATTTCCAAACGATAGCCAGAATATAGCTACTAAGTTATAATAACAACATAAACCACAACAAAATAAAAAGGTTCGAATGTTGATGTATAATGTTTATATACTTGTATACCTGTTTATATATAGGCCTACTTTAAAAAAAAATGGACTACAGTTTTCCCTTGCAATCCTCCTTGAATAATATAATTCGTGTTTTGTCATAAAGCATAGAGGCTGGACGGTGTAATGTCAAATTATCCCTAGTCTTTAAAGTCCCTAAAAATATATATGAATAAAATAGTTAAAGATCCCTTTTCTGAAACGGCGATCACAAGCGGCATTAGCCTACGCTTGCGGATTATGTGGCCAGTACAATACCCAGCCGCCTTTACTTTTTCATGTAATTAATGTCAGGTACCCATCAGAGCTGGTTAGACTTTGCCTTTTCCAAACTTAGGGAAAAAAATTCTGTCAGGAATCGAATGCGGAACCTTTGGTACAGCTATTTAGTCCGCCGCTAAACCACTATCGTGCCTTATATAGTAAAAGAACAGTATAAACTTGAAAATCATTGTAAAAATAAAAAAGATCCAGATCTTAGACTGGTCCTTCTAGCTGGACGTAATAATATATGATCCACCACCCTTATCTCTGCGGTGTTCATATTACATTGACCAGCACTCATGGGATTTAGGTTACAATCCAACACAGAAGATTCGATCTATTATTCGTTTGCAAAGCTCGGAGCATGGCCAAAAGTAGAAGACGTCACAAACTAAATACAACAGACTATCGGTCTCTGGTTTCGCTTTGGAATGAAATGCAGTTTGGACGAAATGATACGAAAACGAAAATGAGGTTCACACCTTCCTCACATTATGAGCATGTAAGAACCAAACTCCATCCATTTAAAGACCTTACGAAGTTTAACCAAAAAATATAACTCTTGAATATTAACGTATGTACCCTTTTATTTTTAATTTAAAAAAAAAGAGAGTATAATATTAACAATCAATATTTATTGATTGATAAGAAAAATCTTCAATATATTAGAATATGTACCACGCTTATAGAACTCTGCAAAGGAAACTCTGCCTTATGGTACGTAATAAACATTACCTTATATATTTTCATATAAAGTGCTAAAAGCGTTATGTGCTGACTATAATTTATATTTAAATCTATAAGGTGTTAGAGCTATAGCTACGTATGAAGCTTTAGTCGATATAGTCCTAATGGTCACCATAGCAACCGAAAGGAAATAACTCTAAATACCGAAAGAAATGACAACAGTGAACTTAAAATCCTTTGAGTAAAAAAACTTAATTATCTCCCTTTTTCATGTTTAATCAAATTGCCCTTTCTAAACTAAATAGTATTAATATACAGACAACCCTCTCCACTTATTGTTATCTGTAATAGTTGATAAAAGTATTTTTTTCTTTTCTGATGTTATATTATTTGGAAAATATAACCCGTTTTTGTTTTAACAACATCATTAATACAAAAAAAAATTTCGAAAATCAGCTGTGATTGTATTATTGTTATCTTTTTTTTTAAATTAAACTAGTAAAAATGTTGACAATTATATATAGCACTGTATAGTTTACACTTCGTTATTTCAAACCCATTCATCATATTTTATAGCCTTAGAACATTGTTCAAATTTACGAAAACATAATATATCTGCTTTAAATTTGTTCTTTGTTAAAGTATTGTGTATAAAAAAAAATATAAAAAACTTTCACTTATGGTTAAACATAATTAACAAGTTACAATATATATATATAAATAGATCTATCTATCTATCTATCTATCTATATATATATTACATATATATATATAACATTCGCAATCTTAAACTTATTTATGAGAAAAGTTTAAAAAAAAAACAAATTTTTTTTTCAAATCCACACAAATCTGTTCATGTTCCTATTTAGAATACATATAACAAAATATAACTGGTACTTTCAATGCATTAAATTTGATTTTTAGTTTAAGTTTGATAACAATGGACGGGAAAAAAAATTAACAAATGTTTCGTGTATAAATCTGTACATATTTACAATAAAACATCAAATTTGGACGTCACAGTTTTGTTCGTTGTTTCTAAACCATAGATAACTGTAAAAAAAGATTTATCAAACTTAAAAAATTAAAAACTATATATATAGACTCTATATATTTCACAATGTTAGAAAAATAAATATGAACATAAACAATAGGAGAATTAAAAATACATATAAAAAGTTAACTTGAAAGAAGCGGGGTAAAAAAATATAATTTAATGACACAAAAAATGAAACCCCATCATATCAACCATCTTGACTCTATATAGGCTGATAACATTTTATAATGAAGACATAATTTATTGTGTGAGCATATAAGGGTACACCAAGTAAATCCACTAACATGCACGATTGGTTGAAATAGTATGCTTCCTGCCTATCCAGAGCAACTAAAGTGTCGAGATATGGATCTAATTATCTGTCTTATCTTCTCTGGCTCTATCTTTAAATAGAAACCCACCCCTGCTCAGTACTCTAGGGTGAAAACTCAACAGGTGGACTTTTGTATCGAGTCTTTAACACAGACATTTTGGTGTGTTCGTTGTCCTTTTTCGTGTCCGTGAAATCTGATAAATGTGACTGGCCACACATTTCCTATCGAAGCGCATACAACTTTATAGAAACTCTATGCTTTATTGAAGAGAGTCTGGGACAAGAGAATCTTTTTAAAAAGTACTTAAAGACCATTCTCTTTGGCTAATATATCCGCCATTGCAAGTCATTGAAAGCGCACTGAGCATGCAAATTTAATAGCATGGATAGAAGCGCTATAAGAAGTGCTCATTCTTATCTTATCTAGAGAATTCTATGCTTCTTACTTTAAGTTGTAACATTTCGCGCCAGTTCCAATCTTAGCTTCATCGTTTAGGTTTCGTTTAATGGTTGAAGATCTGTCCAACAGTTCTGGTTTAGTTATTATAGGCTGGCTAAAGCGAATTGTCGGGCCGTCTTCAACGATCGCGGTGGAAGAATCCTGGGAGAGGTTTGTAATGGAACTTTCTACAATGTTCCTATTATTAATTTTGCGAGGTTCTCGAAGGACGATGTCATCCTTGCTTAGCTCGTTCTCTTTGTCAGAGAAAGGAATTTGAATGCACCCCTCTTCGCTTTCTGACTCGGTGGAGCTCTGAGTTTGAAGCAATGGGTTCCCGCAAAAGTTCCTCATCTTCTCTTGGCTCTTAGACTCATAGCTCGATGTAGCCGCGCTAGATTTGTGACGGTTTAATGTTTTCCTGTCAGTTTCCTCATCAATGGACATCTCTGAGCCCTCACTGGTTGACTCCAATGACCTGGTTCTTTGCCTCCTCGAGAAGCAGGGTATTGGTTTCGTTTCAGGTATTTCATTCGAGCCGATGCTTTCATCTTGGCTAAGACCGAAATCACTTATGGACGAAAATGAGGACATGGATGAAAAGGAGCAGCTAGGGCTGCCAGGGCTGTCATCCAGGCGACAGGCCCCGTGTAATGATCGTTCATCTTGCAAATCGATGTCTAGTTCATGCCTAAGAGAACGAGAGTAATTAATGAAGAAACTGCTTGCTTCGTAGATAGATGCAGAACGATCAATTGTAGTTCTCCTTGCCGAGCAGTGTGCCGGAGGAGTTTCTGGTTGCTGACTGACCCATGAGCTGCATCGATCTGAGGGTTCTTGAGTCGGCCGGTGCATTGAAACGTACGTACCGAAATCTTGCAGACTAGGTTCTCTGCAACTTTCCGGGCACTTATTCAGCCCGCCGAATTTACCTGTGCATGGCTTAGGGGGAAGCGGGGGAGACTGAGACGACGCTTCTGTGTCGAACATCCCTGGCGTGAAAGTCTCGCCCGAATCCGGTGCCCAGGAGCAGTCTTGGTTCATGCAGCAGTCCGCTGTGACGTACGAGCTGGTGTCGTTGTCGTCTCTCTGGATGGAGATGTACCTGCAGGAGTCCTCCGATAACAATGATGACGATTCCATTAACGCGTGTTCGCAGCAGGTGAAGCCTCTGTGCCCAGTCGATCGCCAGCAGTCCGCCTCAACGGGTGAGCGCTCCTCTCGTCTTTTCACCAGGCGTGGCGGAGGTGGGGCGGGGTATTCGGGGGGTGGCTCGTCATCACTGCTTGGTGCCTCACCATCTCTTTTAGCTAGAACACAACATAAAATAAACAGCGGACCATTAGCAAACTGGCAAGAGGTTGCTAAATGTACATATTCTGAACTTGCCTTTAATTATTCATATATAAATGAAAGCTTTAAACTTGGTTAGAATTCTATCTCGGCGCTAGGGATGTTGAGCGAGCTTAGACTCTACTGGTTAGACAATATATTACAGACCGTATCTAACGGCCCAGACTCTAATGTTTAGACAATATATTACATAGAGTATCTATCGGCTTCACTCTTAGGCTGCAGTTACAACTATTGAAAATAATTTAGCCAAGAACAATAGACTCTTATATAAAAATGTATTATAAAGTTAAAAGTAAGATATCCCGTCGTACCAAATTGATCCATGGGGCCAGTAAAAAAGCTTTCACCAGTTTCTGTGGCATTCTAGGAGATTGTGTGGCCAGCACAACGCCCAGCAGCCTTAACTAAACCCAGGTGCCCGTCGGAGCTGGGCAACTCAGGGGCCCCATCTAGACCCGGAAAACATATTCTAGACTTCACCAGGATTCGAACCCTGGACCTTCGTTGTGCACCAGCCAAACGCGCTGCCGGCGGTCACCGTGACCCTAAATGGGTTATATTACATCATAATTCTTACACTTCACATAATTTTTACATTAATTGCTAGTAGCTTTATATTTCTTATTCTTTCTCTCTCTCTCTCTTTCTCTTTCTCTTATTCTCAATTATATATTATGCATAAATTATTGTTTGGTATTTACCTCTTAGTAGCCAAAGTCTCATCTCCACCCTATGCATCTCAAACCAAAGTCCGAGGTCACATCTGGTTATTGGTGATTGCAAAAAGTACTTCATTTCTCCTGCCCTGTGAATACATTAAACAGGTGGATTGTCGATATCACATAATATGACTCAATATGAGGAAACAATTCCTTTCCATGAACAGGGGTATAGGAAGTGGTGTGTATGTTCTTTAGCTGTGGCTTTTTGGTTGTCTGTTTGGGCTGTATGCTTATGGTTGTGTGTTTAAGGTTGTGTGTTTAAGGTTGTGTGTTTAAGGTTGTGTTTATGTATTTTTTTTAATGTAATAATTTATTTCTTAATAGATTTTGTGTTTACGTTTTGTGTTTCGGGTTGTGTGTTTAGTTTGCCTGCTTAGGTTGTGTGGTTATGATATGTGTTTAAGATGTGTTTTTATGACATGTGGTTAAGTTATGAGTTTAGATTATGTGCTTATGTAATGTGTTTTGGTTATGGGATTCGGATCTGAGCTTAGGTTCTGTTTTCAAGTAATATACTTTGGCTATGTCCTCAGAATTTAGGTTTTAAGTTTTAAGTAGGCGTTAACAGTTCTGTATTGGTCATGTGTTCGGGTAATGAGCGCGTTAATGTGTTTTTGTTAGGTAAGACATTTTACTAGTTTGAGAGTAGATCTTTAAATTGTTACAAATATACTATATGTGCACCCACAACACACATACACACGCAAAAATTAACGCGAAAAACAGACAGCATAGTATGGGAGTTTCTTCAAATTTGCAATTTTTTAAGGGGCCACAACTGTAATTCATAAAAAAACAAAAAACTGTTGTAGTTTACCTTTCAACGCACACACCATCTTCCACGACTTTGATGACGAAGACTTCAGTCCTCTCGGGGCGGATCATCAGCCTCTTACCCTGGCACTCGGGCGTGTCGCGCGTCCCTTCACACCGGGTGATCCCGTTGCTGTACTCGTGGCACATCCCGGAGACGCACACGCGCACGTAGCTGCCGGTGTGCCTCGGGTCGTCGGGCCCGCGAACCTCCATCTTGAAGAGCTGCCCGGGGCTGAGCCTCCTGTCCTTCGGGGTGCACAGGGAGGTCGGGTTGTAGTGGTGCAGGGTGGCGTGGCAGACTTTGGACGAGTTGACGATCTCAACATGGCGGCTGAAAGAAAACGAAACGAAACGTTACGACTTGTTTCTATTTGATTCTATTCTCTCAGTCTATATTCCCTCCTTTCGGTTCAGATTCTCTCCGGCATTGACAAGTCTTAATGAAGCCTGACCTTTTGGGTACCATGCATCCATGAACTTCCGGTTTACATCTGGCATCACTCTTTAAATGAATTGAAAACTATCTTACATTCAAAATAAGTAATTTTTCGCGTCTGACGTTCCCAATCCATCTGTTTTGTTTGGCAACATCTTTTGAAATGAAATAAAATCTAATCCCATACATCTTTTCTTACTCACAGAACAATCAGGAACGCAGCTCATATTGTTAGTAAATTAACAAAAAGGACCTGGAAGTGTTGGAATACATCGACCTTTTAGGTTCACCATGCGTGCATAATCATTAAGATTTGTCTATGCGTAACGTGAAGAAATTTCTTGACTGAGACTTGACTTTAATCAATTAACTAATCAACTTATGTACACCAGAGTTCACGAAAGAGCACCCTAGCCACCATCCACCCTTTGGTGTGTCCTAGCCACCGTCAATTCGTAAGGAGCGCCCTAACTCAGAGTCTAGACAAGGGGTATAACCTTCTGAAAATAGTGTGCTGAAGTAGGATTTCTAATTCATTCAGCGCGCCAACAGTCTAAACGACATCGTGCTCTTTTCTCACAGAAAAGACTTTAATTGCCGTTTAGTGCATTTCTTTCGCGTGCCTTCTAAAGAAGCTCAGCGTGCAACTTCTGGCAGGCGTGCCTTAGGTTTCGCGACCCCTGCTCTATAACCCGTTGAAAATTGGGGCTTCGTTAAACGACTGAAATTTGAGTATAGCCTAAATATAAATCCCTTAATAAACAATTACAAAATAATAATAATAATATAAAGCGAATGAAATTCTGCGTGTACCTGCGACAGGAAGTGTCAAACTGGACTGCATTGTTGTTGTTTCCGTTCAGCACCATGACAACCAAATCTCCATATTCAATATCAAACGCTAATACACTGCCCGCTAGGTGGTTCTGTGAAACAAAAAAAAAAAAAAATTACCAACGGTGTTTGGTTCTGAGATGTGAGGATCTTGGTTTATATTAAACAAGAGGCCGTTCATAAATAACGTCACGCACCAAGTGGGGAACAAACATTAATGAGGTCACGTGAAAATATTTTCATCTTTAAACGAGATGTCCACTTTAACGAGGTTTACCTAATTTACTACAATTATAATATCGTTTGATGTCACGTGAAAATATTTTCATCTTTAAAAGAGATGTCCACTTTAACGAGGTTTACCTAATTTACTACAATTATAATATCGTTTGATGTCATCAAAGGCAAAAAAAAAAAAGAGGTCGGCCGAGAAACACCTAGAACCGCGATATGGAAACCGATGTTAAAAAGCTAGGGCTTAACTGGGGTAGATAGAGAAATTGGCCCCAGGATCGGGATAACCTGGAAGGACTCTACTTGGCGGCTTATGTCCCAGGTGGGGCGAAAGGCGGATAGATTGATGTCGTACTTATACTTTGAAAATCACTAACAATAAAAGTAAATCGAAACTTGCTACATTTTTAATCGGAAATGAGTTGTTTTTTGGGAGGCTTCTTGTGACGACTATTGGCAATGTGAGGAGGCACGGAGGACGTGGTAAGAGTAAGCTAAATTCTCTTGACGTTATTTATGAACGGCCTCTCAACATTTTAAAAGTATAAGACGCCACTCATTATTTTTATTTTTTTTCAATTATGTTCTTACCTGTCTGTGCTTTTTCTTAGTCGATAGAACAATTGCACCCGGTGTTGGAACCGATACCTTGCATCGCAACATGTTCCTTGTTCGTATTCGAATACTCCCCTTTCCCAACGGACTCCTGGAGTGAACCCAATCTTCTGCGGCCCTTTTCGTCGAGAAAGCTCGAATTTTGATAATTCCTGTCAAAAGAAACAACAAATTTAAAAACATACAAACAGTTGAAATTTCATGACAAAACTTCGACTGTCTAAGAAAGCTAGGTTCGATTTAAGTCTATTTTTAACTACCCCTACACTTTGCAACGTTGTTGTAACGTGATATCCTGGGAGTAAATAGCGCGATTTGATTGGTTAGAAACTTTAGGGTGAGTGGCAAGTTAATGCTAGGCCAGTGATAATTGTGATTTTGTTGTTGTCATTACTAGCTGAGTTACCCGGCGTTGACCGGTGTTTTAATTAAGCATACATTGGCGAACAAACGGTACAGACTTTCTGCTTTATATATTTTATATTTATTATACAAATATATTACATATGTATATATCTATATAGGCTATATTATATATATAAATATATATATCAAGTTCATAGTGTAGCAGCGTCACCAGTTTCCATAGCCAATGCACAATCTGGGGACTTTGTAGCCAGCACAACGGCAAACTGTCTTTACATTTTTCCCTAACAAATAATTCGAACTAAGCTTACTCCCAAAAAAAATAAAAAAAAAAAAAAAAAAAAATAATAATAATAATAATAATAATAATTGCTTTTATGAGCTCATGGGGGGAAAGGGGGCACTTTCCAGACCCCCGAGAGAAAGGCGTTGACCCCAGTATTCGAACCAGTCACATACAGAACGGCAAAACAAAACAAGCTGCCGCCGGCTAGACCTACGTGTCCAGTAACATGTATGTAACTTGTAGGCTTTTGTTTGTAGAAAAGCGTATCAGTATAAATATGTCATAGAGGTAATCTCGACTTAGTAAAGCACTAATGAAACACTGACCTTTTCCACGAATGTCCAAATCAAACGTCTGACCGGGCACCAGCTCGTGCTGGAGCAGAATCTGACCGTGCGCTCTCTCGTAGGCCGCCTTGGCGATATAATCGTTCAACTGTTCAATATTATTCCCGCGGTAGGTAGAAAATGGCAAGGCCAACTTCTGTGTTCCTTGAGGCATTTTTTTTACCACTGGTTTCTGGACAAAGAGAAAAATAAATGGCCTTATTATATAAACAGAAGTGTTTATGCGTTTACAAAATTTACAGTTGAACCCCCTTTATGATCATTCTAAATCCTACATTGCATGGGTTCGAAAAATTAAAAAAAACAAACAGGTTACATGTAAAATATATGTAAGTGATTAAATTCTAACTTACAAATCCAGCACAATAACAATCTATTACAATGTTCATATAAACATAAGGATAAAGCATTTTTCTCTTTTTTTTCCCCCACAAGCAACAATAAATGCATATAAGTTCTCTTTCTTCCAGAGTGGCACCCATGTCATTGAATGGGTTGCCTGAACAAACTAGTAAAACCAATTATTTTACTTCTTTTTTTTAAAAACACAAATCAAAAGGCAAAACTCGACTCAAGCCACGAAAAAGCGTAGGAAAAAATAATCTTCTGTACGTTTCTTCATTTCTACGTAGCCGCCTACGCTAGATTACAAATAAACCTACACTAGCATTCTAAATAGGTGCCATTGTCGACTCCGGCCCCAGGCGCCTCTTTTTTTTTTTTGTTACTTGTTACGCCACTGCTAGGTAGTATAGTAAGAAGACAAACTGGAATTGGGGATATGGGGGGGGGGGGTAAGGGATCGGACATGTATGTGTTTTGAAACTTTTAGTTCTGGGACTAACGAATCAATAAATTGGTTTGCATGACGATTGGCGAAATTCGAGGAAGTCTAGGGATTAGGGCCACCCCCTACCCCTTCTCCTTTCCACAACCTTCGACCTACGCCATTGACCCAATTGCATACGTTTCCAGAAGTCGTATGGATACAAAAAGGGACACATATAGAATATCAGAAATAGAGAGAGAGGGGGCGCCTAAGACGCCCAGCGCCCCTTCCCCTCCTCCCCACACGCCTTTCAGAAATTTTTGCAAATAACATGCTAATTACGAAGGTCCTAATTAGTAGTTGTTGTGTTTTTGTTGTTGTTATCTGTACGGTTAACCGAGTCGTGTTTTTGCTTTTAAAGAAAATGTAATTGTCTTCCTACATGGCGAAGAGGGCTACTTTCCGTTAGGGTAACAGTATATGATGACATTACATTTGGGGGTTAGAAGATTTTGATTGGCTAGAAATCGGCTTCCAATCGGATAAGACTGTTAAGTCATGAGAACACCACAAAATTTGCTTTAAGCTAACTAACTAAAAAATAGCAGAATATCAGAATAGTGGCAATATTTAAACACACAAATTTGCACACAAAAAAAAGACAACCCTCTCCCTGCCCTCCCCCCAGGCACACACATACAACTGGTTACATTTTAACGGATCTAAGACAAAATCCCCCTCCCCTCAAGTTCCGTTATGGCAGTTCAAATACAAGTTTCATAGAATTTGATACAAAATAAATCAACCAGTAATATGTAGAGACATTATTGCTTTTTCATGACCAGTTATTTCTAAAAAAAAATGCTGTGCAGAGTGGGTTAAAACTAACAATGGTCTGAAAAGGGTTAAACTATGTTTCAATAAGTTTAATATGAGATTATTTTATTGAAACAAATCAATAGGCCTAGAGCTTTGCTTTGATTTAGGCTATACGTGATTTTTTTTTTTATATTTTGATAAAATTATTTAAATAAAGCTATTACCATATTTAAAAAAATCATATCATTTATTAAACGTAGAAACTCTATCCTAATAGTCATAGCCTACTTGTAAACAAATTGAAATCATGTTTCTTAATTTAAGTTTCTATATGGTCTCTTAAAAGACGGATGTGCATAGTGCTGGCCATACAATCACCTAGTATGCCGTGGCCACAGACACTGGTGAACGCTGCTTCATCGGACCTATGGATCAATTCGGTCCGACGGGTACTTTACTACTTTTATGTCTCTTAACCCTTCCCGTACCGACCTACTTCTATCTATGCTGCCTTCAGTTCCGCTATATACGCGCCCGGGACTGTAAGGGTTAAGACTACCGGACGAGCGTTCAGTCTCCTTAGTCCGAAACGTAACCAGAAAACATAGGGTTCTGGACCCTGTCAGAAGGACATGCCGCACACGAAGACTCCCGCAGGAACATCCACTACACTCCCCCCTTCCCCACCTGTTGAATTCTTTCGATCATCAATGAGAGTGCATTATTGTTCGCATACGTGCATTTTCGCCCATTCAAAAAATAGCTCACAATAGGCCTGGTCATCATTACATCGGGATGGCGAGACGGGTATATTCGCGCCTATTCCTTCCTCCCCACCGAGCCCCGGTGGGATCTCGCGCGTGCAATGATTATAGAGTGCGCAACTGGGGGACGTCCGCCATGCGCTATCGCACCAGTGTACTCTTAACGGGTGCGTATCGGTGGTTTTACACACGTCGCCAGCTTTTTTTGGAGATAGTTCGTTACATCCACACACTGTAGTGAAATTTGTGCTTTAAAATAGTACCTGGTCATTAAATGCACGCAGAAAAAATTCGGTTCTAAAAATGAGGAGTCCAATAGCAGATGACTGACAGTAGTGTCACGGGCGTCAGTGGTGTCAGCAGTAGTAGCAGTGGTGTTAATACTATCATTGGTGTCAGTAATGTCAGTTGTCAGTAGTGTCAGTAATGTCAGTATTGTTAGTATTATCAGTTGTGTCAGCGGTGCCAGAAGTGTCAGTAAGCGTACTGTCAGTAGGCCTACTATCTGTAGGCCTACTATCAGTAGTCAAAGTACTGTCAGTAGTGTCACTAGTAGTAGTCTCAGTGCTATCAGTAGTGCCATTAATGTCAGTTGTTTCAGTAAATTCATAGTGTCAGTAATGTCAGTAGTCACAGTACTGTCAGTAGTGTCAGTGGTGTCAGAAGTGTAAGTAGAGTCAGTAGTCACAGAACTGTCAGTAAGTTTCAGCAGTGCCAGAACTGTCAGTAGTGTCAGTAGAGCCAGTAGCGTCCTTAGTGCCAACAGTACCAGTAGTGTCAGTAGGCCTACTATCACTATTGTCAGTAGGCCTAATGTCAGTCGTGTCAGCGGCGTTAGTAGGCCTAATTTATAAAAAAAGGCGACCTGCTTATAGTTCTTCCAACTAGGACAAAGTGTTAGTATAAGTGCGTTTGTATTTTGTTTGTAAGCTAATGTGTGTGTGTGTGTGTGTGTGTGTAAGTGTGAGTGTGTAGCCTATAACTGTGTTTTGTCGCTTGATTTATCTAACCTTTCATGCTCTTGTGAATAACGAAACTGAAAATGAAACTTCGGTTTCTTTTCTGAAAAGTCTTTTCTTTTTTTTTTTTTTTTTTCAACAGTTTTACCGCACCCTTTAGTACAGGTATAACGAACAATATTGTACAGGTATAACGAACAATACTATATAAATCTTTTAAACACGGCCGGGGGCAAAAATGAAATTCATCCATCACTCGGCCTAGCCCAAATTAAATCTTCTGCCTAAGGCGAGATTAATGTTTTAGGTTTATTATGAAGCGCTCCTGCCGCCATCTTTCCCTTGCCAGACTATTATAAAATGCGGATTAAGTTGTGCGTGTGTCTCCTAACTACGGCCCTCGTGTTAAATACGGTCCGCCAGGTTTCATTACCCCGCCTACCACTGTCAACAATTCAAAGATACCTTAGTAGAGGGATCGGCAACCTACCGAGCGCGGGCCAGACTTGGCACGCAGAGCGATTTTCATTAGCACTTCCAAAAAAAGGGCAATTCAAGTACTTCTACAAGACGTTAACTGTTAAATCAAGATGACCTTTAGACTTTTGGCACGCTGAATGAATTAGAAATCCTACTTTGGCAGAGTGTTATCAAAGATTGCCGATCCCTGCCTAGTCCATACGCATACCTACCACAGTTGTGCAATAAACATGCATATTACATAATTGAAAGCTTGCGCACAAAAACAAAACAACAAACAACGCGCATTGCTTTATTCAATTTATTGCATTAGATTTTCCACTACCGGTTTATGTAAGTAATTGTTTTCTAAAGTTTGCAAAATCTTCATAGAAAATGTCCCTGCATCAATTGACTAATCGGTCACACATTAAGGCTTAGTTTTATGCTATATGTTTCAGACGATCCTTCTATAAAGAAGATTATTGCGTCTTACGCTAAACCGTGGTTTGAGTCTAGACTTGCATTTTGGTCATATTTTTTTTAATGATCGATGTTTCTGGTTTGTTCAGGCAACCCATTCCATACCTGGATGCCACTCGGGAAGAAAGAGTAGAGTGCAATAATAATTTATTTTTTTTTAAGTTGAGGGGGGGGGGGGGGCTTAAAAATTGAAAGATTGTGATGTCAAATGAAACACGTTTATGGTAAAATTTTCGGTCCATAGCATGTCAGAAAAGTGGGTCAATTTTCCTTCCATAGATCGGAACGGTCGGAAGCTAGAAAGTTTCGCACAAAGTTAAAATACAAGGACGTTGAAACAACAACTACAGCAAAAGATCAAGTTTAAAAAAAGATGTTTTAATGACCTACTGACTATAACCTACATCTCGTGACACAGTAGACATAATTATACATGAACTGTGATCTCTATTGGTTCCGGCCTTTTAAACTATGTCAAGGCCACTGATCTATTTATATATGGATTGTTAAAAGCCTTTATAATAGTATTGACTGTTATGGTTGCAATACATCAAGTGTATAACATTGACCTCAAAGATTGAGGTTGTTGTTTTTTTCCGAGAGAAAACTTCCGGATATTAATTGCCGAACGAATAACATTGCATTGAAAGTTTGGCACTTATCAGTCCTACTAAATTCATTCATTCATGCTAATAATATTTGTTTCCGAATACTAACGGTAAAGAACTATCTAATTACAAATATAGTCTTAAATGGAAATATTATTGTCATAAGCAAGTTCCCGTTTCTCCGTCCGGAGCATAGACAGCAAAACAAAAGCTCTCGGTGTGTCCAGGTCCTGGCTAAGTCACACCACCTGTCTCTAGTTTTGTCCCACCATACTACTAGTGCAGGGGTCGGGAACCTATGGCTCGCGAACCAGATGTGGCTCTATTGATGGCTGCATCTGGCTCGCTGACAATTGTTCTATTATAAAAAAAAAATATTTACACTCCTTTGATCTACATATTCATTGCATTGCAGCACCAGAAGTCGCATTAATGGTAAGAAATACTCATTATTGATTAGCAACAGCATAGAAATGTTATTCAAAAGAATTCAGAGACATAATTATAGTACTTCTAGTGTTGAAATTACATAAAATGCTCACATTTACTTGAATTTTTAGTTTTAAACATTTTGTATGGCTCTCACAGAATTATTTTTCAAAATATGTGGTGTCCATGGCTCTCTCAGACAAAAGGGTTCCCGACCCCTGTACTAGTGTCTATGAGGCTGAAACTTGGCCACATAGACATGATTTATAAGACAACACAATTTCCGCCACTTCCCCCACCCCAACTCAACAAAAAATCATTTTTTTAACCTTTATGTTATTACCTTTTATAGTTTGCATTTGTGTATCCTTAATTAGGATTCTTTATGGAACTTTTTTTTAACGTGGCTGACTGACATATTTCCCCCACACAGCAATATGAATAGCAAAATGATTTCTCCTTTTAAAAAAATGATTTAAAGGAATATTTATTAACTTATCTTTTGGTGCTTCATTATGAGAATATAGCTAAGAGCATAAATAATTCTCTGGACGGCTAATGCATACAAAATGGATAAAAAGGATTTATACGAAACACATTTTATTAGAGATTGTTTATTGAACCATTAGAAAAGCTTAACAGCTAGACTTTTTAACAGACAATGTATGCTTAACCCTTCCCGTACCGACTTACTTCTATCTATGCTGCCTTCAGTTCCGCTATATACGCGCCCGGGACTGTAAGGGTTAAGAGATATTTAAAACCAAAAACTATACATACAAAAGCTAAGTTAAAGTAAAGGTTTTCTATTTTTAAAAAAATTGATATCGCAAAGTTATTCTACAATTGGCTACAACCCTGTGACAACCCTTGCCATACAAACAACCCTGGCAGCCCTTAAATAGAGATCAGTAAAATGTAGACTATAGATATATATATTACTCTGATTAAACGGCAGTTAGGTGGGAGGTCAATGCAAACTATTTGGTCTACTCTTAAACTCATATCATACACACCAAACAACTCTGTTGTGAAGTGAAAGACTGCGGATTAACCCATGGATATCCGTAGGACGTTAATATCTTCCTATATTTTACGATAAGCCATGGCGGCTGCTATCCGGCCTTGAACACCGCCACCTTTCAACAACAACAAAAAGTACATGTATGTTTTTCAGAAAGTTGTCGTCAATTCTGCTGCAGATAACAAGAAATCCTGCAAAAGACGCACTAACAAGCATAAAAAGTTCAAATTTTGAAAATTTCTCCAGTGTTTTGATTTATGACTGTGCCAATAAATCCTTTAAGAAGGTCAATTACTGTTGGTGTTTTTGTCCTCTTAAAGTGTACAAAATCAAAGTACCATATCTAATAAACTGTCAGAGCTACATTGGACGCGTCATTGTTTATTATTTACAGTGATTTTTAGAGCCCGTTAATTAAAGATAAAAAACGTATCTTCCTTGCGATAAAAAATAATGTTATGGGACATTTTGGACAGTTTAATATTTTTACAGTTCAGTGGGAACGTAACTGGGGCCGGGGATGGGGGGCGGGGGGCTCTTGCTTATGTTTGGCTTCGTGTGAGGCCTTGTGTTTGTATTTGTGTTTGGGTGTTTGGGCTCGTGTTAGGCCTTGACTTGTGTTAGGCTTTGTCTTTGGTTTGTGTTAGGGCTTTAAGTTCAACAGTGTTTAAGACACTTTTTGTTAGACCTTCTGTTTGTGTTTGGGAGACCTTGTGTTTGTATTTGTGTTTGGGAGACCTTGTGTTTGTATTTGTGTTTGGGAGACCTTGTGTTTGTATTTGTGTTTGGGAGACCTTGTGTTTGTTGTATTTGTGTTTGGGAGACCTTGTGTTTGTATTTGGGAGACCTTGTGTTTGGGAGACCTTGTGTTTGTATTTGTGTTTGGGAGACCTTGTGTTTGTATTTGGGAGACCTTGTGTTGTATTTGTGTTTGGGAGACCTGTATTTGTGTTTGGGAGACCTCGTGTTTGTATTTGTGTTTGGGAGACCTCGTGTTTGTATTTGTGTTTGTGTTTCGGAGACCTTGTGTTTGTATTTGTGTTTGGGAGACCTCCTGTTTGTATTTGTGTTTGGGACACCTCGTGTTTGTATTTGTGTTTGGGAGACCTTGTGTTTGTATTTGTGTTTGGGACACCTCGTGTTTGTATTTGTGTTTCGGAGACCTTGTGTTTGTATTTGTGTTTGGGACACCTCGTGTTTGTATTAGTGTTTGGGAGACCTCGTGTTTGTATTTGTGTTTGGGAGACCTTGTGTTTGTATTTGTGTTTGGGACACCTCGTGTTTGTATTAGTGTTTGGGGAAGACCTCGTGTTTGTATTTGTGTTTGGGAGACCTTGTGCTTGTAATTGTGTTTGGGAGACCTCGTGTTTATATTTGTGTTTGGGAGACCTCGTGTTTGTATTTGTATTTGGGAGACCTTGTGTTTGTATTTGTGTTTGGGACACCTCGTGTTTGTATTTGTATTTGGGACACCTCGTGTTTGTATTTTGTGTTTGGGAGACCTTGTGTTTGTATTTTGTGTTTGGCCTTGTGTTTGTATTTTGCGTTTGGCCTTGTGTTTGATCTTACGTTAGACTTTATGTTTGGTTTCTGCTTTTGTATCTGTATTTGTTTCACCTTATGCTAAACCTTGTGTTGTTGGTCTTATATATATTGGTTTGTGCTTGGCCTGACCCATGTGTTTGTGCTTGGCCTGACCCATGTGTTTGTGCTTGGCCTGACCCATGTGTTTGTGTTTCACATTTAATGTTATATCCTTTATTTTTGCTCAGTTTTTCTTATAAGTTTATCTTTTAAGTTTACAGACGTTCCTTCTAGATATTACGTCGGGATCCGTCGGTGGCAGGGATAGAACCCGCGACCTGTTAGTTGTTATTTTGGTTGACAGTCCTGTGATCTAACCGCTGGACCAGCCGGCTTTTCCCACTAGTATATATTGTTAATTCTTTTGACTTTGTATTTTGACCTATGGAAAAGTGTATAGGACAATTTAATCGATCTTTTTCATACAAAATGTATTTCAAACCAATGAAATAAAACCAAAGCCATTCGTTACTGACGATTTATTTTTGGGTTTACAGGATGTGCTCTCTGTGTGTGTGTCTGTCTTTGTATCTGTAAGTGTCCAAGTGTTATGTTTATAACATACCAGCCACTGAACCCCTTAATGGGGCATTCTGTGTGGTGCCAATTATGTCGGCGTGCATAAATAAATCGTGTGCCTGTGCACGCAAGAGCAATCGAGACTTTAAGAGACACGTAAACCCACTTGAGGCAAGAGCATTCGAGACTCTTGTAGCGCTACTGGGGGCAATTATTATATACGACATTTGGAAAGTCTCAATTAAATCGATTGCAGTTTGCAGATTGCAGAAAAACGTGCTGCAAGAAATAGTCAGATCGTTTGGCGAAAACTGGGCTATGTACTATTGTAAATAAAACGTTTTAACTGAACGATCAATATCTACTGCTTAATACTGCTTTTTATTATAAAATCTTATAACTCCCTTGGGGAGGGTGGGGGGGGCACGGCGGCCGAGCGGCAGTGCGTTAGGCTGGCGTACTGGAGGCCCTGGGTTCGAATCCCGGTGAAGGCTAGGATTTATTCCCCCAAGTCGGGAGGGTGTCCCTGAGTCTACTACCCAGCTCTGATGGGTACCTGACATTAGTTGGCGCAATCTAGTATGCTGCAGCCACAGAAACTGGTGAACGCTGTTTCATTGGCTATGGATCAATTTGGTCCGAAGGGATACTATGCTATTTCTACTATAATTCCCTTGAAAAATTATTTTTTTTTAAAGTAGATAACAAATGTTTTCAATTAAATCTATAACGAGATATATTTACCCAAAAACATCTGATAATCGATTAATGAATTTCGCTTAATTCAAATAATTTTCTTTTAAAACTCCGATGCACATCTACTTTCAACCATCTATTGAGTTTCTATTGGGCAGTACAAAAAAAGTTATTGGACAAATTGAGGAATTAAATTGCTCCGGTGATGTGTTTATTTTTTTAAAAAATACGTTTATTAGGTCTATAGTTTATCAAATTACAATAAAAAATCTTAATAACAAATGCTGTAATTAATTTTTCATATATATATTTTGTTAAGGTCATTTTTGATTTTGTTAGATTTTTATAGCATACATTTTTTATTTAATTTGTAGAAAACAAAAATTGATTACGATATAATGCATACATTTGACATTAATTAAAACATGGTGTAGAGTATAATTACTTACAGTCTTGAATTACTTTTCAAACGTATATTCTGTTCAAGTATCCCGTGTTTAGATTTGTCATCTTTACGAGTCCCAAAAACATATTTCAGAAATTCAATTTTAATGATGTTTTTTTTCAACAGACAGGGGCAGATAATTTACTTCCTTTTTTTTTCATCTGTACCGATGATCTAACCTTGTTGCGGTTTGATCTAGTTGTATACCAAAGGGGGGGGGGGGGGGCTAAGGGGACTTTCCCGCGCACTTTAGATCCTCGCTGCTAGGAATCAAATGGTGAATTCCAAGAAGGCAAAATGCGAATTGTCACGTGATTTCTTCAGGAATATCTTGGAATCTTTTCTTAAAATCGTTTTTTTATTATATAGTCTATACTCCAACAAAGCGAAATATAATATAGATCTAAATTGATATTTGTTTCAAAAGTTGATCTATCGCCCTATAGTCTCGGTTATATATACACAAGGACATATAACTTATGTCTTATGCCTAGCCCTACCATATAAAGTCGTCATCTAAATGTCCTTTTACGACATTTGATAAACACACCAAATCTTTATTGGCACCGTGGATTAATCTAGATAACAATGCTACGACATTAACGAAAGACTAGATTGAATCCATACGTCTATAGAAGTTTGAAAGAACAACAAAATGAACACATCCTCCTTGTGGTGGTAACCTGTTATGACAGTACATTGCTTGAAACCTTAACACTTAACACAGAATACACACGATACACAAACGTATAAGGCGACACGCATGCGCAAAGCTAAAAATAATTCTTGGGGGAATTTTTAAAAATCCTTAGTAGGCCCAAAGTTTGTTTCAAACAGCTTAGACGTTTTGTGCAGGATATTTTCATGTTAAAGTTTAACACTTGAACCTTCTTTATTTTTATTTTTTATATAGATCTATCCCTTGTCAGAGCGGCTCGTTTATGCCATGCAAGTGTTGGTCTTGACCTAAATACGAAAACACCAAGGGCGATAATTTGTTAGTGTTTCTTTTTGTTTTAATTAAAATACCGTTTAGTGTAGACGATAGTGGGCAAAATTTAACAAAATATATTGAACATTTTTACTTAATTTTCCATAGTCCACTATACTGGTCTATACTGGTCTATACTGGTCTATACTGGTCTATACTGGTCTATACTGAGTATAATTACATCTCAAATATATGTTTTGTATACCTATTATAAAAGGAAATCTAAATAATTCAAACCCAAAATTATATCATTAAGCGGGGATTTTTTGCGTGTTCATATTTAGTAATAGATAACATTTATAGTTTGAATAAAAATAACCAAGGAATTCCTATCTATATTTAATATAAATATTATTGTCCAATTACTGTAACTGTTAGAAGCACGTTTTTAAAAGGTGTAATTTTTTTAAATCATTTAAATGTTTTACATTTTGGATTTCTTTCAATAACAAAGTATTTATTGTTAATAAGGAACATAAATATTATAGGCTTATTTATCTTTTATAAACTATATTACTAAAAAAATGAACTTGTATATATTGACTTGATAGTCATAATATAATATAGATTTTAGATTTTAGATAGACCAGAACATAATGAAATAGACCTACAGGAAAGCACACTCTTGGTGAACATAGACAGAAATCGAAAAGAGAGAGATAGAGAGAGAGAGAGAGAGAGAAAGAAAGAAAGAGAGAGAGAGAGAGAGAGAGAGAGAGAGAAAGCGAGAGAGCAAGCGAGAGAGAAAGAGAGCAAGAGAAAGTGAGAGAGACAAAGAGAGAGAGAGAGAGAAACATATAAAGAAAGTGAGAAAGAGAGAGAAAGAAAGAGAGAGAGAGAGAAAAAGAAAACACAAGAGAAAAGAGAGGAATGTAAACTAGAATAACAAATTAAAGGGAGGAAGAGTTAATTGGAAAGAAATATGTACGGATATGGCGGGGGACATTAACCATTACAGTCCCGGGCGCGTATGTAGCGGGTCTGAAGATCATAGATAGAAAGTAGGTCGGTACAGGAAGGGTTAAAAAAGAAAAATATAGGATCGGGTCATCATATATATTTTGAATAACCCGTAATAAACATTTAAAACATGGGAGATCGATAATTACTTAGCGAAAGTCCTCACGCCGCAGATAAATAACCAACCTATCGACTTGTATGAATTATTGATTTATTGACTTGTATTTCCAATTTCACATCTCAAAATTAATATCAGTTATAATCTATATCAGGGATCGGCAACCTATGAAACGCGTGCCACACTTGGCCCGCAGGGCGATTTTCAATGGCATGCGGAAGACCTCCAAAAAAAAAAAGCACTTCAAGTATCTTCAATAAGAAATTAAGTGTCATAAAAAGAGTGACTTTTAGGATGTTGGCGCGCTGAATAAATTAGAAATCCTACTTGGGCACACTAGTAGGAAAACCCTGGTCTATATAATCAAAGTCCACCCCACCCCTCCGATTCCTCATCGAACAAAAAACATTTCGTTGCATTTAAGAACAGGACATATAGCAATGAGCTCAAATTTAATGCAGAACAAACCCAACATACCTACCTGACTGAAGACATTGCCCGCACCCACAAGAACCAGTAGACAACATCCTACTGGGATTCCCTCAAGCTAATCAATCATAGATATACGTTATTGCTACCATTACCGGCACACCCCAGAACAGGTGTAGGCAATCTCTTTGATAGTAGCGTGACAAATTAAGGATTTCTAATTCATTCAGCGTGCCATTAGCCTAAAAGTGATTCTGCTCTATCACTCAAATTTCTCGTATAAGACACTTATTCATTTATGTATTTTTTTTTTTGTGGTCTGGGTAAACTCAGGGACACTCACTCAGACCCGGGGAAAAATCCTAGCATGCACCACGATTCGAACCCAGGACCTTCAGTACACCAGCCGAACGTGCTGCCTAGCACGGCCACATGCTCCCTTTATTGACGTAGGCACACTCAAATATCAGACTTTTCGAAATTCTTTCATGGTCCAATAACTTGGCGACACGGTCTCGTGTTCATGTAATGTCGTGTTATATTATTATGTGTAAAGTAAGGCCGGATAGTTTTCACATTGTCTCTTTGCACACACACACACACACACACACACACAGACACACACACACACACAGACACACACACATATATTTCTGCTTACCCTCTATAGTACTTTTGTTTGACAGTACATTTTTTTTCCATTAGCCGTGCAATACGTAGGGATTGTTTGGCCAGTACGAAAACTAGCCACCCTATCATTTCCTCGGTCGATGTCAGATAATCGATTCGATCGAATATGAATCACCCGTTCCCTGGAAAACGGGTTCATTGTGACCTACCTTGACCTGGATATCTATCAAGGACTGGAAAGGTTTTTGTTATTGTTGCTGTTGGAGTTTATAACTTCTTCTTTTTTTAAATACTAGTCCATGTGTCATATAACCCTTCCTCTATTCCTCATGTTACCACCCTCCCCACAAAATCGAAGACATTTGGGTGGGATCTTCAACAGTGTTATTAGAACCTGTTGTCAAAGTAAGAATGACTTTATTATCTTTATTATCTATGCTCTGAGTTTACATTATCGTATCTTATATATTACAGACGCTCCTTCTATAAAGAATATTATTGCGTCCCATGCTCATCCGTAGTCCGAGCCTAGTCTTGCATCTTTATTAATGTTTTGAATGATGTTAAGTGACTGGTTTCCCTGGTTTGTTCAGGCAACCCATTTCCATGCTCGAATGCCACTCGGGGAGAAAGAGCGCTTACAAATATTATTATTGTTATTGTTGTTATCTTGCAAGCTTCAGTTGTTGTTTCTCATGAGCATATTTCTTGGCGGGGCAAAAAGCACAGCATTGGCGGTATGTACCAATCAGACGATATGTGCAGGCATGCAGGAAGCTACCTGTGTGTTTCCGCTCCAGTGACAACATCGGAAATTGAGTCATCATACACACAGTCATGATATTGAGTCAGAATGTTCCATTTCAAAAGACAAAACACTAAACAAAACAAAATACTCAAGGAAACTCTTCAACAAACTTTCAGAGGTTGTCGAATTAAAATATGTTTCTAAATAAACATTACAGATCACACAATATGTTATCGGATGCTCTTATAACATACAGACTATTTGGCGAATACACATTTTAGATAAAGATCTTTTTGGTGAACGAACATTTTAGATAAATATATTTTAACCGAATGCACATTTTCTATTATGATCTTTTTTAACCGAATGCACAATTGGGATGAAGATCTTCTCTAAAGCGTTCGCTGACACTGTTCAGTCGACGGCATCTGTAAGGTGCTGCTGAAATGTTCCTATTTTACTCTTTAAATATTAGATATATTAAATATTAGGTTAGATATTGACAGGTGATCGTGTGGCCTATACATTTTTTCTACAATGAAGGCCCCATAACCGATTTCAGAGCTGAGTGAACTCAGGGACACTCCCAATGCCCGGGTAGAAACAAAATTGAGACTTTTTGATTTTATAAAATCTAGATTCTAACCCTCTACATTTGGGATTAGTAGTTTCAAATTCAAAATTAAAGAGGCAAAATGACTATCGTTAGGCCATTGTTTTAACGTGTGTTAAAAAGCCATATCGATATCATATCAACTTTGGCTGCGACCATTCAAAAAGCAGGTCACTAAAATATTATCAGTAAGCTGATAATACAAAAGTCATTCAAATAAACATGTACACACTAAACAGCATCAACAACGGTCATACTCCTAAACAAACAAACAAACAAACTCAGGATTTGTTTACTTTGGCTCTCCCTAACAAAGCTTATCACAATATCCAACAGACTATTATAATATGTCAACACCCTTAAACGCAATAAAAGGTTATCAAAACTTCTGACGCACATAAGTTATCAAGCATGTCGGATAAAAAGAAATATAGGCCTACATATATATAATATATATATATATATATATAAAGCAACATTGAAGAGATACATAACATTATTCAGGGTTTAATACAATTTTCTTTTTAAAGTCTACTCTTTACACATAGATGCAAAACAACAAGATAACGAAAGTAGCAAATTAAAACGAAGGAGACAGAATAACAGGCACTAACGATTGTTAGAAAAAAAAAGCAGTTTTATTTGTAAAAAGCTATTGTTCTAGGAATATATTTCCATTATTACTGACATAATTATTTACACCAGAAGTCGGCAACTTTTTGATAACAGTGTATCAAAGTAAGATTTCTAATTCATTCAGCGTGCCAACTTGCCTAAAGGTCATCCTGCTGTATCACTAAATTTCTTGTTGAAGAGGCTTGAATAATCTTTAAGGTCTCTTCCGCGTGCCATTGACAATCCCTCGGCAGGCCAAGTCTGGCCGTGGGTTGCCGAGCCATAGTATAGACTATATAATACATGCAGTTTTAAAAGTTCTTATTTAAAGTACGCGACATATTATTGTTTACACTTTGTTTTGGCGGTTGAAAAAAAGACAAAAATAAATGCATGAGAAACAAATCTTCCAATCTCCTACCAAGAACACATGACTAATGAGTATTGTAGGTCTGGGGGCAGAATATCCAAAATGTAGGGCCCTATATGGCAACAATCAAGCGGTGCGAGCTGACATGGTTCGATCATGTGTTGCTGCATAATAACCTGGCAAAAACCATCCCCCCAAGTCATTGTAGAAGGTGGACGTCGGAGAGAGGCCGTCAGCGGAAATTCTGGTTCGACAATACAAACGATGGGACAGGGCTGCAGTTGACTCAACTATTGACATACCGCTCAAGATAGGCAAAATAATGGAGAAAGATGTCTGCTGAGGTGTCCATTCGCTCCCCACAAGGGTTTAGACGAAGGAAAAGAAAACGACAAAAACAACCTAGACCGTTTTTGACTGATACAGAATCATCGTCGTTATCAATTTCTTCTTAAGGTTCTTTCAGGAAAATGTGGTATCTCAAACCCACTAGCAGCTAAAGAGTTGGCGAGGCATTGTTGTCCCTGCGATACAGAGAAACTAAAATTATATAAATCTCAGAAAACGAATTTATTGTTAGAGAAAAGAGAAGCTGAGCATTGTGCTGGCTACACAATCGCTATGATTGCCACAAATGAGATACATTAGACTGCCTTGAGGTTCTTTCTTCCTAGATAAGTTATTAAAACTAAAATTCGAAACTAAAACTGAAATTAAAACTTGAACTAAAACTGGGGAGAGAAAAAGAGTAGATGAGCATGGTGCTGGCAACACAATCGCTACGATTGGCCACAATGAGATACATTACAAAGCTTTGAGTCCCTACTGCATAGATACGTATTAAAACTAAAGTTCGAAACTAAAACTGAAATTAAAACTTGAACTATAACTGGGCGGAAAAACAGGAAGCAAACATGTATTTTAACAGTAAGCCTTCTTATCCTGCTTTGACCAGAAATTTTTCATGAACCTGCCCAATTCTCAAGCGGTTCCCATGCTAATTTCAAGCATCTTCCGGAAGACGCAAGGAATGTCGCAGATTCACTTTGCAAAAATTACCACTCAAAGAGAGTGTACGGTCAATGTGACATCTCTTTTCCTGTTTTTGTTTACTGTGAACAGTGACATCTGGTTGAGGTCACCCACCTGTTTACTGAACTCACTAAATCTTAATTCTTGTAGCTAAAGCTAGAGATATACAGTTCCAAATAAACTTTGCAATGTGTTTATTAGCAAATCTAAACATGTGGACATTAACGACCGGCAACTTTTTAATAAAATTGTGCCAAAGCATAATTTCTAATTCAGTCAGCGTGCCACCAGATTAAAAGTCATTTTGCTCTAGCGCTCAATTTCCTGTAGAAGAGACCATGTGGGCGGTCTTCAGCGCGCCATTGAAAATCGCTCTGTGTGCCAAGTCTAGCACGCGTGTCGTAGGTTGCCGATCCCTGGTATAGAGTTTTTGTTTTTTTCTGACGTCTATAATAAAGGGCCCGTGAGGGAGTCGAAACTGATATACTACTTGAAGACCCATTAGATTTATGGGCTGAACCCCTGATCGCTTTATGCAATAAAAAAGAACAAGAAAGACGATATTGTATCATTTTCTACTTTCAAGTTTCGAGTTGGGTGCAATAATTGGCTATGTAAAACTTCGAAGATTGTAGATTTTCAATTGTAATTCTGAAAGAAGAAAATACTAGCACATCTCGCTGCCAGAGGCTGGGTGGATGCCTATGCAGAAGCAGGCCGGTCCGCAATACACTTGTGTTTTGAAGGAGCGTCTGTAACATACACGTTCATTGGATTCTAGGTGATACGCACCCTTTTTGGTACTGTGTGGCCGTTAGAACGTGACGGTTAATCGGACTAAGACGATTAGATGCCTAACACATTTCTTTATTTCTCCAAATGGCCCCTAGTATATATTTTAGATAGTATATCCTACATCCTTCTACTAAATGTACATCTCTTAGATGTGAACATCTGCCTGTGCACTGCCCAAGTGCTGAGGTAATGATTTAATGTAGCAATGCCATAAGGGTGTTTATCAAAATACCTCAGGCGAACAAACACAAATACTGATATTTTTGTTGTTGTTTTCCTAGATTAGATATATCATGATCATGGTCACTATAAAAGTAAACGCATTTAGTGCTCTGATAGAAAGTCGACCAGTCTCTACCGCAGTAACATTCTAAATCAAGGGGGGGGGGGGGAGGGCAACATTTTCACTAATTGTCAGTATTTTATTTTGTGAAGGGGGATCTAATTTTAATCCTTTAACCTTAACCTTTCAGTGGGACTGATAGACTTGGCGGCGCCCATCTCCACTTCAAGAGTGTGTTGGATTTTTTAAATTTCTGATTGTCTGCACCCATGATGTTGAGCTTGTGAGTTGAGCTCACTGTCGACATTGCTATTTAGCCGCCATAAAGCAGTATAAGAAATTAAATATAACAAAGTGGGACAGACAGTTTGAATTATGATTTATATTGTTAATACATTGAATTGTTGTTTTTTTAAGGTGTCGTTAGAAACTCTGTTGAGGCAATACTAAAAGACTTGACAGTAAGTGTTGTGGCTCTCGGGCAGTGTGTTGGACACCCCTTTATAAAGCATTTCTTTATATATTACTATTGTGTTGTAGTTGTGTTTTTTTTTTTTTTTTTTTTTGAAAACCTGACGCAGTGCGCTTGACGAGTTTTGTGATTAATTAATTACATTTCAAAACGCTCTGAGTATTTAACTTTATTTATTATCTGCTATTGACCATCGTCAATCTTCTTGTGGAATTACGACCCAGTTCCCATCCACTTCCCAACCAGTTCCCACCCACTTCCCACCGAGGAAATACCACACAAAGTGTTGGCGAACTCTTGTTGACCATTCACTTTTCTTGATTACTTTCCACAAACAACTTACACAAGCATGTTTCGTTGTAAGTTGATGTTGTTTTTTAAAATTATAATTGGTCAAGTAGGGACACTTGACCATCTTAGCTTCATGAAGATGCAAAGGGTGTAGTCTGTTACCTTTTACCAAATGAGTTTCCTGATTAGTGACTTCCACGTGCACATAGAACGGAAAGCCTGATCCGCCCCCGCTTATATTAGAAAGACTGCACTTCACATTCCAGCTGACAGGCCCCCAAACCCCATCACTTTCATCTTCGCCCCCCCCCCAACACACACACACAAAAACACCACTTTTTTTTTCACAAAACCCTACTTTATACCATCGGCCCTCCCCCGGCTACTCCATTGACATTTTTCTCAGAAGCTTGAGAATAAGTTACTAAAAGAAAATGAAAGTATAGACTAATCCAGGGGTCGGCAACCTTTCGATAATCGTGTGCCAAAATAGGATTTATAATTCTCTCAGAGTGCCAACAGCTTAAAATCATCGTACTCTAGCACTAAATTTATTGTAGAAGAGACTTAAATCTCGTTTTGGAGGTCTTCCGCGTGCCATTGGAAATCATTCTGCGTACCAAGTAATCAATCAAAAATATTTACATATATATTAGAAAAAGCAACTTAATTATAAAATATTAAACCTAACACGCATGGAGCTATAGACTATCACCAAAGCGAAGTACTGACGACCTAATTAGACAATAAGGGGAACATATGGGTTAGATGTGGAGTATATGGGGATAATAGGTGAATATAGACGGTTAATTAGGTGTATATTTGTATAAAATTTGTATAAAAAGTGGAGTATAGGGGGAAAAAAGGGAGAATATTTGGGATAATATGTTTAATATTCATAGAAAATATGGGGAATATTGGGGAATATTGAGAAATATAATGAGGGAAATATAGGAATATAGGGGGAAAATGAAGGGAAGATAGGGAGATAATAGGTGGAACAGCCTTTGTCAAATTTTGTCTGGTACAGTACTTTTTTATTGAATCGACATTTCATGTTTGCGTATATAGAGTTGCATGGACTACTTAATGTCGACATTTCTGGTTTCGATAACTCAGGCATATGACCAAGTGTTTCAATTGATTTGACATTTGCTTTAACCTAGTATTTGAGATAAAACGTAAAAAAAAATATTTATAAATGTGTACACATTGCAAAAAAAACAACAACAAAAAACGACATCATCTCATTGGCTACTCACTTCGAGGCATAAGAAAGGTCAACAAGGTCAACAACAACAACAAACAAAATGTCTTCCTTGTAGTCCAACTTTAGACGAAAGAACGATGTTTTCTCCGTTTCACTTAAGCAATGAAAATGGCGGAGCGGGGGGAGGGGGGAGGGGGGGGGAGAGTTTGGGTGGAATTGAAATAGCATTTTCTATTATTATATTATTTTAGACCAATGGTTAAATTTTCGACAATTTACTAACATGCCCCCATCTTTGTCATATTTTCACACACACACAGTGATACACACCACAAAAATTGAAGGTCGCGTTTTATCCAATAGAAATGTCTGTTTTAGATTTTTCTGACCAATTGAGGTGTAGGAGCGGGGGGGGGCTTCAAGAAAGTTTACATAAAGTCGTTAAGCAATCAGCGGACCATAAATAAAGTATGTGTGTTTGTTGGGGGGGGGGGGGGGGGGGCTTGTGTGTGGACGTATTTGATTTCTGTTACGTTAGCTGTGGCTACAATTTAACAACATATTTTACTGGTAAAAGAACAAATCTTTTTAAAATGCTTTTAATATATAAAAAAACAAAAAAAAAACAAACAGCAACAGCAACATAATAAGTGACTAAGTGACTAAGCAAACACCAATGGGCAACCCAAATAGAACCAAAAGACTTAATGAACTGTCAAAGGGGTGAAGGCATTGGTCTTTGCCTCCACGCAACGTCTGTACTTAATTATGGGCGTTGCGTTGAAAGATTAAAAGATTGGAGTCGATTATATGCCAATGGAATACTTTGTCGCACCGGGTCTAAAATAGAAACGTTAGGTGTAATCCATATGAAATATGTATCGCTAGCTATAGAAAAACATGCAAATATTGATATAGATATATTCTTTATAAGCTTATCGTTTGGCCACTTTGACGACTTTTCTAATTATTTACAGGCTCTACGTCTAATGATAAATTTATTTACGTTCTTGGTTTTGTGTTTATTGATTTTGTATTTTGTGCTTTTTAAAAGATGAACAAAATTGTGAGTTTTATTTACTATTTCAGGCAACCCATTATATACTCCCTCTGAAAGAAGGAGATTAAAAAAAAATATCAATGCACTACATAAATTGAAAGCTTGCACAGACAAAAACAAAACAAAAAAACCCGCATTGCTATGTTGCGTTAAATATAACGCACTAGCGGATATGGCGCTGCTGACTTTAGAACCCATTTAATATAAATAACTGTTATCTAAAGTTCGCAGAATCTCCATGGAAAATCTCCCTGCACTAATTGATGCAATAAAATTGACCACATTAAGTTAGTTTTACTGGTACGTAATCTAGTGGCTGTGTGCCCTACATACCAATACATCTGCCACTACAATTCACACCGAGAGCGCACTGAGCATGCCAAATTCAATAGCATGGATAGAAGCTCTAGAAAAATGACCATTATTATTATTATTCCTATATCCTGCCTACATCCTACATATCCCGTAGTCTGTTAGACCGTTGGGGCGCCACAGATGACATGTACACCAGCCTCCTCCACTCCTCCCGTCTCTCAGCCGTTCTCATTGCCTCGCACAGTTTTGTACCTTTCCATTCCCTGATATTATTATTATTATATTATTATTATTATTATTATTA
Organism: Anisus vortex; assembly: GCA_949126835.1. NCBI lineage: Eukaryota > Metazoa > Mollusca > Gastropoda > Planorbidae > Anisus > Anisus vortex. Next base: position 27,008,952 of record OX421508.1, read on the forward strand.
TGTCATATTTGGCAACAAAGTAATTTTAAGGTTACATTTAATGGGCTTCTTAGCATTACTACGATCCAGAAAGGTATAAATATAGTCTTGATGAAATACTTTGGTACTGAAAAGATTAGAACAAGGAGAATTTATTTCCTTAATCATTTGAAACTTTAGCCCTGGGCGTTTCAAACTGTAAACATTTATTTCAAACCGGTAGGTAAAAAACAACAACAAAACAACAGTAAATATATTATATTTACACTAAGATCAGAGAGATATTTCCCACTTAGTAAACGCGAAAATCTTTCTGTGATGGAATAATAAAAAGAGAATTTCTACAAATAGAAAAGCAAATACTGACAAATCATAACAAACTGAAGCAACTGAGACGTTGCGAAATTGAAACACAACCATAATAACAAATAATTTTTTAAGAAAATTACTGTATTACAAATACGAAGTTGGTTTCCTTTCCGTGTCATTGTTTATTAACCAATGGCTAATTTTAGTGTTGTTTTTAATAACCTAAAATACAACAGAATAGACAGTAACATAAATACCCCTCAGTTAAACAACAACAAAAAATATTTAAAAAAAAATGGAATAAAGAAATTATTTGTTTTCTGATTACAAGTTGTAATTGGTTTACTAAATGGCATGCAACCTCGATGGAAGTCAATCGTCCATTGGTTGACTTTAAACACAATCAATTTGTTTCTACTATCGGTACTTAGAGGTGCATGGTAATGGATGCACTTTTCAGACCTTGTCTGGCCAAAACCCTCATAAAAGGTACGCTGGAAGGAACACGCAGAAAAGGTCACCAGAAAATAGAAGTGGTTGGACAGCCTGAAAGAGGGGGATCGAGCTACCTCTTCAGACTGGGACGAATGGAAAAATCTGCTTACACGCACCGTCGTAGCAGCCTCACGACGAAAGTCTCGGGTCTGATGATGATGAAGTGGTTGGTCAGATGGAGTACCCCACATCTCATTTCCAGGGATTAAGAAACGTTATTCTCTGGTGTATAACAACGCTTTACTCTGGCGTAGGAAACGCTGTACCCTGGCGTAGGAAACGCTGTACCCTGGCGTAGGAAACGATGTACCCTGGCGTAGGAAACGCTGTACCCTGGCGTAGGAAACGCTGTACCCTGGCGTAGGAAACGCTGTACCCTGGCGTAGGAAACGCTGTACCCTGGCGTAGGAAACGCTGTACCCTGGCGTAGGAAACGCTGTACCCTGGCGTAGGAAACGCAGTACCCTGGCGTAGGAAACGCTGTACCCTGGCGTAGGAAACGCTGTACCCTGGCGTAGGAACGCTGTACCCTGGCGTAGGAAACGCTGTACCTTGGCGTAGAAAACCAATAATTGGGGCCTTTAAAAAAAAAAATTGTGTTTTTCCAGTGACAGGGAGTTGTGCTTTTTTTTTTTTTTTTTTAAATAAAAATGTGGAGAGGTACTATTTGTAGAACAAAAACGTAGGTCTTTTTAATGAATAAAACTTTGACCTATTTAGGAATTTAGAAAAGTGAGACATTTTAAATGGTAAGAAGTGGGAACTTTCTAAGACTGAAAAGTTTATTTTACAAGAAAACAGTGCGACCCTTTCAAGAAAAAACCTGGGGAGTTAAGTAACGGTGATGTTTAAAATAAAGCCTCTCAGGCTTAGCGTAAGTGACCGCCCGTATGGGCCAAATGCTGCCTCAACTTTAGCACTCCTGGATATTAATGGAATTCGGCCTCTCATATCTGATATGAGAGGCCGAATTCGATCTGCTGTTCGAGGGGATCCTGATTTGTTCGTCGCCACAAGTCGGTGTTCTTTACTTTTTCTGTCCACCGAATCTTTAATATGTTGCGGAGGCAGCCATTAACAAAGGTTTGAAGCTTATTGCTCAGAGTGTTGGTGACTCTCCAGGTCTCTGATCCGTAGAGAAGCACTGCCTTTACATTGGTGTTGAAAATTCGCAGTTTGTTTCGGATAGACAGGGCTATTGACCTCCAGACTGGTCTCAGGGTGATGAAGGTATGTCTCGCTTTCCCTATTCTGGCTTTGATGTCTTCGTCAGAGCCACCTGTTACTGAGACTATACTGCCCAGGTATGTGAAAGAGGTGACTTCTTTCAACTCAGTGTCTCCAACCTTAATTGGTTTCTATTGTTTCTTAAAGAGGGTCATCGATTCTGTCTTCTCCAAGTTGATCTGCAGTCCGGTCTTGGATGCTTTCTGGGCCAGGTTATCTGATTTTTGTTGCATGTGCTGGTTCTTCTGGGACATTAGGCACAGGTCATCCGCAAAGTCCAGGTCTTCAAGGAACTATTTTAGTGTCCACTACTGTCCACTGGATCCCAGTTTTTCCCGTTTTTGTTTTTTGGCGCATTACCCAGTCAACCATTAAAAGAAAAGCACTAAAAGAAAGATTATTGTGGAAAGCGTAGTAAGTAGTTAATGTAATGTTTAGATATGTACATATTGATTCTCCAGTCATATAATATTTATATATTTTGCAACTATTTTTATATAATTTTGCATTTTATTGGCATAATTTATAAACTTTATATTTTTTGTATAAAGGACAAATAAAAACATTAAAATATATTAACGCAAACGAAATCGGGTTAACCATCTCCCTTGAATTAAATGAAACTTTCCACATTTGATTCCAAGGTGTTGCCAAACAAGTTATGTTTTGTAATATGACTAATATTTATATTTCTATATTCAAATCTGGCATCGTGGTATTTATTTGAACTATATCGGCAAAAACCTTGTTTAAAACTATTTTATAATGTTATTGTCGTTTCGTTTTTATGAGCGCGCCGAGCATGCTAGCATTAGCATGGAATGAGGCGCTATATAAATGACCAATTGTTATTATTTTAGTAATTTCAGTTGTACAATTTAATTTAAAATCACCCTGCGTGCCAACTCTTGCACGCGTGCCTTATGCTGCCAACCCTGTTCTAGAGTTTTTTTTTGGTTTAGAGATTTAACTATTGTTGTTACTTTTCTCAGTTGTGAATATTCGCTAGTAATGAACCTCGCAGCTCTTTTCTGAATTTGTTGTAATTTTTTAATTATCTATGTGCGTCATGGAAATCAGCAGTAACAATAAATTTTGCAGAATTTTCCGCCACTAATAGTTGCTCGGGAAAATATCGTAAAAAGTGAAATAAAAAAATGCAGTAATACACAGCGCAGGGTATTATTGTAAGATTTGATACGTACGAATGTTTAGTTATTCTGTTGATCGAGAAACATTGCGGGACCTTTTTCTTAAAAGTTCGCTCCCCCTAGCGCCAAAACCTGGCTACGCCACTGCCCTGGCGTATACCAACGCTGTACCCTGGCGTATAACAACGATGTACCCTGGCGTATAACAACGCTGTACCCTGGCGTATAACAACGCTGTACCCTGGCGTATAAGCTTATAACAACACTGTACCATAGCGTATAACAAAACTGAACCCGGGAATATCCTTATAACAACGCTGTACCCTGGTGTATAAGCTTATAACAAAACTGTACCATGGCGTATAAAAAAACTGTACCCTGGAATATCCTTATAACAACGCTGTACCCTGGCGTATACCATCTCTGTACCCTGGCGTATAACAACGCTGTACCCTGGCGTATAAGCTTATAACAACACTGTACCATGGCGTATAACAAAACTGTACCCTGGAATATCCTTATAACAACGCTGTACCCTGGCGTATAAGATTATAACAAAACTGTACCATGGCGTATAAAAAAAAACTGTACCCTGGACTATCCTTATAACAACGCTGTACCCTGGCGTATAACATCTCTGTACCCTGGCATATAATAAGTCTGTAACCTGGCGTATAATAACTCTGTAACCTGGCATATAATAACTATGTACCCTGGCATATAATAACTCTGTACCCTGGCATATAATAACTCTGTACCCTGGCATATAACAACGCTGTACCCTGGCATATAACAACTCTGTAACCTGGCATATAACAACACTGTACCCTGGCGTATAACAACACTGTACCCTGGCGTATAACAAGTGCTACAACACGTGTAGTCACTGTACCATGAAACTGTTGTTAAGTATGAAAAGATCATGCGTCATCGCTTTGATATCCTGTACACAGTAAAACGAGAAATACAAGAAAAACGAGAACCTCGCCCTCGTTTCTCGGAAGCGAGACTTCTCGGGGAAAGGGCAGTAAGACTCAATAAGAGTTTAGTATAAAAGGCTCTTGTCTTTGTGTTCTTATTTTAGAGTTCATATCGTTGGCGACAATGTCGTTACATTTACTTATACACAAATGCAGATAGATAGATCTAGATGAAGATATGAGTTTAATATAATTAATATATAAATAGGCCCTACAGATAATCTTATCTCATATATTACAGACGCTCTTTCTATATAAGAAGATTATTGCGTCCCACGCCCATCCGTGGTCCGAGTCTAGTCTTGCATCTTTATTAATGTCTTAAAAGATGTTAAGTTACTGGTTTTCCTGGTTTGTTCAGGCAACCCATTCCATGTCTGAATGCCACTCGGTAAGAAAGAGTACTTGTATGCCTTTGTTCTCGCATAAGGGATAAGGAAAGTGTTTTTGTCTTTATGTTTATCTGAGCAGTGTAACAGGTTGTTATTGTGTTGTATTTCTAAATTAGAGTTTAATGCCTTATGTATTATTACTACTTTACTCTTTGCCCTTCTGTCCACTATTGTTTCGAGGTCTAGTGATTTGTCTATTGGTGTTACTCTTGTCAGGGTGAATATTCGCTAGATATGAACCTTAACCCTTCCCGTACCGACCTACTTCTATCTATGCTGCCTTCAGTTCCGCTATATATGCGCCCGGGACTGTAAGGGTTAAAGCATTTTTTTTTTTGTCTCATCCTATTTCTGAATTGCTATCTCAAGCATTTGAATTGAGCTGACACCTTTCTCGTACATTTTGACGGGAAATTCTGGTCAAGAAAACATACATTGTTACCGACAAAGAAAAACATCGTGATGGAACTCGGGGGAAAAAAACAACAATTGGACTTCCCGTGTATCTAGGTCAAGCTTCCGGTTAAACAACTTTTGCAACAAAGTAAATGGAAAAGATCATTTTGCTAAAAGTACTTTTGAGAAAATGCGCTTCACCTCATGTTCCTTGTAGCTCTAAGAATAAAATGGATCCTAAATGTGCCTTTATGATTCATAATGTAAACAGACGAATGATGATATTTGAGACTATATCACCACGTTTTCTTATCAAAGTGAACAGTTCATTCAAAAGATTGTGTTGACGAGAAAGACGCCGGAAAAGAATTACTTTTTTTAAAGGTTTTATTTATCTTTTTTTTTTAATATAAAAAGATGGTAATTCAATACCAGTTGTGACAAGTTAAAGGTTACAGTAAGTAAGTAAAGAAAGTAAAGTATCCAGTTCGGATAATGACTGATTCATGGGGTTGGTGAACCAGTTTCTGTGGCCACGGCATACCAGGGGATTATGTTGCCAGTACGCTGCCCAGCCGCCTTTACTTTACCCCAACTAAAGTCAGGTACCCATCAGAGCTGCGGTAGACTCGGGGCTCGGGGACACCCTTCAGACCCGAGAACATATCTTAGCCTTCACCAGGATTCGAACCCATTCTTCTGTAAGCCAGCCGAACGCGCTACCGGCTCGGCCAACCTGCCCCAAAGGCTTCAGTGCTGGCTACATAAACTAATTGTTGTATGTTTCTTGGAAATTTATTACGTACAGTCTTTCTTTCTTCCGAAATTTGGAGCATTGTGTGGACTGAGATTTTCAGAACTATGAGAGATATCCTTGAGTTAACCCAACTATGATCAGTATCTGAAAGTAGAGTCAACATTGTGATTACCACACCATCTCCTAGTATAATATTAGATGAAATCTACAGTAACCGATTATATTTTATTTTTTTGGTAGGTCTACTAGGAACATTAACGCCCGAATATGTGGCACGAATGAGTTACGTTATCCAAAAGGGGGAAGGGAGGGGAGGAATGGTTGTTAAGTGAAGCATAACGGATACAACAATAGGATACCATTTTGTTGATCGTGGTCTAATTTTAGAGATTTTAGCAGGTGGGTCTAGGAACCACAACTTCTGTTATTGTATTTGTTCATACGGGGTAGGCTATGTACTTATACAACAACAACAATTCGTGTTCTTCTTCATTTCTCAAAAGTTATGATTTGGAGGATTCAGACAAGTCCAATAGTTGTAATGAACTGCGCCGTGGCTGTCAAGTTGCTCCAGTCCACCATACAGTTTGTCATTGAAGGTAGCTTCCTGTAGCCATATGATAGCTGATCGGGTAGAATGGTACAGGGGGGGGGGGGGGTCTGAAGGACATGTTCTAGGGAACTGTTCCGCAGAGGGCACGTTTCGCTTTTTCTGATTCGTAGTTTGCGGAACATGGAACAAAAAATAATAATTGAGAATTTCATTTCACGCGTTTCACGCCTTGTTCGCCACGTGACAATGTAATCAGACATATGTGTGACAGTTGCAGTTATTGCGGTTGTCAGAACTATTGAGCCTTCCATAAGAGTAGGCCTACAGATTGACACCAAGGTTCCGCTAGTTTTTTGTTAATGTGCTTCAAGCTTGGGCTGTGTTTGCACACAATGATGGTTTGTGTATGTCACGCTTGAATAGACAGTGTATGTCACGCTAGGATCGGATTAATGCACGCCACGCAGTGTTATCTAATTCATGTCACACACCATGCTGGCTATTGTATCTTTCTACGCATTTTACGCAAAAACGCCGAATGTGTACGACCCATAATTATTAACTTGTGTACGTAGGTGTGTCTTTGTAAACTATTTTATTTATTGTGTAAATATTTCTGTACATAAAAAAAATCATCATATCCTTTGTATTTATGAATGTTCCTTATTATATTATGTTATGAATGTGCTGAATATACCTACACATTATATACCTTGTTATACATACACCTTATGCGAGAACAAATGGATATTACTGTTTTTTCCCGAGTGGCATTCAGGCATGGATTATAGCTAAAAGGAATCTAGTAAACTTGTCGGATTAAATTCCAATCGCACCCGGACCTCTATATTTCCGGCTTTGTAATTTCTCAATGTGATTTTCTCAATGGAAAATTAAGATTAAAATCGAAAGTTGTATACAGCGGAAGTCTTTAGGCACATTTAGGAGTAATTTGGGACAGCGTTATTGGCTGCGCACGGGAAAAAATCAACAAGACTTAAGCTCTAAAAATAGAACAAGTGGTCCGTCTTTTTATAGTATTTGGAAAAACACAATGTTATACGAAATAATGATATGTCTGTGGAAGTTTTTCAGACGTTGCTTATATACGAGTATACGGTGTTGTTTTAATGTTATAAAGCGGTCTATCTTATTATAGTCTTTGGTTGCTACAGCACTCGTTTTTTCACCAAGTACGGCTTTTTTATACATCAGTATACAGTCGGTATACAGTGTTGCTAATAATATTATCTAATTTCATACAGTCGCCCCTTCACATTCGAAGATTGTTACTGCGAACGCGTATCTTATCTTATATTGTACAAGGGATTCTTCTATACATTAGATGATTGCATACTACGTTTATCTTATATGTGATGGTGCTCCTTCTATATCAGTGGCGTTGCTAGAGATTTGGGGGCCCGGGGGGCTTGGCCTCTTTAGAGGCCCCTGCAAAAAAATAATTTCGGACACTCCTTTGGGGGCCCCCTAAAGTAGGGGCCCGTGGGGACTTTCGAATTTGGACCCCCCTTCCCCTCCCCTAGCTACGCTTCTGTTCTATATAGAAGATTATTGCTACCTATAATTATCTCATTACTTTTAAGATGCCCGTTATATATTGTAAATTATTGCGCCCAATACTTATGTTATATTTTACAGAAACAACTTCTCTCGGTTGAAGGGTATTGTGTCCTGCTCTTATCTTCGGACAAAGTCTAGTCTGCAATTGTGAGAAGTGTTGTAGGTCTTGTTAAATTGTAGCTTTTCCTGTTGTTTCAGCCAATCAATTCCATGCAAGGATGTTCTGTACACAGAGATCAGTTGTAACACAGGAGACGAGATTAAAATAACAAACCAATTATTAAAAAAGTTATCCGAGGATTCGTTTCCTTTTTCCCGTCACGGGACCACCAAGACAATTTGACTCATCGACACCCCCAGCCCTCCCACCGCCCCTCCCCTACTTGACTATGTAGTTGAGCACACGCTGGCCTATGAAATGCTGGCTTTCGGTGATGTGTTTCGAGTGAGCGATTTAAGTGTTCCCTTATATAGCCGATTGAACTTTTAGTCTGGTGTTGTACATCCCTTATCTGGAGAGAGTTGTCTTGCAAGCAGTTATACCATTTTCTTTTTACTTAAAGGGTAGTAGGGCCTACGTATGCAAGTATTTATAAGTCCTACATTAGAACGAACAAATGGCTTTAGTTTCGCAGCGTTTTATATTAACCCTTCTTCTATCTATGCGCGCCCGGGACTGTAAGGGTTAAGATTACCTACCTATCTGTCAAAGAACAAAAAATCCCTTGTCCCTTTTGCAAGAACAAATGCATATATACACTCTTTCTTCCAGAATGGCAACAGGGCATGGAATGGAATGGCCTGAACAAACCAGGAAAACCAGTAACTGAATGTCATATTAAACAATAATAGAAATGCAGGACTAGACTGAAACCACGGTGAGCGTAGGAAGCAATAATCTTCTTTATAGAAGGAGCGTCTGTAATGTATAAGATAAGATAAGATAAGATAGGAGCAGTTAAAAAATAAGATTGCATAAGAAACAGGTGACATTGTCATTTCTCATTAATTTGTGCGGGATTTCCCCATTTTCAGAAGAAAAAAAAAGGATACAACTCATCAAAAGATGATTTTTTTTTAAATGATGAAAAGTCAACGTAGAGAGATCGATAGCGATTTCCCCATTATGATCTAAAGTCTAAAACCGAATGTTCCTTTTTGAAATTGATACTCTTTCGGATCTTCTGATCTCGAGAAATGTTGTGAATCTATGCCAAACTAACTTGTTCAATCTTTAGGATGTTGGAAATATCGAGGAAGCTATTTCAAAACTATTCATTTCAATGAGAACCTAGTTGCAATGTGTTTCTTCTTTTTTGTGCCATTAAAAGACCCACTGCCTCCGGCTTCAGCTTTTTTTTTTCTTCCGGTATGTGTTTCCATAGCCTTTGCTCAACCAAAGACCATCTGCAAGTTAGCGGTTGTTTGTTTTCGGGAGTTCTTCTCCTAGATATTTTTTGTCCTTAGCTATCAAATCTCGTGAGCCCGGGGTACGAATTTGAACGCCCTATACGAGCATTTTTTTTTATATTATTATTTTTTTTTTTCTGTAATTTGGATTTATTAAGAAGTTGTTAGTTGAGAATTTTCCTAACCATTGGACATTCCTCGTCACCTTTAAAATGCCAATAACTGGTTGGTCTGCGGCTGTTTATTTGATATTTACAACCAACCCATACATTTGAGGGTGTTTCCGTAACAGCCATCTGTGTACGCGATTGGTAGAAGAGGAATATGTCGTCTTCTATAAATCCTTCCACTTCCATTGAACATTATTGAGTACAAAGAGGAAGAAGAAGGAGAAAAACATACAAGCTGTACTTTCACTCAACGCTAAATATATCTTTGGCGTTTTCCTAATTAACAACAGTTCAGAAGCTCTTCAAATGTGAATTGAAAAAAACTATTCAAACATTCACGAGTTGAGCGTGCATCCATGCGCTCGTCCAGATGTTATGGGGTAGTCTACATGACATCGGATTAGATTAGGAGGCGCGAGGGAGGGAAGTTAAGTGTGTACATGGCAAAACAATTCCTTTATGTATGTCGTGACCTAAGTAAGACATTGGTGAACTTTGCTACAGTAATCTCTGCGGATCAGAACTGCCGTGATAAACAACTGCCACTACTTAATATAGATGTGTAACCTTACGTCTGCAAGATGTATGAGGAGGCACGCTATACATAAACATAAACCTCCAAGGATTCTTAAATTAATAAAGCGTGTGCCCCAAAATGAAACAAACAATGGATTTCCGCATATAGAAGTTTGCTGCGTAAGTTTCTGCATGTAAAACAAGATGTCTACGGAAAACTAAATTGAATTGTGAATTAGGCATTGAAAATGAATGGGAGAAGAAAGAATCCGTTTAGTATATAACGAAAAAGGGTGGTTTGTATACAAAGTAGGAATCTGTAGTTTCGGGCGGGAGTGAACGTGTGTCTGTGTGTTTAATGGTGGAGTGGATGTTATTTATTATGAATAAATCATCATGAAATATAAATCTGTATGAAGTGGATGACACTCTTCCAAACATGGCGCGGAAGTCGAAAGAATTAGGTCAAGGTCAATGAGATCATTGTGTCGAAAAACAAAACAACAAATTTGAAAAACAAATTGTGGGAGTTTAGTGTGTCTACTAGACTACTACTTCTTGACTGTTGATAGTTTAAGTTTATTTCTGGAAATACGATAATAGAAAGAAAGAGAGAGAGAGAGAGAGAAAAGGAAGAGAGAGTGAGAGTGATTGAAAAAGGAAACGATAGAAAGAAAGAGAGAGAGAGAGAGAGAGAAAAGGAAGAGAGAGTGAGAGTGATTGAAAAAGGAAACGATAGAAAGAAAGAGAGAGAGAGAGAGAGAGAAAAGGAAGAGAGAGTGAGAGTGATTGAAAAAGGAAACGATAGAAAGAAAGAGAGAGAGAGAGAGAGAGAAAAGGAAGAGAGAGTGAGAGTGATTGAAAAAGGAAACGATAGAAAGAAAGAGAGAGAGAGAGAGAGAGAAAAGGAAGAGAGAGTGAGAGTGATTGAAAAAGGAAACGATAGAAAGAAAGAGAGAGAGAGGAAAGGAAAGAGAGAGACAGAAGAGTGAAAAAAAAAGAGTGAATGAAAGAGTGAGCAAGAGAAAATGATTTAAAATAGAGTGAGAGTGAGTGGAAGAGTGATAGAGAGAAATGTCGTGAGTGAGAAATACAGGGTGAATCATCGGAGAAATTAGAAGTAGTTATAACACATACATCAGGACTTGGCACGCGTAACGATTTTCAGTGGCACGCGAGAGACCTTCAAGAAGATTTTTTTTTTAAATTCAAGTCGAAACAACGTATGTCAGCATAATGAATGGGTGCTGCGTGGCGAACTACATGTGAATCACAATGGACGTTGACTATTTAAGTTCAGGAATATTTGTATGCAAAGCTCTCATCATTGGACTTGCAATCTGTGATTTGTTAAGATAGTCACTTGTTTTAATATTTCTGCTATTTGATGACTTTAAACCCGCTTTTTCGGAATGCCCGATCGCACCCGGCCCTCTAAACTTCCGGTTTAGTAATTCGCTATGATTTTCTCAATGGGAAATGATTATTAAAGTCGAAAGTTGGATACAGCGGAAGTCTTAAGACACGCTTAGGACAACGTTATTGGCTCTAAAAATAGAGCAAGCGGTCCATTCTTACTATGATCTTGGTTGTGGTGATCTATCTATCCTTGACTGTGTCAATATAAAGAAATAATAAAAGAAACATTTAGTTGTTTTTTGTTTGTTTGTTTTTTTTGTGTTTTTTTTTGTGTTTTGTTTTTGTAACTTAATTTGTTTGCAAAAGAATGAACCATATTATACATAAATAAAGTGTTGATAATACAAATAATACGTAGCTGAAATTGAGAAGTTTAAAAAATGTATGAGATTTTGTATTTGTTTCGTTGAATTTTTGTCTTTATAATGTAGAGTTTGTATTAAATGCGTAAACAATGACTAGGTAGGGCCTATATATAGAGTATGGAATATAGTTATGAGTCTATACAGAATTTAGTATAATTATAATGATTTTTTTTCGGAATTTCTAGATTTTGTAGATTTAGGTCAATTTAGATTTTGGTACTAAATGTCTTTGTAGAATTTTAATACACAATTACTGTTTCTATGTTAAATAGAGTATAGGCCTACGATTTCCGATGTAATTCAAATTCATGTAAAGCGTTGGTTATGACTTTCTCTCCCACACGCGCCCCCTCCCCCTAATTCACTCACCCCCCCCCCCTTCCCAATGAAAAGAAAGAAGAATCTGTTCCCCTTTCAAACCATGAATACCACTCTGGATGAATCAGCCGGGGACAAACTATGTCCGGATACCTGGGGCCGATACCTGGCTAACCTGGCTTGTGTGTTTTTAATTAAACCTCGTGAGATGAGGTGACACTCCCGTTTCCCATGGCGTGATTGGCTGATCTTGTCGTCGGCCATGTTGACATATTTTGAACATGTTCTTTATTACATCTGCAGCCCTCTTGTAATACATGCTTATATGTAACGTTGTGTGTAGAGACAATACTTTTAAAATAAATTATTTGGTTATGAAGCAAACACACCCATTCAATAGATAGAGTCTAATAACTGAATTTATGTTTAACGATTTTATCGTGGGAATCCTAGGTTTCCAGCTTTAAGGTTTTCAGACCGTGCAAATGTCTTTAATTATTATTTATTTGAGTGGTCGTGTCGGTCAACATGATACACCATGATACACCATGATACCCCATGATACCCCATGATACCCCATGATACCCCATGATACCCCATGATACCCCATGATACACCATAATACACCATGATACACCATAATACACCAAGATACACCATGATACACCATGATACACCATGAAACACCATCTCGTTAAGTATCCACGTCAAACCAATTCGACCTTATAGGGCCTGTGAAGCAAAGTTTTACATGTTTCCGTGACCATGGCATACTAGAAGATTTTGTTGCCAACTAAAGGCCCAAAGACCCAACCGCATACACTTCGCCTTAAAGCTGCAAAGTCCTAGGGACACCCTCCAGACCGGGAAAACAAATCTCTTAGTCCAGGGGTCGGCAACCTTTTGATAGTGTCAAAGTAGGATTTCTAATTCATTCAGCGTGCCAACAGCCTAAAAGTCATCCTACTCTATCACTCAATTTATTGTTAAAAGGTTTTTCCGCGGTTGGCAATTGGAAATTGCTCTATGTGCCAAGTATGGCACGCGTGCCATAGGTTGCCGACGCCTGTCTTAGTCTACACCAGGCTTCGATCCCGGGATCTTCGCTAGGCCAGTCGAGCGTAAAGGGGGTGAAGGAGTGAAGTGAAGTGAAGGAGCTAGTACTTTTCAAAATCTTTTATGCCATTTTAAAATATGAAAAAATAATATAATTTTTTTTTATATTTACAGTTAAATTATATCCCGTATTGAAATTAAGTAAACAAAACATAACTTCGTGTATCTAACTGCTTATAACTAACTTTAAATTTGTTTTTACAAATAACTATATTTAACTACATACAACTAACTACATAAAACTTTATTTGCCTATACAATGTATCTAGCCTACTTATTCCTAGATTTTTACTAACAATCAAAAACGTATTAGGCCAACGTAAAACTTCATAATTATGAATAACAGCATCTAGTTGCAGATAACTAGCTACACAGAGCCAGCTTCATATAACTGTCTTTAACTACACATAGCAAACTATTGTAGGTAATTACTATATACACGTGAACAATGACTTTACAGGATCTAACATATTATAAACTTAAACCGAAAAAAAATTCTCGAAGTTGGCAACTCTTTTCATCACATTATTTCACTCGATCAAATGCTCGTATTTAATTTCGTTCTTTAATTAAGTTCTTCAAACGATAAATTAATATCATGGATCTCAATACTCAAAGCCACTACAATAGTTATCGACAAATATATCAATCAAAATAGTGACGCTCTTTTAAAGAAACTTTTTGTCAATCAGCTCTACTGAAACTTTATATAATTTTCCGCTCAATTTTGTGTCCCTTACAGAATTATCACAACGTGCGGTTCCAATATCCCTTTAGTAGGCTTTCGAAACAATGTATATATATAATACAGTCACGATAGGCATTCAAATTGAGCTGGGATCCAATGGGGCTTACTAAGAACGTTTAATTCACTACTGCATAAAAAGGTCTTACATTTTTCGCCTGTTTTTATCTAGTTTCGAAAGACGGTTCCAAAACCCTGTTAAGAACTTTGTCTGAACTTGCAACCAGTAAATTGATATGATATGGACTATACTATATGCAACAATTTGCTTTTTTTTTACATAGACTACATATCGATTTATTTATATCGATCTCTTCAAATTTAATGTTTTCGGTGACTTCATTTCATACTAACTGTTTCTATATTGTGGGCCTATTGCTCCAATTGGGAAAATGGTGTGTGTGGTGCTGGGGGGGAGTGAATGGACGGAGTTACCAAATATGCAATAAGTCTATTCTCGCTTAAAGTTCTCCCGGATCAATTTTCGCCTAAAGTAGGCTACATTTGCAAAATGTCTTCCGTGATCGCCAAGACTGAATATCCGTGTCTGGTTGCGTCCAAACGTCCAATGTTTAAAATTAATGCAATCGCTGCAAATAAACGACTAAATATTAGGCTGTACGCTATTCCACTAAATATATCTGCATTTCGTGCACGTTAACAATTCATCTTTCCGCACGTCACACTGACTAGATAATCTTTGTCCCTTTCACCTACGCCGAGTTGTCTCAAAGCGCGTAGCGTGTTGAAAAGAAAACATTTACCAGAAACTGGGTCTTCCATTTATTAGCCTACATAGGTTAGTGTCTCCTTTACGCTGATAACAAACAGCCATTATGTTTTGTTTTATAAAAAAATAGGTTAAAGATAAGATTACAAATATATTTAGTATCAATGTCGTGCGTAATCAATTACTTTTGCCCCCAACCTAATTTCAGGTACGGAAAATTGCTGGCGTCCATTAACGTCCTTGATTTGGTTTTGACCTTGATCATTCCGGTCCTCTTAGTCAGCGCGTTGATGCTGTTTACTTTTGTGGCGGTGATCCAGGCAGCAAGGAGGCAGAGCAGACTTAGCGGAAAGCCAAGGTCAGTAGAGGTGAAGAATGAGGAAGCGTGTGGCGGGGGAAAAAATGGCCTGTTCCAAAAATGGCTTCCCGGGTAGAACGATTTTTTTAAAAGATTATTCCTGAAGAAAACCTCAAGGGGGAAGGGTGGGGGGGGGGGGTTGCTTGTTTTCAAATAAATCGTCGTGTATGCTTTTACGCATGCGTGTTTGTGTATAGCTCTGTTTGCCCGTATGCAAGGGTATTAGGAAGCGCCAATACGTGATGTAGTTTTTCTTCTCATTTTCAACACGTTGTTCGGTAGGGCCAGCTAGAGCAGGGGTCGGTAAACTTTTTGATAATAGTGTGGTACAGGTGACATTACAGGTTTACGGGCGAGCCACCACGATAATAATCCTAGGGGAATCCGCAGACGTATAAGCTGGACTGCGGAAACCGTTACCCCGTTACACGGCACGCCACGACTTCGGCGTGCCGTGGGGTGGCTTGAGCGCGGAGAGAACCATATCTTGCCCCTCCTCCCTACCCGGTTCACCCCTACCAACGTCACGTCCTCGACTACAGAGCCATAGACTAGTCGGTTTTTTTTTTTAAAGACTTATACATTCGTTTGTTATATACTGTGTTATTTCAAATCTTTGAAATTACCAATACATATGAAACCCCGTGTATGATTATACCGGGTTGTTGAAGAAAAATAATGAAACGATCTCATGATGTATCACTTCCGTTATGACGCGCCGCCATGGAATGAGTCAGTGACCATTTTAAATAGAATTTATCTCTAAGTTTTGATTGGCTGCAACAGGTGGCGCTATTGTCGTGTCATTTTTTTTTCTTCCGGAAACATTGTTTACCCTCAGAATTGCGAGATCTCGGTATAAAGAGGTTTTGTCTGCTCACGTTCGCGAACGAAAATTCCATTCGTCCACAAAGCAGCAGCTTGCTTTTTGTAAAATGTATGATGCGAGACTTGATAAGTATAGATCTATGCTTGATCTAGTGTCCACGATTCCTTTCCTGCCTAATATTTTATACATTACTTATTTTAGTCAATGATTTAACTCGTTCTTTTTCACCCCGTAACCTTTATAAGTCTTTTGTGTACTTTACACCTTTACGCGTGTTATTAAAATCCCTACTAGCTAAATTACCCGGCATCGCCAGGGGTAACAATTCGAAGTAGCTACAGATAACAAACTTAAAGACAAAATATGGGAAATGTAAGTCTAAATGGTAAAAGGTATAATAATATGCACTCTCTGGATGGAAAATATAGGCCCTTTTTTATTTTTTACATTTCTAAACCGAGACCTAGATTAATAGTCGCTTGCAAACACGGCATATTGTAGCCTATATTTGAACACCAACTTCAAGTTGGCTGATTAAAAAAAAAAATTGTCAGGGAAAAAAAATTTCGCCCGATAAGGGACTTGAACCCTTGACCCTCAGATTAAAAGTCTGATGCTCTACCGACTGAGCTAACCGGGCATATAGGTCAATTTATATTTTATTACTCATCATTAATATAATTAATTACTTTAAATTTGTAAAAACACAATGATCCTATGAAAATCACAATTTAATGAAAATTAGATTTAAATAATTATATGTGTCCGGAAATGAAACCCTTTATTTAAGCTTTGTGTCTAGCCTATAGTTCACTTGACTAAACGGCACACATAATGTATCTAATAATTGCAAGTATAGGTCACGTGTCTTTAAATTAGCCATTCAGGGGAAGGGACATCACATAGGACATAGGCTAGACCTACATTTTGTTTTAGGGTCTATATGATGTTATCTTATATATTACAGACGCTCCTTCAATGAAGAAGATTATTGATAATATGCTAATTTCAAGGAAAGCTGCTCTCTACACCAGAGGGCAAGTGTAGGTGTAGCAACGGTATAGCAACCCGGTGTTGTGGCTACACTGCTACACGTAGTACTCCTTGCTCAAGATGAAGTCCAAAATCAATGTAGGCCTAAGTTGTGTCCTTTGATCTAGTAGTGTCAGGGAAACACGTGACTTGTGGCCACTTGTGGGCTTATGCAAGAATAGTGTCAAAGTCTGGTACCATTTCTCGTGGCTTGCTTTTCTGTCAGAGTTTTTTTTTATGCACGGAGAGGACACAAGTCTAACAGATAACGGCCAGATAGCTCATACATTGATCTTTTAATTGATATATGTGTTGGTCGTATTTTTGACGTTTTACCGTAAGGAAAAATGGAGCGTGCGACGTGATCAAAAGATTACCTGTGAAAATCCTTAAATACAGGCAAAGGCGTTTCCAAGATTATTAGTTAGGAGGGGAAACCTAAGGATATGGTGCAATTAGTGAAAGGTAGGTAAGGTAAGGGATATTATTGCAAATTGGCGCTGGGCTAATTATCTTCAGACTCAGGACCGGACCACAACAGACTAAGACAACACATGTTCCGAAGGCTAGGCACTAAAACCAGCGAAGATTGCCCATGTGGGATGTCTCCTGAGAACACAGAACATGTGCTCCAAGCCTGTCCACTTTACGGAGTAGCTCGCAACAGGTTCTGGCCACAGATTACCGCCACCAACACCAAACTATATGTACAAGAGACAGACCTGGAAACCACTGTGCAATTTACCATAGCTATTGGCCTTGTTTTTAGAACCCCTCCATTCTTAATATTGAGAACGAAGAAGAAGGCGATGGGCAATAGCGGGCCAATTGAAAATATGTAACCTAAATTATATCTGTCTTTAAAGTCTTTACAAATTTCAAGGAGGAAAAAAACTAATTAGTTTTGTGAAGAAAAGGTATTAGAGAAGAGATTGAACAGGATGTGGGGGGGGGGGGACATGAACCCCTTATCTAAAACCCCTCCATGGCTACGCCAGTGAGTATTATAACTAGGGAATTTCTATAGCTGCTCCATCCAGCTACGTGATACATATAAGACAATTTCCTATTGACTAACAATTTTAACAAAGAGTATTTACATCACTGGACTATATTTTCCTGGAATGGCCGTCAATTTAGGCCTACTATTCCCTTTACAGTAGTATTTGATATACATTTATAATTTACACGACAAAAAACAGCCAACATAAATCTGTCACTGAACATCTTGACCAATAGAAACTTGTGGGCAAAAAAATACAACAAAAAAACGGTGGCAAATGAAGACATTGGCCAGTGAACATCATCTTGGCCAGTGAACATCATCTTGGCCAGTGAACATCATCTTGGCCAGTGAACATCATCTTGGCCAGTGAACATCATCTTGGCCAGTGAACATCATCTTGGCCAGTGAACATCATCTTGGCCAGTGAACATCATCTTGGCCAGTGAACATCATCTTGGCCAGTGAACATCATCTTGGCCAGTGAACATCATCTTGGCCAGTGAACATCATCTTGGCCAGTGAACATCATCTTGGCCAGTGAACATCATCTTGGCCAATGAACATCATCTTGGCCAATAAAAATGTATGGGAAATAAAAAAAACGTAGGCAGCACACCTGTGAGCCCTGTCATACCAGCCCCTATACAAATGTATCATCTGTCAGTGAAACCTTTGCATTTGTAAGTTTTAAAAAGTAATATAAGTGTCAACTGCATTAAAAAGCGCCATCTCTGCATAATAGTTGCATTTTTGCAATATTATAATAAAAATGAAAAAAAATATGAAAAAAATGGGCTGTCTGTTGAGTGGGTTAGGGAATAAAGATATAAAACCAATCGGGAATGAAGAGTTAGGGGAAGGGGACTTTTTTTTTTAATCTGAAAAAAAAAGGAAAGCTAACCTGCTTTTCACTAGCTTTTCAATTAAATCGTTTGGGGAGGAAAAAATAAACCCCGCGAGCGCAGTAAGCTGGGAGTGTGTGTGTGCGTGTGTGTGTGTGTGGGGGGGGGGTAACCAAAACGTGTATAATGAAGGCATTCAACAGATGTTTACAAAACATGTATGGCGGCTCAACATTTAAACACGAAGTCTGCACAATTTAACGGGAAGTGTGATTTGTGTGTGTATGTGTTTGTTGTGGGGTGTGGGGCGGAGGAGCAAGGGTATCACTATAGTGGCGTAGTGGGGGATGGGGGGTGCGGAGGAAGAGTTTAATGGGTTAGTGGCGTGACTCGTCTTTAAAACAGACCATAGATCTAGTCCTTGCGGTTGTGCTTGCCCTTTCATTCAAGGTAAACTGGATAGATCTATGTACAGGTATTGATATATGTCTGGGGAATTCCGACTTGGGGGTTAGGCCTACACATTTGCATGAATAGGAAATCGTGACATTTTTCTTTTTTCGAATGTGCAAATTATGAGCAAAATATGTTTTCAAAGAAATGAAAGTTACATTATGACAACTACGAATAGATCTAGTTTGTTTCTTTTTAAACTGTGCCATAGTGCAGAGAAAGTCGTGTATTCAATCCATATACATTATCTTATTATCTTGTCGTAAAGATCACAACGTTTAGATCTAGTAACAATGGTAAAAACTATTTAAAAAAATCCAATATAATCTAATTATAAAGGCAAAAACTATATAAAATACAAGGCAATCGAGTTATAAAGGCAAAAGCTCTTTATATTACAAGGCGATCTAGTAACAATGGTAGAGACTCTTTAGATATGGCTTCAAAGTCTGGCGAAATGAGTAAACTGCCGGCACGTTCACATTAAGTTAAGATAAGATTACTTTATTGATCCCAAAAAATGGAAATTTGACTTGATTACCTAAATTCCGTCTTTCAGCATACCGGTACTTAATACAATATTAAAGAATCATTTGTACTCAAGCACAATAGACATTCGCGCACACTATCATACCATTTATGATACAAGAAAAGGTATCATTTACGAGTCAGCCATTATACCATTGTATGTATTTCCTGGATGTATGATGATTCTTTTGAATGATTCTCACTAATAGTGGAACAAAAGATTTCCCACATCTCGCTGTTCTTGCCCTTGCGTGTCCGAGGTTGATTGCACTGTCGAGAGGCTCCTAGCCTCGGTGAGGAGGAAGCGATGAGCGCAACAGTCCGTCTTAAACCCGGTTTTATGCTTCCGGGCGACAGTGCCGTTATACGAGCGAGCCACCACGAACACTTTTAAATACAAATTATTGTTATAATAACAAAATTACCATTTTGGCTGATAACTGTATTTATTTATATCTAACTGCATTGCCCTTCAACCCAACACAGATAACCTGGATCGTCTGTTCTATATTGATAAACGTTTTTAAAATTTCCGCTGCGTGACA
This sequence comes from Anisus vortex, assembly GCA_949126835.1. Lineage (NCBI taxonomy): Eukaryota > Metazoa > Mollusca > Gastropoda > Planorbidae > Anisus > Anisus vortex. Next base: position 27,029,154 of record OX421508.1, read on the forward strand.
TAATTTATAGACTTCAGTTTGCTTTTATTTATTGCCAGTAGCACAGTGACTGTGTTTTGGTCACCAGGGTCCAGAATAGTGTCATCAACTTTAAAGCCTTTTCCCTCCTTCTCCACATTTATTGTGCAGCTTACCACATACTGGAGTAGAGCTGGCATGCAGCCGCTGATAAAGAAAAAAAAGGGGAGGGGGCGGGGTGACACTACCGTGACAGTAGGCAGTGGCGTAGCTAGGGGAGGGGGAGGGGGGGAGGTCCAAATTCGAAAGTCCCCCCGGGTCCCTACTTGAGGGGGGCCCCCAAAGAAGTGTCCGAATTGTTTTTACTCATGTCATAATGTCGAATGTCAAAATGCAGGGGCCCCTAAAGAGGCCAAGCCCCCCCCCCCGGTCCCTCAAATCCCTTTCAACGGCACTGACAGTAGGTCCTGGTAAGAAGGGGGGAATAATCGGGCATCAACCAGCATCCATCAACCAGCATCCCTCAACCAGCATCCATCAACCAGCATCCATCAACCAGCATCCATCAACCAGCATCCATCAACCAGCATCCATCAACCAGCATCCATCAACCAGCATCCGTCAACCAGCATCCATCAACCAGCATCCATCAACCAGCATCCGTCAACCAGCATCCATCAACCAGCATCCATCAACCAGCATCCATCAACCATCATCCATCAACCAGCATCCATCAACCATCATCCATCAACCAGCATCCATCAACCAGCATCCATCAACCAGCATCCATCAACCAGCATCCATCAACCATCAACCAGGATCCATCAACCAGCATCCATCAACCAGCATCCATCAACCAGCATCCATCAACCAGCATCCATCAACCAGCATCCATCAACCATCATCCATCAACCAGCATCCATCAACCAGCATCCATCAACCAGCATCCATCAACCAGCATCCATCAACCAGCATCCATCAACCAGCATCCATCAACCAGCATCCATCAACCAGCATCCATCAACCAGCATCCATCAACCAGCATCCATCAACCAGCATCCATCAACCAGCATCCATCAACCAGCATCCATCAACCAGCATCCATCAACCAGCATCCATCAACCAGCATCCATCAACCAGCATCCATCAACCAGCATCCATCAACCAGCATCCATCAACCAGCATCCATCAACCAGCATCCATCAACCAGCATCCATCAACCAGCATCCATCAACCAGCATCCATCAACCAGCATCCATCAACCAGCATCCATCAGTGTTTTGTTGTTGTTTGTTAGCCGCCCCTTAGAAATAAAGTGACCTACGTAATAGAGTTAAACAGTGTACCACTATTAGTCCGACACTAACAGCGCTTGAAAGCTGGTAAGTCTGTTGATAGTTTAAAATGCACATTTATGTCTATTGTCTATTGTCTGTCTTTTTTTTTTCGTATCTGTAAACTCTTAGTTGGCAGTGCGAAATGAACAGGAACGCTTCCTTTCTCACAGTCTCATCCTAGGTCTGTGTGTTTTTTGTTTTGTCAGACAGCGTTTCCTAAACATGTATTGTTCGTGACCCCGGCTTTTTATATACTTCTATTTGTTGACACACTAATATTTATTCTCGCCTAGCCTTTCCAGGGGGGGGGGGGGGTCGGCAACTTATGACCCGCTGTTTTCATTGGCACGCAGAAGACCCCACACAGTTATTCAAGTCCCTAATGATAGAGCAGGCAAGCTGAATGAATATGAAATCCTGCTTTGGCACACTAATGGCTAAAGGTTGCCGACCCCTGGCCTGTACGCCGAAATTAATTTCCATGTATATAAACTAGTGACATCTTTATATTTTAGACGTCATTAGCTAAAATCTGGTTCACGGAATATCCGTTGAGTAGAGTAGGGATGAGGTGTGGGAAGGGAAGCCAAATAAATCTATATGGGTATAGTTTAATGTTCTTCTATATGGGTGTGAATGTTGGACTATTGATAATGAAATAAGGAAAAGATTGGAGGCAGTAGAAATGCGGTTTCTAAGAAGGATGATGAGAATATCATGGACTGAAAATAAATCGAATGTAGAAGTGTTGAAAACCACATGTACCTCAAGAGAACTCATTCAAACCATTAGGAACAGACAGATGAAATTCCTAGGACACATCTATAGGAAAAATGGTATAAGAAAGACTAAATTTGTGTGGTAAAATTTCTCTTTGGTGCTGCTGTAAGTCTGATAAATCCCTGGCACTACTTCTCTTCTGGAGCCCTCTTCGGCTACAATAGTTCCCAGGTACGGTCCCGAATTACTGCTTGCACATTTCTTCATTTCTCTTTCTTTTTGTAAAATTATTTTTTCGTTGCAGATTCCAGTTTTTGAATGACATTTTAAAGAAAAAAGTTAATTAAACGCAAATTTCGCGCCTTGTCCTGAAAAAAAATGTACAAAAAATTACGATTGTGGGTGGTGGAGGGAGGGGGTGTGACTTGATAGATGAGATAGATCCATGCGTCTCCATATGCCGCGGAAAAAAAAGTAGCCTATTATCTGATGACAATAATCTTTTCTCTTTCACGCCAAATTAATCTTCAAAGTATTTTGATGCAGTATTTCTACATGAGAAACGGTACAAGCTAAAAAATTAAATGCCTAAAGCATTAATTTTTTTTTGGAAAAAACACCAGATACGTCTAATAAAATACCCGGAAAGACTGATTCTAATAAAAGTATATATGTCACATACGTTGCATCTATACAGAAGATTATTGCGATCTAAGCTTATCCGTTGGTTTGGGTAATTTTGTTTAGTGTTTTAAACGATGTTAAGTTATTGGTTATCCTATTTTGTTCAATGTTCAAGTAACCCATTCCACAACTGGAAGCCGCCCGTAAAGAAAGACAACTTTTAATGCGTTTGTTCATGTACATGGAAAGTGTTTTTTTTCATAGTGATTTTTATCCTTATCATGTCTATCTGAACATTGTAATAGATTCTTGTTGTGTTGTATTTCTAAGTTAGAATTGAATGTTTGATGCATTATAATTATTTTGCGCTTTGATGGATTTCACTAAATTTTTTTCAAAATAATGTCACTAACATTTTCAATCTTCTAAAAAATTACTTATCTACTATATCTTGATATTATTCATTGTTTTAAATATTTGTGTTCGTGAAAAGGTAGGCCATCCAAAAAAAACAAAAAAAAAAAAAAAAAAAAAAAAAAAAAAAAAAAAAAAGGTCCCACTATAAAATGTACTATAAAAAAGTACTATGCTTGATTTGTCCATAATTCGACCAGTATCTTGAGGTTTATTCTTCAAGTATATTATAAGTAATGCCATTTCTTAATTACTGCTAAATATTTATAGTCAATTATTTTAAAAGCTTCACCGGCGGACAGTAAACATATTATAGGCTACTTTTATACCTTTATAAAGAAAAACCGTGTCCACAGAAACGGATAAACGCTGCGTCACCGGCCTAAGGATCGGTTTGGTCCGAAAGGATACATTACTATAAGCGAAACCCGAATTATTTATATTATTGCTAATGTTTTAAGGAAATTCAATAAAGCTATTGCAGATAATGTTATTAGCTTGCTAGGACTACGGGACACTACCGATGATAATATTCAACTACGTAGAAGCCAAACATAGTTGTCTCATTTGACTATTATTTTTCTTTAGTACACAATGCCATTTTATAAGACCAACGCTTACTTAAATTGAAAAAAAAAGTGAAGTAAAAAAATATTATATTATCTTATATATTACAGAAGTACATCGAAGTACACAAAGTGGAGTTCTCTAACAAAAGGCAAGACTTTCAAAAACTTTTCAAAAATGGGTATTCAAATGAGCCCATTTGCGGAAAAAATGTGGAAACGATTTTTTTTTTTATTAAAAGGGAGATAATTATAGCACTTTTTTTGCGCTAATATTTTTAGTATGTTTCTTTTTTTTTCTTTTATAAAAAAATAAACCCGCTTAAAAGTTATAACTTCGAAATGAATAAATTTAAAATGTATTTGAAAATTGTATAACGTTAAATATTTTATGACTAAAGAATTTCTATCTATATTTTTAAATTTTCAAACATTACATCATTTACCCAGTTTGTCTGATTACTACGTATCTATTCCGCTTAACGTCTATCACTCTTCTCACCACTCTTAAACACAGGATTTCTCAGTGCGATCACAATATTAATTAATATTAGTGTTCGATCTTCATCTTTATTACTTATATAATGTTAAGATTTTAGACAATTATTACCATAAATGTGTAAGTGAAGTAAGTAGGCTAATAAAATATTGTATTTGATATAAATGCAAATAAAAAGGATGATAATCACAAACACGTTAATTTTTATTTATTAAATATAAAACGCTTTAGTTTAACTATTTTCTCCATTAAATAATCTCCTCTGCTTTTGGCCTTGGTCTTGCTACGGAGTTAAATTAATTGTCCTATGAATATAATTTTTTATAAGTATAATAGAACAGGTTGTTGGCACGCAGAATGATTTAGAAATCCTAGTTTGGCACGCTGTTAGCAAAAGGTTGCAGACCCCTGAATCTAGAGCAAACTATAAAATTATAGAATAATTAATGTAATTTGTAGCAGGTCACGCTTATTCCATATTCCCCAATCTTATTTTTAGTTATGTGACCTTTTGTTATTTTTAGTCATGTGACATTTTATTTTCATTGGTCAGGGCTAATGGTTAACATCGTGGTTTGTTTTTTCACCTTGTGATCACTACTTTTTTTAGTCACCGCTCGTTGAAGGCAGGTCACTCTCTGTAGGCTATCTCATTTCTGTCTCAACTGTTGTGTGAACCCTTTTTGATTGTTTCTCCAAGTAATAATTTCGTTTTAATACCTCTTGTGTTGACTTTGTATATACTAATAAGCAGTGCTTTTTTTGTAAAAAAAAAATAGGTGCCGGTACACAGTGATTGATTGCCTAACTTTTAAAGCAGTTTCGCATTTTATATTGTAATTCTTATTGCGCGCAATTTTAAAATAATTCAATTTTAACTAATTAATAATATAATAAATTAATAATAAACGTTAAAATACAAGAAAAGTAATAATTTTTCCCCACATTGAAAAAGGTGCCGGTACGCCGTACCGGTGCGTACCGTCACAAAAAAGCACTGCCAATAAGACAGCCTGGACACCCGACCATAGTAACCAACACCCCCCTGAACACCAGAGTAACAAATGAAATTTCTGATATTCAAAGGGAACTATAAAATTGTAGAATGAATAAGAATTATAAAATTGTAAGATGAATGTAAGGTGAGCAGAAAACACTAATATATTGTCATTTACAAAATTATATTGTGTTTTCTTTCCAGGCGAGATGATGACCGATTTCATTCAGCCGAGGCTAAAGTGGCCAGGTTTCTCACTATCGTGTCCTTGACCTTACTCTTCTTTCACTGCCCCAGCCACGTGATCCGCCTGAAGCTCCTGATCGTCCGGACGACCAGCTCGGTCCACGTGCCGGACTCCGACCCGGCCCTTCAGCGGGCCTTCGAGGTGATGTACTACCTCAACTTTTCGGCCAACCTGGCAATCTACGCACTGGCCGGCGAGAACTTCCGGCGGACGTTCCTGGCCACATTTGCCTGGCGGCGCTGTCTACGACGAGGACGACGAGGTCTGCCGCTGGCGGGAGCCAAGAGCCTGCTGCTAGTGCCTGGGAGGAAGAAGCTGGGGCTGGAGAGCGAGTCGTCTGCTGCAGACCTGGAGCTGAGTTTGGTGTACTCGACATACGAGAACATTTCCTACGTCCATGACACTCAGGAGCAGTGCCCGGACAACAACCTGCTGGTCCGTGATTCCGCCAAGGGCGTAGCTTCTTCTGCGTCTTCCATAAGCATTTTATAATCTAGGGATTAAACAACGACACACCGATTGCAACATACTATTAAAGTACCACATGCCACTGAAGTACTGCCCACTACTAAAGTACTACAGACTTCTAAAGTGCTGTCTACTACTATGGTACCACAGACCATTAAAGTACTACATACTACTAAAGTACTACAAACTTCTAAATTGCTATGCATTTCTTAAGTATTATAGGCTAATAAACTACCACATACTAATAAAGTACTATTCACTACTGAACCCATTCATTCAACGAACTGATTTCTGATAGCACGAAAGATTTGGGCATCAAGCCAATGAAAGAACAAATGGGCCGCAATCTGCCATTACAACTCTAATACTTTGGGACAGTGGATCCCAAAATGCACGCCGTGGAGACCTATGGCAAGCCGCGGCGTTTCTACAAGGGCTTCACGAACATTGCATGAACTGTAATATTTACATTTATTGTTTTCAGTTTCGAATCAATATGGTAAAATTCTATTTTCATGGCTTTTGACTAAGGAAAAAAGCCATGGAAAATTATAAGTGGAAATGTATAGGGAACCACTGGTAAAGAACATTGGAATATCCTACATTTTAATGTTTAAAAAAAAACGACAATTGGGGAAAAAGCAATTCTTTCTACAAAGGGACGCAATCGCTGATAAACTCAGTTTGTCTAAGAGATAATGTTCTACCCCCCTTGAATTTTTATTTTTAAAGCCGTTTGTTTTATATCGCCTCCTCCAATGATGACTGCACAAAGAGAAGAGGATAACTTTTATAGGCCTACCGTTAATAAACCTATGTTTGATAATTGTGTTATCATTTTTTCTTTTTGTAAAGTTTATTTATATTCATTAAAAATTTCAATGTTACTTAATTATGAATTATGGCAGCCGAAAAGATGTAATTATTAGATTTATAGCTTTCTGTTCAATGTAGTTTAAAACATTTTCACCGGTAGCTTATACATGCCTGTTTTATTTTCCCGGGCAATTTAGCTTGTGCTTATATAATACTACTCAATTCTTATTGGTATATTATAAAACGTGTGATTTTAAATCACAATTTAGCACAATTAATTCTTTGATTGTTTTTTGTTAAAATTAATAGCTCAATTATTACATAGACCTATAAACAGAAATGAAAATAAAGAAATGCACACATAAAAGAAAGCGCCGCTTGAAATTAATCAAGAGTTATCTATCTTAGTAGGCACGGCTGTCGAGTTGTTGGCGTACCGAAGGTCTCGGGTTCGAATCCTGGTGGCGGCTAGGATTTGTTCTCGGGTCTGGAAAGTGTCATTGAGGTCTACCCAGCTCTGATGGGTACCTGATTTTAGTTGGGGTAAAGTAAAAGCGGCTGGGCATTGTGCTAGCCAAATAAATCCCCCAATATGCCATTGCCACAGAAACTGGTGAACGCTGTTCCTCCAGCCCCGTGGATCAATTTGGTCAAACAAAATACTTTTACTATTTCCCTTAACATTGCTTTTTATATGGTACAATTGTTTAAATTATACGTATATTTTATGTTATTGTACGTTTTGTCTAATGTTTATCTCTCTGATTATCTTTGTATGGCCACAATTTGTCCACGGGTCAGATATTAAATTGACAATGATCAAAGTATGCGTTCAAGTTGAAAAATCTTAAAAGATAAGACAATATATCGCTATTACAGCATATAAGAGCGTATACGTTTCAAGGATTTTATAAATCAGTAAGTGAACTGTAGTATTATTCATGAAGCCGTGTAAATGAGAGAAAAAAACAAAGTACTTCAAGAAAGTGTAAAAATAGGAACAGAAGATTTCCAACCCGAAACGTGTCCCAGTTTTTACTAAACCTGTCTCAGTTTTTACTAAACCTGTCTCAGTTTTTACTAAACCTGTCTCAGTTTTTACTAAACCTGTCTCAGTTTTTACTAAACCTGTCTCAGTTTTTACTAAACCTGTCTCAGTTTTTACTAAACCTGTCTCAGTTTTTACTAAACCTGTCTCAGTTTTTACTAAACCTGTCTCAGTTTTCAGTAAACCCATCTCAGTTTTTACTAAACTTGTCTCAGTTTTCAGTAAACCTATCCCAGGTTCCTTGTCGCAATAAAATGCACAACTTCTCACTCTGTGTAGGCTTATGAGAGAAGACTGATATGGTTTTCAGAAAAAAATGCTTTAAAAAAAAAAAGAGGACATAGAATGGCTAAGAAGAAAATATACAATATTGGCTAAATATTGGCCTGACAATCATCCAATATTTAAATATTGGCAGAAGATCTGAATGGGGGGGGGGGGAGCGGTTCAATAGTAAGAAAATCCAAAATAAAACATACACTCTACATTAAGCACAAACTATATAACTTTACATATTCTCTAATATTAGTTACTGGTCATACGAATGTTTTTCTGCTCGTGTCATCCGCCGTGACCTACATAAATAACAAGGCCAAAGTGCTGAATGGTGAAATACCCATCCACGATCCCCTTTCGTTATCAAAACTACACATCTATAAATTTATATAACATTATCTTTCAACACTTTTTTTTTTGTGTGTAAAGTCAGAATCAAACAATATTTTCTTTGTAACACAATATGTTTATTAGTGACTTAAGACAAATAATTATTGGGCATGGAATGGGTTGCCCGAGTAAACCAGGCAAAGCCAAAACAAGTGAAACGTTATTTAATGCACTAATCAAAATGCAAGACTAGACTCAAACTACGGATGAGCGTAGGAAGCAATACTCGTCTTCAGTACTTGGCCTTAAGTGTAACAAATGTCTCTTCTAAAAAGAAGAAACGAAAGGTACATAGCACAATCCAAAAAGATGTCCTACGAAATGAAGAAATGCCGAATGTAATGTGGATACTTTGCATTTATTTATTGATAAGTTGTTATTGCAAACATTATTTATATCTTTATTGTGACCTTCGGAGAGGCTATATAGGGCCTACCTTGTATTCTCTATCTTTATCACACACACACACACACGCTAAAGAAAACATAGTGTAAATTAGTTTGACACGAACCAAAAAAAAAAAGACCTCTCACCCCAAAAATAAAAAAAATGAAAATAAAATAAACAACAAGCATAAACAAGCCAAAATTAAAAAAAAAAAGAATACTAGTAACAACAAGCATAAACAAGCCAAATTTTAAAAAAAGAATACTAGTAAAAACAAGCATAAACAAGCCAAAATTTAAAAAAAAAGAATACTAGTAAAAACAAGCATAAACAAGCCAAAATTAAAAAAAAAGAATACTAGTCAAAACAAGCATAAACAAGCCAAAATTTAAAAAAAAGAATACTAGTAAAAACAAGCATAAACAAGCCAAAATAAAAAAAAAAGAATACTAGTAAAAACAAGCATAAACAAGCCAAAATTTTAAAAAAAGAATACTAGTAAAAACAAGCATAAACAAGCCAAAATTTTAAAAAAAGATTACTAGTAACAACAAGCATGAACAAGCCAAAAATGATAAACAAAATAAAAGACAACCATAAGGAAAAAAAGTTACGTTATGATTCTAAAAAAAAAAAAAACAAGCCAGATGTACTAACAAGGTTGACACGACTTTTATTGCAGAGTTTTCTAAATGCCACAAAAGCACAATTACATTAAAAAAATAATCTATTCCCCCCCCCCACAAAAAAAAAAAAAAAAAAAAAAAAAAAAAAAAAAAAAAAACATAGTTCAATCACAGTGATGTATGCCTCATCATTATCAATCCTTTCACCGTTGTGGTCGTTGGGAGAGGGAATGGACACATCAGCAGTCATCTTTCTCCACTTTTGCCTATCTTGAGCTTTGTCCAATATTCTACTATTACCTAAATCACTATATTTAGCGGTATATTTCGTCTCAAACAGAATATTTTTTAGACCATGGTGTCGGCAACATTTTTTATAATAGTGTGCCAAAGTAGGATTTCTAATTTATTCAGAGCGTGGAACATTCTAAAAGTCATCCTGATCTGATCTGGCAATCGTTTAGGAAAAAAAAAGAGAATTGCATTTATTTTTTTTTAGGTTTTTCGCGCGCCATTGAAAAATTACTCTGCGTGCCAAGTCTAGCATGCGTGCCGAAGGTTTGCCGATTCCTAGACATGACTATAAATTATAATTAGTGTATGGAAATTCATACAAGTTTTGGGTTACTCTGTGGCTAATATAGGCGTTCGATGGATCATGGAATAAAATTATAAAAAATAACCGAGTCACACAGTAAATAAAGGAAATGATGTTTTACGAAACGCTGGCATAGGAGTTTATATTATTGCGCAACGCACGCCTACTGTTTAGTTTAAAGCTATGACACCGGCCAGCTCTATTTATAGCTCAATCACATGCCTATGACGTCATGTCACCCTTCTATGCGTCTCCGTGCACTAAGTAAATAGTCACACACTTTTCTATTAATAGAGCATTAGCCAATGCGATTACAAGATAGATAGATGGCCTTTTTAAAAAAAGTGAATAAAAAGGGTAACAATTTTTCATCAACAAACACAGTATAGGTTACTTAATTCTGGCTTTTATTTAAACAAATATCAATTGCATAATAGAAGATACTACTTTCGAGCTTATAGCAAGTGTTAAATTTGAACCAACGGATACTTTACTCAATCGATAAAGCCCTGATAGAGCCTCCGTGTGCTAGAGTTGAGATATTTATAAAAACGTTTCACGGAAAATAAAGGCGAAAGAACTACACAGAGAAGTTAATTAACTTTGAGAAGGACACTTCGAACCGAAGATTTTATTTCCTCAACAATCCGACAGAATGAGTGGCTATCCATGTATGTATAAACATTGATTTCATCACTTTAATTACTTAATGACATTTTTGTATGTTATAATATATCATTCTAATATTGTTAAATAAACAACAACTTTACTATAAGTATGTTTATAATGTGTAAATTGTTATTGTTAATGTTAATGGTGTTGATATTATTTAGTCAATCAATATCGATTGACTGATCATTCGCTTCGAACTAAAATGTAAACGTTTCAAATCTAAACTAACTGTTCAATTAGTTGTTTTCATGTAATATTTCTTTAAAATTTGTATTTGTAAATAGGCATCACTTTAAAAGCGTCAATCGTGATGAACAATATAAACTTCTGATCTACAAAAGAAACTTCTGATCCGCAATATAGGCCTATAATTATGATATACAATACATGCCTATAGTATAGACCTGCAATTATAAAGTTTGATCAACAAAATATATTTCTTATCTACAATATAAAGTTCTTGAGAGTCTCACAATAACGGACGTAGGGCTCCTTCCAGCTGGGTGTGGCACATTTAGGAGTGCAAGTATTTCGCTAGGAAACCGTAGGAACACTCACATTTGCATAGCCTACGTACTACCCCCCCCCCCCCCCCCCGGGGATAATAAACGACGCAGCATGGCATCGTATTCTTGTAACATTGCCCTGACGGTCAAAGACCCAAGGCCAAGGTATGGTAGGCCATTTGCCCCGGTTAATAAACGGGAGCAATGGCCTTTCAGGCCGTTTTTGTTTTTTTTCCCAGGCTTGTTATACACATTTTTTCGCACCTCCCCTTCTCCCTAGAAGCCAATTGAGCTCGTGGACCCGTACATATAAAACTCGAGGCGCTACGGGTGTTGCTTCCTCCCCCCTACTTCCATGTGTTAGCTGACGCACAATATAAAGTTAACGAGGCTACAAAGATTAATACACTTACCACTTTTTACGCATGCCACAAGCCTAAGTCGGTCCGTATAGGGAGAACTTTGTGTATGCAAATGAAATAGATAGGCATCTTGAAAGAATACATTTAAAGATAATTTTAAATGCCGTTTAGGGGTTAATAGACATTGCACCAAGAGAAGCAAATCACTCCTCCGACACTTTGGACGTCTGGTGTTGGTGCGCTAACTAACAGCGCCCGCCGTTGCTACTCGAACTCAAGCAGTGACTGCCGAGGAAAAGCGTTGGGCATAAATGGGTCAAAGCAGCCACCAGTAAATGGCTGGACGTCATTCAGGTCAAAACATAGATCGCCTCAGATACATCTTTATTATTAGAGCCTACTTTACCATTGACTATTATTGAGATACTATTGACTAGAGGCCGACCGAAAGCTAATTTTTTGGCTTCGCCGAAAACGAAACAATACCGAAAGTTATAAATTGACTTTCAGCCGAAACCAAATCAGAAACTAAAAATGTAACTACACCTTCGGCCGAAACCGAAATTGCCAACTTCCAATTTTCTACTTCACACAGATTAATTCGCAACAGTTTAACTAAATGAAATTATCGATAAGCAGTGTTATAGATGAAGCACTAGCGCTGCAGTCTGAAATTTGAAAGTTAAAATAGATATTCGGTTGATCACCGAAAGTCAATATCAGTTTCGGCCGAAACCGAAAGCAAACAGAAAGTTTTGGTCGAAACCGAAACTACACCGAAAGAAGCAATGTGCCTACTTTAGGCACCGAAACCGAAGCCGAATTTCGGTCGTCCTCTGCTATTGACCCTATGATCAATATGGTCCGAAGGGTACTTTATTCATACCTATTGTTATAATATAAGGACTTATCAATTGTAGAGATCTAGTTCTTTTACACTTTTTGTTACGTAAATCAAAAAATAATAATTTCTTTTTTTGTTTTTATTTCAGATCCGTATCCAGCTGGCTCTGTCCCTCCACCAGAGAACCGCCCCCCTCTGGCGTACCCGTACCCTTACCCTGCGCCCCCACCGCCCAGTGTGACGTACGTGGTGAACCCTGCGCCCTTCCCTCCACCGCCGCCTACGACCACGATTGTCTACGAGAGTAGACCCCCAATGTTCAGGGTAAGTAAACCCGCCCCCTTCCTATTACATCTAAAAACTAAAAGGATGCCCTAGTGTGCCTTACTTGATCTTGTATATTATCAGTTAGTAAAGTATCTCGTTGGACCAAATTGATCGCCGGGGGCCGTTGACCAGTATATTTGGCCACGGCATACCAGGGGACTGTGTGGCCACCCGCCTTTACTTTACCCCAGGTACCCATCAGAGCTGGGTAGACTCAGGGTCACCCTCCAGACCCGAGAACAAATCATAGATAGCCTTCACCAGGATTTGAGCCCAGGACCTTCGGTACGCCAGTCGAACGCGCTGCCAACCATGCCCAACCTAAAGCTAGCGTAGCCACTTGCAAAAAAACAACAAAAAAAAAAAAAAACGCTAATCAAACCAACAACATTCTATACTATTCACTATAGCGCATATATACATATTTGTCAGTTACTTTGAAATTACTAGGCTGATATGGAGTAGATCAGGGGTCGGCAACCTACGGCATGCATGCCAGACTTGTCACGCGGAGCCCTTTTCAATGGCTTCTGCGTGCCATGTCATTTTTTTTTTTCATTTTCTCTCGCTGATCAGACTCTGAACATAATTTTATTAAAAATAACTACAATTTTTTTACGCATAAAAATAGATCAAAATGCAGCCATTTCATTATTTTGTTTGCCTGTTCTTAAGCGTTCAGTTTCGGCGGATAAAAACTAGTCTTTGCGTCTCCTGTGCGTACATTAAAAGAATGTGCCAACTGGCCCTACTCTATATTTGGTTGGTTTTGTGTGTATTATATTGCAAGCCCAAAAAATTTCGAATACAAGTAATTAGTATCTGCAAACCATTAACTGAATTGCTTTTCGCGATTCCAATAATGTTATTATACAGTATTTCCCTAAATAAAATGTAAAAAAATGCTTTACCCCCAAAATGACCCCCCTCCTCTATAATAAAAAATAAACAACGACCTTGATCGATTTCAGATTTCCGATTTCATATTTAAAATTTATCTCAACAAGAGGATAACCTCCAAATTATTATAATTTCATAATATATGTAGGCCTCTATAGCCCATATAGAAAACTTTTGCAATTATTTAAAATTGTATATATTATGCGGCGATATATCAAGGTATAAGTGCCCATAAAATGGCCGAGAATGATAAAAACGCTGCTGCAATGGTTGGCAAACAGAAAAGATTTGTCAAATTTCTTATAAACCGAAATGGGAGGCCGCTGTTAAGCTTCCATTTCAATATACACCATGAATGTTTGTGTGCAAAGATCTCTACATTAGACTTGCTCTCCGTAATGGAAACTGTTGTTAAAATAGTCAACTTTATAGTTTCCCCCTCTTCGTTGATTCACCGGTACTGCAAATCTTTACTACAAGAAATTGAAAGTTAATATGGAGATCTTCTGTTGTACAGCAGTGTTCGTTTCGTATCTGGAAGCAGTTAAGATGTCTCTTGATGAAACAATATTTTTCATAATTGAACGATCAATAATGCCTTAATGAAACTGATCTTTTTGACAGACATAACGACTCATTCAAATGAGTTGAACTTGCGTTAACAAGGACAGGATCAAACAATTCTTGAACTGTTTGGCTACTCATTTTTAGTGGAAAGCATTTGGATTGAAACTGGACTTATTTATCAGTGATATTAACTGTAAAACACTTAAGTCCTTCCCCAATGTTAAAGCTCTATATACATTACAGGTAGAGGAGCTTAAGAAGAACATTGAAGCACTCAAAGTGGAGTTTTCTGGCAGAATTCTTTTTTTAAATGCAGCAAATTGAATTTAAAACATTTATGGAAAATCAAAATTTATCGAATTGCGAACAAATCTGGAAGAAAGCTGTTTAGAAAGGTCGTCAGCTATTCTTAATCGTTCATTTGTTTGAAAAACGTTCGTTTGTTTTATTTTCATCTATTGGTTCAACTTACTCTTGTAAACAGATTTTCTCATAAAAGATTTTCTCATACAATAAAACTTTTTTAAGCCCACAAGAAAGTCGCCTAACTTTTGAAGCTAAAGCAGGGCTCACATTAATTGATACAAACTAATTGCATTCAAATGTTTTTTTATATTCTTTAAATAAGCACACAAAATAACTCGAGATCAAATTTATTTGTTTTAACTTTTAAAAAACAACAACAGCTTAAGCGTACGTATAGATATACGAGCATTATATTACGTAATTCTTGTAATTATCGCAATATTTGACTAATCTGTATTGACTTTTTTATTTTTTGTTAGTAAAGCGCCTTTTCTTTTTTATCATGCTACATACATTTAATAATTATTAATTAAAAATAATAAATATGGCAGAGGTTGACTATTTGGCTGTTGGCACGCAGAGTGAGGTAGAAATTCTACTTTGGCACGCCGCTATCAAAAGGTTGCCGACCCCTGGAGTAGATGAAACTGAAGGCACAATTTCATGTTAGCGTGTTTATTTCACTCGCATCCAAGTAGTAAGCCATAATCTATGCATTTATTTTGTAGTTTGCCTCCACAATTCCAATAGAATCCCCATTTAGGACCATTTTGGTGTACAGGGCCAGTGAGGCAGAGTTCACCGTTGTTGGTGGCTTCGGTATACATAAAATGGGATCAAATGGGCCAACCGCCTTAACTCCCTCTTTCCCCATCTCTAATGTCTGGCATTCGGACTGGATTCTAATTCAGGAACTTTTGGATACTTTGGCGCTATGCCACGCTGCCCTAGTAGTGGGTTGGGTCAAGGGGATTGTGTTTATCTGTTCGATTCTAACGATCCAGAGCGATAAAAACTGTACATATCGAAAATGAACCGGTCACATTATAAATACTGAATGAACACAGTTGATATTTCATCGGACAGCACACTAATGTTATTAAAGAAACCAATAGCATTGTTATCAGTATATAAGTTTAACTGTTTTTTTTTCTCCTTTGTTTCGTTTTACTACCAGATAAATAATCACATAATAGATATAATGGTTGTGATATTTAGCATTGTAACATATGAACTTTGTTCTATAGATAAATTGTTGATAGTGATTAAAAAGTGACACGGAGCTGTCCCCGCTACAGTGAGACCTGAAACAGAAGGTTATTAAGGAAACATGTTTCGTACAGATAGTGTTTTTGTCCATTTCATAGTCTGGGTAGCAGCTTATAGATTTATATTTACTTATATTTAACAAAAGAATAGCCGTTTAAATTTGACGCTGTTTTTTGTTTTTTATCTCTTCAAAACCGATTTTCGGTTTGCTGGTTGGAAGATAATCATTTACTTCAAGTAGTACACAATTTTTTTGCTTCTCATGGAAATATTTATTTAAAAAAAACTATGCAGGATTCGTCAAAAGAATTCATTGAAATGCCTTGAATACAATAATTAGAGGGGTTTTATTCCCAAATTCTAACTATGGCTTGCGAAATGGTAAAAACAATTTCCAAATGTAAAGTTTAAAGCCGGATTTATAGAACCGAAAACCGCTTTTGAAAATAAAAGAACGGTATTAACAGCTCCATTTCAAATATCAAAATGAAAAAAAAAAAAAAAAGTCACGAAATGCATTTCAATTCAAGATTAACAAAGACTGTGTGTTCAGCATGTCTTGTGTTTGAATAATACTTCCTTGTATTCTTCCAGCTCTATTGGTAAGGCCTATATTATGAAACGAAAAATAATGCGTACATCGGAACGGTCGTAACCTAAAAACAATTAGATTTCTGTCAGAGCCATAAAAATAAGGGAACTATTTATCTTCACCCAGATCATAGTCTCTCTTTTTATTTCACTATGATGATTCACATTCACTCTCTTCTAAAGAAAGACTTTAAAAGTAATTACTTCCCCTGCCTATTTCATTTGTTATCAGTTCTAGGCTCTCTATATCTCTTGTTATCAGACGCCATGTACTGGTACACTGGTACATGGAACTGGAAGGACCGTATACCAACGAAATAAGTTTTGTATTGATTTTAACTGACCACGATGGCAGAGCGTTCAGATCGAAGGTCTTGGGATAAGTAGCGTAGCCAGGGGTGGGGGTAGGGATCATGGGGGAGAGGTAGCTCCCCCTACTACCGTTTTCGAAAAAAAAAGGGGGCCTTTTCGGGAAAAAAAATATTTAATAATTTAAACACGCCTTAAAGCACAATTTATACTGTTTCTAATAGTATTTTTTTTAAAATTAAAATTGCATTTCAACAATTTTATTTGTTACAATATGATTAATGAACCTTGTTAGGTCTAGTTAATTTTAGTTTAATTTAACTTTATACGAAGTTTAGGTCACACTCTAGCAGGGGTCGGCAACCTTTTGCTAATGGTGTGCCAAACTAGGATTTCTAAATCATTCATCGTGCCAACAGCTTTAAAGTCAACCTGCTCTATTATACTTGTTTTCTTATAAGACAAGTAGGTAATTTAAATCCGTAGCTAGACAAAGACCAAAAGCAAAGGAACTCTATGGAGAGAATCGTTAAAGCGTTTTAAATTTAATTATTTAAAAAAATTATCTGTATGCGATTATCATCCTTATTATTAGCAATTATACCAAACACAAAATTATATTACCAAACTTTCACATTTATGGTAACTATTTTGTAAATGTTATCATTTAGTTGTCCAGATCTATCAACTGCTAATATGGATTATAATATTTTGTTCTCAGTTTCACTGAGATGTTCTTTATTTATTATTATTTATTCAAGGCAAAAGTCAAAGATTAAGGGGGAATAGGACTGAAAAATGTTATTCAGTTATTACTGGACCAAAATGATTTTTAATTGCATATACATATATATCTTGAGTGGCCTTGATAAAAACATAAGTAATTTTGATGACAGAAATATGGTTGCCATGGTTGCGGCCGCCATTTTGAAAATAAACAAACATTACAAAAGTTATAAAATTTTAAAAAGTATTATAGATATTTTGGTTTTAAAAAGTGTTTTTATGTAGTACAATAACCATTTTAGGTACTAGACATAATTTTAATTGAATGTTGTTAAATGAATTTTTTTAATGAATTTTTTAACTTTAGTATTGAAATTTTGAATAAAATTCATTAACATTTTTTTCTTTTAATACATTTTACAGAAAAACTAATTATAATTTCACCTTGAAAACCTGTCTAGTACCTCTAAGTATAATTTATAAATCCTCATACCAAATTTCATTATGTTATCTCTAATGCTGCTCATTATTTTACAATTATCATAGCACAAACACACACAAAAAAAAACATATTGAGAAAAACGCATTTAAAGGTAAAGAATCAACAAAGAAATTGAGTCGACACAGACACATATCTTTCAAACTCAATATTTCAGTTCAAAACCGTCATTTTTTCAATTATAGTTGATGCTTTTTGATACAATTAGGTTTAACAAGCCATTTTTAACAAAGACTAAACAACTCTATTTTTTTTAAAAATATGCCAAATATGCCCCCCCCCCCCTTTTACTCAATACTGTTTTCTTAAGAGATATTGTCAAGCAAGTTTTTTTGGTACATAGTAATCATACAAACTGGGTAGTTAATGTAATGTTAAAAAATTTGCATATATTATATTAGTAATATAATATTTATATAATTTTCAACTACTTTTTGACAGTTTGGTCATTATAAAGTTATAAATTGTAGACCATATATTTAATCCTTTATAAAATAAAAATATAAAAAAACATAATATTAGAAATATTAGCTGAAATAAAAGTGCCTAATTATCTTCCTTTAATTAAAATAAAGATTCTAAATTTGATTCAATAGTGATGCCAAACAAGTTATGTTTTGTAATATAACACATATTTCTGACTAATTATTATTTCTTTACATAAACTAGTGTAGTGGTATTCATTACAAGATTTAATTATTAGAGGTATAAAATTAATTTACGTTAAACAGTTGTAAGTAAACATTTCATGCATAAATTATTTATCTATTCAACCTTAAGGAGTTTATCTCTTAAACAATTTGGAACATTTCATTAAAGGTTTAAAATTCAACTGGCTACGTTTTCAAATCGCCAATATCCCTACACTTAAAAAAAAAGTATCTACATCTAAGAAAAATTAATTTGAAAGTCTTGAAACTCCGCTTTGAGTGCTACGATGTGCTTGTGAAAAAAACCAAATATCTTAATATATGCCTTTGTAAAGGGGAGTACATATAGTTAAATGTCGCGAAATTTATTTCACTCAATATAAATATTACTGGAACATATTGTTGTTTTTGTTTTCATCAATAATAAAACACCTCTTGGAGGTCTCTCGTGTGCCATTGAAAATCGCTCTGCGTGCCAAGTTTGGCACACGTGCCTTAGGTTGCCAACCTCTGCTCTAGTGGATACCAGGTCATAAGCAGGAACTTAGAGTGGACACGAACGGCCAACCTTTTGTGCCTAATTTTTACGGTGATGTATCAGTGGTGCTTGATACAGCAGAGTTAGTTCTCCGAGCCCCAAAAGAGTACGCTCACTCGCATTCTCAAAAAAAAAACGCTTCTTCACCGGTCCTGTGAACAATTTGGTCCGATGAGTACTTTACTTTTTACCTGGCATTTGTTAATGAAAAGTAGAGGCCTCTGGACATTTTGCTAGACTGAAATAGTGCTGACAACACAATCCCCTTGCAAGCATGTTTTACGCATTGACTTTAATCATGATAATTACTGTAATGTTTACTTTTTTTTATCTATTGCAGCCTGGACCTGGTCTAGGATTCGGCCTCGGCATTGGCGCCGGAATGGCACTCGCAGAGATGGGCCACCACCACCACCACAACTTCCCGCCACATCACCACTTTGGGCACCATCACAATCACCACCATCATCACTAAATCACAAATTTGGCACAAAATCGATTGATTGGCGGCACAGCAGATGCAGAGGACCCGCACAAACCCCACACCGATGTTGACCTGATATTATAACTCTGAACTTATGCTATGTCATTTCTTATCTTGTCTGTGTATGTATGTGTGTGTATGCGATTATGTGTGTTTTTCATTATTTGTTTGAACATACTGTAGTAGCCTACAATCCAAACACATATAGTCGATATGAACCAAATGCTAAAATGTTTCTCTCTATCTGATTGGGATGCTTTTCCTAGTACAAAGGCTCTACGCACCAACGGCTTCTATAGATATATAGCTATCTTCATGCTACATGTTTCTTGAAAAGCAAACTATGCATCTTGTATGTTTTGTAACGTGAATGCTTAGCATCTTGTAGTATGCAACAGTGATAAATATCCCCGTAATATTTTTATGTCGTCAAATTCTTAGCAGTAAGGATAATTGAATTTATTCTTCTTTCTTAAAAACCATCCTTACGGAACCAAATTTTACCAAACAAAAATTTAATACCATACTTTTCAAACTTTCAAGTTCCTGCTCCACTTTCTAGGAAATCAGTAAGCTCCAAGTAATTGCAAATTCTAATTTCTAACATGAATTCTTGGAAATATCCAAGGCTGTAATATACACGATATATATTTATTATAGTCATATATATGCACTAGCCTATATATATGAAAAACCAACTTTTGTATCAATGCAAATTGGCATTATTCAGACTTGTTTTTTTTTTTTACAGAAAATCTATGCAACTAATCCTTAAAAAAACTGATTAGATCTCTTTTGTGTTTATCTTTAAACTGCTTGTTTATTTCAAAACTATTCAAAGCATCAGACTACAAAGTCCTGGCCCTCGTCAATAGGCTCGTGCGGTTGACTTTATTACGGCCGCTCCTTAAAAAAACTAAGTTTAAAACATGCTTATCTAACAGTTCAACACACAATTGATATCAGCACTTGGGCTAGTTGTTATATTACATACCTTGCCTGCCTGTTTGTGTGTCACGGCAGTGTGACTGTTGCCTGCTATCTTACAAATATTTCAAGGCTAGACAAAATAAATGGTAAAAAAAATGACTTGCATGTGTGGTGTTTAGAATGTTCGTTTGTTTGTTAGTTCGGTTTTTTGGTATATTTTGAACGTTATCAATCTCCCCTTTGTCTGAGAGAAGAGCAACAGGACATTCTGAACTGTATAAACCTGCATAATTGCATGTATGCATAATAGTGTAATGCAATAGCCCTATACAATTGATTAAATGTAGAAAACTGTACAATTCTTTATAATTGAGTAACAAGGTAGCGCCAATAGGATTATATACATTTATAGTAGGCTAATAGTCTCTGTAACGTTGAATGAATGCTGTATAGCCGTAAAGAGCTAATAGGACTATATATATAAATATATATATATATATGTCTCTGTAGAAGGCTAACGGTGCATATGCAATTAATCAGCAATCAAATGAATGAATGTTTAATTTGAGAATCGTATTTCCCCTCCACCCCCCACCCACCCCATTAAAGGATATTATATTTATAATGTGTACACCTCAATCAAATGACTTTGAAATAAACAACTATAACAGTTAAAATTTCAATAACACAGATCATTTTCTTTATGTTTTTTATTCATCAATATTCTTTACGTTTTATGAAATTACTGCTCAATAAAAAAAAAAGAATTATGTAGAATTTCGCCTTTACGTTCTTTCTCTCACCTCCATACATTACCCATCTTTAATAGACCCCCCCCCCCCCCGCCTTAGCCCGGCTTCTGTTACATTGGATATGTTTTAGTGTACTAATTAATAAATCTTCGCAACGATATCGAAAAAATGAGGTCAAGTCTACAATAAAATATATATTAACGTTTTATGGAAGACATTTTGAGAACCCTTATTTATATCACCCTCCTTCGAATACGGATCTAACAGGCTATTTGATACTGCATACGTAAACAGGTTTAAATTTCCTAGAAAAAGCGGCAGTGGTATGTATGCACCTAAAGCAGGGATCCCCAAAGCGTGACTCTTGTCGCCCTTCCCCACCCCTCTTCATTTGTTACTCTTGTCTATTGAAACCTTCATGAACATTGGAAAGATATAGGCCTAAATAAAAAATAAGTATTAATAAAAAAAACTAAAAAAAACAAAAAACTTAGGCCTACAGTCTAGTAACCTAGAAAACTGTGAAGGCCGAAGCACTGGTTCGAGAAATCCCCATAAAAACGTCACAGCTGTAAGGCTTAATATTTTCAAGGTTATCTTTTATAGTTAAAACCAATCAACAGTAGTTTTTTGGGTTGTTTTTTTATTTAAATTAGAACAAGTACAGCCGCAGTGAGATTAATGAACAATTCATATTAATGCTTTTAAGAGTGTCAATTAAGCATATATAGGCCTATATATTCACCGTGTAAAAAAACAAACAAATTTAAATTGTGCAGACTCATTTGGTTTTATTGTGAGAAGCTAGGCTCCAGCTCTTCTCTGTTTACATTTTTCTCTCAACCCATAGCACAGCTCCATATTCTTCTTCTTCTATTGGCCAGTCTGCAGAGCAGTTTGCTCTCTTGCAGCCAATGCCAGCCACACTGGTATTGTTATTCTGGGTTTTTCTTTGTGGCTTATTTTTTTTCAAACCTCGCAGTTCGTGGGAGTTTTCGGCTCTGCGCCCAGCACCTGCAAGTGGTAGGCCCTTTTCCGAAATGGGCTACATCGAGTCAGGGCTGAGTTGTGCTGAGATGGTGCTGGCCTATGGTCCATTTTCCGGCAACCACAGAGCTCTCCAAATGGTTATGACACTCACTTGTGCCAATATATAAGATTATCTGTGGAACCTACATAACAGAATAAATAAAAACCAATACATGTCCTAATTTTTAAATAGAAAGGAAGAGAACATCAGTGTACATGTCTTATACGTTTCATAAGGGGCACACAACTGGGGAAAAGTTTGGCATCCGCTGAACCTAAAAGAATGTGTGTGGTTTTTTTTTTTCAATTGCTTCCCTTGTGTGGGTACACCAGTACACCATAATACCGATAAGATAACCCGATCCTTGTGCGGGGCTTATTGCCTTCACACTTTAAACACTAATAAAACTGAATCTTCTCAAAGGATTGTTAGTGCTGGGTTAATAAACCAATACCCGAATGTTAAGTTTTTTTTATATTTTGGTCACAACCCGAGTTCCCCCTCCCCCCTTAGTTTACACTGTTGAAACCGTTCGGGAAATCCCACTACATCTCTCGCCGCACAACCTTTTCACACGTCCTGGGCATTACAAAAATAAACTGAATCTGATCCTCTCTCAGAATCTACGCCACTGGGAAAACATCTCAACTATCCGGTCTTCCTTGGGAACAATATACCTATGTATAAGATATTCGTTTCTTTTATGTATAGATGGCATCCGGGCGTGAAAAATTGCTTCAATACACAAATATTTTCTTTCTGTAGTGTTACAAGGAAGAAAATGAATCCCAGCAATTTCTTAATATGTGTGTGTGTGTATCTGTGTGTGTGTATCTGTGTGTGTGTATCTGTGTGTGTGTATCTGTGTGTGTGTATCTGTGTGTGTGTGTGTGTATGTATCTGTGTGTGGTTTAAAAACAAAACCTTATGATTCATAAAAAGGAGCTTTTACAAATGTAATAAGAATATAAAACTAAAATGTTATCTCACTTTAGCTAGGCCTATACTAGAATATGCACGATATGTATGGGACATATCAACTAAAGAAAACATTGACAAAAATTAGAACAGCTTCAGAAAAGAGCTGCAAGGTTTCTAACTAGCGAATATTCAAAAATATTCAAAGAGTAACACCAATAGTCAAATCGCTAAACCTAGAAACACTAGAGGACAGAAGGGCAAAGCGTAAAGTAGTAATAATACACAAGGCATTAAACTCTAATTTAGAAATACAACACAATAACAACCTTTAACAATATGTTACGATGCTCAGATAAACATAAAGACAAAAACACTTTCATTAACCCGTATGCGAGAACAAATGCATATAAGTAGACCTACTCTTTCTTCCCGAGTGGCATTCGGGCATTGCATGGGTTGCCTGAAAAAAAACAGGAAAACCAGTAACTTAACATCATTTAAAACATTAGTAAAGATGCAAGACTAGACTCGGACCACGGATGAGCGTAGGACGCAAAACTCTCCTTTATATAAAGAAGGAGCGTCTGTTATGTATAAGATAAGAAGATAAAAGAAAAATATGGATTCTGAGAAAAAAACTCGATAAGCATACTACTCTTGTAAACACTGCAGACTTATTTCCCTTTGCTCTTAAAAAAAAACATACAGCATTTCTTCAAAAATTATCTTCATGTTTTCATATTTTTTCTCTGAAATGTCAGATAAGTTCGTATTTCTCAGGCCCATCCCCTCATTAATCTGTGTCAAATTTTCTAGCTTATAGGATTAGATTTATCTATCCTTATTTTGGTAGAGATATGTTGTTACACGTGTCGGCTAATAAAAGAACAAATATATTAATTTAAAATATTTTGTTTGGTAATTGAAAAAAAATTGTAGTAAAAATGTTGCATGATTTAACAAAATGGCTAACAATTGTAGCCGGTTTAATTTACTTCTTATAACTTACTTTTATCGTATCAGTACTAAGGTTGTTGTACATAAGGTTGTTTATTTAAATGTGGTCGTTGGTATATATGGTTGTTGGTATATAAGGCTGTTTTTATATAAGGTTGTTGTTATATAAGTTGTTGGTAAATGCGGTTGTTGGTACATAATTTTGTTGGTTGGTGAGATTGTTGATATATCAGATACTTGCTAGATCAGGTTGTTGGCATATAAGGTTGTGTCTAGGTCCTCCGTTTTTTTTTTTTGTGAAATTGTTCTTGTATTATTTACATACCTTCCATTCGTTCCTATAGAAGACAAAAATATCATCACATTGTAACTCGTAACGCGTCTTTGTGGTTTTAGTCTAATCTTTCGTAACGTCCTTGTGAGCTTATTGAATAATAGAGAGCCAGTAAACCAAAACATGTTGGCATTCAATAAGCTGTTTGGGTTTAATTTGGCTTGCTGATAAAACGCCTTAGGAAAAGCCTTTTAATTATCCTTCACTGATTGCAAGTCAATAAGGCGTAATGCGGTGGCACCAATTGTAGGACTTAGCTCTTCTAATTCAAAGGCGTTTTTTTAAATAAAATACTAAAATATTTGAGATCCATACAATAGACTAAAAAAAAATGCATGTCTGTGTCAGTCTAAAGGCTAGAATGGTCTAGACCATAGGTTCTCAACCTTTTTCGGCTCACCGCCCCCTTTTACATTTTTTTTCCGCTCACCGCCCCCCAACTTAATTTTATCTGAAACATTTGTTAATTAAAGGGAGATAATTAACCCTTTTCATTTGAGGTAATATTTCAATTTGTTTTTCTTTTATAAAAAACTGAATGGCTTGCATTTATAACTTTAAAATGATATGATAGAACTGTAAAAATTATTTGAAAATTGTATAAATATTATATGACTAAAGAATTTATATGAATATTTTCAAGCATTTTAATAACTACCCAGTTTGTATCATTACTACGTATCTATACCGCTCAGTTATTGTGGTTACCTCTTTTCAAATAATTCAAACGCATTAAAGGACGTCTCGGTAAAACGAGTAAAATTGTAATATTAGCCGATGTTAAGGCGACAGTCCGGTGAACCAACCATAAGACGAGACGGCCGCATAACATATTTGCCAAGTACTAACCCCTACTTCATCGAAAAGTCATTGCGATTCTTATTTGTTCAATAATATGTATGCCAACTGTTGGGGGATATCAGATATTTAGTAGCACTTGCGTTTACATCATATTTCATCCAAAAACTAATCGATTCAAATAGCTGAGTTGTTGAAATTATAGCAGGTACGTTTGTACCGCCCACTTGCCCTTCATCGCCCCCCAATCGCCCCCGGGAATGTTATCGCCCCCCTAAAGCTTCTCATCGCCCCCTGGGGGGCGATATCGCCCCCGTTGAGAACCTATGGTCTAGACTTATAGAGATCAGAGCAACATTTTGACTTGCTAGGATTGTAACAATAGACATATTTTCAAGCAATTTTTTTTTCATATATATAATACAAGCTATATTGCCCGGCGTTGCCCGTAGATAAAAAAAACAATTACACACGCATAGCCTACAGCTACAAATAAGATTAATAAAAAAAAATAAACTGCAATGAACAAAAACTATTAATAATTGTACAAATATAATCATTAATTAATTATTGACTGAAAAAATTTAGGAAAGTAATTTAAAATAAATATTGTAATCTGGTTGAAAAAAAGGCATGTCTTTTAATTTAAAACAAAGTTTGGACTATCACTGGCTGTGAGTCGAACGCCCGTCTCTCGCATGTCTAAAATATAATTATTAGATTTTATTTACTGAAAACAGTTTAGAAAAGATTTAAATCCTGAAATTCTTTACAATCTTTAAAAAAAAAATTAAACAAATGGAAATTTTAAAAATTAGCCTACCTATTAACCCTTCCCGTACCGACCTTCTTCTATCTATGCTGCCTTCAGTTCCTCTATATACGCGCCCGGGACTGTAAGGGTTAAATTAGCTATTAGAGAAAAGGAGCGAAAAAAAAGTATTATCAGTGGCGAAAATAATCCAAGTCACCCGCATGGCAGTTCAAGGCCGCTAACCACTCAGCTAGAGAAACCACATGCAAAAAGCGAGATTGCAAAAGTAAAATATGAGACATTAAGGTCAGGTGTATTTACATTTACCAATGGGAATCGGATTAGACAGAAACATTGTACATTATATTTATATAAATATAATAGTAGGACTATAGATGTAGAGAGATTTATATGCAAAGAGCTGTTATCACGCTAATCATGATTGATATTGGCGCCGATTAAAACCCACGATCAAGCCTTCAGAATTCAAGTTTGAAACAGTTTCGCTAATTCATTATTACAAGGTTTCGTCAATCTTTTGATAATAGTGTGCCAAATTATGATTTGTAAATCAGTCAGCGCGTGCTAACAGCGTGAAAAAGTCAACCCGCTCTACCATAATTTTATTTTAATTTTATAAGACAATTTATTTTAGCGTGACCAATGCAAAAATAAGAGGCGCTTTACAAAGAAACTATGCAGACGTCAACAGAAAACTGTTAGATAAGATAAGATTACTTTATTGATACAAATAAATGGAAATTTGACTTGATTACATAAATTCAGTCATTCAGTATAATTAAAACAATATTAAAGAACCATTTGTACTCAAGTACAATGGACATTCACGCACACTATCATACCATTAATCATATAAGAAAAAGTATCATTTAGGAGTCAGCTATTGTATTTTCTGGCTGACTGATGATTCTTTTGAAAGATTCTCATTGATAATGGAACAAAAGAGTTCCTAAATCTCTCTGTTCTTGCCCTTATTGAAAGCAGCCGATACTTCAAGATCAGGGTACCTGAGAATTGGACATGCGGGTAGGCCTTACTAGGATTTTCTCAGGAATCGGGATCACGATTTTACGCGGTTCCAGTTCCGTTTGCAAGATCCTAAAATTTTCAACAAAACTTTTACAACGCGACTAAAAACCACTTGCCTAATAAAAGTTTATTTATAAATTAAAATTGGTTAAATCCTAACAGTCAATTCAGATATATTTGCGTTGCCAATTAAAATGTTGATTTTTTTTAAATTTCCACATTGAAAATAAGAGTAACGTGAAAAATAAGTTGAAGAAAATATTTAACAGGTTTTGTATAATATTATACAAAATTAACGTGTTTGTGATTATCACTTTTTTTTAATTATGTTGTGTTTTGTTGTTGTTGTTGTTTTTGCATTAAATGTTACTTTCTTATTTATGGTGAAACAATTTAAATTTAATTGTCGAAATTTCATTCTAAAAAACGATAGATTAATAATATTTTGATCTCAGTTCGAACTGAAATTCCCTCGAATATTCATTAATACGCTGTAATTGACAAGTCTTAACCATAATGCATGCGTGGTGAACCTAAAAGGTCGATGCATTCCAACGCTTTCCAATTCGTTAATTTACTAACAAAACATGCCTCCTCTGAGCTGCATTCCTGGTTATTCTGCAAGTAACAAAAGGTGTAGCGGACACAATCATTTCCAAAAGATGTTACCGAAAGAAAAACAATTGATTTTGAACGTCAAATGTGAAGAATCACTTATTTTATATGTAAGATATTTTTAAAATTAAATTAACCGGAAGTAAACCGGAAGTACATGTATGCATTTGACACCTGATCTATATAGCTTAGTGCAAGGGGTCGGGAACCTTTTTATCTTAGAGAGCCATGGATACCACATATTTTGAAAAGTAATTCTGTGAGAGCCATACATTATGTTTAAAACTAAAAATTCAAGTGTGCATTTTTTAAAATTTCAACACTAAAAGTACAATAATTATGTCTCTGAATTCTTCTGATGCTGAGCTGCAGTAGGCTAGACTTTAGCTCATTTGTAGAATGAAATATTGATATGCAAATATGTAGATCAAAAAGTCTAAAAAAACATTTTTTTAATAATGGAACATTTGTCTGCGAGCCAGATACAACCATCAAAAGAGCCACATCTGGCTCGCCAGCCATGGGTTCCCGACCCCTGGCTTAGTGTATGCTAGTTTTAAACTAAACATGTATAATTAACTCAACACGACTAACACGTCGACTATCAGTGAGTATCTTTCAAAAGAATCATCAGTCAGCCAGAAAATACAATAGCTGACTCCAAAATGATACTTTTTCTTGATAAATGGTATGATAGTGTGCGCGAATGTCTATTGTGCTTGAGTACAAATGGTTCTTTAATATTGTTTTAAGTATGCTGAAAGACGGAATTTATGTAATCAAGTCAAATTTGTCTGCACTAATAATGTTAAGTGAAGTGTTGTTGAATATTTATAACATCTAAGTAGATAATGTACTGTTTATAAATGTACATATACATTTGATAATCATATAATATTTATATATTGTTCAATTATTGTTTACTAGTTCGTTCATTTAAAAATTATAAATTGTAAAAAGAAAAAAAATATCTTAATTCAAAGAAAACGGCTTAATTACCTCCCTTTAATTAAAAAATTTAAGTTTCCCAATTTGATTCTAGTGATGTAAGTTATGTTTTGAATTTTTTTGTATATATTATTATTTCTTTATACAAATCAAGTATTATGTTATTCATTTCAATTTGTAATTAGAGGTAGGCCTATAGATCTACAAATATTTTACATAAAACAGTTGTAAATTAATATTTTTTTGTATGGTTTCAATCGATCAAGGAATTATTTTTTTGGAAAACATTAATGATTACAACCATTACGTTATAAAATACTAGTATTTAGGCATTATATGTATATCTTTCAATAATAAAACCATTATATTTATTATAGGATTTATTATATTTATATTTAATTAATGAAATTGATCACAAAAACTCATTGGGATATAATTAGTCTGTATCAATTAATGTGCGCTTTCTCCTTGACACGGGACACGCGGCCGAGCGGCAGTGCGTTCGGCTAGCATACCGAAGGTCCTAGGTTCGAATCCTGTTGAAGACTAGGATTTTTTATCGGGTCTGAAGGGTGTCCCTAAGTCTATCCAGCTCTGATGGATACCTGACATTAGTTGGGGCAAAGTAAAAGCGGCTGTGCATAGTTCTGGCCACAAGATCACATAGTATGCCGTGGCCACAGAAACTGGTGAGTGCTGGGGGATACGTTTTACCCTTGAAGGTTCCTTGCCAATTATTCAACGGCGTGTACAATGTGCCCTAATTTTGTCAGTTCTCATTGGTCAAGTGTAGGCGACCTCTGTCTAGGCTAAAAACAGGTTTCATCTGAGATAAAAATCTGTTCATAAATGAACCAAACGCTAAACGTAAAGCGAATGCCCAGCAGCTGAGAATAACTGATGGCCAGTGCCCTCACATGGGGGAGGGCATAGTGGGGCATATGCCCGGGGGCGGCACTTCAAGGTGGGCGGCACATTTAGCCTAAGTTCATACCAGAAATTTTAGGAGAGTTGAAGGGGAAATAAAATTTGAAACACAAATTGTAAACAAAAGGAATAATGAATAAATATAGATTTGTAGAAGTTGACTTCTTATTTAATTCTCAACGGGGGCGTTAGCGCCCCTAGGGGGCGGTGAGAAGCTCTGGGGGGGGGGGCGCTGATGTTCCCGGGAACAGTAGGGAGCGGTGAAGGGCCAGTAGGTGGTAAGAAAGTAGCTTACTTGAAATAGATTCAACCCCACTGAATTTTTAATTACCAAAATTAAGATATGCTTCATTTATAAGAAGGGTAATCTTGAGCTTTGACAAAGGCTTTATGACTTATGTTTAACGATGAGATCTTTGCACACACACACAAAAAACAACAACAAACTTGTCCTGAACTTTTGCACTAGACGTCCAGCGTGATTTTCATGAACTTTTGCACTAGACGTCCAGTGTGATTTTCATGAACTTTTGCACTAGACGTCCAGCGTGATTTTCATGAACTTTTGCACTAGACGTCCAGCGAGATTTTCATGAACTTTTGCACTAGACGTCCAGCGTGATTTTCATGAACTTTGACAGTCGACGTCCAGCGTGATTTTCATGAACTTTTGCACTAGACGTCCAGCGTTATTTTCATGAACTTTTGCACTAGACGTCCAGCGAGATTTTCATGAACTTTTGCACTAGACGTCCAGCGTGATTTTCATGAACTTTGACAGTCGACGTCCAGCGTGATTTTCATGAACTTTGACACTCGACGTCATGCGTGATTTTCATGAACTTTGACAGTCGACGTCCAGCGTGATTTTCATGAACTTTGACACTCGACGTCCAGCGTGATTTTCATGAACTTTGACACTCGACGTCCAGCGTGATTTTCGTGAACTTTTGCACTAGACGTCCAGCGTTATTTTCATGAACTTTTGCACTAGACGTCCAGCGTGATTTTCATGAACTTTTGCACTAGACGACCAGCGTGATTTTCATGAACTTTGACACTCGAAGTCGTCCACGCGTTTCCTAAGTTGCCGAACCCTGCATCATTAATATTTGTAAAAATAAATGATCACTTCTAATATTGGAAAAACAGAAAGCAGGAAAAAGGGGGGACTTCAAAAATTATAAGTAACATTAACCCCATTATGGAATTCATTTCTAAAAGTACAAGATTTGAAAAAATGTTTCCTTCTCGGTCGGGCTAAGATTGCTCTAACCAACAACCAAAGCGGATTAAAGGGGCGTAGTACCCGAAAACTTTTTCCCGAGGTCTTAAACCTTTGAGAACGCTTGAGATCTAATAACAACGGTTTTCTGTATAACATCCCTCTAGTTTAGATTTTGCCGTGGGGAGACTAATGACATATCATCTATAAATACAGCACTATAATTTGCATGACGTTGAGGACTGCGAGTCCCACATTGTTCGGTTGCTGAAATCATTTAAATAAAAAATATACTCAGACCGTATCTTATAATTTACAGACATTCCTGTTATACAACGAATAGTATTTTTTTATTTTCAGTGGTTTAATCTGGTCATGCAATTCGGTAAAATATTTTTGTATGATTTTTTAAAAAGTTTTTTTACTAGCTCAAGAAACCCATTCCATTCCTTAGAGTGCCATGTATTAGAAAACGAATATGAATGTATCGATTGAATACGGTGAGTTGAAAGCCTATCTACACACACACAAAAAGTAATGAGAAAGAAACAAAAAAAACGTCTTTTGCAGGTAGACGGCAAGATCTTCTTAACTCATGGTTTTGGTACCCAACATCACTGCTTAAGAGCCACTGCCTTAAAAAAAAACAAGAATGATATCCCATAATCTCAGCTCAACTACGAGGAAGTAAAAATGTATTCTGTAAATGATGACCTACATAATATACAAGCACGAACGTTCCGCTCTGGGTCGGTTGTTGATTGAAAGAGACTTCTAAATAATTCTTTTTTTTTTTTTTTTTGGGGGGGGGGTCACCCATTTAATTTTTTTGCGTTTTGTTGCCTAGTGCCGGGGGGGGGGGGTGTAAACGCTCCTGTGTTAATGTACCGTTACTGAGAGAACTGACAAGTTTTTTTTTGACACTCCTGTATAATTAACAATAATATATTGATTGTGGGTGTATGATCCCATTGCATTATAATAACATCAACAAAATGGTGTCTCTGTAGAATAACGGAAGATGGAGTTAGGAAAACTTCCAGTCTGGGAGAGAATATTGAGGATAATGCTGTTTCTCTTTCATCCTAAACCCTCTCTAACTCTCTCCTTCTCTATATTCATCTCACCATCTCTCTCTCTCTCTCTTTATATATATATATCTCATACACACACTCTCTCTCTCTCTCTCTTTGTCTCTCTGTCTCTATCGCTCTATCTTTATCTCAACCACTATCTCTCTCTCTTTGTCTCTCTAGCTCACCCATTCTTTCTCTCTCTAGCTCAACCACTCTCTCTCTAGCTCACCCATTCTCTCTCCCTGTCTCTCTCTCTATCTCACCCACTCTCTCTCTGTCTTTCTCTCTCTCTCTAACTCACCCACTCTCTCCCTGTCTCTCTCTCTATCTCACCCACTCTCTCTCTGTCTTTCTCTCTCTCTCTCTCTAACTCACCCACTCTCTCCCTGTCTCTCTCTCTAGCTCACCCATTCTCTCTCACTGTCTCTCTCCCTCTCTATCTCTCCCTCTCTGTTTCTCTCTCTATATCCCACCCACTCTCTCTCTGTCTCTCTATCTCTATCTCACCCACTCTCTCTATCTCTATTTCACCCACTCTCTCTCTCTCTCTGTCTCTCTATCTCTAGCTCACCCACTCAATTATATCAATTATTCAATCTATCTAGCTATCAATCTATTAATTTTTCTTTCAATCTATAACCTATCAATTTATTACGTATTTCTCTGTTTACTATCTAATATTTTTTGTCAATCTATTATATCTATATCTTTATCTAGCCTATGTATATAAGCATAGGCCTATCTTTCAATCTATATATCCAATATTTAACTTTAGGCCTACATATGTTAGCGTATAGGCCTACCAGTTAGGCAGTTAGGCTATAATACATTTTGTCAAATATAGTTGTGTTTTTTTTTCCCCATTTATCGCTCTAATAGCGGTATCCCCAAAATCCATTAAAAACTCATCCAAATTCAGCTTTTCAAAGGACTCTGATATTTCTTCACTTATGACGACCATCCAATGTCAAGCCGTTAAAAAAAAACACTATTAGCACGTTCTTCACGCTCTGCTGCGTTATAAGTCCTGAATGTTGACAACGGCATAAGACCTTCATAAACTATTCAACCGCTAACCCTTGCCAGGGTACTTGACGTACGCGCTATAATAAACCACCCTACCCCACCCTACCCACCTCATACACCCTACTCCCCCCCTCCCCTTCTAACAGGAGACGAAAAAAAAAAAGTTGTTTATAAAAATGTACACTTGTGACCAAGCCCGACCCTTTCCCCTTGCAAGATCTACCTGTCGCCAGATCTACCTGTAGAGGTTACGTGTGCAGGCTGCGAAGACAGGTGATTCGAATACACACACACACACACACACAAAAGGGATAGGCACAAAGAAAAGGAGAGAGAGAGAGGGGGAGAGCAAGAGAGAGAGAGAAGGGTGTACGGGAATTCAATATACCAGTGTTTCTAGAGTGATACAGAGAGCCTCCCTATTCCTGATAACTAGCTAAAGTACAGTTAACGCTGAATGTGGAGTTATACGTTTCTGCTTCTGTTACAGTTTAAACCTGGTCTCTTGGTTAAAGTCGCTATGACCTGCTGTTTTTTTCCAGTTCTAGGCTACGCAGTGTTTGATACATGTAGATCTAGACTATTGTTATTGTTGTCGATGCATTTTTAATTCAAAAACAGTTGGAGTTATTTCCTTTGGGATGATTTTAAAACGCTACACAAGACAGGCTGGAAAAGTGTAGTGTCTTTTCAAGTCCTGGTAGGTAATTACGCTTTGCACTTAAAACGACTTGTATAGAATGCAAATACATTTAACAGTTTTCATTACTAGAATGTAGCACAGGATTGGTGAATGACTTTTTATTCATTCATTGGGTCTTCTAAGTATGGATGACCCCGTTTTTTATATTAGTACTGCATGGGTTAATTAATTAACTGATGTGACACAATAGATTTCATACATATGTTTGGAGCTAGTATCACAGCTGGTCTGAGGCTAGTGGGATGGAAGAGTTAAGATTTTACGTATATGGTATAGATAGCCTACAGATGTTCATAGATAAAATATTGACATTATACAGAATGTAGGCCTACTAGAAATGCAAAGGTGTAGGCTATGTGTAGTAGGCCTATAGATGTACTATAGATAAAATCGAATAGTAATATTCTAATGTATATGTTATATATATCAAATTTAGATATAGGGCCTAATAATGATAATAATATAGACCTAATTATCAAAGAAAGCTATATGTATTGTTTACATAATCCAAAGGAAAAAGATTAAACAGATAGGCACATATAACATAATTGTAATATAAATAGATAGACTTTCAGCATAATATGAAGGTTCAGGTGTTATAACATCTAAACTAAATAGCATCCACACAGGTGTAGGCCTAGTGTATTATGTGAGTATAGTATATGCATATTGCATAATACATATAAATATGTATTATACTATATATATATATATATAATAAAGCAGACCTATATATATATTATATTATATATATATATATATTATATTATTATTATTATATATATATATATATTATATATATACATTTATATATATATATAGGGCCTATATATATATATATACATAAGCCTGTAGAATTGTATAGATCAAATATATACTTGCTTCAAAGAATAATGAATAAAAACATCAATTGATTCAACTCAACAAATTATAACGAATTATGCTACCCATGCAAACACCACACCAACAGCTACATAAACAAAATCAATTTAAAAAAAAAAAAAAAGCAATTTGAAACTAATCTAGATCACTGTTCTTTTCTGTCTAGTTCGCTTCTTTGTGTAAATAATCAATTTTGTAACAATTCACCAGTTTACAATTCCTACGCATTTATCTTATAAGTGTGCAGACGTCCATTCTAGAAAGAAAATGATTAGGCCTACCATTGCAGTGGTAGAATCGGTCTTGTCATGTTGAAAGTCTGGTGTACTAACCGTAGGGCCAGACAGAAACAGCTGTTTGTTTGTTGTTGTTTTTTTTTTTTTGTTTTTTTTTTGTTTTTTTCAATTGGCCTATCTCAAGCATGCTTATTTTTCTTTTCGTCTTTCTGATTCAAAAAAGTGCAAAAAACAAATCATCATAGTATTGAAGAATCTCAATGAATAATTTGTTAATTCAACTCCATCATATTATTTTCAATATGCACATCCTGTGTCACTGTATCTGCTCTGTTCTGATTGGATGGATCTGCTCTGTTCTGATTGGATGGATCTTGTAAATAAACGTGATTCCAAACAATGTATGTCGGCAGAAATATCTGACTATAAATGTCATGCACGTAAAATATTGACACACATAGATACACACACACATAACGGCCTATATGTATCGGTCTATATATCGAAATATATAAAATGGGCTGTATAAGAAAAATATATATGTATATATATAATTTCCATTTAGATCTATACTACTTTAAAAAAAAAAAGATTGTAGATTCGCGAGCAACAGCGGACAATTTAGCTTTTTGTTTAAATAAAAAGACTTGTCTATTTTTAACCCGATTCCAATATATATTTTAAATTACTTTCATAAATGTTTTCAATACAAAAATAATTATATTTTTTAAACTATTATATCTATAGCTTGTTGTTCATTGTAATTTATAAATTTTTTATCTTTAGCTAATACAGATCTAATTAGTTATGCCCCGGGCAACGACGGGGAATTAAGCTCTTATAATAGTCTTATACATATATATATACCATATGTCATTTTATCATTCGCTCATCAAGTGTAGCCTATTTGGTACATCGGGCACAGACGGGTATTTTAGCTAGTATTCAAACAGGAATGTTTAAATAGTATATTTAGTTTAAGCCTATTTATGTGAACTTCGACAAATAAGCTTATTTAAACATTGCTTATGCATTTATTATCTAAATTTATGCAGAAAGCTTTAAAAGCTCTTTTGGGACTTTTATTTTTAAAAAATAGGTTATTAATTCAACAGCTATCAACCACCCTCACCAAAAGTGTTAACCCTTACAGTCCCGGGCGCGTATATAGCGGAACTGAAGGCAGCATAGATAGAAGTAGGTCGGTACGGGAAGGGTTAATATATACATTTATATTGTCAAGTTAGGTATTATTTTTAAAATGGTTCATATATTATGCAGCTGACAAAGCGATATATAACAATGGTCAGTATAAAGTTACTGGAACTAGAATAACCAAAAACTTCTATAAGCAATACTGTATTCTTTACTTTATTATTGATGTGCATCCTCTGCAATATGTAATATCAAAGACTATAATGAGATGGACAGCTTGCTCTATTTTTAGAGTGTATGTGTTATTTTTCCGTGCGCATCCAATTTTGAATAATGTAATGACTTCGCATGAATTAATATCTAAAAAAATATCATGGAGTTTAATTTGCTCATCCGGCTAGGGTTTAAGAATTTCTTTGCAATTATTTTGTATTCCACAAAGAAACTTATGAATATATTTTTAAAACCATAAGTCCGAAGTGTATACTTGTTGCCATTCGTTGCCCCATCCCACCAAAAAGATGAAGAACTGAAAATGTAAACTGAACATGTAAAAACTCATAATGTAAATCCACAATGAAGACATCAAAGTGTAAATTGTAAACACGAAAGTCTAAACTCAAAATGTAGATTACAATTTTTAACTCAGAATGCGAAAACGAAATTTAAAGCTTAAAATGTAAAAAATAAAATGTAAACTTTACAATGTAAACACGAAATATCATATATTAAGCCTAAAGATCTATATAAGCATTTACTATACCCTTTTGTAGACATCTTCAGGTGTTATTTTTTATTTATTATATAATAAATTGTGCTGTCTAATATTGTACTATTTCTCGTATTAATCCTGACTGATACTAGGTTGCTCTCTTTCTCATACAGGTGCTCTAAGGTAGACATGTTTTTATCAACCTAGTCCTAGGTTTAAAAAATACTACAAACGGAAAAAAACCCAACCAAAAATGTCCAAAGTCATGTGCCAGATCAGCGATCTGAAGTTCTCGGCATGTCACGGAAGTAACGTCTTCGAACTGAACAACAACTCTGTCCTGGGGGTCTACAAGGAGGCCCATGGTCAGTTTATGCTGGACCGTGAGTTATTTCAGGGGCAAACATTTGAACTGGAATTCCGTGGAACAGGTCAGTCTACAAAAAAAAAAAAGAGAGAACTGCTTCTGAACCTTGTTAATCATGTTATCTAACTAAGAGTAACTGGCTGAAGAATAATTAATGTCTTTAAATAGTTCATTGACCATAATAAATAATATATTATATAAACATATTGTAGAACAATGTGAAAGAAAAAAAAAGACCTTACTGTATATTTATATATATATATATATATATATATATATATAAGTCTTATACATATATATACAGTGTATCTTCGATATACATTTTTATCCGTTCTAGACACTTGGACCAATAAGGGGGACAATTATACATACCCCCACCTATAAGAAATGATAAGAAAATGATCGATCCATTACAATGAAATAAAAGATCCTATTGAATTTGCATATTTTAAAAATGGCTGGGGCTTTGTTTGCTAACTTGAACGGGGCTTAATTCTATAATACATTCATACAAAATGTACTAGATAAAATAAATAAAATTGTAATTCTATTAATTTTTTGTTTATCTTGGTGAAAAATTTCGACTGACTACAATAATGGTATAAAAATGGCTAATTTGGGCATGAAGTTAAGGTTTATTATGTAGAGTGAGATTTCAATAAAACTTTATTTCTTTCTCGTTTCCACCATTTTTATTACCCATCATTGACAAGTCTTAATGAGGCCTGACCTTTTGTGTTCAATGCATACACGCTTCCTGTTTATTTCCGTCAACAAACGTTAAATAATATTTTCGACTTTTTAAAAGTATAATTTGTAGAAATATACAAAGGCTCCAAGATTAAATATGAAGAATCCATTTTTAACATTAAAAGTGAGTATGCGATTATTTATAGTCGACGTGCTAGTGGCGTTAAGTTTTAATTACAATTAGTTAGTTCACAACTAGCATACTTAGCTAAACTATATATGTCAGGTGTCAGTGCATACATGTACTTCCGATTTACTTCCGGAAACTATTTGAATTGATTTTTAAAAATATCCTGCAGTCAAAATAAGTGATTTTAACTCCTAACGTTCAAAATCAAATTTATGTTTTCTTTCGACAACATCATTTGGAATTGATTTTATCCCCTACATATTTTCTTACTCGCAGAACAACCAGGAACGCATCACTTTACGCATTTTTTGTTAGTAAATTAACGAATAGGACCGAACATGTTGGAATGCATCGACCTTTTAGGTTCACCATGCATAGATAATCGTTAAGACTAGTCAATGATGATATTAACCTTTTCTCATTGCTTTAATCTTCTAATAATTTTCTAGGATCTAATGATTAATAAATTACTAAAACACACACACACACACACAAAGCACAAGAAAATTCCCGAATAAATGTCACCGTAGCCTGCTCACTAATAGGATGAAAGGTCGTATCGCAAATAAACTTTATATCCCAAACATAGTTCGTATCCCATCCCAAACAAAGTACGTATGCCAAACAAAAGGTCGTATACAAAGCCTTGTTTTTTTCACATCCAAACAGTACCCGTATACCAAGCTAGACTGTGTAAATTTCAATAATGCAGGCACGCCAGAAGACACTCCTCAAGACCGAGGATAAGACTGTAGGGAACTTTAGGACAGTTTGAACCATACCAATCTTTTTTTTTATACATAGGCCTATTTGGAATAGGAGGAGGGAGGGGTAAAAGCTGGCGGGGTTGGGCTAATCTTATTCACACGCTGTTTTTTTTTTTTTTATATTACAAAATCCCAGACGGCCCAATTTGAAGTCCCTAAAGGCCCAGAGAGTGAAATCCCAGTTCTTAGTCAATCATAAATCTTGCCTGGTATGAATAGCCGGGTATTCTGAAAGCTAACCGTACAGTCTTATAAGTTAACGTTATTGTCTACCAACCAGGTTTGTTGAAGATTCAAGGTTTTTATTCTAAGACTGAAGCCGAGGAGTGGGTACGCTCCAAGAGAACGCTCTCTGAGGGCAGCATTCGCATACGCACAATGTCTTCATTGATATACCACGTGACGCACTTGGGGCAGACGATCAGTTTGTCAACAGGGAAAGAGACAAATCGGCAGGTGAGTGAGATCAAGCAGGTGGTATGGGAGTCGTTCATAAAAGACGGCTGCAAATATTTTAAACACACTTACTTTTCTGCGATTGTCATTTATGCATGACTCCTAAATGTATATTGTTAAAATAAGCTATTTCTTGATTAGAACAAGACATGAATTGTATTCTGTAGAACTTTGTAGATGTTTCGAAGTAGCGCAATGGAATAGATACAAATAATGTTCTGGAATTGGTGCGAAGTTGAGTGTTTGTTTTTTTTGCGTGAGAGTTAATTTACATTTGTATAAACGAGATCATACGTCACATTTTAGCAGAAGATAGTCCATAATATATGTCTTCTGCCTTAAGGACTTTGTGACCGTTGGATATAATATAACATTGATCCACGGTTCATGTTTTGGTGTCAGTGTTAAAACTTTTCATATGCACAGAAAGTCTATATGAAATGAATAAAAAAAACTACTAATAAACAGTCAATGCTTTTATCTTATCTTCTATGCTGCAGAAGATTATTGCGTTCTACGCTTATCCCTGGTTTAAGCCTAGTCTTCCATTTTGATGTGTTTAAATGATGGATAAGTTACTGGTTTTCCTAGTTTGTTAGGACCGCCTATTATGTGTCCCGATGCCCACTAGGGAGAATAGAGTAGTTATAAGTATTTGTTCTTGCATAAGAGAAAAGAAAAGGGTTTTTGCCATTATCTTTTTCTGAGCATTGAAATAAATTGTCAATGTGTTGTTTTTTTCTGAACTAGAGTCCATATACCTTTTGTAATACTAACACTTTTTCCATTTTTAAGTAAAATGAAAAGTGCTCAACTTGCATTTTATTAAATTTCTTAAAAGTGCCTTAAAGTCAGACATTTATCCTTTGGCACTGTTAAACAATATATATAGGCTATATATATATATATATATATATATATATATATATATATATATATATATATATATATATATATATATATATATTTATATATATGTGTGTGAGTGTGTGTCTGTGTGTGATATCGTCTCTGCTAAGCAATGGCCACATTCTCTGTTCTCAATCTACACAGGACCGTCTCTTTGGCAACATTCTGGCCTTCGATATCGAGTTTGGCGACATCATTGTCATGATCATATCACAGGCAAACAGTCCGGTGAAACTCCACGAAACCTGCCACAGGTAATACAACTTAGCACATACTATCCATACCCACATGCTGTGTGACTGTTGTAGGTAAATTTGAACTTTTCAGTAGTGTTTTTGTTTGGTTTCATGTATGCTTGATTCCTTAAAACCTTAATCAGGCTAGGCCATAAATAGTTGTTCATGCTTACAGAGGTAGTCTCAAATTATACCTGAAATGATTTTAATACTTTAAAGTAGAGGCCGAAAACGAAACCATCCCGAATGTTATATGTTTACTTTCGGCCGACACCGAAGCCACAACCGAAAGTTGGACTACACTTTTGGCCGAAACCGAAAAAAAAAACGAAATGGCAAAGCAAAAGATTTGAAAAGACTGGACATTTTTGTGTAATATTAACTAGCCACAGTCTGTTAAAGAATACTTTAGAGCAATGGCAGAGCAGCTCACACAATACTCAGGGTAGCGCTAGGGAGCCTGCAACTTAAGTAACCGCTGGAGTTAATCCGATCACCCACTGGCTCCGTTTAATTAGCCCCGTGTCACATAAACAACGCAACGACACGATTTAAAGCGAAACAATACCGGAGAGAGAGAGAGAAAGAACAATAGAGGTATAGAGAAAGAGAGATAAAGAAAGAGAGAGAGGGAGAGAGAAAATTGGAGAGAAATAGAGAGAGAGCGAAGGACAGAAACATTGTGTGTGTGCGCGTGTTATAATTACACATTGAAACTAAAGGCAAATCACATATAATCAACATGAGTCTGGAATTGTGTGACCCACATGTGTAACTTAACACTATTCAAACGTGCCTGCCTGTGTATTCTATTTTAAGAATACCATATTGATATAGTATTTAAAACATTTGCGATTACCACTGTGTATTGTAGCCTATATCTAAAATCTAAATAACGTAACGTTTTACTTAAATATCTTTTTTTTTTGTTAGAATAAAAATTGTTAATGTTTCTTACTTTTAAGCTTTAACTTAAGCAAATGTAGGCCTTCTTTTCTTATGACAGTTTTACAGAGTCCTTAAAAAAACAGCCACAATTCGTAAGCAGAGGCGTTTACGGTTTATATTAACTTTCCAGGCTGGCTCCTTAGTTATATATTTGATTATAGTGGCCCTTAAACACTGGAAAGGGTGGGGGGAAGTGTGGTGATGGGATTAGGCTGCAGCCCTGTCAGCACGCCTCTCCGCCCTCTCCGCCCTTTCCCTTAATCCGACACTGCAAGACAGACCGTGTCAATGGTTCTCAAAGGATGGCATTTTCTCAAAGGATGACATTTTCATTTTTTTTTCAGCCCCCACATTCAAATCAGCAACGCCCCGAGGTTGTCCCACGCCAACCTGAGCCACTTCAACCCAACGTCCCTGTGCACGCTGCAGAACTGCACGGTCCGGCCCGGGGACGCGTTCAAGCTGGTGGTCAGCTGCCCGGAGCGCCTGGAGGGCAAAGGGAGCTACGTCCGGGTGTGCGTCTCCCGGAAGCACAACGAGCACAACGAGTACCTGAACAGTCAGGAGGCGTGCTCGCGGGCGGGCCACGCGCCAGAGTTCAAAGGCAAGCGGCTGATGATCAAATCGCCCAGGACGAAAGAGGTTCTCATCCTGAAGGTGGAGAAGAACGGCCTGACCGTAGGGAGGTACTGTCTTGTGTGACATTTATAGATACAATTTGAGAACCGTTAACTTAAATAGTGTTAAATGTATCAATTCTTTTTCTATTATCTGTAAAAGTATGACTTGACAAACATTCTGTTTGGTGTAACAACTAACTTTTATTCTCATTCTGCAATCCTTTTATAGCTACTTCACTCTATCCATGCGAAGAACGTGACCCAACCATCTCCATCTTCTCTTCTTAATTTCTTTTGTGATGCAGTTTATTCCTGTTCTTCTGCGAATTTCAATGTTGGAGATGTGGTCTTCCCAGTTAATCTTTTAAATTAAAATATTTATGTTTTTCTTGCATCTTCCTCAATATGAAGATGCAAGTATGATCTTTGTGAAGAGCTATAAACTACCACACAAATTTTTAAACTTTGCTCTGAACTAAAACTTCATTTCTTTGGCCATATTTATTGTTATTTCTCTAATATTATATTATGTTTTAGTGGGTGTATGTTTATATTGTGTATTTTTGTTCTCAATATCAGAAATGGAAAACATGAAACCTACCTAAAGGCATCAATGACACTTGGAGACTTGGGTCTTTGGTTTGAACTGCATAATGTTCTGCTTGAAATTTGGAGCATTCGAAGTATGTAACACGAACATCAAATGCTACATAACATTAGTTAGACCTTTACTAGAATATCCAACTTCTATACGGGAACGACCAATTTAAAAAAACAATCTAGAACACATTCAGAAAAGAGCTTCAAAGCTCATTACTAGACAATATTCACAACTGACAAACCAATGG
Organism: Anisus vortex; assembly: GCA_949126835.1. NCBI lineage: Eukaryota > Metazoa > Mollusca > Gastropoda > Planorbidae > Anisus > Anisus vortex. The sequence continues at coordinate 27,071,737 of OX421508.1, forward strand.
TTAAATCACTAAACCTAGAAACGCCAGAGCATGGGTCATCAACCATTTGATAATAGTGTGCCAAAGTGTGATTTCTAATTCATTCAGCGTGCCAACAACCTAAAAGTCACCCTGCTTTAGCACTCAATTTCTAATAGAAGATACTTGAATAATTTGTTTTAGGAGTCTTCCGCGTGCCATTGAAAATCGTTCTGCATGCCAAGTCTGGCACGCATTTCGTAAGTTGCCGACCCCTGCATTAGAGGAAAGAAGGGCAAAGTAGTGAGAATACATAAATCATTTAACACTATCTTAAACATGTAACACAAAAACAATCTAATATAATGATTAGATAAAGGAATTTTCTTATTCCATATGCAAAAACTAACTCATATATTATGTTATATTCTACTTCCTGGGTAATAGTTGAGCATGGAACGGGTTGCCTGAACAAAACAGGAAAAACCAATGACTCAATATCATTTAAAAACTCTAATTAAAATGACTCAAACAACGGATAAGCGAAGGACACACTAATCTTCTTTACATAAAGAGCGTCTGTAACATATACGATAAGATATGAACACCCCACAAGGGTGGCAGCGGTTACAAAAAAAAATAATTCTTATTATTTCCCTTTAGTTTCGTCACTAAATGATGTTTGAATCATTGGGGTTTTGTGACAGTGGGAAATAATTTTGTGACAATGGGAAATAATTTTGTGACAATGGGAAATAATTGTGTGACAATGCCCAAAACTACAGAACTTTAAGAGATTTTTATTAAAAAAAAAAGCTTTCAAACCATCCAAAGGCAAATTTTTTTTTATTTTTTTTATTTTTTTTTTATTTTTTTTTGGGGGGGGGGGGGGGGCATAATTACGCATTTAAAACTTGCAGAAATGTTGTTTTTTTTAAAGAAAAAAATCCGGGTTCCGCGGCCATTTCTTTTTTTAAGCATCTAGCGTGTGTGGCCTCGAACGTACAGCAGAGCGACAAGTAATGGCCTTTCTAGAATGGCCATGGTAAGATTTGAACAGCTAGCCACTCACCATATCATATCTCAACTGTTACAGAAGAGCCTGAAATACAGACGATTATTGCGTCCTACGTTTTTTTTTTCTCGTGGCCTGAGTCTATTATTGCATTTTAATTGGGGTGTGGTCAATGATCTTAAGTTTTTTGTTTTCCTGTTTTATTCAGGCAATTAGTTCGAACGACCATGTTTCTATTATATCTAAGATGTTCCGTTTAAAGAAAAGATTTTTACGATTATGCATTTCCACATATATTTATTCTTGTGACTTATAGTAATTTTTAAAGTGTTTCTTGTCAGTTTTCTTTTTGATTTTCTTTTTGTTTGCGGTCATTGAATGGAATGTTTTGAAATTTCAGTTGTCAATGCATCAGAACAACCCGACAGTATGAATATCAGGCCACCGAATTATCCTGCTCCGTCGCCCCCAGATCACGACTGGAACATCTCGTCCGACCCCCGCCATCACTACATCTCTTTGATCGGGGGAGAGACCAGCCGGCCGTCCCGCTTGACCAAAGCGGGCAATGGTCACACCGCCGACCCTGGATTGCTCCGTTCCATATCCCAGCCAACATCTCGTGAGACAAATGACGCCTATGAAGACGTATCCAGCACCGGAACCGGAACGAACAATCTGTCCATTATCTCTCCGTCCTCCAGGTATTTGTCAGTTCCCAACATCCCGGCTGCTTCGAACAGAGACAACGTCAGCGTGACGTCTGACTCTCCGACATTATACGACTTCGAGAGCGGCAGCAGTTATTGGATAGAGTACGATCCCCATAGCAACCTGTCCAACCTGAACACTTCCTCCTCGACTATAATCTCGTGCTCGTCTTTGTCATCCGAGCCGAGCTTAAGCGTGCACGAACACGCTGGAAGCACGTACAGAGAAAAGAAAGCCTTCAGCGATAGCCACGCCATGGGGATCGGCGTCAGGAGACCCGAAGCCCGGCGCAAGTCTTACAAGGATGTTCAGAGAACGAACAGAAGTTCAGACGACAATTTGGACGCAGTCAGCCAGTACTCCGAACTCACCATCGACGACAGAACTTACTTGAAGAAATCCATGTAGCTTCAAACCAAAGCCTCTCCTGTAAGCAGACTGCACTCAATTTGTATTCTATTTAAAGGCCATTTAGTGTTCACATCCTTCTAAATACTTACTACAATCATAATAGGGAAAAAGGAAACGGTCTACCAGTTTTTCAACAATCTAAAATAGGAAAACCATTTAAACTTTAGCTGTATTGAGAAGTTCACTAAGATGAACCATTACATAAAAAAACAGATTGACAAAAAAAAAAGAATGAATGTTGTTTTTTTCCTCCTTCAGCAGAAGTTCAGCATACGAATGCGTCTTTATTGGCTTTAAGCAATATTGTGTTTGGATAGCTCTATTCATAACCTTATCTAAAAAGAAGAACTGAAAATACTTACACAATTCCAAGGTCTATATACGAACGCTATTCTGTGGACATTGAACGTGTGTGTACTTATGCATGGAATTATTTGAATGCAAGCCACACCAGGCTCTCATCTGGCGTGACCCGCGACAGGTTACTTGGACAACATGGCGGTGCACTGGAGCGTGACAGCAGTAGAGAAAACACACAAAGTAGGCTGTATTCGGGTGAAATAAAGAGTAGGCTAATTGTGATGCTACCTTGATAGATAAAGAAACGTAGAGAGAGAGAGAGAGAGAGAGATTAAGAGATGGAGGGCTCATTTATTTCTGAGAAACCATAATCCAGAAATGTTGAAGCTATTGTTGATGGTCATTTGTATAGCGCCTCTCAATGCTCTCACCTTTAGCATGCTCAGCACGCTCTACTTCCACTTCATGATCATAATATGCCTAGTCAGGCATCCAGATTCTATTTGTGACTGAATAGCTAATCTTCATAAACCTACTCGGGCAGCGAAAGGTTATGTATGACAGAATGTCTTTTATCATATTCCAAGTCAGGCAGACCAAACTCACGCTTTACGAGATGACTTATCATCAAAAGACAAAGTCATGCAGCAAAAGTCATCTGTCAATGAATAAGATATAATACTCATCGATGTAAAGGCCCTGAGTATATTTAGCTAATACAACAAAAAGGCATCTCTCTACCAACAAAACACCCAGTTGTTGCCTTCCACTAAAAGATATGTTAAATATATTAGTGCAAGCAATTCGGTCCAGTTTAGTCTAAGCAAATGGATCAGCTCAAAGCAAGCCATAGGATCCAGTTTAGTCTAAGCCAGGGCTCGGCAACCTAAGGCAAGCGTGTCAGACTTGGCACGCAGGGCGATTTTCAATGGCGCGCGAAAGACCCCTTAAAAGGCAATTCAAGTATGGATCTGAGTGCTAGAGCAGGATGACCTTTAGAATATTGGCACGCTGAATGAATTATGAATCCTACTTTGGCACAGTATTAGTAAAAGGTTACAGTGTCTAACCTATTAGATCCGGCTCAGTGCAAGCAATAGCATAGGCCTACAGCTCAGTGAGAGCAATGTGGTCCGGTATGTATATTCCAAGCAATAGATAAAGCCTACAGCTCAGAGCAAGCCATGGGCTCCAGCTTAGTTCAAGCTCTAGGATCCCGTTCAGTGCAAGTATTGAAGTCAATCGAGACAAAAGACTCATTCAAAAAAACGAAAGAATATGTAAAATATTGCTTGAAATACGCAAAAGAAATCTTGCAGTGATTTAAGCCGCGGACATCACAAGAGTTCAAAGTTCATAACATTGTTGTTGTTTTTTTTTCCTTGACGTCTTCAACTGTTCATTTGTTGAATGTTATTAATAATTCGTGTTATTTATTTAATCAAGACTCCATCATGTTTATGAAAAATGTAATTGCTTATTGATATAAACGAAAAATTTATGTATTTTGTTGACTCTTTGTAGCATTAACAAAATTCAGTTTGTCTTTTCAAAAGAGAGATTCTGTTAAATTCGACTAAAAAAAACATATTTTGTAAATTCAACCATGCATTTGACAGAAATGTGCAAAACTACGATCTTTTTACTTTTTTTTAAAGTGAGTAGTACCTTAGTTTGTGTTTGCACGGCATACTATGGGATTATGGAGGCAGGCAGCTATTATAGCTAGATGCACTGTAGTTCACCAATGGACCATAAGGAAAATAAACCTAAAATTTTAGTCCATCGAAGACATAGTGTTTACATTCGCCAACATGGGAATTGTGTAGGCTACGCTGCTCCATAGTATGCCCCAGTATAAATCTATAGAATCTAAATATTTAATTTTTATAAGACATTTACTGCCTTTTGAAACAAGAAAATCTCTTAATACACATTGAATATTGATACTGTACAATGATAAAATATGTTTTGATATGATAATGAAAAACTGTTATTTATAAATGTACATATTATACACAAGTCATGTACACCAAGTAAATGTAAGATTACGTCATTGTCTTTCTCTGACTTACGATTTGTCTGAGCTAAGGAGTCATAATGGAATATATTGCTATCCGTTCTTCTGAACTTAATGCACGAGTCACATGGTGTGGACATGAACAGGCCTCAGAATGACTCAGAAGAACATTCTGTTAGAAGGAGCATTGCCAACTTGAGTCCAATCTCTTCCCTTAATTTTAAGTCTTAGTTTTTCCTGGAAGACCTCAATAGTATTCTCCGTTCTTCAATCCAGGGATACGACCAGGGGCGAAGCCACAATTTGTTCAACTTTAACAAACATACATACTTAATTTGCGAAAAATGCGAGAAATGTTTGTCACGCGAAAGCTCAGCCCATCTTGGAAAATTATTCTGGCTTCGCCCCTGGATACGACTGTTTAGTATTCGAGACATGTGACCTGCTAGTTTAAATTCTCTCGTCTACCAGAATATCTTCCAGTCTTTCTGATCAAATGCTAGAAAAAAAGAATCCAAGAAATCTGACAAATCTTCTTTTCTACAGTTTGAGACGCTGTATAGAATTGTCCTTGTCGCCCACAATGTCTTACGTCCATTCAGGGGCTTTTGGGTTTTGACAAAGGAACCGTGCAGCATCTGCTGTATTTTCATTCATTTGACACAAGCCTAGGGCAATGCATTTTAAGAGCATTTAAAAATACGTCCACTGGTTTTTAAAGGGTATTTAATGGAATTATTTATGTGGACATTTTTCACGTGCCATTTATTTATGAACATTTTTAAAACTGATTTCCAAGAAGAAAAAAAACACTTTAATAAGATGGACCGCTGCTCTATTTTTAGGGCTTATATGTTCTTTTTCCGTGCGCATCCAATAACGCTGTCTTAAATGACTTCTACGCTACTACGTTTGCCTAACTGTTTCTGCTGTGTACAATTTTTTATTTTATTTAAATTTTTCATTGAGAAAATTATAGTAATTAAATAAAACGGAAGTGCACAGTGCAAAAGGGTTTCGGGAATTCCGAAAAGAAGTAATTCGAGTCATCAAACAGCAGAAATGTTAAAGCAAGCGGTCCGTCTTATTATATATAGTCTTTGCATAACTATGTAAATAATACATATTTTTCTCACTCTCTCTCTCTCTCTTTGTGTGATGTAAAATGTGATATTTTTAGTTTATATTTTCAAACAATATAACATCAACCCTTACTCCCTCAGAGAAAATAGTACCATAAGTCAGGTAAACACATGCCTTAATTTATATATTTTAAAGAAATACTGTACGCAACCCAAAAATTGCTAACCATTGTATCCAAACCAAACGTTTCAAATGTTTTTAATAACCTTGCCCTACACAAACTACCATGAAGATCCCTTTGGAACAGAAACCCCCCACCACCTCTTACCATCAAACCAAACTAATGCAACAAACTTAACTTACAACAGAACAGTTAAAACCAAAACATCCATTTATGATCACAAATGGCACTAGCTATATGGCGCTGCGGTCAAGCTGGCAGCGCGTTCAACTGGTGTACCAGTTCGAAATCCTGGTGAAATCGAGGTCTAGGATTCGTGCCCCGGGGAACTGGTGGGTGTCCCTTGAGCCTACCCAGCTCTTTTGGGGTACCTAGAGAAAGGAAAAGGCGGCGTGTGCATTGCGCTTACCCTATAATCCCCTAGTATGCTGTGGCACGGTGGCCGAGCGGCAGCTCGTTCGACTGGCATTCCGAAGGTCCTGGGTTCGAATCCTGGTGAAGGCTAGGATTTTTTTCCATGGAATCGAGGGTGTCCCTGAGTTTACACATCTGTGATGGGTACCTGACATTAATTGAGGTAAAGTAAAGGCGGCTGGACATTGTTCTGGCCACACACCCTTAGTATGCCGTGGCCGCTGAAACTGGTGAACGCTGCTTCACTAGCCCTGTGCATCAATATTTTATTTTTACTTACTTTGGACTTGGCTAATGATAAAAAAAGATATAGTGTTCAACTGCAACGTGTTCAGAAAGTGTATGCATTTTAAACATAATATTCTAGTTATGCATGCTGTGTTTTTTATTTTACAAAAGACTTGTATATTTCTATGTGTTATACATTTTCTTTTGTTATTATTATTCATGTAACAAAAAACAACAACATAAATGTACAACGTTTATGTTTGTATAATAAACAAATAAAAAAGGAATAAACTTGAATTATATTCAGACTTTGTGTTTTTATGTGTATGTAAGAGAGATAGAGATAACAGAAAGAGAGAGAGAGAGAGAGACATAGACAGAGAAATGAGGATATACTAATACATGAAGAGGGGGTTAAAAGTGTTTATTGAGAGAGTGTGCGGTGTTTTTTAAAGTGTTATTTAAACACGTATATAGAACTTCCGTGTTTTGGGTTTTTACACTATCTATATATAATATATAAACTAGGATGCGCGTGTGCATTCCGATTTCCATTTGATTGGTTAATTGGAAGACACGTGATCAAATTTGCCTTATATTATTTTAACTTTTGCGATCTCGCTTTCTCTATGTGTCCTCATTAGCTGAGCGGTTAGCGTCCCTAACTGCCATATAGGAGACCTGGGTTCTATCCCCTACTGAAAACATTTTTTTTTCTTTTTCTGTAATAGCAATAAAGGTAGGCTACTTTTTTTTTTACATTTCCATTCATATCAATTCTTTTAAAGATTGTAAAGAATTTCAGGACTGAAAGCTTTGCTAAAATGTTTTCAATAAGTAAATTCTCATAGCTATATTTTAGACGCATATGGGTTCGATTCTCAGCCAGGGATAGTCCTTAGTCCTAACTTTAAAAAAACAACAACACATTCCTAGTTTTAAACCCGATTACAATATTTATTTATAATTACTTGCCTAAATGTTTTCAGTAAATAATTAATTATTAGTTATATTTTTATTATTATTATTATAGATTTATCTACATTGTAGTTTAAAAAATTCTTATCTGTAGCTATATGTATACGCCTATGTATTTTTCCATCCCGGGCAACGCCGGGCAATTTAGCTTGTAATAAAGAAGCCTTATTCACATGTAAGATAAACTAATACAATGGCGGTGTACTGTTACAATGTGTAGGCCTACAGTTTCATAACACATAGAACATTGAAGGTTGAGAAATTCTGTTATCTATGTTCTATATATACAGCGCAGAAGTGACCTCACATGTCTTAGATAGGCTATCATTAATTTGTCTGTAAAGTAAGAACATTTTAATTTAATTTTGTACTTAGAATGATTTTTCTTTAAAATGTAACTTAGTACTACATTTTGAGCATTAACTACATACGTCTATTTTAATAAATGTATTCTATTAAAGTAAAGTAGTAACCCGTCGGACCGAATTGATCAGATGGGCCGGTGAAGCAGCGTTCACCAGTTTCAGTGGCCACGGCATACTAGGGGGATGTGTGGCCAGCACAATGCCAAGCAGCCTTTTTACTTTACCACCAACTAATGTAAGGTACCCCCTCAGACCTGGGTACACTCAGGGACAACCACGAATCCAGGGAAAAAAATTCAAGCCTTCACCAGGTCTTGAACCCAGGCCCTGGGTGCAAAACTAATTATTTTTTAAATTGTAGAACGCCATACAGATCTAGCTTAAATTGGATTGTTGTATTTCCGGCCCATCAACATCGAAGGTTATATAAGGCCTTGTTGTTAATGTTGCTATCATGATTTTCTTGTATCCATTTTATTTTTCTGATAACAAATACAAACATGCTTACAGCGGAAATAATGTTGTAAATCTCGGGGCTTATCGGATATGCGCACACGTGTTATCAGAAATGCATGCAAACGTGGTATAGGTTTATAAATAGGAAATCTCAAGTACATAACTCCTTTGTTTAGTCATTTAAAAAAGCGACGTCTCCTTATAGTTGTACATTAGCCACTGTATCTGCCAAGGATCCTTGAAGAAATGCAAGGTATTAATGTTTGCATTGTTTCACACCAAATCAAGTGGCACTTTTTGTTTTATGCTGTGACGTTATTCGTTTTTGTGGACATGGTTCTTCTATCTTGTTATATAATAAAAATACCGTCGAACTTAGACTAGTCTGTCAACTTTTATCTTTCCTAGGAATAATACTTGTAAAAGTAAACATATGAAAACCGATTAGATTGCATTAATGCATCAAAGGTAGCCTAAATTCGGGTTATAAAAAGAAAGAATCTCTTGGCGAAATAAAGTAAGTAGGACTTTCTACATAGATCTATAGCCTAATCACTAATCTATGCTTTTTGTTAACTATATGACTCTGTGATTATTGCCTATAAATTGATTATGATTATTAAACTGTTTTTCTAGTTCAGCTGTTCATCAGAAGTCCATATCTATGTGCTTATTACATTAGTAGTGTGCTAATTGTCTACTAGTTGTGTGATAATTGTCAACTAGTTGTGTCATAATTGTCAACTAGTTGTGTGATAATTGTCAACTAGTTGTGTGATAATTGTCAACTATCTGTGTTCGTCTTCTCTTATAACAATTTTACAGACGCTCCTTCTATAAAGAAGATGTTTGCGTCCTAACCTTCGTGGCAGGAGTCTAGTCCTGCATTTCTATTAGTGTTTTTGTATAGGCCAACTATCTGCGTGTTCGGATCGTCTTCTAGATGTGTCGCTATTGTAGAACATAATGTGTAGTTGTTTTTTTTTCCCCACCAGCACATCTGTTCTTTGTTGAATGTTTACTTCTTCTTCGCAATGTGTGTCCGTGCTGCATGTAGGATGTGTAGGCTACCGGCTGTGTACAAGGTGTGTGCACATGACCTAATCCGGGGATCGGCAACCTACAGAACACGTGCCAGACTTGGCACGCCAAAGGATTTTCAATGGAAGAGGCCTTCAAATGTCCATTCAGGTCTCTTCTACAAGAAATTTTAGTGCTACTGCAGGATGACCTTTTAGGCCTTTGACACGCTGAATTAATTAAAAAGGTTACCGAACTCTGACCTAATTGATAAACCAATAACAAACAGCGTTAGAAAATTGGCATAACGTGAAAAAGGTATAAAGTATAAAAAGTTTTTTTTTTTCCCACCAGTTGTCACGCTTTTACGTGTGTTAAATTTTTAAAACTGGTAAGTATTAACCCTTCCCGTACCGACCTACTTCTATCTATGCTGCCTTCAGTTCCGCTATATACGCGCCCGGGACTGTAAGGGTTAATTTGAACATTTAGTATGCATCAGCGAAATCTTCTCAGCCAGTGGATCGGCAACCTGCGGCACGCGTGCCAAGATCTTGGTACGCTGAACGATTATCAATGGCACACGGGAAACCCCCCCCCACACACACACACACACAAAATAGACAATTCAAGACTATTCTACAAGAAATTGATTGCCAGAGCAAGACAATCGTAAAGCTGTTGGCACATTGGATGAATACAAAGAAATAGGCTACTACATTGGCACACTGTTATCCGAAATTTGCCGACCCTTGTTCAAGACTATCCGTGTTCGTTTAATATACATTTATTTTCCTTGTTAATAAAAAGTCGCCGTTCCCTTGTATGTTTTGGTACCGAATAGTTAAAAAGAATAATGTTATGAAATAATGATTAGTTATATTATTGCGCATTTGAACAAAAACAAAACAAAGTAAATCACTTTAACCATTCCCTGGGGATCTGTCCGTATTTCGCCGCATCGGGGCGCTTTTGATGCTCTCAGTAGAGTACTGGGTTACGCACAATACAAACATAGCCAACTGGAAACGAAAAATGTGTCCATTTCTTTTTTTAACCCTTACAGTCCCGGGCGCGTATATAGCGGGACTGAAGATAGCATAGATAGAAAGTAGGTCGGTACTGGAAGGGTTAATTATCAGGAGAGATTAAAAAAGCTAGTCAATAATAATAAGACAATAACAACATCGAAAACTGTAAAAAAAAAAAAAATATCAAACAGTATTAAAGTTGTTTTTTCTTATTGACTTCTGTCAATTGTATATCGAAACTGAAACCAATCTGCTGGTTTGAAGTTTTTTAAACTTACCCCTTTATTTTTATTTTCTTAAATTTGGAATAGCTAAACGGGCACACACCACGTCGTATCGACCGGGGGAAAAAAATGGAAACCATGAACACACGTGGAAACCAACATTGGAGTATTATTTTGGCGGTTGTTGAGCTGTAGAGTAATCACGCAATGCACGACACGGTTGGCCCACGGGTAGTAGTGACTGTACACCCACGGAATACGTTTAGACTGGAAAAAAACAACAACTACCGTTAGGCCTACACAGTAAACAATAGACGTAGTAAGTGAATACTTCTCACGATTTACTGTTACACCCGGACACACCTGGACACACCTGGACACACCGAAGTAACTATTTAGAAAAATCCCGTACATTTAACAACACAGAGACATACTCTAGAGAGAGGATAAATTGGTACTAGAGACAAAAATTTTCCCGATAGAGTGAGGTATGATATTATGTATATTTGATACTACCCCTACTTTGTAATAATAATTTTATGTAAATACGTTGTAGGACAGTTATAATTTTTCTATTATTACAGTTAAATATATTATACTAATGTATTACGACATCCGTTTGTCTTTGTTAGTATGGAAGTGTGTCTTAATATTAAAATATTAGGTGACGGCCAGGAGAATTCTCTACACCTATGAATCGGCCACCTTACGACTTTATACTGAAAACCTGGGACCTTCCATTAGCTCGAGGGTGCATTGTCCATACTACTACATTTTACTAGATGTCTGAGACACAGGCTTAAAGGCAAGGATCAAGTCGATTGATTTTCATATTGTGGAGAAAAACTAGTGACTTACTTTATATAGATATTTTTGAAGTCCCATAGGCCGTATGGCTGGTGTTGTATGACAGACATATGTTTAAGTCTATTCATTCGGATCGGTGACCTACTTGCTCAATTATAAATGAGCATGTAAGAAGAGTGTTACGTAATTTGTCAGGATAATATTTTTAGTTAATTTTATTTTATGCTATTCTTTGTATATATATATATATATATATTCTACAGTATGTTGTATATGTATATCCCTTGTAGTATATTAATAAACTAGTAGGTTTCGTTTTGGTTATTTTACACCATGTATCTTGTTTTTGTTAGAAGTAAAGTATTCCGTCGGACCAAATTGATTCATAGGGCTGGTGAAGCAGCGTTCACCAGTTTCTGTGGCCACGGGATACTAGGTGATTGTATAGCCAGTACAATGCACAGCCGCCTTTTTTTAAATTCCAACTAAGGTCAGGTACCCATCATAGCTGCCTAGACTCAGGGACACCCTTCAGACCCGGGAAAAAATCCTAGCTTTTACCAGGATTCGAACCCAGGATCTTCAATACGCCAGCCGACCACCGTGTCCCTGTTTTTTTTGTTTTTTGTTATAGCTTTATTTAAATTTTACTGGTTTGTTAATTAAGTTACACTACAACATACCAGTTGGCCACGCACATACAGACCCACGGGAAATTTGCAACAGTGGTGTACACCTATTATTAATAGTGGATTTTGTAATGGGGCTGTTTTAATATTGTTTTGTACTAAAGCAGGGGTCGGCAACCTACGGCACGCGTGCCAGAATTGGCACGCAAAGGACGATTTCCAATGGCACGCGGAAGACCCCTTAAAAAATCTATTACAGTATCTTCTATTAGCAGGGTGACTTTTAGGCTGTTGGTACGCTGAATGAATTAGCAATCCCACTTTGGCACACTATTATTAAAAGGTTGCCGACCCATGTACTAGAGGATTAATTATATCTACTTCCACCAGTGGTACCAGTCAAGTCTTGCATTTAGAAAATGGATTTTTAAAAATGTTGAGTTGTAGGTTTTGCCTGGTTTGTTCAGGAAACACATCCCGTGCCCGGATGCCACTTGGGAAGAATGTGAATTAATGTGCATTCATCTGTCCTCACACTTGGAATATTTACAAGAAACTTGTATTTCAGTATGTTCCTCGAGAGTATTTTGTTTAAGAATAGTGCATTGCCTTCTAATTTCAATTTCAATGCTTAATTATTATAATTACTTTGTTATTTAAACTTTTTTACAAAGTATGACCTAATTTTGTGATTAAATCAATTGTTACACTTGTCACTTCCTTTCTGAAGTGGATACAATTTTTAATATAAATTTTATTTATTTTATGTTTTCCACAGAGAAGAGGTTCTGTGCTGAAAGATGCTATTCAGATCATACGCATGCATCCTTTTACTGATTAGCGCAAGCTTTAGAGTAATACAAGGGACACCGACACCGAAAGACGAGCAGGAAATAACCACAATTTCAGAGGATGTGCCAACTGAATCACAGGATGTGCCAACTGAATCACAGGATGTGCCAACTGAATCACATGTTGTGCCAACTGAATCACATGATGCGTCAAGCACATCGACGGGTAACACCTTTACCGAGCATACAGAGCCATTCCCGTCGAATGTTAAGCCCATTGACAATCATGCAGCAAAGCCAGACACGCCAAAAGATAAAAAGGATGAGCCATCCACGACCGAGAGTGAGCCAACCTCCGACGCTTCATTCTTGAGGTGGTTTGACGGCACGGAGTGGTCTAACCCTGAGTGCCAAGCTGCAGTCAAAGTCCGGTACGGGAGACCTGAGCTGGAAGATCTCAAGTGTGGCTCCGTGCACATGTTCATCCAGTTCAGCGACACTTATAAGTGCAACAGAAATGAAAAATGCCAGATGCTGATGCATTTCTGCAAGAATTCCACCGATGGCTATAAAGAATTCATCCGTGCTGAATTGGACCGATTATGTAAATAGACTCCTTTTGGTCAATATTTTGTACTTTTCCAAATAATTGAAAACTGAAAAGATTCGTTAATGATTAAAAAAAAATTTTTTTTTTAAAGTTTGATTTCACAACTAATTAATTAAATGCACATTTTTGTAGTATTTTTTTAACTGCTTATAATTTAGTTATAATATTTGTGTGAGATTAAAAAGGGACATTGTATTCTTTTGTAGAAGATTTAACGGACTTACATTATTAATGCACTGACATAAAAAAAACAACACCAAAAATTATCAATCTTTAGTTTAAAGGTAAATTTCTATATTGTTATTATACCTAAGTCTGATATGTCACATACGATAATTATTTTTGTTTTGAATCACACCCAAATGTTGATTATTATGCCTTGCTTTTGTATGCGCATGAAATGTGTATGTTCTTATATAGTGTATTCGTGATGAATGTGTATGGGCACGAAATGTGTATGTTCTTATATAGGACTAGTGTATTCGTGATGAATGTGTATGGGCACGAAATGTGTAGGCCTATGCTCATTTTTTTTATAAATGATCACGCTTCAAGACATATCTTATATCGCTATACAGGAGATTATTACGTCCAACGCTTATCCGTCTAGTCTTGTCAATTTTTTTAAAGCTTTTTAAAAAATATTAAATTTCTGGGTTTGTTGACTTGTTTGGGCAACCTATTCTACACACGGATGCCACTCGGGAAGTAATAGAACTAGTTTGTAGTTGTTCTTGAATATAGAATACGGAAACGTGTTTTCCTCCGTAATCATGTAGATCTGAGCATTGCGAAACAATTACTGTTGGGTTGTTTTTCTGAGTTATTGTTGTAAGACATACATGTGGGGTCCCATGCATCAGGGGTCGGCAACCTTTTTTTCGTAATAGTGTGCCGAAGCAGGAATTTTAATCCATTCAGCGTCTTCTTCTTCTTCTTCGCCATTATCAACTCCCAGTCAATTTCTTTCCATGTATACCTGTCTCTGGCTATCTTCTCTAACTCTTCCCAGCTTCTTCAGATCAGCTGCACATCCTTTTCTACTTCTCTCCGCGAGGTGTTCTTGGGTCTACCCCTTCGTCTTGCGTCCTGCGGATTCCATGCAAGAGCTTGTCTAGTCAAAATTGTAGCGTGCCAACGCCCCAAAAGTCACCCTGCTCTTTTTGTGTAGAAAATACTTGCATTGCCATTTTAGGGATCTTTGGCGTGCCATAGAAAATAAAAAATCGCTCAGCGTGCCACGTTTGGCATGGGTCGCTTAGGTTGCCGAGTCCTGCCAAACAGTATTGTACAAGTCTAACTAAAGTTTGGTAGCATTTTAGTCGTATGATCTTATGAAATATTTTGCCTTTATAGCTTTAGGTAATAAAAATATGTTTTCCAAGAATTAAAAAAGATTTGTTTGTCCTTTGATACTCTTTAATACTTGGCATTTTTCCTTGTGCAAAGTCAGTCCAGTACACAATAAGTCAGATAAAAAATATAATTTGACAGAAGGTTTTAACAAAATATTATCAACTTTATAATATCGGTATTTCTCTCCCTTGCTCCAGTTTTGTTTCGCTTAATCACTTATCTAGACCAGGGGTCGGAAAACCTAAAACTCGCGTGCCAAACGTGGTACCCAGAGCGATTTTTGGGATGGGACGCGAGAGACCTCCAAGAGGTGTTTTTTTTAAAAAGAAAAAGAAAAAACATTTTCCGGTTCAGAATGAGAAAAACTGACTGTTACAGCCGATGTTTCTGAATGACATAGCGACACATTTCATTGAGTTGAACTCGCATTTACAAGGTCCACTGTAATGGATTTGCATTGAGACTGGACTTAATTTGCCGTGAAATCAATTTCAAAACATCTTCATGTACACCCCTGTACTCATTCACTCCCGTAGCATTTTAAGGCCTTGGCTGTGGTTAGATTTTTGGATGACAAAATTAGTCTATCCGGAGTTAGAAATTCTCCAATTGTAATGTTGTAATGATTTAAAGTATTGCAAGTTATATATGAACATGATCGTAAATAAAATCACTTCAATTATGTTTAGAAATTTTTTTATTTTTTAAAATTTTGATTTACTTATATTTAATTAGGTCACACACAAAAATTTCAATCTTTAGAAAAAAGAAACAAAGTTTTCCTCTTTTATAAGGGGACTTAGTTGTCATAGTAACTTTGATCTAAGCAATCATGTTCTAAATATCAATTTAAAAAAATTGTAGAAAGTTTCAAATAAATTTATTGAACGGTTTTTGATTTATACGCTTGGAGGCTCCATCGTGCAACATTTGTTACAAAAATCGTACCCAAAATGTGCTAATATTTATTTAAAAAATGATTTAAATCAACATATAGAAACATAAACAATAACAAAGGAAGTGACAATTGAATACCTTAAAAACTAGAATCAGGAAAAGTAATATTAAAAGTGGGATTATAGAAAAAAGACACCAAATATACAAAGACACTGTCAGTGGCTCAGCGGAGTGAATGAGTTAAGGAATTTTTAAAAGTGAGATAGTTGGGCTTTTTCAGAAGTACATCGAAACACTCAAAGCGGAGTTTTCTAATCAAAGGCAAGACTTTCAAATTGATGGACTCATTTTTTCATACCACATCAAGCCTAACTGGTTTGATTTTACGACAACATTCTTAGATGTAGATATTATTTTTAGTAAAAGGATTTTGGTGACTTTAAAACGCAGAAAGTTGAATGTTAAACATTTAAAAAATGGTCATCCAAATGTGCCCATTAGCTGAAAAAATCTGGAAGGAAGCTTCTTAGGAAAGTCATCTGCTTCGGAATGTCATCTGCTATTCTTAACTACTAGGCATTCGCTCTTTTTTTCCAACTTTTGCTTAAACTTACATTTGTGAACAGATTTTATCGCACATGAAATCTGTTTTAAGCATACTAAGAGTCACTTAACTTGATTTCTCATTGATACAGCCTAATTATATTAATTTAAAAGAGTTTTTATGTTCATCTCCTTTAATAGAACCTAAATATAAGTAATTCTAAAACAAATTTTATTGTATTATTAATTTAATTTATATAAGAGACTTATTTAATAGCACTATGTTATGTAATTTCTGTAATTTTTTATGTATAAAATATAAACACCTTAAACGGACAAACAAATTAATGCAGGAAATGTTTATTTACAACTATTCAACGTAATTTATTGTAATCCTCCAATAATTAATTAAATCTTGTAATGAATACAATATTGTTGGATTTATGTATTTAAACAAAATTAGTCAGGAATAGACATATTTGTTATATTAAAAAACATAACTTTTTTGGCATCACTATTGAATCAAATGAAGAAAAAAATATATAAAAGGGAGCTAATTGACCCGTTTTTCTTTTTCGCTAATAATAATTTATCTGTTGTTTTTTTTCTTTTATGAATAATCAAGAGTTTAAAATTTATGACTTTGAAATGTTCAAACTGTAAAAAATTATAAAAAATTATATAAATATTATAAGACTAAAGAATTTATATGTATATTTTTTTAAACATTTCATTAACTACCTAGTTTAAGTGATCACTACGTATTGATTCTGCTTAATGTCAGTTGAATATCTTCTTAGATGATTAAATTCTAAATAAACATAGGACATCTCAGTTAAACTGAGATCAAAATATAATAAACAGTTGCAGGTGGTAGCTCCTCATCTTGACTAAGAAATTATAATGTTAGACAGTAATTTACCGTAAATATAAAAGTTAGGTAATAAAATTATGTATTTCATATAAATTCAAATAAAAATGATGATAATCCCAAACACGTTAATTTTGTATTAAATATAAAACGCTTCAAACGATTTTCTCTATAAATAATCTCCTTTGCTTTTGACCTGGACACATTTTCTTCTAAAAATTTTTTTTTTAAAGTTTAATAGAGCAGATTGACTTTTAGTCTGTTGGCACGCTGAATGATTTAGAAATCCTATTTTAGTCCGGCACAAAAGGCATTACATCCAAGGGACGTAACATTTGATGCACATCGTTCGTAAGGGGAGGGAATTAGGTTTGTTTAAATGGAACAACTGTAACAGAATGTAGACCTATGTGAATGAAGCTAAAAAAAAACACAATAATAACCAACAAACAAGAAATAAAGGACAATGTCAACTTTTATTTAGAAATATTTAATATTGTATATATTATTATATCAGTGCATCTTATTTAAAAACAAGAAAAAAAAGGAGGGATGGGTGGGGCTGTGCAACATAAAAGCGTCTTTACTTCTTTCATTTCTTTTTATTATAAAGAGCATCACCAGTTACACTGTATTAGAAGGAGACATTGAAATTTTGTATACAACTTTATACATATTGTATGTGATATACAAGGTCGGGATCCACGTGGGTGCAAATTTACTTTTGAGGGGGGGAAATATACAAGATAATGTGTTCCAACGTTTTAATGAATATAATAATTATTATATTATAATATATTATATACTATATAATATTATACTATAATATAAAAAATATGTTTAATGGCATAAATTACATAAATTATATTACATTTATTTGGTTTTGATTTGTTACAGTTAAAACATCAGTATAATATATTATATCAAAGAACGGGAATAACTTTTGAAAAGATATGAAAACAAAAATTGTTTGAGTTAAATCCCTTTTCAATCCCTTTTTTAACTTTCTCCCCATCTCTCTCTCTCTCTCTCTCTCTCTCTCTTTCTCTCTTTCTCTCTTCCTCTCTTTCTCTCTTTCTCTCTCTCTCTCTCTCTCTCTCAATACTCAGGCATATTTATTATGCTTATTAGCACAAGATATTCGCTCCAGTGTTTTGCCTTCTTTCTCAAATTTCAATATTGGAAAACGTGTGCATACAAAAAATTTAAATAATAAAACTTTACATAAAAAAAAAAAGATATTTAGATATTTTTAAAATCACATGGATTGAGATGGAACCTAAATCTATATAACAATAACTATGATAAATTGTTTAGCTGGTCTTGAAAGTAAAGCCCATTAAAAAAAATCTTTGATTGACATTTAAAAAAAAAAAAAAGCATAAACCAGGCATATTTAGTGCCACATAAACGTTCTGTAAACCTTATAACAATTTTATATTGAGTAACTCAGTGTAAAATGTTATTTTCTGTGCATTGGAATCAAATTATTATTTCATTACTGTAAAAATAAATAAAATAAAAACACAATTTAGGTCTATTGCTGAGATAGTATACAGTCTATGTCATAATACATAAATATGCTTATAAAAAACTTTCTATTTAAATTTCATCATTTTAGTGCTTTTATTTATTTAACATACACACGCGAACACACGAACAATAATATTGAAGGGGTGGGGGGACTTTAAAAATGCTTTTTCTAAGTTAAACATTTTTAGTGTAAACATTTTAAGAGTAAACATCAACAAAGCATTTTTAAACGAAACGATTTTTCTAAAATTTCGACATGTATTCAATGCATTTTAAGCTTTTAGCTGTCATGGAAATGCATATTTTACAAGATTTTACTCATACGCCAAATCAAACACTCACACACACACATAACATATATATCAAACACCACAAAAATGGTAATAAATCCAAGAGTGAGAAAAAAATACCCTTTCAAGAATGTATAATGACACGTTGGTTCACCTTCAGCATCGGTTGCCATTATATAGAATTGGGTCATTGGAACAGCACGTGGACTTTATTTTTCCCTACAGGTGTTAGGTCCTAGAGTTTAACTATGGGATGATCTTTAGACATGAGAGAGAGTGAAAAGAGAAATATTATCCCATCACTAACAAAACAGTTAGCTTGGCAACACATTTTGTTGAGTTTTGTTTGTCAACACATTTGGTGAAATTTTGACGTGAGATCAATGGATAATTCCAGACCCAATGTTCAGCAAATCAGTAAGGGGGGAGGGGGAGGGAAATGATTTGTTTTCGAAATGAAGTATATTCAATGTAAAGGGATACATCACATTCTGACCTTGTTAATTTATAGGGCGAGATTAGCAGTGTTTAACACGTTCCCTGGCCATGGCAGTCAATGGGATTGTGTTGTCAGCACTATGATCCGCCACGGTTACCTCTTCCAGATTATCGTCAGCTGTTTTGATTCACGTACCCCCACCCCCTCCCATCCAACCACCAACACAGTCCCAGTAATAGCACCAATGGCATTTACCCTGGATTTAAACCCGATACCTTTAGCAATGGCGATCGTTGCCTCTAGGCCACGGAGTCCCAAAATTGAGGTATAGAGCAGGGGTCGGCAACCATTTTACAATAGAATGCCAATGTAGGATTTCTAATTCATTCAGCGCGCCAACAGCCTGAAATACCATCCTGCTCTTTTCTTGTAGCAGAGAATTGAATTTCCTTTTGATAGTCGTCCGGGTGCCATTGAAAATCGCTCTGCGTGCCAATTCTGGCACGCATATCGTAGGTTTGCCGACCCCCTTGTATAGAGGACAGAACGGTTTGTGGTTAACGAGGATCGGAGCCGGAGACCTTCCATGGCAATAAGCTGTAACATGATGCCATGTAACCACGCCACTCACTGTAGAAAACTACGAACAAGTTAGCAAAATACAGTCCAACGTGAAAAAAAAATCACAGACTAATGCGCCGAGTTTTAACTTGCAGATAATTGATATCGCCACTCGGTTTTAAGCCTCTCGACTAAACTCTCACACTCTACATCTGTCTAATTGACAAAAGACTGATATCACCGTAACTATATTGTCAAATTCTAAAGTCTATTTTGTCAAAATCCAAAGTCTATTTTGTCAAAATTTAAAGTTTATTTTGTCAAAATCGAAAGTATATTTGGTCAAATTCTAAAATCTATATTGTCAAAATCTAAATTCTATTTGTCAAAATCTAAAGTATATTTGGTCAAATTCTAAAATCTATATTGTCAAAATCTAAATTCTATTTTGTCAGAATCCAAAGTATATTTGGTCAAATTCTAAGGTCTATATTGTCAAACTATAAAATCTATTTTGTCAAAATCTATCGAAGAATACAGAGTTCTTTTCTCTGTTTGTGTCTTACTGTGTACCTCTTTGCATTAGTCTGTTTGGCTCTCAACTTTTTTCAATCATAATATTTCATCTATTTCTTTTATAATGACTTATTGTCAATCTTCTTTTTTTCTCAGCTTTATACCTGACTTATCAGCCACTGTAAATGTTACAAATGATATTTGTCATAAAGTGGCCACAAATTGGTATGCTTTTAAAGGTAAATACTGAAAAGGTTTTTCTCATAAAGTTTAAACTCATTGCATGACTGTTTCTTTGCTTAATTGTTCGTCCGTGAATTATCGAGTTTTACGTGTGTCATAATTGAAAAAACAGTTACATGAAATGTGTCAGTTTCTATGTCACAAATTTGACAAAATGTGGGAATAAGGACAAGAGAAAAAACACAAGCATTGATCTTTGTGAATATGATATAGAGTTTGAGTTAGAAGCTCCCTTGGAGCAATACGTACTAGAGAACAAACTATTGTCTTTGTCTGAACAAATGGTTCCGTTGCGAGGCTCGTCTTGTATTTTCGACCACAGATGACAAGCCTCGATTTCGTTCGTGGCATTTGCCATTTCGGGCCGCATGGTTGCGTTGCAGCCTTCGTCCATCGAGTTTAGAAGCTGGCTCAGTTTCGTCTGGAATTGCAGTACGCTGGGGTCTACGGGCTGGACGTAGCAGACGATGGGCTGGAGCATGTCGATGTCGGTCTGGGTGCAGATGCCTGATGCGACGAGGACGCTGGCGGCCTGCTGCAGAAGAGAGCACCCTTTGGAGAGGCTGCCCGTGAAAATCTGGACCTGCGGCCACATGATGCCATGGCATTTGGTCGTTATCTCGTTGGCCATGATGTCCAGCGCCTGATCTCTTCGGCCATCTTCCGTGTCCGCTATTTTCCTCAGACCGGCTTTGAAGTTTAGCTCACAGAATATGGCCGTCAGCTTGATGACCTCGTCGGTGGTGCAGATCCGATTGGTGACCAGGTTCTGGCCGGATTGACGAAACATCTTGCACACCCTCCTTGTGTCGGTTAGCTGACGCGGTATTCTGCCGCCGACTGACCACCGACAAGTACTGCTTATGTTGTGGTCAACAAAAGACAAAATTTTCTCTCTCATTGTGTCGTTGATTAGCATTCTTAAGGGCAGTTTGGTCGTAGTCGTTATGGCAACGGTGGGAACGTGTGTAGTTGTGGCTGAACAAATTCGATTGTAAACTTCGTCAGATTCCGATTTTGAGCAATTCAGCGAATCTATCGTATCGCTATTCAAACACCAAGAGCTGTTGGTATTCATGGTTTCATTCAGAACGGATTCTTTGCAAGTCGATGACAAAGATGAATCTTTCAGAACGTTCTTTAAGTTTTCCAAGTACTGACTTTCTGGTAGTGTGCTTGCATGTGTCGGTAAAATTGTGGTGCTTTCAGCAGAAGCTGCATCCTCTGCTGAGGTCGTCGTTGTGGTTTTAATGAAAGCGTGCCAAGAAGAGCAGTCCAAAAATGTAGCGTTGTCAGTGCAAAGTAGCTCGTTCAGGATATGTATTTCACTCTCATTGCAGAAAGCTTTTTCGAACGTGAGGAAACCTCCATTCAGGGTACAGTTGGACCTTACTAAGATCTCATCTTTGAAGGCGATGACAACAGATTCCCGGCACTGCTGCGTGGACCATTGGCTTGCGTTGATGCATCGGATGCGGTCGTCGTGTGTAAAGCTGGCGGTCTCAGAAACTGCTTCGTTGTTACCAAGAAGACCAAGAATTACCAGACCAGAAAAGTACGCTATTAGTATTGCCTTCATCATATTGGCACCTGATTGTTAATTTAACCCGATTATGGCAGCTAAACTGGGTTACGATTATAGCTTGCAGTTTAGATTAAATAACAATGTTATTTTCTCATGCGTTTGACTTTATTTCTTTTTTTAAGTGTGTGTAGTTAGTTCATCTCCATCTCATTTGACCAAATCCTGTAAAGAAAGAAATAAAAATTTTACGAACACAATTAAATAAATATTTCTACATGAGATAAATATATTCTCTCTGGCTCGCTATGTCTCGGTGGACTTCTGAAATGAATGAGCTAATAGCTTCATACATTTTTGCTTGGACACGGATTACACAAAAGGACAAAACCAGAGCTTAGCACAAGGGTCTCCAGCATGCGGGCGTGCGGGCCGCATGCGACCCACCAAGTAGACTTTTGTGGCGCGCAAGTAAGCATACAAGAAATATACTATTCGTGAAATTCAGACAGCTATTCATCATCATCATCATCATTGCCCGTCACCCCAGCTGGGGTATGGGCCGCCAACCACAGATCTCCAGAGTCCTCTGTCCTGGGCCATTCTCTCCAATTGAGTCCAGCTGTACCCCATCTTTTCTGTGTCTGCCTCAAGGTCGCGTCGCCAGGTATTCCTTGGGCGGCCCATTTTCCGCTTGCCTTGCGGGTTCCACTTGAGTGCCTGTCTGGTGATGTTGGTTGGCGGCTTGCGCAGGGTGTGCCCTATCCAACCCCATCTTCTTCTTCTGATATCCTCTTCTATAGGGCGTTGGCAGGTTCTTTGCCAGAGGTCGGTATTGTTTATGGTGTCAGGCCAGCGGATCTGGAGTATCCTTCTGAGGCAACTGTTGATGAAGGTTTGGACTTTGCCAGTGGTAGCTTTTGTCATTCTCCAAGTTTCCGCGCCATACAACAGGACTGACTTAACATTAGAGTTGAACAGTCTAATTTTTGTATCTAGGGACAGCTCTTTGGAGTTCCATATATTCTTGAGTTGGATGAAGGCGGCTCTTGCTTTGCCTATCCTTGCCTTGACGTCTGCAACTGTTCCTCCTTGCTGGTCAATGATACTCCCCAGGTAGTTAAAGGACTGCACCTCCTCGAGTGGGATTCCATGCAGTGTGATTGATTCGGCACAAGAGGGGTTGATCTTCAAGGTTTTGCTCTTTTCTTTGTTGATGTTCAGTCCAACCTGTGCTGATGTGGCTGCCACCATGTTGGTTTTTTCTTGCATTTGTTGTTGACTGTGAGAGACGAGTGCAATGTCATCTGCAAAGTCCAAGTCTTCGAGCTGGTCCCACAAGGTCCATTGTATACCGTTTCTGCGCTCCCGATTGGATGTTTTCATAATCCAGTCTATGACCAGGAGGAAGAGAAATGGCGACAACAGGCATCCTTGACGAACTCCGGTTCACACTTGGAAATAGTCTGTAAGCTGTCCTCCATGTACGACTCTGCAGGACATCTCATTGTAGGCATTCTTGATAAGGTTGGTAATCTTATTTGGGATGCCGTAGTGTCGTAGAAGCTTCCAAAGGGTCTCTCTGTCCACGCTGTCGAAGGCTTTTTCATAATCAATAAAAAGTATATACAGCGGGGAATTCCACTCTAATGACTGCTCGACTATGATGCGAAGCGTCGCAATCTGATCCGTGCAGGATCTGTTTTGCCGGAAGCCTGCCTGCTGGTCTCTCAATTTGGGATCAACAATGTCTCTCATCCTATTAAGGAGGACTCTGTTAAAGACCTTTCCCGGCACTGAAAGAAGTGTGATGCCTCTGTAGTTGTTGCAATTACTGAGGTCACCTTTCTTAGGGAGTTTGATCAGGTAACCTTCTTTCCAATCTGCTGGTATGTTTTCATCTTCCCAAATCCGTTCAAAGAGTGGGTATAGCATCTCTACTGACAAATCCACATCTGCTTTAAGGGCCTCTGCTGGTATGTCATCTGGTCCAGCTGCTTTCCCATCTTTTATACCAGCAATGGCTCTCCTAATCTCGTTTCTGGTCGGCTTTTCGCAATTAATCGGGAGATCCTCGTTTTTGCTGGCACAATGATAGGGGTATCAGTAAGGGGTTTGGGCCTATTAAGAAGCTGTACAAAATGCTGAACCCATCTATTCATTTGTTGGTCTAATCTATTGATGGCCTTCCCGTGTTCGTCCTTGACAGGTCTTTCTGGTTTGTTGAACTTGCCAGAAAGGCGTTTGGTAATATCATACAGCTGTCTCAAGCTAGTTTCTACTGTACGCTGCTTGTTCTGCTTCTTTCGCCAGTCCGTCTATATAATTCTTCCTATCTTTCTTTATGCTTCTCTTTACTATTCTGTGAGCCTCTGCATACTCCTCTTGAGCCTTTGCTTTGCTTGCCCTTGTTTTGCTGTTGCTTACTGCTGCCTTTTTCTTCCTCCTATCTTGGATCTTGACCAAAGTTTCTGCTGTTATCCACTCTTTATGCTGCTGTTTCGTTTTCTCTACTACCTCTTGGCATGTTGTTCTGAATGACTCTTTAATTTTTTGCCATCTGTTGGGTACATTGTCTTCTTCTTCCTGAAGTTCTTGAAGCACTTGAAACCTAATTTTTCGTGTTAGATTAAACTTCTCTCTGTACATGTGATCTTTTAGGAGGTTGACATTGTACTTCACTCTTCTGTTTGGCATGTACAGTATAGGGTTTCTCTTCAGCTTTAATTTCAGTTTGGTCACCAGCAGATGGTGATCCGATGCTGCATCTGCACCCCTTTTTACTCTGACATCTTGCATGGACCGTCTGAATCGTTTATTAATGCAGATGTGATCTATCTGGTTCTCTGTGCGATTGTCGGGCGATACCCATGTACACTTGTGAATACGCTTATGGGGAAAGATGCTGCCTCCTATCACCATGTTATTTAGGGCACAAAAGTCTGCAAATTTTTCCCCGTTTTCGTTCATTTCTCCCACTGCCTGGGTGCCCATGATGTGCTCATACCCTGTGTTATCTGTCCCAATCTTGGCATTGACGTCACCCATGAGGATAGTGATGTCGTTGCGTGGGAAGGTCTCTTGGACTTTAAAAGAACTGGTCCTTATCCTCTTCGCTACCATCATTTGTGGGGCCGTAGCACTGTACCACGTTCAAAGTGATCCTCTTCATCTTTGTGCGGAACGAGGCGGTAATCATCCTGGGTCCATGTGCCTCCCATCCAATCAAGGTGCCTTGTGCCTGGGTAGACAGCATAAGTCCTACTCCCTGTGTATGAGGGGCCTCACTCTCTTCATGCCCAGAGTACAATAATAGCTCTCCCGTCGACAGCCTTGTTTGTCCTGCTTGGGTCCACCTTGTTTCACTAATGCCCAGTATTTCAATTTTGTTTCTTTTCATTTCAGCTGCTACTTGCAGGGCTCTGCCAGTTTCATACATGGTCCTGACATTCCATGTTCCAATAATAGTATTCCTGGTTAAAAGAAAGGTAGTCGGCTTCATGGCTTCCTTTCGGCTTTTACCACTAAACGTCATAAAACTTCTAGAAGTTTCTTTCCTTCCCAGGTCAAAGTCCTCAGTTATTTCTGTGTTTGGTGTTTCTGTAGCGATTTGCGTTTTTTTACAAAATAAGGTTGCTAGCCTTATGTTTAACCCCCAACCTGGAGGACCAGGGCACTAGCTTTTGTCTGACCCCTACCCGCGCAGATCTTCCCAGCTTGGTTGAACCTGC
The DNA here is from genome assembly GCA_949126835.1 of Anisus vortex. NCBI lineage: Eukaryota > Metazoa > Mollusca > Gastropoda > Planorbidae > Anisus > Anisus vortex. The sequence continues at coordinate 27,097,471 of OX421508.1, forward strand.
CAGGAGTTTACACTCCCGCTGGTATAGCTCTGGGGGTCGTCAGGGTACACAAGCTGCCAAGCCACGTCAAGGCTCTAGTACCAGTTGGCAGAGACAGCTATTACTGATGCACATAAAATTGTATTGTTAATTTTATTTACGTTTGTTACTATGTTAGCAATAATAATGATAGTTTCCTTTGGTCTAATTCTTTGTGTCTAAATTGTAAATTGCAATGTTATTAGTGACAAGTAGTAAAATGAGTTCAGATGTATGAAGTGTTTTTTGTTTACTAGGGTCGGGAGATTGAGGGTGGGGGGGGGGAAGCTTACATCCCTTGACACATCTCTAAAGTGATAGAATGTCACATGACTTCACCCGAGTTCGAGATCCCTGGATTAGCACGACCTGGTTTTAAAGGCTAAGCGCGTAGAAGAAAAACGAATAAGACGCTATTCTCAATGCATCAAACTCTAATTTAGAAATCAAACAGAGAAACACTATTAGTCATATTGCAATTTGAATGAACAAGGGTGAAAATGATTTATGCCAAGATTAGTGGAGCACATGGACGAGCAGGTAGTCAGTTAGAATGAATCCGTCACTTTAGAAGTGAAGTTCAAGGTTGAACTAAAGAGAAGATCGAATGCTAAGTATCATGGATACTAACTCATCGATACAGGATGGCTAACTAGATCGAAAATGTAAATAATTTACACTTACACAGGAACTAGCTAACTAATGTGTTAACCGGCTAACCAAAACAAATGGAACATTTGGCTAACTAACTAACTAACTAACTATCTAACTAACTAACTATCTAACTAACTAACTAACTATATAACTAACTAACTAACTAACTATCTATCTAACTAACTATCTGACTAACTAACTATCTAACTAACTAACTATCTAACTAACTATCTAACTAACTAAATATCTAACTAACTATTTATCTAACTAACTAACTATCTAACTAACTAACTATCTAGCTAACTAACTATCTAACTAACTAACTATCTAACTAACTAACTATCTAACTAACTAACTATCTAACTATCTAACTAACTAACTATCTAACTAACTATCTAACTAACTAACTATCTAACTAACTATCTAACTAACTAACTAACTAACTAATCAATAAATTAATTGACAAAATGACTTACTGATCTAATGACTAAATGACAAACTGAAAAACTGATTAACTGGCTAATTAAATAACAGACGAACTATATCTAACTTATTGATCATCTGATTCTAACTGACTAACCAACTTACTGAAAAATTGATTAAATGACTAATTGACTAACTAACTGACTATCTTATTAATTATTTTAAAAAGCTAATTTGCTCGTTTACTAATTGACTGACTAATTGACTAACAGTCAAACTAACTTATTGATTAACTGACTGTAACTGATTAACTACTAATTAGCTTAATAACTAACTGGCTAGCTTATTAACTAACTAATTAAAGTAACTAATTAATACATTAAATTACCTTTCTAACAATAACTGACTTACTCGCTAATTAGCTAGCTAATTAATATATTTATAATAATATTAAAGTTCCTCTTTGAAAATAGGAATAATTAGGACAAACATTTCTGTATTAACACTCACCCTAGGCTATTATAGCGTAAATATTTTTTAATAAACAAGTCATAATTTTTTTTTCATTGACAATAAAGAAATGTCCAAATAAATTGTATACTTACAAGCTTCAATCTCTAGTATTTGAATTAGATGTAATAAATTTTTCCCTAACCTTAATTGCTATCAACAATGTTCTGTCACTACGGCGTTAAGAAATTTGTTTTCTCACTGAAGGCTATAATTTATATCGCCCGAAAAACCACGGCACACACTCGATCTCCACGTTAAATGTGTGAAGCACAAGATTTATAACTGAGCAGGTTTATGTTTTATAAGGTCAAGTGCTAGAACTTCCCTCACCGTGGCAATCACCTCGTTGATATGTTTTGCTATGATATATATTCATATATATGTATATATCCGATAAATTTATATCCCTCGATCACCTTACATGTATTACGTCACAACGGCTTATATCAACCACGCCACCACTCCCCACCCTTCCCTTACATGTCATGACCTCCCCCCCCCCGTGTCACTCCGTATGTTGTATTTTCTTATCACTAAAAACAGTCGTAAGACTTTGGTGGTGGTGGTGGTATGGTGTGGTTGTCTTTTTTTTTTTTCTCATGGTATCACTAAAATTGGACTAACGCATAATGTTGTTGTTTTTTTTTTAAAAAGCGCACTTTGAATGTAGGGCCACCGTTCGGGAATCGTACGATGTTTCAACCAATCAGAGACGTTTTTTGTTATCACTAGATTTTTTTTAAAAAAAAAGGGTTTTTGTTTTTCTGGATGTGTTTTTATTAATACATTCACTGCAAATAGACCGCGTTCAGCTAGTACACTTTAAAAAAAATACAAATAAAAGCACCACAGAAAACCTCGAAATGGCTATCATTATATTTAGGTTTTTAATTTTTTGTAATAAATAAAAATAAAACAAAACAACAAAAAGTATTATTATATTTTGTTTACTCCGTGTAATCAAGACTTTCTTCTTTTCTAATCAATTGATTAAATTCCTTTAAGTCCTCCCAGTCAGACATAGGGCTTCGACAATGCTCATATTTTTTTTAACATGTCTTGGTTTTTGTACCGTATAATTTTCTAGAGGGTGAGGGTGCTGGCCTTATGCCCAACCCTCTTGTTTCAAGCCAATGAGGTCACGGTCCTTGTCTTTGGTCCGCCCTCAGGTATTTTATCCGCCACACAATCCCCTAGTATGCCGTGGCCACAGAAACTGGTGAACGCTACTTTACAGGTCCCTACGGATCAATTTGGGTCTACCCAGTTCTTATGGGTACCTGACTTTAGTTGGGGTAAAGTAAAGGTGGCCGGTCACTGTGCTGGCTGGCCACACAATACCCTAGTATGCCTTGGCCACAGAAACCGATGAAAGCTGCTTCACCGGCCCTATCGATCAATGTGAACTGACGGATTACTAACATTTTTTTCATGCATAGAGAACGCATTCATTCTTCTACTTCCGTATTCGACATTAAAATTAGAAATTGAGGTTCTTGTTGACTCGGAAAAGGGGGGGGGGAAGGGGCAGAGATTTGTGACATCATATCAGTGTCTAACTTATTGGGACAAGTTGTGGCGTGAAGGGGAGGGTACTAGCAATTTTGCATTAAAATTACGTGACGTAATTTATGGCATGTCTGTAGGTCTGTGAAAGGAATCTATTTCCCGCTATACATTGTTTGGGAAAAAATCAAAACCTATAATAAGATGAACCGCTTGCTTGAATATTTCTACTATTTTTGATAACTCGAATGATTTATTTTCGCAATTCCCGATTCCCCTTTGCGCTGTACTCTTCCGTTTTATTTAATCGCAATGATTTAAATTAAAATCAAAGTTGTATACAGCGGAAACCATTAATGCAATCATAAGAGCGTAGAAGTCATTCAACTTAATGTTCTACCTCTCTCTACCAGTCTATGTTTTTTTTTTTTTTAATTCCCTTCGTCGAGTATTTTTTATTGTACATAAAATGATTTCTTACATATATATAGAGTGAAATATGTGAAGTATTGGAGAATTACCCATCACCCTATCAGTGCCGTTGCTAAGGATTTGGGGGCCCCGGTGGGGCTTGGCCTCTTTAGGGGCCCCTGCATTTTGACATTCGACATTTTGACATGAGAAAAAAACAATTCGGACACTCTCCTCTGGTGGCCCCCCTCAAGTAGGGGCACGGGGGGACTTTCGAATTTGGACTCCCCCTCCCCCTCCCCTAGCTACGCCACTGCACCCTATTGAACCCTGAAATCGAAGGCCTTTTGAAGTATTTTTTTTTCTGACATTTCAGTAATTTTAAAAACGGAAATATCGTACGTACCAGGTAAAGCGTGACAGATTTTTAACACTGTAACTTGGTTATCCACATAGTAATCTTACGACAGGAACTAATTTAGAATTATAATAATAACATGTTGCAATGCTCAGATAAACATAAAGACTAAAAACACTTTCCTTATCCCTTATGCGAGAATAAATGCATATAAGTACTCTTTCTCTCAGAGTGATATTCGGGCATTGAATGGGTTGCCTGAAAAAAAACACGAAAACCAGTAACTTAACATCATTTAAAACATTAATAAAGATGCAAGACTAGACTCGGACCACGGATGAGCTGATATTGTTATATCGCTCCTTGCCAAGACGATTTGTCTCACTTCCCTTCCCTGTCGGTCGAATGGGGCCGGGATGGATGCGTGTATATCGTTGGACCCAGCAAAAATAACACAGTCTTATTGATAGACAATCTTGTGGTTACAAGTTACAAGTTTACAAGTATAATTACTTCATGAAAATTAAGAAAGTGGTATGATTGTACTGCCGTAGATCTAAATTGTCAAATAAATCCAACAATAGATAAATATAAAAGGTATCGATTATATCATCATCATCATCATAAGGTGCCATGCCGGATGGCATATATTTATGTATATAAATGGCGATGTTTACAATCTTTAAGGAAGTACAAGTTGTATTTAAGCTTGAGTAGATATAGACTACTATGCATTTTCCACAAAACGTACATACATGCACAGGCTTTCAAAAAACAAAAGGAAAGAAAATGGTGGCAACGGGTTACCATACAATGGTCTCGTCGCTTGAATAAAAAAAAAATAATAGAAAAGGGATAATATACACACTGCTGCTTATAAAGAAATAGTAGTGTTTAAAATAGTAGTGGATGAAGTTTAAATATTTAAAAATATACTTTATACATCAATTGAGCTTAATGTTACTTATTAATACTTAGCCAAGCATCATTTATGTTAAAACAAATTAAGAATATTGAAACTATTACGAGACTTATTTCACCATAGTGTTTTAAAAATTAATGGTAAAGATTAATGATTTAACACATGTTGAAGTATATGGTATATGTTGATTGATTATATGCAATTAAATACAATACTTGTTATGTACATAGTTATGGTTTGTAAAAAGAAGTGCAAATTGTAGCGGTGGGAGAAAGAAGGGGTGCTGCACCCCTCCCACGAAAATAAAGACATAATCCAAACCGATATAAGACGAACTTAACGAGATCGTAGAATGGAATAAAATTAAAGTTTACACTAGGAAGTATTATTTAGGTTATTTAGGTCTTACGTAATGACCAGTCATAAATTATTTTCAAGTCTTGGAAATGTCATGGACCAGACTGAAAAAGTTTTGGAATTATAACGTAAATGTTGTGTTTAAAAATCTATATATTTTCATTCAAAAAAGTATTTTAAGGGTTTGCTTATTTGTTTTTAAAATTAATAAATGATTTAAAATATTTAACAATTAGAAAACGCTTATATAAAAATTTATTATGAATCTATCTAATATTTATTATTAATTTTACAAATATTTTTAATTTAATAAAGTAAACAAAAAATATAAAATCACTAGATTTATTAATCTATAAATCAAATGTGAGCTATTTCCCCTGAAAATCCTGTATTAATTTGATATCCTCCCTTGTTTACACGTTAAAACATTTATTTCATTATCTCCCCTGATTTTTTAACTTTCCTTACTTCATATCATTAGTTAAAAGTTAAATGTTTTCTATAAAAGAACTTTCGGTAGCTTGTATTTCATGTTGTTTTTTATACTGTTAATAATTTGAACTTTTCTAGGTGGAAAGACATACTCTAATTAGATGCAAATATTTTTTTTGCAAGTCTTCTTGTAGGCTTTCAGAATCTTTTTCTGTCGTTTTTTTTCTACATATTATCATCATTTAATTATAATTTAATAAAATAAAATAAATATTTATGTTTGTTATCTTCTCTATAGAAAGCGTCTGTAATGTATAAGATAAGATAAGATATTATATATTTCAAAAGCGCATAATACATAATAATAATATTTTTACAATGGATTTTCCATTTTTTTTACTGCGCTGCGTCTTAGAATCACGAGTTAAATTATCTTACTGCTCAGTATTTTAAAAAAAGTAGCTGGATAGCTAGTCTCGGACAGGATCTTGGTGTACCACCACACCACGCCCCCTTACCACCTTTACATTGTTATGCCCTAGACGTACGAGCCGGAAGATTTATTTAGTTGTTGTTGAGACATAATAAATATCTTCACTAGGAAATCGTTTGGCGGTAGTGTTTATCAAGTAGTCTTGATTTGTTTTTTCTTCTGCCCCTAAACAGTATCAGATAACGAACCGTGTGATAACAAGAACTAAAAGTCTTTCTTGCAAATAAAAAAGGGGGGTAGAGATGAACAAACAAACATTGTCGTAGTGAAGTATTAAAAACTATGACTTTTAGTTCGCAGATTTTAAAGAAAACAATCTGCGAGATATCTTCTTTTCTTCACTCTTTTTATTTTTATAAAAACACTTTTTTAGATCCTGTGTTTACATATTAAACAAAAAGGCTGCATACAATCATTATACTTGATTATAAGAATTATTGTGTAGAATCTACGCATTGAATGTACATAGTGTGTCTTGTTCACAATCATTGTGATTGAATGAATATCTTCAGATATCTTTTCGTTCTCTACAAAGCTAAAACTTTAAGGAATTTGATTTTTAATTTATTTTATCGCCGTACCTTTTGAGTCCTTTTGATTAAGAAAAAATGTCTCTATCATTCCTACGTGGTGGGTAGTGGGTCTGATACTATTGTACTTCTAGCCGGAATCAGTTTGTCTAAAATAGTTTTAGTTAGAGGAAAATGTATGCAGACGGTATTACACCGAGAAACGCTAACACCCACAGACACAACAACACACATGACAAACAAACACAAACAGAGACACTAACTCCCTAACTCCTTCCCTCTCTCACTCTCTCTCCCTCCCCCTTCTCTCTCACTCTCTTTCGTCCTCTCTCTCCCCCTCTCTCTTCCTCCCTTCTCTCTCACTCTCTTTCGTCGTCTCTCCCCCCCTCTCTCTCCTTCCCTCTCTCTCTCTCTCTCTTCCTTCCTCCCTTCTCTCTCACTCTCTTTCGTCCTCTCTCTCTCCTTCCCTCTCTCTCCCCCTCTCTCTTCCTCCCTTCTCTCTCACTCTCTTTCGTCCTCTCTCTCCCCCTCTCTCTCCTTCCCTCTCTCTCTCTTCCTCTGTCTTCCTCCCTTCTCTCTCACTCTCTTTCGTCCTCTCTCTCCCCCTCTCTCTCTCCTTCCCTCTCTCTCTCCCACTCACACACACACATATTTGCATATAACGTACACAAAATATGAACTAAATAAAGAAATAAACTATTCATTTTATTTAAGGAATTACAGCATAGTAGTAGTACCAGAAATAATTGTTATCAAAATATTTTCTTTTGTTTCGACCTTTTCAAAAAGACTTATAAATTGATATTAATTGTCTACTATTATTAGTACATTTTACAAAACTCTTTTCATTTCAGTAATTATTAAAACAGTGGCGTTAGCCAGGAATGCAATGAAAAGGGAGGGGGGGGGGCAAATAGAGTAAAGCAGAACAGGTAAGGGGACAAGGGGGTTAGTAGTATAAAGTAAGGGCGTAAGGAGGTGGGGGGTTAGTAGTATAAAGTAAGGGCGTAAGGAGGTGGGGTGTTAGTAGTATAAAGTAAGGGCGTAAGAACGTGGGGGGTTAGTAGTATAAAGTAAGGGCGTAAGGAGGTGGGGGGTTAGTAGTATAAAGTAAGGGCGTAAGGAGGTGGGGGGTTAGTAGTATAAAGTAAGGGCGTAAGAAGGTGGGGGGGGTAGTAGTATAAAGTAAGGGCGTAAGGAGGTGGGGGGTTAGTAGTATAAAGTAAGGGCGTAAGGAGGTGGGGGGTTAGTAGTATAAAGTAAGGGCGTAAGGAGGTGGGGGGTTAGTAGTATAAAGTAAGGGCGTAAGGTGGTGGGGGGTTAGTAGTATAAAGTAAGGGCGTAAGAAGGTGGGGGGGGGTTAGTAGTATAAAGTAAGGGCGTAAGGAGGTGGGGGGTTAGTAGTATAAAGTAAGGGCGTAAGGAGGTGGGGGGTTAGTAGTATAAAGTAAGGGCGTAAGAAGGTGGGGGGGGGTTAGTAGTATAAAGTAAGGGCGTAAGGAGGTGGGGGGTTAGTAGTATAAAGTAAGGACGTAAGGAGGGGAGGGGGGTTAGTAGTATAAAGTAAGGGCGTAAGGAGGGGGGGTTAGTAGTATAAAGTAAGGGCGTAAGGAAAAATAGTGTTCGTTTTTTTCTTGTTGTTTCTTGGGGTGGGGGAGGAATTACATACTTGTTCAAAATTTTGTTAAAAACCTTTCAACTAGTTTTAATAAGATAAAACAATATAATAAAATGGTGATATACATTTTTTTTTCAAAACCATACAAACATAAAATACTATTTGAATAACCTCGATTTTGAAAAAAAAATGGGGTCGGTCGAGGTGGGGGGTTTTTTTTGCCACCCCCCCCCCCACCCACTGACTACGCCCATGCTATTAAAGAAGAAGCGAAAATTTTACTGAATACCAGATAAACACAAAGGGCCGTAATCCAGTTAAATCTAGGCGTGTTTGCTCGGCTACAAAGTAAGTTTGTCACTCTCGTTATCTCCTCTTCGTTGCAGGTATTGGTAACTAGGATCGTCTCGCGATTGGCGGTCAGGAGTTTGCAAGACGCCTTCAGTGGCATACCCTGGGACTGTGCCCCCAAAGCCTGCATTGAAACCTTGCAACGGCTCGACAATGTTTCAATTACGGACTGAAGATCAGGCCACTTGCTTTGCTCATTAGAAGTGTACTCGATGTTGCCAAAACACAACACATTCCTTAGTAGGTCGATGTCTTCCAGCGTACATACTCCCTGACTGACCAGCGACGCTCCCGAGTTGCGAACATTTTGGCACAGTTGCTTTAGGCCGTGCATCTGGAACTCAGGCCCGATGACGCCTCGGCAAGTCTCGGTCAGTTTCGTGGTTATCGTCTCTTCAGCCTTTTCCACGCGCTGCCCTTCCCCAATGGCTTGGCTTAAAGAAGAATTTTTCGAGCATACGATTTGGTGCATTTTTTCATAGTCTCCGGCAGTGCACACAGCGTTGGCAGTAAGATGTTGTTTCTGGGACTCTACAAAATTACAAGCTCCTGGAGCCAGAAGTTGATTCAAAGAGGCGTTCATTACGCCCCTACACATAGACGTGAGATTTCTTAGCAGAGACGTGACAGGCGAGCAAGGAACTAGCTGTTTTTCACAGATAACTCTAAAGAGTTTATCGTATTCTTCTGCCGTACAACGAAATATTCTGAAAGCGGAAAGAAAAGATTGTAAGACCCTGCAGGCACGTTCAGGGTCGTCATCCCCTTCAGACTGGCGGTTTACTTCGTTCCTGCACACTTCTGAAGACAGTTCATTGTCAATGACGCACTTTACGTTCTCGCGATGTTTTTCCAAATCTTCTGGTGATCGAGTGGATTTAACATCTGGTGCAGAAGTGTTGCAAGAATAATCAGAACACAGTGCATTATTCAGTAAGTTGTAATCAAGCTCGTTACATTGTTGGCTACTCCACAATCCGCCTTTTGCCAGGCATAACAATTTACACGAGCCTTCTACTGAAGACTGTGCCTGTATCAGCTGTACAACGATTTTTTTACAGTAATCTTTGGATGTAAAGCTATTGTTCACAAGGCTGATAGCATAGTTCCTGATTTCAATCAGTTCAGCGCTGATGGTTGTTGAATCGGTCGCCGGTGTTGTCATAGCACCAACTTGTGGATGCTGTGTAGTGCAAGTGAAATTGGAACACAGTGCATTATTCAGTAAATTGTAATCGTGCTCGTTACAATGTTGGTTACTCAACAATCCCCCTTTTGCCATGCATAGCAATTTACAAGATCCTTCTACTGAAGATTGTGCATGTATCAGCTTTACAACTACTGTTTTACAGGAATTTTGGGATGTAAAACTATTGTTCACAAGGCTGATAGCATAGTTCCTGATTTCAATGATTGTGGAAGTAGTAGCAGCTGCAGTCATAACTCCTGGTTCAGCTTTAGTCAAATTGCTGTTCACTGAGACATTTAGAGCTGCTGTTGTTGGATTGACAGTTTGTGTCCTCATAAGTTGAATAGATAGTAGCATCAGAAATATGTGAATGGTGGCCATGTTGTTTTGAAAGAAGACACCTGAAGATTAAAATTAAATTATTATGATATATAATAAAATATTTTTAGTATTATATCTTACAAGAAGTATTTTTGGAATGAAAAACCTCATCTAAACTATTGCTTTGTGTTTTTTTTTATTTGTCTGAGTTTTGTGTAGATATACTGGGTTTATAAGATTCCAACATTCTAATGACGATGTCGTGCCGAATTTTAGACAGAATTCTTGGCGAGTCTAAAAACTAGTTGAAACCTAAATCATTTAACCCTTCCCGTACCGACCTACTTCTATCTATGCTGCCTTCAGTTCCGCTATATACGCGCCCGGGACTGCAAGGGTTAAAACACTTTAAGTTCATTGATCGAAACAAGAAAACCATTAAAACAAAGTTTTTATTATACTCCTTTTATTTGTATACTAAGTTTACCATTTCCACTTCACTACAAAACTAAAATTTCGAATCGGTAATGTCGGAAAATACAAATCTAATCATAACTATTCCGCATTTCTTTTTAAATGCGTGAAGCCATGATCGTCGCTTCGCTTTGTTACGGCTAGATTTTGTCGTTTTCATTCGTATTTTTTCGTAAAAACAAACATATCCGTCAAAGGCAGCCATGTTTTTTCGTAAAATATGTTATTCGATTCGCAAATTGGTGGAAGGTATTCGTGACTATTCCAAAGGCTACGATGCTGAAAATTTGATAGAATGTATTGTTTGTCGGGACAAGTCTGCTGGCCAAGTTACGTCTCGATCGGACGACGGGAAGTGGCCGAAAAATCGATGCAAAGTTTTGCAAGCAACCAACCAGACAAGCATATAATCAGACAGACAGCGCAAGTTAATATAAAGGGAGTAATAAAAAAAAAGGAAATTTGACTTGAGTAGACTATACCTTTAATCTTAAAAAATACTTCTTTAATGATGTAAAATGTATGTTTGTTTCTTTTGTAAGATTGTAAGTCGTTTAACCAATTATTACATTTTAAAGATTTTTGTTCTTTGTTAACGTAACATTAAGTTCACACAAGACAATTTAATAACCAACAAACTTTTATTACATTTAGTCTTACAATAATTCTAGTGCAGTTAATTTTAAATGACAAATATTATCATTGACAATAATTACAACTGTACATTTATATTTTAGATATACGTCTACGTGAAACTATTACAAAAATAAAACCATCATTATTTTTTTTAGTTGTATACAAGAAAGCAGATTTTCAAAAACGGTTGAATACAATTTTTTATTTATATATTTCTAACAGTAGCCTCCCTTATTTGCATTCAAAAATATTTTTATGTAAAGGAGACTATTAACAACGCATTTATTTAGCCCTTGAATTAAATTTAATATAATTAAAGATATATCATTTTTTTTTTATTTACTCTTTGCAACTAATTTAGAATAAAAAACGATATTGACTTACCCTTTTAACGAAGAAAGAAATTGTGTGAAATGAATGTTTTACTTCAATCTATAAGAATTGAGGAGAAAATGCTGACAAGAATTGAACCAGTCAAAAGTCGTCGACATGATTTAATGCTATTATGTCGTCTTGAAGTCCCTGATAACGTTCCAATCAGTTCCATGAAATTGTGAGTGTTGTCGAACTGATCTCTTTTGGCATGATTGTGTGAACACAAGTTTGCCTTTAATTAATTAAACGATTTCATGGTAAGAAAAAATGTTCGCTATTTCTTGGGGGTTATATAAATAGATAAACGTTGTCTTTTGTTCTTTCTTCCATTAGAACCATTTAGACATATTATTTAATTCAAATATTTGTCACTGCTATTGAAGAGGATACTAAATTTCTCCAAGTTGAAAAGAATGGACTGCCTATTATTGTGATGCTCATTTACAGTGTGCTGGCGAAACAATCCCGATGCATTCCCAAAGCAAAATGGATGTCAACGATTGTCTGATTAATAACTATCAAATTTGTGTCTCATAAAAGTCTCTCTAGCTTGAACTTTCAAATTGTGCCTAGATTTATACTAAAGACCATGTATGTTTTTAATGGAGATTGATCTATTGTAGAAGTTTTCATAGTATGTGTCAACTGGAAATTTGACGTATTTGACTGAATGTAAAATGTAAAAACAGTCATATTTGAGTAGAATGTTGTGAAATGGACAAATTTAAGTTAAACTGGCCGTCGCTGGTCCTGCGGTTAGTTCATCGGAGTGTCACAAAAAAGGCCCGGATTCTAGCACTGTTGCAGACCAATCCTTGCCGTCCTGTGGGAGTTTTTGTCCTGTGGGACGCAATAATCGTCTATCAAGAACATAGGTTCTCAACCTTTTTCGGCTCACCGCCCCCTTTTACATTTTTTTTCCGCTCACCGCCCCCCCCCCACTTTCTTTTAGCGCCCCCCCCCTTCCGTCCATCTGGACTATAGTTTCCGCAATTTTTTTTTAGGCGGACTAGACTTTTTGTGTGATTAATTATCTTTAAAAAAACTGAAAAGGAAACATATTGTAATAATTAATAGATCAAAAAATTGTCTTAACAAAAGGTTTAAATAAGACAATATTAATGCGAATCGTTTGCCTGGTGTATTGCTAGCAATTTGTCTATTTTTGTTTCAATTTTGGTTGCAAACGCCTTAGGTTTAATAATCAGTAATATTTGTTATATTACAAAACAGAACTTGTTCGGCATCACTATTGAATCAAATGTGGAAATATTTTTATGTTAAAGGGAGATAATTAGCCCGTTTTATTTGAGCTAATATTTCTGGGTATTTTTCTTTTATTAAAAATAATTGGCTTACAATTTATAACTTTGAAATGATCAAACTGTAAAAAGTATTTGAAACTTATATAAATATATTATATGACTAAAGAATTTATATGTATATTTTCAAACATTACAATAACTACCCAGTTTGTATGATTACAACTTATCTCTACAGCTTAACATTAATACATTTTTCGACAAATAGTTTAAAACACATTAAGGACATCTCGGTTAAACGATCAAAATATCATTAATATTAGCAGATGTTAGGGCGACGGTGATCGGTCAGCAGGGTTGACCGTCCGGTGAACCAAACACAGGAACAGCCGGCCGCTCACTATATTTGCCAAATACAGACCCCTAATTCATCGAAAAGTCACTGCGATTCCTATTTCTTATTAATATAATAATGTATAGGCATACTGTTGGGGGATATCAGATATTTAACAGCACTATTGTTTACATCACATTTCATCCTCCAAAAACTAATCCATTCAAATAGCTGAGGTGTTAAAATATATCAGGTACGTTTGTACCGCCCACTTGCCCTTCACCGCCCCCCCCCCAATCGCCCCCGGGAATGTCCGCGCCCCCCTAAAGCTTCTCACCGCCCCCCGGGGGGCGATATCGCCCCCGTTGAGAACATATGATCTAGAAGGAAGGTCTGTCAACTTATAAGCTATATCATAGTATAGAAAATACCACCTGTTATTCCTGGCGTTATTAACTTAATTGATCATATTCTGTTGACAGTCCGTACAAAGCTCCTGTAGTGGAGACTATTGATTATCGAGTCAAGGAAGCTATAAGCCTGACCATCTGGACTCTTTAACGAGTTAATTCGCATGCGGCCAAACTTTCCATGTCGCCATTTGTTGGGCAATTTTGTGTTTTTTTCGTTGCTAGGATACTGAATGTTGAAGCAGTTTTTTGTTGTTGTTCTTTTTCTTGTTGTAAAATTGATACTCTATGTTAAAAATGAGGTCTATGCAGAATGGTTTCCCGGTCAAGTGATGCTGATTAAATACACTTGTAAACATTAAAGACCAAGTGAAGAGGTTTTTCTCAAAGGAACGAGATTTGGAATAGCCTCATACGGCAGTGACGTATCACAAGGGAAATAAATAAATAAAAATAGACGCTATAAATCTATAGCCATTTTGTTAAAAATAAGAACCGGGAAAAGATTCAAAACATGTGGCAATAGATTCAAAACACGTGACAATATTCATTTTTCCTTGTCGGAATCCTTTATGTTACGTCACTTTCCTATATTGCCGGAAATAAAAACATCTCAAATGGCTACGAGATTTGGAGTAATCATCCGAAAAACACACACATTTAAGTGCAAATATTGAACTAATTACTTAAAATGTATCTTTGATATTTTGTATAAATGTTTTTTTTTAACATTCAGATACTGAATACACTATTTACTATCAAAATCAAATGTTAACTAAATTTTGATAAAAAGCTCTTCACTTGGTCTTTAACAATGGCTTACTGCGCTGCTGTTGGGTGCGCAAATTCTACATCTAAATTATCATGTAAAAAATCTACAATGTTTTCCTCGATTTCCTTTGAAAGATCAACAAATAGGTGTTGTCCTTTAATAATGGTATGTCTATAATCATTGTTGCATCCGTGAGCATCATTTATAATATCACAATATTCAAGGATATGTTTAAAATTAACATTTTTTATAAGCATAGGTGCCATTAAGATCAATGTAAAATCAGCCATTTTTTTTTTAGTTTAAAAAGCATCACGTGATCGATTTTCTGTCTGTAATGAATTGTGCATAGACCTCATTGAGTTAAGTACATCATTGAATGAATCCAAAAAATATTAACCTTTATATATTATCAAAACTTTACATCAAGTTTTTTCAAATTGGAAAACAAACTAAATACACATATATAATTTGTACAAGGAATTATCATAGACTATAATATACATGGACCGCTTGCTTTAGTTTTTCTGCTATATGATGACTCGAAAGACTGCTTATTTCGGAATTCCCGATTCTAAATGAAGTAATTGTAATACAAGTTCCATTTTATTGAATCGCACCATTTTTTAGAAATTTTATGCGTCAATCTATGACTAAGATATGGACGCTATGGATGAGGAAGTTTTTGTTGATGAATTGATAGGCATACTGGAGGTAAATTTTCAAATTAAATAATTACTTATTGAAGAAGTATGGAGTTTATCTGTTAGACTCATGTTCGGTGTATATTATAGTCTATGGTATTTCTGCTATATGATGACATGAAACACTGATGATCGGAATTCCCGATTCTACATAACGTAATTGCCATACCGGAAATAAAGTTATTGATATACAAGTTCCATGATTTTCTCAATGAAAAATTAAAATCGAAAGTAGTACAGAGCTGAAACATTTATAGATCAGTGTGGTGTGCGCACGAAAAAAAGAAAATAAGCTCTAAAAATAGAGCAGGCGGTCCATCTTATTATAGTCAATGATATATTAATAGGCCTACAAGTATTCATTTAAAGTCGAAAAAAATGCGATTTAATAAAACGGAACTTGTATTACAATTACTTCATTTAAAATCGGGAATAGCAAAAAACAGAAGATAATAACATAAAAAAACTAAAGCAAGCGGTCCATGTATATTATAGTCTATGGAATTATCAACTAACAAAGTTTGTTCTTCTATTATAGGGGGAAAATCAGGGCTAATAATAGACTGAGATTGTAAAGCTACTAGCCTAGAAAAGAAATTAAAGTTGAAATACAAATTTAGAAATATTTGAAGAAGACACACTAAAAATTGATGTAAAGATATACAGTGAGAGGCCGGCTGGTCCTGCGGTTAGTTCACCGGACGGTCAACCGACACGTCGCGGGTTCTATCCCTGCCGCCGACCGATCCCTGACGCCCTGCAGGAGTTTGGGCCTAGTGGACGTAATAATCTTCTTTCTAGAACAGCGATGGTGAACCTATGGCACGCGTGCCACAGTTGGCACGCAGAGCCATTTCTGTGGGCACGCGAGCATTTACCAAAAAATGGAACAGCTAAGTAATGGTAGTTGGTTTTAATTGCTGTGTTGGCAGTTGAAAGAAATAAGTTGGTCTTGTATTGTACTTTGGGCACGCGGCCTCAAAAGGTTTGCCATCACTGTTCTAGAATCTAGAAGGAACGTCTGTAAAACTTATGAGCAATTATGAGACTTAGAATTACAGGATTAAACCAGAATAATAATACGGCAATGAGGGAAAGCAAATGAAAAGAAAGTATATATTAACAAAAAAACTGTGAGTGACTTAAAATTAAGATTGAAAATAAAAGCAACTGCACCTGACATCATTTTATCGTAATATGAATTATTTTTTTGGCTCACAATCCTTATGATTGCCAAACAAATGGATGATGTCGGTTGGGAATGAAAAAAAAATACCACTAAGGGAGGTAACAATAAAATATTTATTTTAAAAAATTATTCCCATTATTTTCCCTTTAAACGATTTGCAGATTAGCCAACACTACAAAAAGTGGGATTTTTTTTTAACATAAATTCACAACATAAATTGTTAGTTATGAAAACAGACTTTGAAAAAGTCGTATCCTAAAATTGAATGCAGCTTTTTGATCTACGAATGATCTTTTCAGGGCTCCGATTTAAAATAGAATATGTAATAAATATCGTCACTTTGTTCCCTTCCGTCTTGTGTGGCTGTCGTCGAAGTTGTCTTAAAATATGTACATGAAGATGGTGATGACGTTTTTAATCACTGGTCGTTTCTAGTGACAAAGTGAAGTGTTACACAAAGCTACATATATTAAAAAAAACTCCTGTTCTAGTGATAGATTAGACAATTCATCATTCAAAGCCATTGGCTATTAATTCAGAAAGTTTAAAGTCCCAAAAGTGTTACAACTCCAAGAACACTATAAGAATATCCATGGGTATTTATAGATATTTATAGGGCGTTTGCAATCCCGTGACAAAAAGCACGTGATTTGTGTTTACTTTGAGTAATGGTGTACAATTAAATATGGCCGCTGCATTAATAAAGTTTCATATAGTCTCGAGCTTTTTTTCAATGATGTGTTGTGTTTTAAGTCTTATTAAGATTTAAGCTGTATTATGTATGTTAAATAAAATAGGCTATTTTATTATTATCATAGACATAGATCATAGACGATGTGAGCCTAATAGTGACTTGACTAGATAGTCTATTCACCAACAATATCACTTGACATCGTAGCCTAACCTACGAAACATTAAAAGTGTAGGCCTATAAAGTGAAATTGAAAGTGTAAATAGGTCTAGCCGGCCCTAGCCTAATCACATTAATCAATTAATCTACAGTACTACTATTTACCTCCTTATTTTTGAGTAGGATAGCCAATATTCAGATGTGAATTTTGCATGATAAAGAAGTACTTTACTTTCCCCACGTTACGTTTGTACCTCAAGTGGGTTCTATATTTACACAAATACGTCACTAAATTTACACAAAAAAACTTAAGCTCCGCCTACTGAGAACGCTCTATATCTAAACGTTTATAATCTAAATGTCATGATTTTTTTAAAGCAGTAAAAAAAATGTAAGCATGAAATCTTCCAATATGATTAGTAGCTTTAAACTTTGTTGTTTTACTGTGGATTAGTTTTTATGATAAAACGTAATATTAATATATTAATTTATTTCTATAGAAGGGTATGCTTAATAAAGAAATCAAGTTCAAGTACTTATTAATTGTAATGGCTCATGACTAATTGCTATGTTACGTTATACTTATACGAGAAAAGTCATGACGTTAACCTTTCATAACTATATCTATCTCTACCTAAGAGAGTATAATAGACTGAAGTACTGAAGGCACAAATTCAATAGTGAAAGGACTCAGATACACACAGGAAGAGAATTCTTCTTTGTGTTTTAAGTATGACAATGTTTGATATTTAAAAACATAGATACAGAAAGTTTTCAATAACATACGCTATTAGAGTTTTCTATAGTATTGCAGCAATGAAATGTTTTAACTTTAATAATTTCATACATAACAAGATTTGAAAATATAAAGCAACTCTAAATGTATACATTTAATATAAAATGTTTTATCTCATTAAATAAATAATTCATAGTCAGCTTTCACCGTTACACGTTAAAGTAGCTATGATTCTAAATGAAAAGGTTTAAAGACCAAGTGAAGAGCTTTTTATCAAAATTGAGTTAACATTTGATTTTGATAGTAAATAGTGTATTCAGCATCTGAATGTTAATAAAAAAAATCATTTAAACAAAATATCAAAGATAAATTATAAGTAATTAGTTCAATATTTGCACTTAAATGTGTGTGTTTTTCGGGGGAAAAATCCAAATCTCGTAGCCATTTGAGATGTTTTCATTTCCGGCAACATAGGAAAGTGACGTAAGAGAAAGGATTTAAACTATGAAAAATTAATATTGTCACGTGTTTTGAATCTATTGCCACATGTTTTGAATCTTGTCCCGGTTCTTATTTTTAACAAAATGGTTAAATATAGATTTATAGCGTCGAGTTTTGTTTATTCGTTTCCTTTCTCAAACGTCACTGCCGTAAGAGGCTATTCCAAATCTCGTTCCTTTGAGAAAAACCTCTTCACTTGGTCTTTATAACAACGGTATGTCTTTAATACACGAAGACAACTTGCCTTGATTTCTTGTGGTGCTCAGAAAATTTCTACATAAGTCAAATTGCTTATAACAAATTGACCATAAAGCATTGGAAGCAATAATCTCCTCAATAGAAGAAGCGGCTGTAGCTTATTATAAAGCTAATATTTAATTACATATGCAGATTTATACAATAAAAAGTGATTCTATTTATATCTAGTTATGTATAAAGAAATGACATGATAGACACATTCGTTAACAGCTATTCATATATCCTTCCAAATTTCAGAATGCACTCAATAAAATAAGAAAGAAATACTGTTGGTAACAGTAATTAGCCTCGGGCAATACACAACGATGCAGGCTGACTAACAGGAAATACTTTGAACGCCCCTTCATCAAGTATATTAAATTCGCAAGTATTTATGTAGTTTTTTAAACTTAAAATATACCTTTTTGATCGAAATCTCCCCCTTTTCAACAAATTCATTAACATTTTAGTCTAATATAAAATCGATATAGTCTTCATAAGCGCAATAATTGATTTTTCGCTACTACAAGACAAGCCGCAAGAGAGATAACCCAGTTTAAAATTAAAGTCCCAGCACTGTTGCAGACTAGCCCGTTAAGCTGGGTGATCTCCTTCTCGCTGCACGTCTCGGTAGTAAGCAATGCCTCGTGGGACGCTTTCAATTTCGTGCAGGCCTCCTCAACGGTCGACTCCTGCATTTGCCTCTCTTGTTCCTCCATTGTCGTCTTGCACTTGTCCGAGAGCTTCGGGATCAGCTGGTGGAGATTATCTCTCACCTTCTGTTCTTCCGGCGTGTACTCGCGGTGGACGACGCAGAGCGTAGTCTTCAGCAGATTGAAGTCGTCTTGGGTGCAGACTTTATCTCTCACCAAGGACCTGCCCGTTTTGTTGACCTTCACGCACAACTGGCTCAGACTGTAAATCTGGAACTCCGGCCAGATGACGCCTCGGCAAGTCTCGGTCAGTTTCGCGGTGATCGTCTCTTCAGCCTTTTCCACGCGCTGCCCTTCCCCAATGGCTTGGCTTAAAGAAGGATTTGTCGAGCATACGATTTGGTGGACTTTTTCATAGTCTCCGGTAGTGCACACTGAATTTCCAGTAAGGTGTTGTTTCTGGGACTCTACAAAGTTACAAGCTTCTGGAGACAGAAGTTGATTTAAAGTAGCGTTAATCACGTCCCTACATCTAGACGTCAGATAGCTCAAGAGAGAAGTGACAGGCGAGCATGGAACTAGCTGTTTTTCACAGATGACCCTATTGAGCTTCGCATAGTCTTCGGTCGTACAGTTAAACGTACTCAAAGCTGAATGAAAAGATTGTAAAGTCCTACACGCCCGTTCAGGATCGTCCTCACCTTCAGACTGGCTATGTGCAGTGCTGCTGCATTCTTCTGAAGACAGTTGATTGTCAATGACGCACATGACGTTCTCGCGATGCTTTTTCAAATCTTCCGGGGATTGGGTGAATCTAACAACAGGTGCATGCGTAGGGCAAGTAAAATTGGAACACAGTGCATTATTTAGTAAGTTGTAATCATGATCCATACACTGTTGGCTACTCCACAATGCGCCTTTTGCCGCGCATAACAATTTACAAGATCCTTCTACTGAATGTTGTGCCTGTATGAGCTTTACAACTAATGTTTTACAGGAATCTTGGGATATAAAACTATTGTTCACAAGGCTGATAGCATAGTTCCTGATTTCAATCAGTTCAGCGCTGATGGTTGTGGAAGTAGTTGCCGTTGTTGTCACATTTCCTGTTTCAGCGTTAGTCAAATTGCTGTTCACTGAGACATTTAGAGCTGTTGTTGTATAGACAGCCTGTGTCTTCATTAGGTGAATAGATAGTAGCATCAGGAATGTGTGAATGGCGGCCATGTTGTTTTGAATGTAGACACCTGAAGATAGAATAAAGAAAGATTACATTTAATTATTATGGTGAAAGATATATAATACAAAATATTTAGTTTTATAACTTAGTGTAAGTATGTTTTGTTTTTGAAAGAATATTTTTGGAATCCTTATGTAGGCCGGAATCAATTTTGTTTTGAGGTAAGCTTATGTTAATTTTAGAATATTTTTTTTCTAAATTATGTTGCTTTTGCATTGCGTATTAATATAAGTTATCTTTCTACACGGGTTATATAAGGTCATGAATTGAATTGCTCGAAACTATGCATGGAAAGCCAATGTCTTAAAACTGTTTAAAACTTGCAAGACTAGACTGAATTATGGATAAGTGTATTTTGGGGAAGTTATCTTATTCTCAATGGGCAGATATGTAAAATGAGCAGATATGTAAAATGGGCAGATATGTAAAATGGGCAGATATGTAAAATGGGCAGATATGTAAAATGGGCAGATATGTAAAATGGGCAGATATGTAAAATGGGCAGATATGTAAAATGGGCAGATATGTAAACAAAAACTTGATTGCATTAAAATTGGTGTTCAAGGAAACGAGTCAAAAACATTTAGGGAGAAGGTTTCAAGCATACATTAAATGGGTGATTTTATTTTTTAAACACAACATGTATAATTATGCTGGACATCTGACTAAAGCAGGTCCTATGCAAAAGGCTTGTGGACTGTTATCTGCTTGTCTGATGCTCAAAATATTCTCCGTCTCCGAACTCTGTGTAATTTCCTGCAATTTTATTCTGGGTCAAGAAAAAAGAAGAGTTCGTGAGAACGTGCCCCGTAATCTTGACGCTGTGTAAGGGGACAGCACTTGTCCAGTCTTCTTTCTCCTCCCCATGCCCCGCTTCCTTCTTTTGCCCCTGAAATGTTCCTCTGTATAGCAGAGTTCGTGACGAATAGCTTTACGTGGGCTAGCCATTAGCATATTGCATTGGAAGAATTGCTGATTTAAGCCCTCCTTTCGAGCATTCCTTTCTCTAGAACAAGTAATAATAATAATAATAATGGTTATTTATATAGCGCTTCTATCCATGCTAATTTAGCATGCTTAGTGCGCTCTAGAATATTATTGCGTCCACTCCTGCAGGGCGACAGGGATCGGTCGGCGGCAGGGATAGAGCCCGCGACGTGTCGGTTGATAGTCCGGTGATCTAAACGCAGGACAAGCCGTAGAGGGCTAAGATATGTGGACATTTGTAGCAGATCGCCAGCAAATACCGCATGAGTCGAAAGTAACCCTTTTGCACATGGCTTTGTATTCCTCTGACTAGCAATATTATGCAATTAAATAATCAATTACTCTAGTTACATTATAAGGCTATGAGAAACTCTTTATGAAATATAACACTTATTAAAACTTACCTTGGTGACACGTTAAAAAGAAAGAACAGTCTTGTAATACACCGCCCTGATTTGTTTATAATAACTGTCAAATACCTAGTGAGACTGTGGCGTCAGGGCGCCGAATATAGATAATTTAGCCCTATTTTATCCGATACTATATTATGAGATAGATAATGGTGAAGAAAAAATAATAATACAACGCACGAAACAGACAATGAATTAGCCAGATTTTTCATTAGTTCCGACCAACTGTAATCATTTCTGATTTACTGTTGTGACGATAACATATTGTTTCTGCATATCATTGTACTTTATCAACAGCCATATTAAACTAGTAGTGCAAATGATAACACTGACAATATTTTTTCAACCCAGTTTTAAGTTTAAGTGTTGGAAGTTGAAACACTCCCCCCCCCCCCAAAAAAAAAAAAAAAGTATAATTCAGCTTTTCAAAGCAACGAATCCAAAATGGCATATTACAATAATTATTTTTGTTACAATGAATAAAACAAAACAGCTGAACTTTGTTGTCAAGTGCTGCTCTCGGTTTGGGAAGATAATAAATGTAGACCGTAGCACCCTTGGAGCGTGTAGTGATCTGAAATGTGGTGATGTTAAGGTGAAGAACAAAGATAGCCAGCCATAAGGAGAAGTAGGAACAAAGATAGCCAACCATAAGGGGAACTATCTGTCATGTGATGGATAATTGTCTTCCGGTCTTTGGTTTTATGCTGGTTTTAAAAGAAATGGCTTCCTCTCTCCCTTTCCCAGCCTGCCTCTCTGCATCCCTCCTTCACTCTCCATCAATCCAACCAATCTGTCTTTCCTCCACCCTCAAGGTCTCTTTCTCTTTCTAATCCGCCCTTTCTCTCCCCCCTTCCTGCACCTCTCTCCATCCTTCCTCTTTGCACATTTTCCTCTCTCTCTCTCTCACTCTTCTAACTCGTTCAATCCCTCGTCTTTGCGGGCGAATCTGTAGGTAATCCGATGCGTAATTGATAGCGGATGCGGGCGAATCTATAGGTAATCCGATGCGTAATTGATAGCGGATGCGGGCGAATCTGTAGGTAATCCGATGCGTAATTGATGGAGGATGCGGGCGAATCTGTAGGTAATCCGATGCGTAGGCTAATTGATTGCGGACGCGGGCGAATCTGTGGGTAATCCAAGAATTGATGGCTGAATATGCAAATATATGCAATGTTGAAAATGGCGGGTGGCGAATATTCTGTTGTGATTCACACGCGGGTACAAAATTACAGCTACGGAGACCTTGTGATCTGGCGAATATTTGATTTACACAAGAGCTAGTCCATAGCAGAAATTTGCGGTATGCCTGGCACACATATACAGCGTTGTACAGCGACTAATCCGAACAGGAAACCATGTTATTGTGGGCCCTCGGCCTCCATCTAACATAAAACAGCAACTTATCCGAATACGAAAGGCGATGTGGTTTTTTGTGGCGTCCAGCCGACAAATAAAACGTAATACAGCAAATAATCCGAACAGGCAAGGCGATATATTTCAAGCGTATAGCGTTGGCAGAAACTAGAGTTCATGTATAATTCTACGATGAAAGATGAGTGTTGCAGTGGAGTCAAATAACACAGTTCGCTCACCTGATGAAACCTTAAGCCCCCAGTCAATCATCACGTGGAAAATATCATAGCACAGAGTTCAATGTTGAGCGTGAGTACTTATCCATGTACGATTGACGAAACAATGTCGGCACGAGCCCACAGGTGTGACGTGCTGGTCTAAGTTGATGCGTCACAGAGCCTTTAATTAGCATAGGCTATCAGTGCAGACTTAGTGTATAACTCAGCAGGTACACAGGGTGATGGGGAGGGGTGATTTATGCAGGTTATCTAGAGGTATGCTGGTCCCAAGGGCTAATGATCTCTATGTGGTGCAAAGACGAATTTATATCCAGGTTTCGTTTGGCTCGTTAATACGTAGGTTGAGTTAAAACTGCTGACTAATTGACACTGTCACTGGCATCACACATACACGTATTATATAATCAAAGCAAGGCGAAGTGTAGCACACTGATGATTTTATTCATATGAAAATCGGTATTCAATTATTAATGTCATGGGCAAACAAATCATTAGCTGAACAGATATAATCCAATACAGTAGGCATCAACTATACCTAAAATATAGTCCTAAGGAGGACTCAGGGCTGCGTGTCAGGCGCACCCGGTCACTTTACCACGGGAGCTCAGGGCGTTCCAGCCTTCTCGGCTCCTTCAGTCAGACTGACGTAAAACTAAAACTACATTTCTAAGCGTGGGTTGTCACGTGAAAGGGGGAATGGTCAAGCTGACTCATATATATGGTGCATACGATTGGTCAGCCTGTTATTGCATAGTTTGATTTTGATATAACATGGCTAGGCGGAGGGGAAGATGGGTGCCGGGAGTGATGAGGCGAGGGGGGCGGCCGGCCGGCCCTTGAAGTCGAAGGTTCTATCTTTCTCAGCCGGCGGTTGGAAGTCAAAGGTGTTTCGACCAGGGAAACTGGACACAGAGGTATAATTTGGTATACGTGTGACATTGTTTGAGTTGGACGATGGGCGGCGGGAGAAGGAGGGGAGGGGGAAGTTCAGGGGTGTAGAAATCCAAGCATGATTGCGTCAAGTTTGACCTTAGTCTGTTTCGCACCTGTGCGTGGTATGACCACGAGGGGGAGGAAAAAGGGGGTGGGTGTCGATTACACGCCAGACCATTAAGATTATAATACCAATGTAAGCATAATAATGATAGGAATAAATGATAACATTAGAAACGATCATAGCAATATCATATGAGAATATTGATATGAATGTAAGCATAGAATGAATACTGACAACGAATAAGCTATGTAAAAATACATAAAATATGTTACATGTGCAAGAGCTAAATGAAAAGTAAATGACTAAGTGATTAAGTAGTGATAATGAAAGGTAGATATGTGCATTCAATCATTCACTCAGTAATGGCTATAATTTAAAAACAAATTTGTACAGGTGATGGCTAAAAGTATACTAATCTTTATGAGAGTGGAATATAAACGAATTCTTCCTTAATTTCATGTGGCGTTAATCTTGTTAGAAACCCCAAAACGCTACAGTGTGATAGGCTGGCCCTGTGCAGTGGCCTCTCAAAAAGGGGGCGGGGGGACTGTAGGAGGGGCATATGCCTGGGGGCGACACTTCTAGGGAGGGGGGGGGGGGGCTAACCTAAGTTCATACCAGAAAGTTTAGGAGATTTGAAGGGGAAATAAAATTTCAAACACGAATTGTGAACAAAAAGGAATAATGCATAAAGATAGTAGTAGAAGTTAACTTCTTATTTAAGATAAGATAAGATCAGATTACTTTATTGATCCAAATAAATGGAAATTTGACTTGATTACATTAATTCCGTCATTCAGTATAATTAAAACAATATTAAAGAACCATTTGTACCCAAGCACAATAGACATTCACGCACACTATCATACCATTTATCATAGAAGAAAAAGTATCATTTAGGAGTCAGCTATTGTAGTTCCTGGCTGACTGATGATTCTTTTGAAAGAGTCTCACTGATAGTGGAACAAAAGAGTTCCTAAATCTCTCTGTTCTTGCCCTTATTGAAAGAAGTCGACCACTTCGACTAGATATGATGTAACTATCGTGAAGCGGGTGTGCATGATCTTGGAGGATTTTATCAATCATTGACAGGCACCTTGAATTGAATAGATCCCCAAACTGTTTTATACAAATGTTTCACATTTAATAAAGGTTTCATAAGAGATTGGCTCATCTATTATTTTATTAAAATACGTTTATTTCTTTTTTTTTTTTCATCGCAATTCCTTTTACTTTAAATTGCATTTTAACATTTCTTTAATCATCATAATTAACTAAGCACAGCCACTAAACAAAGCAGTTACATTACTTGGTAATTGCAAGATTATAAACTTTTTGACATAAACCTAACTGTGAGTGTTATTGAACACTATACATTATCGGAACTGTCCAACCAATTGGAGTTAAGTAGATTAGTTGTATAATGACCTAAAATTGAGAAACGTTCGTGTCGATCGCTTCGTTATCTCAGTTACACTTATGACTTATGACTCGAAACCTGACTATATATTATATATTACACAGGTAGCCGTACGTACACACCAACATGCACGCTCTCACACACATAGACACATAAACACACAAGCCCACGTTTTATTTAAGCCAGGTCGATGTCACGACCTTTTAGGTAGAGCATATTAAAGTCGAAGATTGAAACAATCGATCATTCAATGTTCAGTTCTTGTTAGCTAAGTTATAATGTGTGTGTGTGTGTTTTTTTAAATGTCATATCTGGGTTTTATTTATTTCAAACGTCTGCTCACAATTTAACCACCACTCCTAAAAAAATATTATGTATACTAGTGGTTATGCCCGTCAAAATGACGGAGAAACGAATGATTACAGTGTGTTTTGTTAAAAGAGAAAGAAAAAATAACTAACAATATTACAATGAAAACTGTAGTGAGAAAGTAGCTTTCGATATTTAGTTTTTGTTATTTTTTTATTGAAAGCATTTCAAAGGGAGATCATTCTGAAATGACGCTCAGCTTAGAACCTAAAAACATACAGTGATAAGTAATAGGTCTAGGTTTAACTAAAACATAAATTAACGAATTAAGCAATATTGTTTATATACTAAAAAATTTCTTTCGAAGGACGTTTAACGGCTTAGGAGCCTTTAGCGAACACACATATAAGTAAATAAATAAATTTACAAACATATACATAAACAAACTCACGGTAATTATATATATAATATATATTTATATTGATCCTTAGGAAAATATAAATTTGTTTTTTTTAGTCAATAAATTAACTCATTGATACAGTTATCAGGGTAATTACATAAATTTATTGCAAGTGATGCTAAGAATATTCCTTGAGTCCACTGAGCTCTAAGGGACATGGTGGCCGAGCGGTATCGCGTTCGGCTGGCATAACGAAGGTCCTGAATTTGAATCCTGGTTAAGACTAGGATTTGGTCTTGGGTCTGGGTGGTGTCCCTGAGTCCACCCAGCTCTGATGGGTACATGACTTTATTTGGGGTAAAGTTCAGGCGGCTGGGCATTTTGCTGGCCACACAATCCCCTAGTATGCCGTGGCCACAGAAACTTGTGAACGCGGGATACTACTTACATGCTACTGAGATCTAATGGAAAAATGAAAGTGGCTGGGAGAATACAAGACAAACTAGGCATTGTGTTTACCACACGATTTCCTTGTATACCAAGGCTCAGAAAATCTGTCCCCACTGGACTAATATAACGAAGTAACCGCTGTAGATAAAGGGATTGTGTTAACAATACAAAAAACGTCGAACCCACTTTACTTTTCCTCGGCATATGACTAGCATACGACAGATTCAAGACAGGTCTATGGTTATTTTAATGGGCCGTATTGCTGCTGAGAGTTAACACCCTTGCCCCTTATACAAGTCAATCTTATATACCGTAATTGTAAAATGGGCAAGGGCGTTAACTATCAGCAGCAATACGGCCCATTGAAGTAGACTAAGTTTTTAGTAATTAGACCTTTAGTTTATTAGTCTGTATGTTTTTTTCCCATAGTAAATGCAACAAAAAAAGTACAGTCATCTACCTCGGATAATATTTTGACGTAAATCTTACACTGTTAATGATTAGACCAAAGACTATAATAAGATGGACCGCTTGCTTTAATATTTCTGCTATTTGATGACTCGAATGACTTCTTTTCGGAATTCCCGATTCCCTTTTGCACTGTACACTACCGTTTAATTTAATCGCTATGATTTTCTCAATGAAAAATTACAAAGTTGTATACAGCGGAAACATTTAGCAAATGTAGGAGTGTAGGAGTCATTTAAGACAGCGTTCTGGGATGCGCACGGAAAAAAGAACATATAATCTCTAAAAATAGAGCAAGCGGTCCGTCTGATTATATTCTTTGATTAGATCTATGCTTATGCGATATGCATATCTCTATTAATTTTAATGATTTTCGTTACATACAATTTATAGTTTTGTGAATGGGTTGTTTATTTTACGTTTTATACTAAAGTCAGTGCGATAATTTTCTTAACAGCTTAGATAATAGTGTGCCAAAGTAGGATTTACAATTCAATGACCGCGCCAACAGCCTAAGAGTCAACATGCGCCACCAATCCATTTCTTGTAGAAGAGACCTGCATTGTGAAATTGGGGAGTGTCTTCCACGTTCCAATGAAAATCACTCTGCGTGCCACGTCCTGTACGCGCCCCTTAGGTTGCCGACCCCTGGATTAGGTTAGGTTTTGTGTAAATATCGAAATAACTCCAAGGCCTCAGCATAATGATTTTCTAGTTCAACTTTCTATTAGATATAAGATTAAATCTTAGAATGAACTTTTACAGCGAAAATTAGTTTGATAAAATAACGGCCTTTTTTTTTTTGCTTCATATATTTCATACAATTGCTCGAATCAAGAACTTGTAGAGTTATCTGTGATAATAATTCATTGTGCTGTAGGAGTTGTCGTTATTTTTTCTTCTTTTTTTTTTATGTTAGTCCTTGTTAGATTTTTGTTTCTTAGTTGTTCCAGTTTTTCAGCTGTGTGTGTTTGTGCATGTTTCGTGTTGATTAATAATGCTTGTTTTTTTCGCTACATAGTTTCACTATAGTGCACTTTATAAATCTTATCGTACTTTATCTAAATATGTTACAGACGCTCTTTCTATAAAGATTATTGTAGCGATCAACGCTTTTAAGTAGTTTGAGTTTTGTCTAGCAGTTTGATGAGTGTGTTTTAATCTAAGTTAAGCTAGTTGACAAGTTCGAAGAAAACCCTTTCATGCCCAGATATCACTGGCAAAGTTAACGAATTGATACAATGGTGTCGTTGAATTACATAAATGGGAAAAAAAAGAACTGTGTGTCTCTAAATATGTTATTATTGTGTTGTATATTGAAGTTGTATTCAAAAGCTGTGATTATTAGTGGCTCTTTTAATATTCTGCGCTCACAAATAGACTAATTGAAAGCCTGGGCTTTTAGGTCAGAATATAAATTGAACTAGACTAAATATGTTAGCATGCAAAAATATCACAGTTAACATCATAAATGTGCAATAACTTAACGATCAATAATATATTATCTGGTAATAACAATACAATCATCAACATTGACAATCAATAGCATTCAAATGAACAACTTATTAACAAGATATAACATTATTTTTAAAAAAATGTATAACATTTAATTTACTTCACATTGAAAACATATTCCAAGCGAGAACATAACTGCGTATAATTTGACTTTTTATTGAACGAAATTCACATTTTTAGGCTTACTTTTTACCAACCACAGGTGGAGGGCCGCAGTGCAAGTCCTGATGCTCACAGATGACTGCGTGGAGAATGTTGTAGTCTGCCTCGGTGCATCCGGCGGACAAGAAGGCTCCCTTGGAAGCCTGCAGTGAGGCACACGCGTGTGCTGGATCCGGGGCGCTGGCTCCTTGGGCCCTGGCGTGGGCTTTGCAAGCGTCGTTGGACAGCCGGGTCTCGATAATGCACCCGATGTACGCGTGAACATCGGCCGGGCTCTGAGCCGATGCACACAAGAGCACCAGACATAAGACGAGGATTGAGAGAGCACTCATCTTCAACAAACTTTCAGCGTCGCAGGGTTTTCTGAAACTGTTGACCAACATGATTTGATAAAAAAAGATATATATATTTTTTTTGTATCATTTACTCTCATCTTCATATGATTAAAACAAAATGTTTTATATCTTACATATTCAGAGGTAATGTATAGTCAAACATTATCATTCGAAAAACATTGCTAAAGATTGGAAATATTGACGACCAGACACATTTTAAAGGTTATCTTATCATATATATTACATCCGATTATTGAAGAATATTGTGTGCTACGCTTATCCGTGGTCTGAGTCTCGTCTTTCATTTTGATTAGTGTTTTAAATGATTTTCCTGGTTTGTTCATGCAACCCATTCCATGCCCGGATGCCACTCGGGAAGAAAGAGTACTTATATACATTTGCTCTCGCATAAGGGACAAAAAAAGGAATGAGCAAAACTCTATGTTGTCGGAAGTAATCCCTTAAGACATACAAAGTAAGATAGAAAGGAGGGGGGTGGGACCTCCATCTGCGCTCGGCTCAGGGTTAGTGTAGAACTAGAAACATAAGTTAGCGTAGAGTTAGATTAGGGAGTAGAAAAGTAGCCTGAAGCTATTACCTTCTCCCTCTCTCACGCAATAGGAACACCCCAACCACCCCTTCTTCACCTGTTCCTTAACCCTCTCTACACGCCTTCATTCCCGAATTCAGAGTTTGCAACTTGATTCAGCCAATTTGGTTATACACTATTTGTATGTGTGATTGTATGTGTGTGTATTCTTTAATGTATGTATATATATATATATATATATTCTATTATGCTGTCAATTATGATTCATGTTGTATTTTGATAGTAATCACTCATTTATTTTGCTTAACTCAGCATACACGTAAAACCCCCACCCACCTGTAGACACCCCCACCCACTTCTACCCCTTTTCCATTATCTCCCCTCTTCGTCCCCTACTCAGCGCCCGTGGTCAAGCCCTTGATCCACTCGTCGTAGTGACATCTGGCCAGCGAAGCGTCTCGCACATACGTAAGCGCCTCGGGCTGAGCTCAACCAGAACCAATAGACACAGGTACATCAAGGGAGATAAGTCATTATATTATCCTTTGTATCTCCGTATACGTCTACCGACCCCACCCCCTCTGCCCCTGGGCCCCACCCCGCAAAAGTCGGCGGTATTAATTGTTCACCTACACCCACCCCTAATTTCCCCCCCAATAGTCAATCCTCTATGCAAGTATATTTCAACCAGCCAACCAGAACATATGTAATTCTAAACTAATGTAGCTATCCAGTCAAATTGACCACTGATCACGTGACTAAAATCCACGAAAGCGCGCTTAACTAGTTGTAGCGCACTTCGGCTCAAGCGTTAGGTGGAGAAGGTTGTTCGATTCTAGCCTCCACTTATTCAGTTCGTTCCATAGGATATACCGCCTGCATGTGTATAGATAGATATTTTGCCAGTATAAGTATTTTCATGAACACAGCTACGTTTGCCTAATGTTGGATAACCTAGCAGTACCATGTGTTGAGTGTTAACTGAAGCCTGTGCAACTTCATATATGTATCTTGCCATTGAGTGAAGAATTGAAATGATAATAAACACCTGAACTTAACCAACGACTTATTTGCCTACTTAGAACTATCTGTTGTGTCCGTCATAATATCTAACGAGCCAAGAGGGACATAATAATTATTCCAGGGCGATTCCAGTCACGGTAACTCATACCCCACGACGACCTGCCACTACTACCCCACTCACCTACGACTCCGCACCCCTCTCATCGTCCAACTTCTGCCATGTTGATGTCCTAATCCTAAACACATCCTGACATTATGTATTTATAGTATATTATATTTTCATATATAAATGAATATCCTCAATTGCAGGTCTTCAAGAAAACATTATGGCAACAATCAAACGGCGCAAACTGACATTGTTCGGTCATGTGTTGCGGCACAATGGCCTGCCAAAAACAATCCTCCAGGGCATGGTGGAAGGTGGGCATAGGAGAGGCCGTCAGCGGAGATGCTGGTTAGACAATGTAAGGTATTGGACAGGGTTGCAGTTGACTCAACTATTGACTGCCCAAGTGTCCAGTCGCTCCCCCAACGACCACAACCGTCAAGGGATTGATGATGATGATGATATTTACATCACCACACCACGCAACGTTTTCAAAAGATGCCTTAAGAAACATCGTTAGGACAAGCCATAAGGACGGAATTACTAAAAACGTAGATTTAATAATATAATATATAATAATTATGACATACATATTGCTGTATGACATGATTATTAAAAATGAAGATATAATAATATATGTAACAATTATGATATGCAAATTGCTGTATGTCTTTTTACTAACTAGCTAAGCAATTCTAAACTTACCAAATGCAGAAGCGAAGCAAACTATGTTAGGAAGCTCATCAAATTGGATTTAGAAATGTTATAATACTTTATCTTTGAAATAAAAGTTTTTTTGTGTGTATTTTTTATCGTGTTTGTCTTTTGCTCTTTTCTAATCCCACTAATAGCCTTTTTTTAAAAAAGATATATTTTACATACATTTGGTCTAAAAATAAATCTGTATGCTATCATGCAAGTTAAAATTATTTTTTTTTTAGCTTGTCATTGGCCTCTTTTCAGGAGAAAATGTAATGCTTGATTGTAGCATGTGGGCTACTTGTTCACATCGATACTGTGGTCCATGGGCGTGGTACATTGAACGGTTCTAGCACTTGTGCCCACTGTGACCCTCAGAGACGTACTTCAAATGTGCAGACGTTGTTGTGCACGGTAGAAATCATACCAAGTCATTATATTATGCAAACAGTTGACCGTTTCTATTCACTCTATGCTCCAGCTAGGCAGGGGCAGTCTAAAAGGACAAGCTCGACCGTCACTTCTGCTTCCCTGCAATTTGGAGTCCAGGTTGGGCCTAAACCTTCCGAAATAGGCACCTATAGGGCAGTGTCCTGTGCGAAACTGTAGGCCTTCTTTACTTTAGGTAATGTCAGGTACTCATCAGGGCTGGGTAGACTCGGGGGACACCTTCCAGTCCTTCGCCCGGATGAGAACCCAGAACCGTCGGTACGCCAGCCGAATGCGCTTTCGCCGCGACGCCACCGTGCGTGCATCCAATTCTTATTAACAGTAAAGCGTAAATTTTAAAGACAAAAGACAAACAATTGGCAGATTGCTTAAGACATCGCTTTTGGCATTTATGCCATGGTTCTTCTTGTTTTTTTGTTCTTTCTTTCATTCTTTTTTTGCTTTACAAAAAGCCATTTAAAATCCCCACTTTGCAGGAATGTCCCGTTTTAATCCATTCGCTATTTGTGTTATAAATTTATTATCGACGCTAACATTTAATAGAAAGAAATATCTTATGTTTTCTCTAAGAATGTTATTTTATTATCCTGCGTTAGGATGTGATGAGAAATCCCCATGCACATTTTGGGCTTTTGTTTGTTGAACGGATGAGCACATTGTGTGAATGTTTTATCAGTGGCATTCGGGCATGGAATGGGTTGTCTGGACAAATCAGGACAACCAGTAACTTAACATCATTTAAAACATTAATAAAGATGCAAGACTAGACTCGGATCACGGATGAGGATGAGCCTAGGACGCAATAAGCTTCTTTATAGAAAGAGCGTCTGTAATATATAAGATAAGATTCGTTGGTGCTGTTTGTTTTTGTTTCAGCGTTCACGATGGCTGTCTACATTTTTTGTAGCCAAGACTTTTGTTCAGGATAAGAAATGAAGAAGGGGGGGGGGGTAAAATTTCAATGAAACAATTTACCGAACTTTCCCCAAAGCTAGTAAACTCTCCCCTGGTATCTGGTTTGTTATTTGCATTATATGTGTATACTGTGTTGGCATTTTCACATTTAAAATACCACCGAGAAAGGTTGCAATGCTCAGATAAAACATAAACACACGAAACCTTGCCTTGTCCCTTTTTGCCAGAACAACTTCATATAAGTACTCTTTCTTCCCGAGTGGCATTCGGGCATGGGATGGGTTACCTGAACAAACTAGGAAAACCAGTAACTTAACATCATTTAAAACATTGATAAAACTGCAAGACGAGACTCGGACCACGGATAAGCGTAGGACGCAATAATCTTCTTTATAAATGGAGCGTCTGTAATATATAAGATAACATTAGCAATAATAATTATATTGAGAATTGATTATAACATTTAATTAATACATATAATATCCCAATTCAACTATAAGATTGTGTCTTATTAAAACTTTTGGATGCTTTTTTTTTGTCATTATACTCATATTTAATAAATGAAGTGTTACTGAAAAAACAAAACGGTTCTATCTATCATGGCTACTTTTTGATCCTGTAATAATTATATCGTCTGTAACTATATGGGCTTAAAGGTAACATAGGCAATAATAGATATGAACTTATTACGTACAGTTCTCCCATGCTGCATAATAAGATGGATATAGATATAGACGAAGTCTATTTCAAAATTTGTGTTCTAGCATTACAAAATATCCTCTTGGAGGGCAAAACATACTGTAAAAGCTCTATCTCGCTGGTCTTCTACACCAAAGGTCGGCAACATTTTGTTAACAGTGTGCCAAATTAGGATTTCTAATCCATTCAGCGTGCCAACTGCCTAAACGTCATAGTGCTCTTTTCTTGTCAAAGAGACTTTAATAGCCATTTTGGGTTCTTCAATGTGCCAGTGAAAATTGATCCGCGTGCCAAATTTGGCACGCGTGCCGTAGGTTGCCGACCCGTGGTCTATACCAAAGATTGAAAAGCTTTTGATAATACATGTAGTGTGCCAAAAAAAGGCTTTTTAATTCATTCAGCGTGTCAACAGCCTAAAATTCAACCGGCGCCGCCAATCAATTTCTTGTAGAAAGACTTGAATTGCCTTTTTTGTGGCTCTTTCCACGTGCCATTCAAAATCGCTCCACGTGCCAAGTCTGGCACGGGCGCTGTAAGTTGCAAATTACTGGTCGACACTAAGATGATCTGCCTTTATTTTTGTGTGTGTGCAGTATTGGGTTGTGAGAAGGGTTGCCAGGTGCCTTGTTCTTAACCGGGCAGTCCGGTATTTCAGCAGACTGTCCGGTAAAAAGTCAAAAGAATTACCGGAAATGCTTTACAAAATAACAAATTTTCCCTTGGGCGGGACACCCGGAGAGGAGAATGACGGGAAGGTGCCATGTATTCTCGGAAGGTGACCGGTATATTCTGAAAATGTATCTGGCAACCTTAGTTGCAAGTCTGCAGTTGTGAATTGTTGATATCTAGACGAAACGTCGTCAACTTACGGAATGCGTGCCATACTTGGCACGCAGATCGATGTTCAAAGGCACGCGGAATGTTCTCTCATAGAAGATCACCACAAATTCAAGTCTCTTCTACAAGAAACAGAACGGCAAAATTTTTAGATTTTTAGGTGAGGCAACGTTGACCAGTTTCTGTGGCCACGGCATACTAGGTGATTGTGTGGCCAGCACAATGCACAGCCGACTTTACCTTACCTCAACCAAGGTCAGGTGTACCCATCAGAGCTGGGTAGACTCAGTGACACCCACCAGACCAGTGACAAAATCCTATGCTTCACCAGGATTCGAACCCGGGACCTTCAGTCAAACGCGCTGCCGCTCGACCACCGTGTCTGTATAAATGGTAAATTATAAACTCGATATTTCTAAGCATGTAAAACGCATGCGTGTATTAAGACAAAAGGTTAAGTTTAATATGATAAAAAGTTTATTATGCATGGAGTATCACATTGAAATTGAACAGGTGCATGGCGGTATGTCTCGGTTATTTCTCGCTTATCACTCATGGTGGAGTACAGCCGCCTACGTTGGGGTGAACGTGGTCGCACAGGATCTGGTGCAGAGTGTTGTAGTCATCCGTGGTGCAGCCGAAGACGGGCAGTGTGTCCTTGAAGGCCTCCAGAGAGGCACAGGCGGTGCTCTCGTCGTTGCTCCCTGCCTGGGCTTTGGCCGTCGCCTTGCACAAATCGGAGGACAGCTGGTGGTCAATGATGCACATGACGTAGGCTCGCTTGGCTGCGTCATCCTGTGCCGAAACCACGACGAGGAGCAGTCCGAAAAGGGCAAAGGGCAAAAATTTATTCATCTTGATATTTTTGTCGACGTGACCTAGAAATAAAAAGGAGAATATATCTAAGCAGTCAACATTAGAAATAATTATATAGACCTATGGATATATTTCTGTATTTATATAGATAAAAGGATACAAATTACAATTTGTATCAAACTAAACAAGATAATATCCCGTCAGACCAAATTGAACCATAAGACCGGTGTAGCAGCGTTCACCAGTTTCTGTGACTACTGCATACTAGGTGATTGTGTGGCCAAGACAATGCACAGCCGTGTTTACTTTACCCCAACTAAGGTCAGGTATATATAAAAGTTTGTAATACTCAAAAACACCCTCCAGACCCGGAAAAAAATCCTAGCCTCCACCAGGATTCGAGCCCAGGACCTTTGGTTCGCCAGCCGAACGCGCTGCTGCTCGGCCACCTAGCCCTCAAGAGCTCAGTAGACAGGCTAGAAATCTGATTATACTGAAAACTGGGTCTATTCAACCATTGGAATCCTGTATATTAAACACTGAGACTAGAGATCAATGGATTGTGGTTTCAGTGAACCATCCCGTATAAAAACTGGTGATCCATATACAATCTCAGAAGACATGCTTCGCGTCTTCCCTACAGAGTCTGCACCTTCCAACAAAGTTACGTCGAAATCTGACAAAGATTAAGCAACAAAATGTCTCGATCTGAAACCTCCTCATTTGGACTAAATACATTCGAAGAAAAGGTTTCGTACTAAATTTTCATTAAACAAAATACATTCAAACTAATTTTTCTTTAAATGCCAATCTCAATTTTTTTTTAAAAAAGAGATTTATTTCAACAAAGATTTCATCCACGATTTAGCTTAAAATTATACACATTGGCAGTTTTTATGTTAAATTTAGGAAATGACTTTATTTTTTTTATTGAACTTTTGAAACAAACATGCAAACAAACCAGTCCACAATTAATGTGCAGCCATGCTATTGTATAATATTAAACCAAGGCAGCTCGGTGTGTCTCTGAGGAACTCAAAAAGATCGTAGGCCTTAAATATAAACAAGCCTGGGCCACGAAGTCTAACTCTTGCAGCTGTTCAAAATACTAATGCGACTAAATTTACTATTGTATTTAATAAGAAAAACACTCAGGCTCCGAAAAAAGAGGAACATGTCCTTCAAACCTGCCCCCTGTACCACTCTACCAGGTCAGCCATCATATGGCCCCAGGAAGCTACCTTTAATGACAAACTGTATGGTGGCCTCGAGCAACTGACAGCCACGGCGCAGTTCATCACAAAGTATTGGACTTGTTATCTAAATCCGCCAAATCATAACACTTGAGAACGAAGAAGAAAACTCAGACATTTGTACGCTAACTAAAATAAACTTACTTACTTGTTCGAGATTACTCTTTGTATTAAGAATGAGTCTGTCTTCTGTGGAACGAAGTGTGGTGAAAGTCTCTTTTGTAGGAAGGCTCAGACATTTTTTCTTATCTTCTTTTCGCTTGTCCTTTTTTTTTTAATGTCCCAAAGTGCGCAGCGCATGACGTTGGAAATTTGCTGTATTCCCATTTAGATTAAAAATAAATCTTAACAACAAAATTGTGTATCTGTGTGTGTGTATGTTTAGTGTGTTTATGTGTGAATGTGTGAGTGTGTGTGGGTCATAGTTCATGATGGCTGGCCACAAATGAAGTCTTCGAAAATAAAGTCTTCGTTGGGTGTCTCTACGTGGAAGATTAAAAATAAGTTGTTTTTAAATAATTTTAAAGTTAAAGTATAAAGGGGATTATATAGAACACTAATATATAATTAGAAATAGAGAGGGACACGGAGAGAGGGAGAGAGAGAGAGAGAGAGAGAGAGAGAGCGTTAGAGAAAGAGAGAGTGAGACATCTACACATAGTTTTTATTTTCGGACATTCAATTTGTTAATCTACTTAATTTTCAATATTATAATGAGCAATTATAAATCTAGCAATATAAATTTAATGTCTGAAGTCTAAATGTGTAATTTATTGTGTTGTTTTTTTATTATACTGTGTTACATTGCTTATATAACTGTTCTTCTGGGTTAAAGACAGTTATTGATTGATCAGTACCTTTAAAACCAATATAGTAACTTATTTGAACTAAATATGCTGAAATTCGGAAATTGTGATTTGGGAAGAGATACTTTCACAACGTTCTTATGATATTGGAAAGGGATAAAATCATCATAAATAAGATATAAAGGCAAGAAGATGTTAAGATAAGATAAGATAAGATTGCTTTATTGATACAAAATGGAAATGTGGTTTGATTACATTGATTTATAACATCAATTACAACAAGAAAAACATTCCAATCACAATCACAACAACCAGAGTAGATAGAACACACACACGAACACATACACACCAGTCATCTTCAAATCTGTAAAACACAAGCATCTGGCTCTTGATTATACTTTACAGTCAAGGAGCTGCCATTGCTACAGTCTCACAGAGTAAGGAACAAACGAGTTCTTGAACCTTTCAGTTCGAGCTCTAATTGACAGAAGTTGGCCATTATGTGTCGCTTTGATATAGTTGTTGTGAAGTGGATGCATGCTATCCTTGAGTATTTTCTCGACCTTGCAGAGGCATCGTTGCTGAAATAGTTCGTCAAGAACAGGCAGGGTCGTCTGTGTTATTTTTGACGCTCTTTTTATAAGAATATCGAAGCAGCATTTCAGTTTTGATGACATGTTCCTATTTCAGCAAGTTATTGCATACGTTAACAGGCTTTTGTATTGCTGCACTGTAAAAGAGATGTATAATGTTTTTAGTTATTCCGAAGTTGTTGAATGTAAGAGGCAAAAAAGTCTTGGTCTAACTTTCTTTGCAAGAGCTTCAAGGGGTGGGCGTTTCACGAATGTTTATTGTTAAAGGTGGTACAAAGATATTTGTAGGTATCGACTTGAAGTATTGATATGTCATTTATCTGTACTTGAATGTGTTACTTTTTTTGTTCTGAAGTCAATAATATGTTCCTTTTGTTTTTAAGTCATTTAGTTCTAAAACGTTAAGAGCGCACCAGTCTGTAATGTCTTTTATTAGGCACCGATACTTAGTTTCATTTTCTGAAATTAAGCCGACAATGGCGGTATCATCTGCAAATGTGTTTAGACTTTAGACTGACTGGATCTTGAATGGCTCCTAATGCCATTAGTGTATATCGTGTACAACACTTGAGAAAGCACACAACCTTGTTGAGCACCTGTATTTAGTTCTCTGATTCATGATGTGGTAGTGTTTATGTTTGACAAACTGAGGACGTTTGGTTAGAAAACTTAGAAACCATGTCTGGATATTTGTGCTTACATTTAAATTTTACCAGTCTGCTAATCAGGATTTACATTTTTTTTATCACGATATTCTAATGCTTCATATTCTAATGTAGGGAACTTTCTGTTTTAAGTTTAACTCAAAGCATGTACCTAAAAAAACGTCCAATACTTTCAAATATTTCCCTAAGGCGTCCTATTAGCGTCAGCTTTGATAATTAGAATGCACACAGAACGCATGCACTATAGATAAGAAAAATAGCCTATTTAAATATATTTTACTCATTAAACATAAAATAAAATTGTGTTAAGCTAATGTATGTTCAAAAGTGCCAGAGCTCATTGACCTGTTAATGGTTAGTTAGAGTGTAATTGGGTTAAGGTCTCTGAAAACATTTTTGAAGACGATAAGCTCGACGACATGTGGTCTTCAAATCTTATCTTATATTTGACAAACATTCCTTCTATACAGAACACCAATGTGACTTACGCTTTTCCGTGGTGTGAGTCTAGTCTTGCAATTTGACTTGTGTTTTTATTTTTAATAACGTTGAGTTGTTGGTTTAGCAAGGTTTGCTCGGGCGACCCGTTCCATGCCAAGATGCGACTTGGGAAGAAAAAGAACTTATATGTGCTAGTCAAAAACAGGAAACTCAAGTCTTTTTCTTAACATTCAATAAAATTCAGGTGTTTTTTTAATTCAAGAAAGATGCCTTACTCGTTTGTGTGTTTCTGAGTATTTGTGTGTTGTGTGTGTTAGTATGTATCTCTATTTGTGTGTGTTAGTGTGCATCTGTGTCTGTGTGTGTTAGTGTGTGGTGGATCTGTTATCTCGACTTCACCAAACGAACATGTGTACTTTCCCACAGCCCAGCCTGGTAACACACGTGGGTAGACATAGGAGTACATTTTTCAATACATATACTTTTTTGTATCGTTTAAAAATGTGTCAAAAGCAGTCATTACTATGCTCCCTTTTGCCCGTCTAAATCTCTCTTTCTTTACCTCTTTACACCTTTCTCTCTCCCCTATATCTCTCTCTATCTATCTCTACCTGGATTTTGATAAATTCATTGAGACTTTACTAAGCCGGAAGTCTGGAGGAACGGGTTTGATCGGAAATTCCGAAACATAAAATTTCGAGTTATCAAATGGCAGAAATATCAAAGCAAGCGGTCCATCATATTAAAAGTCTTTGATTCAAGATTCAATTATTGCAGTTATAAATCCCTAAGTCAACAGATGATATATTCTGTTTTTAACTTTAAACAAAACATAAGCAATTTTATGAACAAAGATTCAAGAAATAGATTTAACAAACCCAATGAAATTTTGAAATGTGCAAATGTCTTTATTTAAACAGAGTTCAGAATAGCATGAAATAAAAGTGGTCAATACTATGAATGATTGACATTTGATTTGTAAAATCGATTATCAAACCGTTGACAGTTAGGCCTTTATAATCGACAGGAATATCAATCTCATTATTTCTGTTATAAAAAAAAGTTATACTTTTTTATATAATAAATTCAAGCGTTATCTTTTAAAAAAATATAATTTAAAAAAACAAAACAACAACAACAGCAAACGCTATTAAATTATGTTAAAATATTACAACAAAAACATTTTTAAAGGTAAACATAAACATATATATGTTTTACATTGATTAAACCCATACATAAAAGGTAATGTATCCACTAAACGAAATTAATAATTTACTTGATCCAATGGGCAAATAGACGATGCAATTATCAATATCACAGTGTCGCAGAAAGACTGACCACATGGGGCCAGAGACAAAGTCACAAACCATTTGAACGATACACCAGAACAACCTATGCTATCGTGTATAATATAGTACAGTGCACTCTTTGAAATACATCCCATAGTGTTAATATCCATGATAAGATATTCCTGTTGTATTTATTTAACAAAAACGACCAGCTAGATTTAGAATTTAAGATAAGTGGTATTCATCGTTACAAGTTAGCTGGTATAGAAATAAATATAATGCCTTGAAGTCCTTCGATATTTCCTCAGTATTCTAACAATTCTATGATATTTCCTTAGTATTCTAACAATTCTATGATATTTCCTCAGTATTATAACAATTCTATGATA
Source organism: Anisus vortex (assembly GCA_949126835.1). NCBI lineage: Eukaryota > Metazoa > Mollusca > Gastropoda > Planorbidae > Anisus > Anisus vortex. The sequence continues at coordinate 27,138,522 of OX421508.1, forward strand.
TTTCCTCAGTATTCTAACAATTCTATGATATTTCCGTAGAATTCTAACAATTATATTATATGTCCTCAGTATTTTAAGAATTCTATGATATGTCCTAAGTATTCTAAAACTTCTGTTATTTCCTTAGTATTCTAACAATTTTATATTTCCTTTATATTCTAGCATTCTATATTTCCTTAATATACTAACAATTCTATGATATGTCCTCAGTATTATAACAATTCCATGGTACTTCCTTAGTATTCTAACAATTCTATGATATTTCCTGATTCCACGATACAGACTAACCCGCTACAAACAAACACAGAGTAAAACAAATAAATTGTCTTTAACACTATAAAAATTTGATTAGAAAATGTGAACACATTTGCTTGAAATGTGTCCACTATATAAGAAATTTAATCAAATCAATGTAAAATAAATACAATGAAATAGTTGTACGTACAAATTTGCAATGGTTACTTGATAAAAGCTTATTCAATTGATATCACTGAACAGGATGCTTTTGTTTTCGTTAAGCTTGTATTAAAAAAATTATATTATACAATATTATAAATACAATTTGAATGTCAATGCTAAATAAATGTCGATAAATGCTATAAAAAAATATCAAAATTAAATTATTCTGACCATGGTAAATATTTCATGTTTAACAAAGGCTAAACAAGCTTGATCACATAGATTTGAAAAAAAAAGACAAGTTTCCTAATATAACTGAATAATTATATTCATTTGTGTAAGCTGTGTAAGGTCTGCATAAGGGCAAAAATATTTTTTTTATTAAATAGTATTTTAAACATTTTAAAGTATTTCTCATTAAACATAAAAAAATGCATCAGTATAATTCCTTATACAAAAAAAAAAGGATATGCAAGAACCAATTTAAATTAAACCCAATTGCATGGCTCCTTCTTGTGGTCACAGACGATGGACTTCAATACTGCAAAATCCTCGGGAGTGCAGCCGAACATGCCCAGGCTGCTCTCAAAGGCCATAAGAGAAGCGCAGGCCTGCTTTGGGTCGCCTCCAGCGTAGACGCCGTTCCTCGCCGTTTCCTTGCAGCTCTCCTTGGACAGCTTCGTCTCGATGACGCACAGGATGTGCTCTTGCGGGTCGTAAGATTGTCCGCGGGCGCAGAGAACCAGGAGTGCCAAAATGGCGGTGGCGAAGACGAATTGGCGCATTGTTGTTTGTTGGTGGAAGATACTGTAATGAAAAAAAGTAAAAAAAATATCAACAAACTGGTAAAATGATTACTTTAAGGATTAATCTTGACTTTGTTTCCGCGGTTATTAATCTTATCTTATATATTAAAAAGGCTGCCCAGAATCGAGTGCGCTGGAGAGCTGCTGCGGAGGCCCTGTGTTCCACGAGGAACCAAAAGAACTAAGCAAGTATCTTATATATTACAGACGCTCCATCTATAAAGAAGACCATTGCGTCCCACGCTCATCCGTGGTGCGAGTCTAGTGTTGCATCTTTATTGATGTTTTAAATAATGTTAAGTTACTCGAATGGATGTTGATAGTATTGAACCTAGATTTTAGTCCAAAGCGTAGATTGGCAAAACTTTTTTTTCATGCCTGGTTAAGTCCGATGCTACGATGACCAGTCTCCATTCAGATAGAAAAATCGAATAAAGTTTGTTTGAAACGCAGAGTAATTTAATTGAGATCCTTGAACAATGCTCACTGTTCAGGGCTAGTCAAAACCTTTTTAAAAATATGCCAAATAAGGATTTTTAATTCATTTCGGCGTGCCAATAACCTGAAAAAAATTCTGCTCTAGTACTCAATTTCTGGTAGAAGAGACTTAAACTGCCCTTCTTTTGGTGTCTGCCGCGTGCCGTTGAAAATTGCTCTGCGTCCAAGTCTAAAAAGCGTTTCGTAAGTTGCCGCTCCCTCTCCTAGACAATAGGGCGTACTCTCTAAGCTAGGCTTGAAATTTTTGCTAGACGAAACAGTTGTTTATAGTAAAATGTCGCCATGTTATTGGCTCTACCGTCAGCGTAGATCAATGTTATTTTTCATTCCTTCCGCCAAATAGTCGGAAAAAGGGTCATAAGAATAAACTTTGAACCACTAATCTTATCTTATCTTATATGTTTGCAGATGTTCCTTCTTTACAAAAGATTATTGCGTCCTACGCTCTTCTGTGGTTGGATACTAGTCTTGCAATTTGATGTTTTAAAATGATGTTAAGTTACTGGTTTTCCTGGTTTGTTGATGCGACCCACTCCATGTCCGGAAGCCACAATTATTTTGGTAGAAATGAGTAGTTTGTAAAAACAAAAATGGCTCAGAGAGTATATTTAAAAGTGAATAGACATAATCAAAGAGTCGGATTTGTCATCTGGTAACAGGGATCGGCACTCTAAGGCACGGCTAGTAGAGTAATTTTCAATGGCACGCAGAAGACTACAGAAAAAAATGAAATTCAAGCCTCTTCTTAATTAAAAGGGGAAGAATAACTTTAAGGAGGTTGGCACGCTGAATGAAATAGGAATCCTACTTTGGCACACTAGTATCAAAAGGTTGTCGACCCTTGAGCGTAAGTATGATTCTGCACAATAACTCTTGTCAGGTTTGAATCAAGGGGAGTAACCAAGCCTAAATGTTTCGCATCGTCTTTATGGATTCACTCCCTCTAGCCTAGTTAATTTTGAAAAACATTTTATTTTTTTTAAGTTCACGTATTGAAATAGCTTGATATTTTTATTGTAACTGATTATGGATTTAGTCTTTGTTCTACCGCTCCTTTTCATTCCAACGATGTATAATGCTAATACTGATAATATCAACAAACAAAAAAATATCCCCTTTCTAGACATATGTAGGCCTCATTCTGAGTAAATTGGTACAAGAAATGTTAATTAAACAAAACTCTTTGAATGTATTTTACAAAAAAAAAATGTATGTAAAATCAGTTGATAAGGTAATTTATAATTGAAAAATATTTAATACCGTATCTAAATTTAAAAAAAAATTATTATTAATTTAATTAGATCTAATTATTATTAATTAGTAGTAATTAAATAGTTATTTACAGATTGCATCTCTATCATCACATTCATAATGAACATTTATGTGTGATAGCTCTAGGTTTAAGGATAGTGAAATGAGAAATTGGTATTAAATACAATTTAAAAAAAGGAAGTTAATACAATAAATAGCATGCAAATAGTAATGTTTAACCTACCGAAGTTTGAGTGTATTACAAGCTTTAGCTTTCTCTCTGTGTTATTCTCCATCTGGTGAAGCTGGGACTTTTATAGTAAAAACTTACACAAACACGGTCGTAGTTTCTTTCTTTTGTCTTTTTGATAGTTTTTGTTGTCTACATATCATACTGTGTTGTTATGTTGTTGTTTTATAAGAGATAGATATTTTAGATAGATATATATAATCTTTTTGTGAAGATTTTTGTTGAATAGAATAGTATTTCGCATACATTCAATAGACAGACAAATGATACTAACATGCCATTGACAACAGTTGGGGCTTCATGTTCTCTTTTTTTGTTTCTTTTCAACTTATAGGGTCAATAAGTGTTAAAATAATAACAGTGGTTGTTCAAGTAAGAAATCGTTTATTTTTATCTGATTATGTTTACCTTGTTGTTGTTGTTGTTGTTTTTTGGGGGGAGGGCTATTTTGTAGCGAGAGGGGTTGGAGAGGATGGGGGCGGTTATTCTGAAAAGCCTACACAACTGATAGCGAAACAGGAGGACCGTAAGCGAGGTCATTGTGAACTTAATATATTTGATATGTTATTTGGCATGGGCGATAACCAGTGTCAATAGGAAATTTTTTGATAGTATCTTTTATTGACGTTGCTGAACTTTAAAAAAAAAACTGGTCAAAAGTTGTCAAAATACAGGATGGCCATCGTAACAACACATTTTATTTTCTCAGTTGTCAACGGAGGCATACGAACATAACATTTTTTTCGTGTGATTTCGTTTACTTGTTTGCAGGAGTTGCATTTTAATGTATTTTGGTAATGAATGTTTTATATAGAGTTTATTGTAATCCTTTCTATGTCACTGGGCAACTCAAATCTTTCATCCAATGAGCTACGCGCGTACTTATTAGTATAGATTAATGTCTTTTGTAATTCAATCGGTGTGCAACTGTTAAAGCGTTCATAATCAAAGAAACATTATAGCAGTTTTGATAGCCGTTTATGTTGACTGAATGTTCTCAGTAGTTTCAACCAAAAACCCTGTAAAAATTACATCAATTAAGCCCTACCTCAACCGTACCGGTTCGACAAGATTATTGAGAAGAGAAAATTAAGATAAACACCAAATACTATTTGCCATGTAATTGGCCCAGAGGCGGCTGTGGAATTTTTCATAGGCTCTTTTGAAATCACCACCTTGGCGCCCACCTCCATTAAGTTTCCGCTTTGTTGAGGAGAGAGAAGGGCGATAAAATATTCGTTTGGCCACTTGTGTGACGCATTTCCTGTTTTCTGGCCATAATCTCGTGTTTAATAGATTTATATTTTTTATCACTGCTGTTATTTTTTCCTCAGGGGCTTAACACTAAGAAAAGAAAAAAAATGGTAAACTTAAAGACACCATCAAACATAACACAAGAAAGATACGATGAATAGATCCTCATGTCCTGTAAATAAAACAAATAGTATGTTGACTACCGGTCACTGTTGAGTGATTCCTGTGTGTGGGTTTCTATTTTAAGGTTCGATTCTTATTTTAAGGTTCTATTCTTGTGTTTGCACAACACACTTATAAAGAGAATAATAAACACTAGCATAAACGTTTCTCTCAATGGTCGAGTTAAGGGTGACCAAGTACAACGAATCGTACAACGAATCGTACAACGAATCGTACAACGAATCGTACAACGAATCGTACAACGAATCGTACAACGAATCGTACAACGAATCGTACAACGAATCGTACAACGAATCGTACAACGAATCGTACAACGAATCGTACAACGAATCGTACAACGAATCGTACAACGAATCGTACAACGAACTGTTGATATAACCAGAGAAAATATCAGACGGAATTTAATTTTTTTTTGCAATGACTTTAAATATGATTACTAGTTGATAAAAGACCTCTAAAAATAATTATTTATGAGGAAAGAAATTGCAAAATTGTGGCCATAGCAACGTGAAGATGCTCAGTGTTAACACGGGACAATCGCATATCAAATTAAAGGCCGACATTTAGGTGATATTTATAAGACAAGGTCAAGGTAGTGGAAAGTTTTATTTTTCTATATCTAGGTATGTTTCGGTCATGTGCTAAGTGACGAAATGTCCTATTTTTAAAGCTTCGGCTGTTAACGGAAGAAAAAAAAACAACTACTAATCGTAACGCTCGACCTTTAAGGTCAACCAATCAGCTAATTCTCGGCCGCCATTTTTTGGGGCGCGACACATGTAAACAAATCCTTGCTAAAAAAAGTGAAATAGCATATCAACTGAACACGAATTGACTGTATTTGTGCAATTATAATAATAGTCATTTGTAGTAGTATGATAATCATGCCAAGACCAAAAGTAGCCACCAAAAATAGACAGAAGCTTGAAAAAGCAAGAAAAAAATTATGATTGAGAAAAATAAGAGAAAATAAATATTTCTGCGGATGAAACTAGGGTAGGCCTAAGCTAAATTCTGAAACAACGCTGGCTTTGCAGATGCAAGAAGTCAACAAGATCTTTTCGGTTCTTCCCGATCGAAGATCGTTTCAACTGTGGGGTTACAATTCATGCTACTACGATTGACGGTTGATGCCAGACATGAACTCCAATGAACATTCACCAGTTCAATAGTTTCACCAGTTTATAATAGTTTTATCACCGAAACTTTATGCCCCAATTACAGTGTGGCAAGAAAGTACAAGAAAGAGGGGTCGCCCTTGCCTGCGGTTCAAAGACGTTTGCAAGAAAGACTTATTACTGGCACGCATTGAGCCCAACACGTGGGAGAGCCATGCTGAGGAACGAACCTCCTGGCGGTCAAAGGTGCGCGAGGGCACTCAAGCTGCAGAAGCCTCACAGAAAGAAGCGAAGAGAAACGAGCCAGGAGAATAGCGAGAGGCAGAGAGAAAGGAGACTGCGCCATCGTCCCTTGAGGATGGAAAGATGCCATATATATACAGTGTGGCCAAACTAGGATTTCTAAAGCCTTCAGCGTGCCAACAACGTGAAAGTCAAACTGCTCAACTATATTATTTTTATAAGACAATTTATTTAGTGTCGTAGCAAGACCAAAAGAAAAAGAGAGTTATAAAGAAAATCCTTTAAGGATTATGGGTGTTTTATATATAATAACAAATTAACCTGTTTGTTATTATCCTATTTTTTTAATCCATTCATAGCTAATACACAATTGCATTACTCAACCTACACCTTTATGGTTAATGTGCAACATTTGATTTAGTTATCGCAGTAATAGCTATACATTTTATATAGATTGATCTCTGCATAAATGACATTTCCACTAATATATTATGTATTCTGAGTAGGTGCAACCTATCAACTGCGCTTGAGCGGAATACATACGGAGTAATCATACAAACTGGGTAGTTTATGTAATATTTGAAAATGTACATATACATTCTTTAGTTACAAAATATTTATAATTTTCATCTATCGTTTACAGTTTGATCATTTTAAAGTTACAAATTTTGAGTCATTAAATTTTTTTTTATGAAACAAAAAATAAACATTAGAAATATTAACGCAAAGAAAAAGGTTTAACAATCTCTCTTTAATTACATTTTCCTAATTTGATGCTAGTGATGCCAAACGAGTCAATTTGTTTTAAAATATCACTAATGTTACAGATAAATTATTAGTTCTTTATACAAATTCAGCATTATGCTCTTTTTCTTTCAACATTAGATGTATAAAATTAATTTACGCTGTAAATAAACAGTTTCTGCATTAATAAAGTCGATTTAAGGAGTTTATTTTCTTAACCATTAATAACCACAACAATTACTTAATATAACAATAATAAAACAAACACATTTGTTTTAGAAAATATTATATTTATGCTTAATTAAGAAAGCTGAGTATAAAAACTCATTTGAATGTAATTAGCATGCATCAATTAATGAGGACCTTTTCCTTGAATGCTCTTCTCCAATTCTTCAATGTCAGGTACATATTTAATCACTTCTGAGTGGTCAAGTTTAAGTGAACTCTTGGTATGCTTAAAACATATTTTCAATTCCGAAAAAATATGCCCTCTAGTGTAAATGAAATCAAAAGCTGAAAGTAGGGCGAATGCCTTGCAGTTGACAACTGATGACTTTCCTAAGCAGCTTCCTTTCAGATTTTCCAGCAAATCGTCACATTTCGTCGCCCATTTTTCGAATGTTCAAAATGAAAAAAATGCTAATATCGTTCAACTACGAAAAAAAATCTAGATGTACGTAGTTTGTAGGGATGTTAAAACCGGTTTAAAACCGGATTTCGGCCCTTTCCACCCCCGCGCAATGTCACTTATTATTTATATATCTTTAATTGCATGAAGAGATTTCTTGATAAGTTAAAATTTGTGAGTTTTATGATATTGTTTTCATTTTTATAGAAACAAATATTTTTTCATCACTTCAACAACAATAAATTCTTAAAAATTAATCTTTAAAGATAATAACATTTCCTTCAATACATATTTTAGTCGTTTCTTTTTTTTTTATTTTTTTTTTTTTTTATTTTTTTTGCTTATTTCTGTCAAAGAATTTTTGTTTATCTGTCATAGTATTGTAGTTTTAAGGATTTGAAAAAATATGTTTAAAATGATTGTTAAGTGGCCATCTTGAATTGTAACAAGGGTAACCGACGAAGGTTTTTAGGTACAAAACATGTTTTCCTTATCTAACAGCTAGATACGATTAGATAGTATTTAAAAAAAGGTAGCCACTTCAGTAGTTTATTTCTTTCCTTATTCCACTCTAATATTACAAATTGACATCTTACTGGCAAAAAAAAAAAGCATTTATTTTATTAACCTTGAAACAATCAAATATCATATAATTGGCAATGTTTGCCCAGTATAAGACAATGAACATTTCACTTTGAGTTGGCATGTTATATTTAACACTGAGCTATAATATATGGAGTGCTCAAAGGCAGTAAATTGCAGAAGAAAATGCTGACTTTTAAATATAGATAAGTGCACTATGGCATTGAGCTATAAATATAGGCTACATGTCTAAATAATAAAAATTCATTAAAATTACTTACTCAGCTAATATATATATATGTGGTATTCAAAGCATTATCCAGAAAAATCATCAACCATTAATTTCATCTTTTGACTTCGCCATTATATTAATGAATCCGGTAGTCATTAAAATTGACATTATTTACTCGTAATATCATATAAGAGAGTATAAGCATACATATATGTATATCAAGGACTACTGAAGACAGGACATGCAGGCTTGAATTTCTGACTTCCTAGCTAAGGCCAGTTTTTTTAACAGTAGCGATACACTCCCTTGGCGCAGTGATATAATGTTAACTATTATTAAGTAACTAACAAAATTCTTTACTACTATGATTCATTGTATTAATGGTTTATGTCATTGTCATTAATTTAATGACAAAGAACGATCTAAAAGCCATTAAAATGTCTTAATATTTACCAAGCATGAGCGCACTATTTTTTAAGGAGTATGAATAGAAGGCGCAGTTTGGTTCCAAAATGGATACTTGTTGGATTTTACTTCACTGTGTTTGTTTTTAATTTTTTGATCGTGTATTTTTTATCAAAATGCCTTATAAATGTGGTGTAGTTAATTGTAAAGGTAATTATAATGCTGCCAACAAGTGTCGTTTGTTTAAAGTGCCAAATAGTGCATGTATACCATTATCGAAAGCAGAAAATATGAGAAGAGAGCACAGTGTTTGTTTATTTTTAACTATCACAGTCAATTTACATTCTTTATATTCCTTGGTCATGAAAACACAAATAAATTTTGCCATAGCTATAGAAATCAAATTATCGTATTTATAATTATGGTATACATGTACCACTTGGCAAAATTCTCAACCGAAATAATCGACTTACTTCATAATCACTTTTTAGAGGATGTGCATTAAAATTTGTCTCTTAATTATGAGCGAGATAAATTTTATGGGTGGGTTACGTTTTTCCCTTTTTAGATCAAGAAATAACGATTTTTTTGAAATTTTTTTTCACTTTATTTTATTCCTTAGTTGACCCCCAACACCAACCGCATATATATATAGGGTATCTTGTGTACGGCCCTAATCATTCAATCATCTAAATAGATCTTAAATAATATTCAAATGCTCTTTTAAACCCTCGGCCTCTCAATCCTAACCCCTCATTAGTAAACGGCCCTGCACATTAACATTATTGACATTATTGACATTATTGACATTAATTATGTTAGTTACTTAATAATAGTTTACTTCAAATATAAGCGCGACAAATGGAGTGTATCGCTACTGTTAAAAAAACTGGCCTTAGCTAGCTAAGTCAGAAATTCAAGTCTGCATGTCCTGTCTTCAGTAGTCCTTGATGTATATATAAGATCTTTTATACTGAACATACATTATGTATGCACTACTGGGTTGATCTGTGCATAAGCTTATATAATGTATGTTCAGTATTAAAGAGTTCATTTGTATCAAATTTCAATGACGCAATTGCACAAAGTTTATATATTTTTGGTACTTTCATACAGTGCACTTATCTATATTTTAAAGTCCGCATTTTCTCCTATTTCTTACTCCCTTTATATTAACTGGTACTGTCTGTCTGTTTGCTTGCTTGCGTGCTTGTAAAACTTTGCATCGATTTTTCGACAACTTCCCGTCGTCCAATCAAGCTGAAACTTGTGCCGACTAACAATATATATTCTATCAAATTTTCAGTTAAAAAAACTAAATTATACTATAATTATGATTTTTTTTAAATGTAACAAACACTTCAGAGATACATGGTCTATGGTTTGGTTTCACGTGGAAAATGCCGGTCCAACTTTTTATGGTTTATGGTTTTTGCGGGCCAAAGCTAGAAAAAAAAACGATGCGCTGAGATTTGACGTCATCAAACTTTGCGCTCTAGCTTTGTAAACAATGTTCCTTACAAATTATGATAGGAAAATAATACTTAGTACCAAAGAAGACTAAAACAAAATATATTTCTTATAAATTATTTAATTACATGATGGTAAACTTAGTTTAAAAATAAAGGGAGTATAATAAAAACTTGGTTTTTATGGGTTAGTTTATTTCTTCTTTATTTCAATTGCTTGAGCACTCCATGTATGTGATATTTACACATTTTTTTAACTGTTTATTTGGACTGTGTATCAAATCATAAGACGTTAAGTATTTAAAACTAAATTAATAATATAACAAAAAATTAAAAAACCGAATGAAAGTTTGTGTTTTCTTATTGTATTGATTCACCCTTATTGATTCTGCTCCAATAAGTATAATCCTAAACCAAATGAAAAGCTTTATTGAAAATTTAATTATCGATGTATGTTAGTGATTAAACAAGTTGATGATAAAGATAATTACGGTCATTTGTTAATCGCCCGTCTTTATGCTAAATTAGCATGTTAAAAGCGCCCCTGTACAAAAGTGTAGGTTTGATCCGAATAAGCGCAAGGCAAAATAATATTCTGTATGGTAGAAGCGTCTGTAACATTGACAAGTCTTAACGATTATGCATGCATAAAAGGTCACAAAGAAGAACATTTCCGGTCTTATTCGATCATTTTCTTCGAAACATATCTGTGTGCTACGTTACTGGTTTTACGAAAATATGTAGCGAATTAAATTTTATTTCATTTCCAAAAGATGGCGCCAAAATAAAACGATGGATTGTGAATGTCAGATTTGAAGAACACCTATTTATAATCCAAAACTAATTGCTTGATGCAAAAGAATTTTCGTGTTGTTGTTTCTTATAAATCTCCGCATTGTGTTTTTTAATTACCAAGGACGCAACTCTTGACTAACTTATTTTATAAACAAAAGCTAAATTTAACCAAACGCGACTAACACTTTGAATATTAATTATCGCCGACTCAATTTTGATGTTAAAAACGGATTCCTCATAACTAATCTTGTAGCGGTTGTATATTTCTAAACGACCAGAACTGGCTGTCGATGTGAATGAAATCAATTGTCAAACAGCACCAAAAGCATGGCTTTTGTTTACGAAAATGGCGGTAAATTTCACCGGAAGTTCACGATCATTACAGTTCAAAAGGTCACATCTAATTAAGACGTGTCAATACTATAAGAAAAGATGTTCCAAGTGGTCGCTTGACTCAGCGTCATCTTGATTCCGAAAGTTAACTAATAAAATGTTGAAATCATTATAAAGAGTTCAGTTGCTTAGGGGAGTGGGGGGTGCACAAGTTCAGAATTAATCAACCATTCTCCGCCCTAATGTGGACTAATTTCTCCCTTCCCCACGTAATATATTTGCGCCCATGTCATTTGCCTCCCAGCCCCCCCCCCCACACACACACACACATCAAACACTATGTACTCCAAGTACCAACAGCTACAAAAAGTCTGCAATTTCTTCACCATAGCCTCAGGCCGAAGGGGAAGTGCCCGGATGGCTGCTGGATCAGAATGGTGATGATGATTTCAGCATATCGGTTTCCTCATGGACATGGAATATTTCGGTATATCGCTTGATACTCAAATAACTTTCTTCACAAGCGTTACGTTTATGGCGTATCTCGTTCCGGAAAATATAAGGTGTCTGTATTGTACCAAATTTAATGGAAATTCGGACTTGATTGCAAATGTTCAGTCTTTCAGCATCAATAAACAGAATTATTTTTTGTATAGTCTCACTAAATTTTCATGTTGTAAAAGCATCTTCAACTACTTAAAGTGCAAATTCTATGTTAATAAATTTTTACATTGTTTTCTTATTGTGTGTAAACTAGGATTCGCTGCACCATTTGCAGTTTTGTTGCAAATGATAAACGGATCCTAGTGACTTTCCATTTATACAGGCTTATCTATCTTTAAAACAAGCTCTCTCTCCCTCTCTCTCTCTCTCTCTCTCTCTCTCTCTCTCTCTCTCTCTCTCTCTCTCTCTCTCTCTCTCTCTCTCTCTCTCCCTCTCTCTCTCTCACTCTCTCTCTCCCTCCCTCTCTCTCTCTCTCTCTCTCTCCCTCTCTCTCTCTCACTCTCTCTCTCTCTCTCATCTCTCTCTCTCTCCCTCCCTCTCTCTCTCTCTCTCTCTCTCTCTCCCTCTCTCTCTCTCTCTCTCTCTCTATCTCTCTCTCTCTCTCCCTCCCTCTCTCTCTCTCTCTCCCTCTCTCTCTCTCTCTCTCCCCTCTCTCGTAATCTTTCTTTAACTCAACCTTTAACACTCCTTCACTCTTTAACCATCTCTTCTATATCTCATTGTATGTACACGTTTACCTTTCAGATCATATTGGTTCTTAAGGTTAGCGAAGTGGCGTTTACAGGTTTCCGGTGCCATCGTATACAAGGGTGATTATTCGACCAGCACAATGCTCAGCCGCCTTTACTTGTCCTTATAGTTATTAGTATCAAAACACTCTTTTTATTTTAAAATTTAGTTCTTATTTTTCTAGTGTATGTATTTTTTAGTGTCTAAAACGAACTAATTGTATACATATTGATCCATGTAAGAATAATTGCATCAGTTACGGGTTTTGCCGATTGTTCTTGGTCGGATTAGATTAAGATCTAGAATTTAGATCTATAGTCAAAAACCGAGGTTTGACTATCTTTTCTTATACATTACAGACGCTCCTTCTATGAAAAAGATTATTGCGTCCTACGCTCATCCGTGGTCCGAGTCTAGTCTTGTATGTTTATTACTATATAAATGATGTTAATTTCATGGTGTTTTTTTCTTCAGGCAACCCATTCCATGCCCGGATGCCACTCGAGAAGAAATAGTACTTTTTTTGCATTTGTTCTCGCTTAAGGGATAAGAAAAGTGTCTTTAAACATGTTTTTGGTAAAAAAGTTTAGATTATTGGGTAGCTCGCTTTTTTTTTACTTGAGGTAGCAGCTTTTTTTAAAATTTAGGGCATTATTTATAATATCATCTTTTTCGTGTTCTTGTTACAAGTATAAACATCTAATCCAATATCTAAATATTTGTATTAATAAAGTAAATCTTATATTATTACGCCATAGGTCTGTAACTTTTATACTTAAATAATAATAGGACCGATAAACACAGATTTACCGGTCAAGTTTATTTGTTTTGTTAATGTAAATAATTAACATTGTAACCCTAAAATATTTTTTAAAACCCAGACTATTTTATTCAGCAATGTATCAACTGATTGATATAAATGTATATTTAGTAATAATTATTACTTAGACTTTGACTCTACTATGAATGTTAAATCATATATTATATACTATAATGAACAACAATATATAACACAAAAAAAAACAATACCAATCTGGATCCAGTATAAATGCATTTAATGTCATGGTTCTTACAAAAAAGACAGGAGAGCTGAACGCCCATACAATAAATAACATTTATAATTTGTAAATAAATATTTATATTCGTAACAATTTTAAAACATGTATAAATGTTATAGCTAGTGAAAAATCAGTGTTTTACTGCGTCTATATTTTACCTTTGGGAAAGTCCGTCTTAAAAAACAAGCTACATAATTGTAGAGCGACTCGTATAACAGGGTAAACTATTAGGGGAGGAAATCACCTTATATTATATGATACATTATTGATTGCGCCTCATATAACAGAGCACATTTCGCTTCTCGCACACGACGGCCTTCAACTTCTGGAAGTCCTCGCTCGTGCAGCCGACGGCCGCAATGGTATCCTCGGCTGCCAGCAGAGTGGGGCATGCCGCGTTCGGGTCGTGACCGTGCTGGACCCCGTTCCTGGCTGCTTCCTTGCACCGCTCCGAGGAGAGCTGCGTCTCGATGACGCACAGGACCTTCTGCTTCATCGGGTCCTCGGTCGCCTGCTGGGGTCGATGAGACTTTTGCAGGATGGAGCGTGGAGATCGGCGACTTCCTTCACTGCCTGCAACGGAAACAATATTGAAATAACTTAAGCCTTAGAGTTGGCATCTAGACGTCATTAATATGAATTACAAAGTATGATAGTTTATGTGAACATTTACATATGTTATTGTTTACTTTATGAGACACGGTGGCCTAACGGCAAAGTGCTTGACCAGCGTACCAAGGTCGCGGGCTCAAATTCTGGTGAATGCTATGATTAGCACTTGACATTTTCTTGGGGCTAGGTAAACCGGCTAGTCAATGTGATGGCCACACAATTGCCTAATTTGCCGTGGTCACGGAAACTCGTGAACGCTGCTTCATGGGCCCTATAGATCCAAATTGAGCCTGACGGGGATAATTTACTTTAATTGTTTACTTATAGGCTAGTACAGGCGATACACGTGAATGTGGCTCACGAAGTAGAAGGGGTTAGGATCCAAGAAAAACAGAAATACGCGAGTTTTGTAGTGTGAATTTTCAAGTGTTTTACTGTAATACTTCCTGAACGTATCAAACACCAATACATGGATTAGACACGGAAACAGTATTTTTGATTACAAAGCACCCGCCTATTTTGGATGCTTTCACTTGTTTATAAAATTATATTTCGAAGATAATTGAAAGTCACGTGAAAGCCTGTTTGATTTTGGCTTCAATAATATAGTTTCTGGGCCCAATCCATTATTTTTCTATATCACGGATAGTAAAAAAAATATTTATTACTGAGGGTCTATCCATTCCATTTCTTTTTTGTTTTATATAGATCAGTGGCATGAACAAAAGGGGAAAGAACAAAGTGTTATTTATAGTTTATAAAGTTTCCCTTACCAGCAGGTTGCCTGGTACACGGGACGTCCTTGAAGTCGCACACAACAGCTTTCAGGAGGTCAAAGTCCTCATTAGTGCAGCCGTAGAGCTGAGTCGTGGGCTTGGAGGACAGCAGTGTGGTGCAGGCGCTGCTCTCGTCGTGATTGTGCTTGGCCCGCTCCCTGGCGGCGTCCCGGCAGCGTCCCGGTGTGAGCTTTGTCTCGATAAGGCACCGGACTTTCTCTTTGTCTATTTTGTTCCTGCCTTGAACGGGGGCGGAGGAGGATTATATTGTAAGCAAAAATAGAAGATGTGTGGAAATAGTTCTTAACAGTAACAAATATTGCAAGAGTGCACACTCACACACACAGTGCAAATGTGGGCATTTAATTCAGTAAAAAAAAAGTCAAAATCTCTAACATTGAAGATGTAAATAGTTTAGTTTCTAAATCAAACAATGAAACACGCATTGACTTTTATGGAATTTAGAATAATAAGATATACTGGTTTTACCTTTTAATCGAACGGGAAACTAACAATTATATTGACAGTAAAACGAACAAAAACCACACTTAAGCATTTAAATTTATAAGTCTATACATGGATACAATCATTTCAAGTAAAGGTAATAGAAAATTTCAACGGTAGAAGGGAAAGCATTCATTAACTAGTACACAATCTAAAAAACAAATAGAGTTTTTTGTAACAAAAAACGCGAGATTAAATATCAATCTCACCTGTAACAGGCATGGTACAAGGGATATCCTTATGGTCACAGACTATTGACTTCAGGATCTCGTAATCTTCGTCTGAACAGTTCACGGCTTTGAGTGTGGGCTTGAAGGTAACAAGAGTGTTGCAAGCATTCTTAGGGTCGTGGTCGTTCTTTGATCGCTCTCTGGCGGTATTCCTGCACTGGCCCGGTGATATGCGGGTCTCGATGATGCAAAGAATTTTTTCCTTGTCAACGCCTTCGGAGACTACTTCATAAGATGGTTTATTATCTAGGTGTATGTTTAGTCAGACATATGATATATTATATATAATCATATTTAAAAGAAAAGACAAATTTATAATAGATGATAATGGAATATTTGATTAATGGAGAGACACAGACACACATACAGAAAAATAAACAGATGGATAGATTGATAGAAAGTTAGTTTGATTGATTGATTGATTAATTATATAGATAGATTATAAATAATTAGACAGAGAATTGATAGATACATCATAGATAGATATATAGATAGATAGATAGATAGATAGATAGATAGATAGATAGATAGATAGATAGATAGATAGATAGATAGATAGATAGATAGATAGATAGATAGATAGATAGATAGATAGATAGATAGATAGATAGATAGATAGATAGATAGATAGATAGATAGATAGATAGATAGATAGATAGATAGATAGATAGATAGATAGATAGATAGATAAATAGACATATAAATAGATAGCGGAGATAGAATAGATTGAAAGACAGTCAGACATATAGGTCAATGGACAGGCACTGTATGGATTGATAGATGGAAAGAAAGATGAATGGAAGGATAAATACATTGCCAAAAAACGATCCATAGATAGATAAAGCTAAAAAATGTTTGTTCCAACCTGTTCCGGGCATAGTGCACTGAACATCTTTCTTATCACAGACAACAGACTTCAACACGTGGAAGTCTTCTTCCGTGCAGCCCACAACAGACAAACTGCCCCTAAAAGCCAACAGTGTGGAACAAGCCGTTTTCGGGTCGTTCCCGTTCACCGCACGCTCTTTGGCCGTGTCCCTGCACCGACCAGGGGTCAGTTTGGTCTCAATGACGCAGAGAATCTTCTCTTTGCTTATGTCTTCGGAATGGATCTCATTCCTTTGACTAGTGGCGCGGACTCTTCTATGTGGCTTACCTGAAATCAAGCAAAAATAATTGGTAGTTCTTTGTTGTTAGTGTTGTTGATAGGTCTTTTTAATAAGAAAAATTGAATCACAGTTTTTTTTTGGTGTTTATAATGACATTAAAACTAGAGCAAAGATTATGCATCAGCTATTGAAGCATGGGCAGGCCTACATAAACACATCTCAATGACAGAAAATGTCAACTGTAGAAGAGGGAGTTGTTAACAAAATTGCAAAACAAAACAAAAATTGACTTTATAAACAAATAGATCTTTTGGATCAGATGGAATGCAAGTTAGATTGCTTCAAAAGCCTAAAATATAAGGGAAAGTTAAATATATTAGTTATATCTATTTATAATTGTTAATGTCTATGTTTCTAGAGACAAGCTTTAGCACAACTAAAACCAAGGCAGAACAACGCTTAGGTGTCTTTTAAAGGATTTATCGTAAACAACATAGATTATAGAGATTGATATATTAAATAGCTTGCTAGAGTGGTAGATTGAATGATAGATTGATAGATTGATAGATTAATAGATTGATAGATTGATAGATTGATAGATTGATAGATTGATAGACTGATATATTGATATATTAGTAGATTGATAGATTGATCGATTGAAAGATTGATAGACTGATATATTTGTACATTGATAGATTGGTAGATTGATAGATTGGTAGAAAGTTAGATAAATTGATAGATAATTGAATAGATGGATAGATAGAAAGATGGATGTAAGATGGATACAAATCTAATTAGAGAGATCGACCAATGAAAGATTTAGTTCTCAATCTATTAGCATTATCTTTTATCAATAATATCCTCAATGAATAATAACAATAATGATAGCTACAGTTTAGATTATGGTTAAAAAATCTAGAACAGTTATGGAGAAGTCAACATCCAATCTCACCTGTAACAGGCATGGTACAAGGGATATCCTTATGGTCACAGACTATTGACTTTAGGATCTCGTAATCTTCGTCTGAACAGTTCACGGCTTTGAGCGTGGGCTTGAAGGTAACAAGAGTGTTGCAGGCATTCTTAGGGTCGTGGTCGTTCTGGGATCGTTCTCTGGCGGTATCCCTGCACTGGCCCGGTGATATACGGGTCTCGATGATGCAAAGAATTTTGTCCTTGTCAATGCCCTCCTGGACTACTTCGTTAGGTTGGTTGTTAGGTATGCCTATTGATATATTTATACAGATATCTATATTACATGAGCGATCGATAGATAGATAAATATATGATAGATGATTTTGTGGATAAAAGTACAGATTCACAGGGAAGTAAATATATATAGACAAACAAATAGATAACAAATCGATCAAAAATTAGATATATCGTTTATCATGGATCATCGTAGATCTTGATAGATCAATAGGCGGCCATTTGTATAGATTCTAGTGCGATAGTTTGGTTGTTAGATAAATTATATTTAGACAGACGTAGACCCATGTATACATATTTAAACCATGGACAAAAATATGACAGGTGATAATGGGATACATTGAACGAAACACACAAAGACATACAGATAAATAGTTAATTAGGGAGATAGAAAGATTAATGGATTGATGATAGATCGACACAGAAAAATAGATTTATTAATAGATAAAAAGATAGACATATAGATAGAGAAATAAATAGAGATAGAGAGAGATAGGTAGAGAGATACAGCGATTCGATGGATAGACAGTGACGCTTATAGTTCAAAGGATAGTCATTGGATGGATTTCTAGTCAAAAAGAAGGGCAAATAGATATTTGCATAGACCGACAGACAAATAGATAAAGCTTTAAAAAATGTTTGTTCCAACCTGTTCCGGGCATTGTGCACTGAACATCTTCCTTATCACAGACAACAGACTTCAACACGTGGAAGTCTTCTTCCGTGCAGCCCACAACAGACAAACTGCCCCTAAAGGCCAACAGTGTAGAACAAGCCGTTTTCGGGTCGTTCCCGTTCACCGCTCGCTCTTTGGCCGTGTCCCTGCATCGACCAGGGGTCAGTTTGGTCTCAATGACGCAGAGAATCTTCTCTTTGCTTATGTCTTCAGAATGGATCTCATTCCTTTGACCGGTGGCGCGGACTCTTCTAAGTGGCCTACCTGAAATCAATAATAAAACAGTTGTTGCGTCGTTTGTTTAATTTTTTCAAAGGAAAAGGAATGACAGTTTTTGTTAATCTACATTATGTTTTGTATGACACTGTGACCATTTAATGCGTGTCACTGGTCACTCCAGTATCTAAAGTCTAAATCAGGAAAGGGGAAAGGGCTCGTTGTCCCCCCCCCCCCCTAATCCCCAACCCGCACTCTGCAGCCTAGAGTCGCTTTCATAAAGCTGCCGATCTGTGGTAATACCTTCAATTCTCAACGCGTTGATAAACATAAGGACAAAAACATTTTCCCTTATCCCTTATGCGAGAACCAATGCTTATAAGTACTCTTTCTTTCCGAGTGCTATTCATCCCCCAAAGTCATGCATGAAACAAATTCAGCGCGCTGTTATCAACACTAAAGCTATATGAAACTTAAAGGAAACATGGAGGTCCACTGGCAGCTAGCGCGCTTGGATTGCCTTTCTGAGAAAGTATCGGGTTTGAATCTTGGTAAAAGGCTAGAATTTGTTCTCGGGGTCTCGTGGATGTCGCTGGGTTTACCCACCTAACAGAGGAAAGGTTAAAGCTGGCCTCAGAATCGCATCGCATGCCGTGGCCGGGGAAATAAGTAAACGTTGGTTCAATTGCCCAATGACATAACATGGTCTAAAAAGGCTACTTTTCTTTTATCTTCACTTTTAAATGGAACTAAGGAAGTTTGCTTTTCATCATCACCAAATTCAATCGTCATTCTATTCAAAACATATATAATTGAACAAAACAAAATAAGATTATATCACAATCAAATCATCCTTTACCTGGTCTACCTGGTCTACCTGGTCTATTTCTTATGCACTGCACGTCCTTCTTGTCACACACGAGTGCTTTCAATAACAGGAAATCGTCCTCCGTACAGTTGAAGTCTTTCAGGGAGTTTCTGAAGGTCAACAAAGTTTGGCAGCCCATCTTCCGGTCGGGCGCAATCTCCGCGTTCTGGTGGGCGGTTTCCCGGCACTGCCTCGAGGACAGTTGGGTGTCGATCACGCATCGGACTTTCTCTTCGAATTCCGGATCGTCGCATTTGACGCTGACCAGGACTAGAGTAGTGATCACGACGGAAGCCAGCGTAACTGGAAACATTTTTGGATGTTCTTCTTTTCTTACTTTGTTGATCTAATAGAAGAAAGTTGTGTTTATGATACATATTCAATATACAGTATTAAAAAAAAGAAGTACATGTAATTCCATACGGCCGGTGAAGCAGCGTTCATCAGCTTGTGTATTCAAGGGGCATGTGTTGACAGCAAAATGCCCAGCCACCTTTAATTTTTCTAACTAATATCAGGTACCATATAGAGCTGCGTAGACTCAGGGACACCCGGGAACAAATCCAACTCTTCACCAGGATTCGAACCCGGGACCTTCGGTACACCAATCTAGCGCGCTGCCTCTCAGCCACAGTGTCGATTTGCTTTAGAGTAAGCAGTATCTAATAAATAGCTTAAGTATCATTGAAATCCCTATTAATAACATTAACCATATTATATAACTAGTAAGCATAATTCATAGTTTTTTTTATAAATATATTCTAGTTTCAAAATGGACATTATTTGAATACATTTCTAAGTTTATATTAATATATTGAAGACGTAGACTACCTTAATTTGTTTCACCAAATAGTTCCCTTCTTGACGGTCACACAAGTTATCCCTTCATCCATTCACTGTACATCTTTATATAGCCGCACCAAAACGCCTACTAACAATGCAAGTTTGTAGACCACTATAGAACATTCCCATTGTAAATAATATCAAAAATATAATAACATGCACCCACTCGTTGATATATATCCGTTATCATAGTCTTAGATTCAGCCAATTGAAACTAAACAAAAACAATGAAAAATAACACGAGAATTGCTTTTTTGGGTTTATAAATGCCTTTGTTGTGATTCTATGAACGTATCCCCGACTCAACCCTACTACAGAATCAACATAATAATATCCTCTAGTTGTTATCCTTCCAGTTTTTACGCTTCGGGTTCATCGATATACAATGTTTGTGTTGATCTGCCACCAAATTTTACGCAGTGCGTAGTCTCTTAATATCAGGGGATCTCAAACTGGTATGAAGGCATCTGCCATTTTATCGCTTAAGTGGTGTGTCAAGGGCCGCAACCCCCTCCCCAACAACCCGACCCTTGTAAACAAAATGGGTTTCATACATCTTAACTCATTTTACTGCTTATCACAAATATATAAAATTAACGATAAATTTGATGTGTATCAGTACTAGCTGTATGAATTTCATGAATGGTACATGTTTGTAATCTTACTGGCAGGCCACACAAATCCACTTGATGGACCGCATGCGGCCCGCGGTCTGCGTGTTTGAGATCCATTCTCTAAAGACACCGATCCTTGTTTTCTTCAGATGAGACTCAGATAGTTTGTTGTTTTTCGACTCATTATCTTTCTTTCTCTATTATCCTTATACATAGAATGATTTACCGTACTGTAAACATCCCAGTTTGGGATTTCAATGACAACAAAGCGATTCAATGAGGCATCAAAATAATAAAGTGTTTACAACTCGAGATCTCTTATCTCTATCTATCTAGCTTTCTTTAGACATTGCAAGGGGACGACATTTCATTTTTTACTTCAAAACTTGTAGGAAAAAAAAAAGAAGAGTAAAGAAAGACTTGTGGGCTTGCGGGCCATGTAATATAAGCAATGACGCCCCCGAAGAAAACTAAAACCTGTATCATTTATTTTATTTATTTTTGTTGTTGTTTTTGCCGTTTTTTGTACTTGTAATTTTTTTAAATCAATATTATTTAGACTAGAATGCAGCGTGGCCCATAGAGGCCAACTGACAGAGGCCTTGAAAGTACAGACACGAGTGATGCAAAGGTGTCTACTGTTGCCATTTTTGTTTCTCTTGGCCTTAGACTGGGTCGTGAAGACATCCACAGCAGAGAAGCGTAATGGCATCCAGTGGACGCTATGGTCACAGATGGACGTTTTCGTACTTGTTTAAATGTGTATGAATATTATATAGACTAGTATAACGTGTAAATAGCCTACCGTGACGGAAAGTTTGGTGGCTGGCTAAATATACGTCAGTGTGCGTGTTTGTGTGCCTGTGTGTACATTTTTTTTGTTGTGGAAAAAGGAGAGATAGTTTAGGAATCTTACCTTTTAATTACAGACGCCTCTTCTATAAAGAAGATTATTGCGTCCTACGCTCATCCGTAGTCTAAGTCTATTTTTTTTTTACTGTTTTAAATAATGTTAAGTTACTGATTTTCCTGGTTTGTTCAGGCAACCCATTTCAAGCCCAGTTGCCACTCGGGAAGAAAGAGTACTTGTATGCATTTGTTCTTGCATAAGGATAAGAAAAGTGATTTTGTCCTTATTTGTATTGTGTTGTATTTTTTAACTATTGTTTAATGCCTTATGTATTATTACTCTTTTACTCTTTGCCCTTCTGTCCTCTAGTGTTTCTAGGTTCTTGTCAGTTGTGAATATTCGCTAGTAAATGAACCTTGCAGTTCTTTTCTGAATTGTTCCAATTTCCAACTAAATTTACAAGATTGGCCTAGTCATAATAATAATGGTAATTTATAGAGCGCTTCTATCCGTGATATTAAATTTAGCATGCTCAGTGCGCTCTTGGCATAAATTGCAGTGCCAGTTTTATTGGTATGTAAGGCACACAGTCACTAGAGGAAGAGAAACGTCCTTAAGCTCTTTTTAAAGACTCTATTATCTCAGAATCGCCCAGTGTCTGATGCAAGCTGTTCCATAAAGAAGGCGCCACAGATTCAAACGAGCTCACTCCAAAGGACCTCATCAATTGGCCTATATATTTCAGTGTAGTGTGCTACAAAAACGGCCATAATTGCAAGCATCACTGACCTCTATAATTACAAAGGTCCACCTAGATTCTGTAATTGTTTTTAGCTGACTGATTCTAGTTGGAAGTAGTAAAGTACCCATCGCGCCAAACTGATCATAGGGGTGATGAAGCAGCGTTCACCAGTTTCTGTGGCCACGTCATACTAGTGGATTGTGTGGTCAGCCGCTTTTACTTTACCCAACTAATGTCAGGTACCCATCAGAGATGGGTAAAACTCAGGGACACCCTCCAGTCCCGAGAACAAATCCTATCATTCACCAGGAATCGAACCCAGGACCTTCGGTACGCCAGCCGAACGCGCTGCCCCACCGTGCCCCATCTGATTTTAGTAGCTGCATTAAAAACAGCGGCCAGTGCTGGGGTCAACTATCTTTACCATAATCTTTACCATAATCTTTACCATAATCTTTACCATAATCTTTACCATAATCTTTACCATAATCTTTACCATACTCTTTACCATACTCTTTACCATAATCTTTACCATAATCTTTACCATAATCTTTACCATAATCTGTCTCATAATCTTTACCATAATCTTTACCATAATCTTTACCATAATCTTCACCATAATCGTTATCATAATCTTTACCATAATCTTTATCATAATATTTGCCAGAATCCTTACCATAATCTTTACCATAATCTTTACCATAATCTTTACCATACTCTTTACCATAATCTTTACCATAATCTTTACCATAATCTGTACCATAATCTTTACCATAATCTTTACCATAATCTTTATCATAATCTTCACCATAATCGTTATCATAATCTTTACCATAATCTTTATCATAATTTTTGCCATAATCCTTACCATAATCTTTACCATAATCTTTACCATAATCTTTACCATAATCTTTACCATAATCTTTACCATAATCTTTACCATAATCTTTACCATAATCTTTACCATAATCTTTACCATAATCTTTACCATAATCTTTACCATAAGCTCCATCGACTATCTCAATGGAAACTTGGCGAGGAAAAAATTATAAGGTGTAAATGGTGTGTGTGTGTTTTGTTTATTCAAAGACTATAATAAGATGGACCGATTGCTCTATTTTTAGATTTTATATGTACTTTTTTTCCGTGCGCATCCAATTACGGTGTCTTAAATGACTTCTAAGCTCCTACGTTTGCCTAAATGTTTCCGCTGTATAAAATTTTAATTTTTCATTGAGAAAATCATAGCGATTTAATAAAACGGAAGTGCACAGTACAAATGGGATTCCGGAAATAATTCATTCGAGTCATCAAATAGAAAAATTTTAAAGCAAGCTGTCCATCTTATTATAGTCTTTGGTTTGTGACATAATAAACAATGAAACAGACAGCTTTAAAGTAAAGTTGTTGTTTTTTTTAATTAATAAATCTATACAAGTGTTTGATGATTATATATGCGTCGTTTATTTCCCGGGAAGGGTACAGGGAACGTCCTTGTGCTCGCAGACGACCTCGTGAAGGGCGTTGTAGTCCGCGGTCGAGCAGCCCACGATGGGGAGCAGCACCCTGAAGGTCTCCAGCTGGGCGCAGGCGGTGGCGGGGTCGTTCCCTGCCATGGCTTGTGCCCTAGATGTGCCTTTGCAGCTGTCGGAGGACAGTTTCGTCTCGATGATGCACAGGACCTTGTCCTTGAGTGGGTCTTGGGCCAGGCAGCTGACGACGACTGCGCACAGCAGAGCCAGTGGAAGCAAGAATTTCATGTTGGTAGTTTTGTTTGTGGGCTGCTTGACTGTTAGTCCTTAACTAGAAATGAAGAAAAACAAACAACAAAAATATAAGATTGTTTCTGGCTGAACTTTGTTCTTTTTTAAAACATCGCAAAAAAAATCGTATATATGTATTTTGTCAGGCAGATTTGAATTTGTGTTGCCATATCTCGTTCTCAGGCTCAGGTTACAAGTCGATTGCAAAGAAAAATAACAACAACAAAACAACAACATCCCCTTACTCAAAGGACAGAAGAGGAAAGAGTAATAATACATACAACATACAACTCTAATTTAGAAATACAACCCAATAACAGCATGTTGCAATGCTCAGATAAAGACAAAAACTCTTTCCTTATCCATTATGCGAGAACAAATGTATATAAGTGCTCGTTCTTCCGGGCATGGAATGGGATGCCTGAACAAAAACCAGTAACTTAAAATCATTTAAAAAACTAACCCAAATGCAAGACTAGGCTGCGTGTAAGCGTACGACGCAATAATCTTATTTATAAAAGGAGGGTCTGTAACATGTAATTGATAAGATAATAGTATATTTAGATATATAAAATTAGGCTAAAGGAAAAACCTTTACGAAGCGTCATGATTGTGAGCTGTTTAAATCTTTATTATACTCAGTCACGTTGCCGAAAACGACGCCGATTTTCACGCCCGCGAAAAGGTATCCAACACCCAAGGATAATATTAATAAAGATAGTTTGCATAGACGTTGGCTGCAACGATTTACAGCTTGCTTTCATTTTGAGACTATATAATTTATTAGATTTATTGAACTTAGTCTCGTCAAAAAATATGTTTTGAACTAAAACACAAAAACTGGTTAAACCATAGACTATAATATACATGGACCGCTTGCTTTAGTTTTTTATGCTATTATCTTCTTCTTTTGCAATTCCCGATTCTAAATGAAGTAATTGTCATACAAGTTCCGTTTTATTAAATCGCATTTTTTTCGACTTTAAATGAACACTTGTAGGTCTATTAATCCTATTATCATTAACTATAATAAGATGGACCGCCTGCTCTATTTTTAGAGCTTATGTTCTTTTTCCGTGCGCACACAACACTGATCTATAAATGTTTCCGCTCTGTACAACTTTCGATTTTAATTTTTCATTGAGAATTAAATAAAACGGAACTTGTACCGGTATATCAATAACTTTATTTCCTGTATAGCAATTACTCTATTTAGAATAGGGAATTCCGAAAATCAGTGTTTCAAGTCATCATATAGCTGCAATTATAGCAGAAATACTAAAGCAAGCGGTCCATGTATATTATAGCATATGGTTTAAACATTTCCCAAATAGTAATGCTGTTGAACTAAATAATGAAGAAATCCAATAGCGTGATATTAATAAAAATTGATTCTATTTTTTAATTCTATTTTTTTTAATTATCCAATTGGTTTACTATTTTTTACAAAATCATTTATATTTAAATTAGTGAAACATTACAATAGTTACCGGGAGTCTGCTTGCGCTTCAGACCACACACTTGTTCGAAAAAACCTAACAAGTTTAAACCGCTTTCTTTTTGTAGGACAAGTCTTTCGGATCAACTGAAGTTGGGCATTCAAGTTGTTCTTTTTTCTTTTTCAGCCCCCCTCCACCCATCCCTATGTATCATAATAATCTTACTCTTCAATTTAAAAACGTGCAGAATCGTTGTCCATTGTTGCTTATTACACAGAAGGTCTTGAAGCCAATGTAGCGTTTTTTTTAAAGGAAATGTATGTTGTTGTTGTTTTTTTTAGGGGGAGTGGGGAAGGGTGAGATGGCATTGATCTAATTTTCTTATCGGAAATTTAAACTATGTCGTCGTCGGAAGACTCGAATTAGCCAATCAAAATGTAGGCAATTACTAGTATGATGTGTCTTCTTTTTCTTTTTCTTTTTGCTTCATACTTGAGACTGAGACACTGATAACAATGTGTACTCAGTGGCGTTACTAGGGAAATTAAGGGTTTTTGGGCACCTTGAAGCTGGGGTCGAAATCTGTACCTATTGAAAATATTAGTATGTCATTATTTGTATGTCATTATTAGTATGTCATTTATTAGTACGTCATTTATTAGTATGTCATTTATTAGTCAGCCAACTTTCTCCCACTGCGGAATTCCCCCTCGGATCATCATCGTGGTGGCTCGCCCGTAAACGTGAAATGTCGCTCGGTAGCACAAATCCCTTACTACAGGTATGCCTATGGGCATCCGGGGCACCAGGGCGTGGTTGAAAAGGGGAACGCTGCGCGCATTGCTTCCTCCCCACCGAGGTCTCGGACCTCTAAAATACAAATGAGAGCTATCGGACGAACAGTAGGGGCTGTCCCCCATGCGTTAGCCCGCCGGTGTGCTCTTGATGCAAGCGCACTGGTGGTTTCCACACTTCGCCAGCGATGAGGCCCATGGGTACAGAAGTGGTCGGAGAGACAAGACTTGCAGTCTAAGCTAAAAAGGCGAATATGTCAAACGGTAGAAGAAGTGCATCTTAGAATTTCTGAATTAACTACCTTTTTATAAAGCAGAATCATACTATTGCGAAAAAAACAAACAAGTGAAAACACAAGCCTTACAAGTTACACGAAAGACTCGAAAACGTTGTTGAGATCATCACGCCTTTCTATGCTTGGAATTCTAGAACAACATAAGATTAACCATAGCGAAGCAGGACGTTCTGGGCGCCGCCATTTTGGCGCGAACGTTTTGGAGCGGCCGTTTTGGCGCTGGACGTTTTGGTGCGATTGTATAAAAACATGTCACATCATTCAATAAACGTAATGTTATAACAGTGTATTTGTGTGCCTAAAAAAAAATGAAACAATAATCAAATGACTATCCGAATCACTTTATGGGTTCTTGGCGATATTCAATGGAGCGTTCTCTATGGGCGGAGCTTAAGTTTTTTAGTGACGTATTTGTGTAAATATAGAACCCACTTGAGGTACAAATGTAACGTGGTGAAGTTATTCTTCATCATGCTAAATTCACATCTGAATATTGGCTATCCTACTCACAAATTAGGAGGTAAATAGTCGTAGATCATCTTCCTAGTCCAAGAAAAAGCCTGACATGGTATTTTTTCAACGATTTTGAACATTTTACGCCCATTTTATCATTTTTATATCATATCCGACCGGTAAGTGTTGCAATTGAATTGATTTTATTGATATTATAATTAGGCCTAATAATCGTTCGGTACAACATTAATTATATGTATTCCCCTATTTTAAAAGTTAAATACTGCAGATTAATTGATTAATGTGATTAGGCTAGGGCCGGTTAGACCTATTTACACTTTCACAAAACATAAGTAAAACCAAGCTCGGGCCTATAGGACATTTTATTGATACAGCGGCCATTGTGTACACCACTACATAAAAATAAACAAAAATCACCTGCTTTTTGTCACGTGATTGCAAACGCCCTATATATTCATCGAAGTGAGGACTAAACCTTTCTTATTGACGTATAAACCGATGTCTAAGATAAAAATGCCTCTACATTGACCAAAAAAAATTATCTCTGTCTTGGACGCTCATTATGATGGCCGAGAGGCAGCGCGTTCATCTGGCGTACCGAAAGTCATTTGTTCGAACCATGGTGATGGACTTGTTCCCTGTTCTAGAGGGTGTCACTGAGTCTACCCAGCTCTGATGGGTACCTGGCTATAGATTGGGTAAAGTAGAGGCGGCTGGGCTTTGTGCCGACCACAAAATCCCCTTGAATGCCGTGGCCACAGAAAGTGGTGAAAGCCGCTTCACTGGCCCCAAGGAAAATCTTTCCTACCAGGACGACAAAATAAACAAACGGCTGGCGCCAAAACAGCCGGTGCCAAAACGTCGGCGCCAAAACGTCACGTACCGAACTATCGCTGGCACTTAATTGGGCAATTAAATTTCAATGGAACTCAAAGAAAGGACAAATCTCACCTCAGAAGTAAACAAATAACAATGCCAATTAACGTTGTTCTATGATGCAATTTGCTTATCTATTTATTGACTATACACGATGCAACCGTTCTGAGCATAAACCCTACTTTACATCCAATCAATAAATAACAACAATACGACAGTTAAATAAACAGCTAATTACCTCTTTACGAGCTAAGGCTGTATATGTGTCGCAAGCAGGGCCGGCTCGCCCATATAGGCAACCTAGGCGGCTGCCTAGGGCGCAAAATTTGTGGGGGCGCATAATTGAGATTTTTTTTTTCAAATTTGGGGATTTAAAAATATAAACTAAATTAAAGTTTAGTACTTCTGCGCGCTACTAGCATAGGCAGACGAATTACTAGGTAATGAAAAGTGATGGGTATTTTTTTTAAGTTGCCATAGAAAATTGGAAAATTTGCCCTAACACTACTCAGTTTCTCCCCGCCGAAGGCACTTTAATGAAGGCGCAGAATTTGTTTTCGCCTAGGATGTCAAAAACCATAGGGCCGGTCCTGGTCGCAAGTGGGCCATTACTTAGCTTTGTAACTGAGCTGCCCTTCACCCCTTGCATCTCTTCGCTTCCGCTACTATTTTTAAATATTAATGGAGTCGATCTCGCTGGCAAGGTGGTAGCGGGGTAGGGATAGGTAGGCCTTTAATAAGACGGGAATAGGTTTGGCTGACATGGGTACAGCACTCACGGTTATATTTACTGACACAGTTTTTATCTGTTTATAGTGTATATATAAATATATATCTATATACAAATTTATAGGTCTATATTGCCGCTAGGTCACCGTTCCTCCTTTATATATCTATATAGATAGTATATTTATAGAGAGTCATATACAAATATATATACATTTATTTTTATTTTTTTTGTGGTTCTGTCTGCATGTGTGTGTACGTGTCAAAGAAAAACAAAACTTGTGTGGGCGAGAGAGTGTCGAGACGTGTTATAATATTCAGGACATCATTTATGAACGACGCCTTACCGATAGTGTTGCAGAGTTAAGCCATATTTTTTTTTTAAATAAGAATTGATGGGCTCTTTAGGTCAAGAATGTAAGTCTAATAATAGTCATTTATAGAGCTAGGAAAAAAAAAAGAGAAATGGACTACGTGGTAAGATTTGTTTAATTTATCTTTCTCTTAAAGTGGCACAATGCAACATTACGATATTTTTTCAAACTGAACATTGGGCCAACTTAACATTGGGTCAAGTCAACGGCAAATTCAACATTGGGTCAGCTCAAAATTGGGCAAAATCAAAATTGGGCCAACTCAAAATTGGGCCAACTTAACATTGGGTCAACTCAACATCAGACCAACTCAACATTGTTCATGCAACAATACTCCAACGCAACAATGGGCCAACGCAACATAATGGGATAACTCATCAACTCATCAATGGCCAAAATTGTATTATTTTTGGTTGATGCGAGGGAGCGTATTTCAAACAATAAAGCAAAATTCGTGCTATTTACTTTTTTCCATTGTTTTAAATGTTCGATTGGTCCATTTCATTGAAAAAAAAAAGTTAATACTACACAAATGTTACAATTTTATTAACGTACGAGTATATTGTGTATTTAAACGTAGTATATTAGTATGAGTCGTCAGACTACGGCCCGCGGGCCAGGTCTTCTCCGGCCCTAACCTCCTATTTTTTTCCAGGGTGCAAAAAATATATATTTATAAGGCATAGTTATTCGTTTTTTTCCAGGCTAGATAGATTTCACCCTCCAACCCACCGCTAAACAATGTATGTAAGCCAGTGATTTCACCCTCCAACCCACCGCTAAACAATGTATGTAAACCAGTGATTTCACCCTCCAACCCACCGCTAAACAATGTATGCCAGTGAATAGTTTTTCTATTTTTAAAACATTGAACTCACCCACCCTCTTTTAATATAGTCGGCTGTATTGAGGGTAGTCAAAGAACACGCATATATAATTAACGTTAGAGTAAAAATTTGAATTAGAAAAGTAGTACAAAAAACAACTAAAAAATACACACAACAAAGAATTGAAGAAAACAACAACAACATAGGCCTAATTATATATCTATATCTAAAGCAATATTATAAATATATTATAAACATATACATATATAATATATTATTATGTCAGAATCACGTTGAAAAAACAATGAAAAACCATTTGTCTGTTATAAAAAAAATATATAATTACCTTTAATAAGATGTGAATTGTAGCAGCTGAGATAAAAAAAAATCTATTTAACAACAAAATATTGTCTTTTTTATTTATTTATGTATTTGTTTAATCTTTGCTATCAGCTACGATGGTGTGACACCAAGAGGTCAAAGTTCGTCTCATGAGCGTGTTTAGTTTTAACTATAAAGAAAATAGGGATTGTGATAAATCTTATTTGCGTTGATTACAATTAAGTATGATAGCGTTTTTTTTTAAAATAAAGTTTACCCAGTTTATCTTGTCCACTGATGAAGGAGATGAATGTTTGGCGAGCCCAATGCCCAGCTGCCTATTTCTTGACTATCCTGGATACCCATTGGAGATGTATCCATAATGATAATAGAAGAGCATTCCAGATTTATACATGGCATCCGTCCATCATCATGGGACGATGGCGTAATCCTCTTTGTAAAAAAAATGGCCACGATAGACTAGGCCCAAGGTCAGCGGTTCCCAACTTGCCTTTAATTTGTCTGAAAAGATCCGATGCAAGCAGACGAAATGTACTTTTCTTATCTATCTTATACCCCATTTCCGCTTGCCAAAGTCAATGCACAGTAAAAGCTGAAGATGTTTCTAAGACAACACAAGAGGCGTTCCGAGAACTTATTAACAACGATGCAGCAAAAACTGATTTCTCTACAATGCCAATTACAAATTTCTGGATCAAGTTTTGGTAGTAATAAACTATTTTGACTGAGAGTGTGTTGCGCCTTCTTGTTTCATTTCCAACAATAATATCTTTGTGAAACAGGTTTTTTTTCTTCCAAAAATAAGCTTACACTAATAGACTTGTTGTGGAAGATGATCTTCTTTGTGCTCTTGCAAAGACTATCCCGAGAATTTCTAATCCGATGAGAAAGACGCAATCTCAACCTTAGCACTGGTGTTCGTATTGAAATTAAAATTCAATATTTCACAATATTATTATTATTATTAGAAGTATTTTTTTTAAATAATCAATATGCTTTAGTTATGTTGCATTTGTAACAATGACAATACATCCTGCATATCCGATATATACAGTACAAATAATCCTACCAACATCCAGAGCCAATACAAGCCTATGTAGCTACCCAGGGCAAAAGTTTCAGCGACGCCCCCATGCGTACTGTAACTGCTTTATTTAGTGCTATATTTAGACTATATTTGCCACCCCTAGAAGTGTCGCCCCCTGGCATATACCCCCATCTACCCCCCCCCCCCACCTATGTGAGGGCACTGCCTACATCTTACATGTCCAGTAGTCTGTTGGACCGTTGGGGCGCCACAAGTGACATGTACACTAGCCTCCTCCTTTCCTCCCGTCTCTCAGCCTTTCTCAATGCATCGCACAGTTTTATTCCTGTCCACTCCCTGATGTTGTCCTCCCATCGTTTCCTTTGTCTTCCTCTCTTTCTCCCCCTCTGGTGGTGCCCTGCAGAATGGTTTTGGCAAGCTCGTTTGTTCTGGTTATGTGGCCATACCATTCTAGTTTCTTTTTCTTGACTGTGGCCAGCAGGTCTTCGTATTGTCCAATTTCCTTGAGTATTTTTTTCCGTATCTGCTCATTAGAGATATGATCATAACAGTAGCAAAAATACAGTTGCAAGGTAGCGACGAAAACAAATATAGTTGGGCGATGCCACAGCGTGAGAAGCTGTATTAATGGGTCGCGGCATTAAAAGGGTTGGGGACCACTGCCCTACTTGATGCTTTTAAAGAGCCAGCTGTTGCCCAGGCAGCAGGCCATCTCTCTCCACGCTGATGGTGATTCCAGGAAAAAGAGCTATGCTGATACTACCAGGGACCATCTGCGTCACAGAAGTTGCCAGAGAGCTAGAGTGTTCGCTATAAGACTGCCTTAGGGACCCCAGCTTTATATGATAATCTAAATAAATCACTCTATTCATATACCACATCGGCTTTATGTGTAACTTATGTTTAAAAAGTTGTGCTGTTGTGGGTTTTTTTTTTTTGTTTTTTTAAGAAAACATATTTATAAGGTTGTTTTTTTTTAATCCCTTGACCGTTATGGTCGTTAGGGGGAAAGTATCCACTAGTCTGTGGGCTAGGTAGACTTGCTGGCGCCCATCTCTTCCCCAAGTCGGCGGTGGATTTTTTTTTCTTTTTGTCCGCACCATGGGTCGAATCCAGGATGTCGAGTTTGTGAGACGAGCTCACTGTCGACTTTGCTATAAGGTTACTTAATGGTATTTAAGGATTATACTAATGTTTGTTAATATCTGGATCATCAAAATATCTGAGAAAATCCCTGAACTTTCTTAATGTAGAGTGATTCTTTATCAAACATCTTAAGGTTTTTAATTCAAGTTTTTAATTTAAGTTATTCAAAGGCTATCTTAGTGCTGTGTCATATATTCCTAATTTTCTGTAATTAATGCAAAGATAATGTTGATTTTTGCAGGGGTCC
The DNA here is from genome assembly GCA_949126835.1 of Anisus vortex. NCBI lineage: Eukaryota > Metazoa > Mollusca > Gastropoda > Planorbidae > Anisus > Anisus vortex. Next base: position 27,171,604 of record OX421508.1, read on the forward strand.
AATGGCTATGATTAGCGAGACACTTAAAAACAACAACAAAAAATTAAACTTTAAAAATGTAACACATGTTTAATGCTGGATTTGATTGTACTTTTATTACTGGCCATAAAATAAAATACTGTACTCGTAAATTGCATGACCTATTTAACTAGAAGGCCTTATTACCTCATTTGCAATTTCCTCTAGTTAATTGTGGAATTATTTTTCGTTTAGATGTATGTTAAATATACTTCCTTTGCAATTTCCTCTAGTAGAATGTGAAATTATTTTTCGTTTAGATGTATGTTAAATATATTTCCTTGGCAATTTCCTCTAGAAGATTATGAACTTTTTTTTTTGTTCTTCGGTAAGCCTAGGCCTATTTTCTCATTTAGTACTATGTCTTTCAAATTGTCAAAGGGTGTTACTATAATGTTTCCTTTAGATTAAAACATTGTTCGTTTTGGTACATGAATAATTTCACTGTATCGTAAAGTCATTTAAGAACAAATAGGTTGTGAGCAAAGTCACAATAAACAAAGATAGAGAACTCATTGAGAGAAGAGCGCCACGCCCACAAGCGACTTGAAACAGTTTTCGATAATCGTCTTCCGTGCAGTAACCACTAATCCACAGCATGTCTTTGTAAGCTGTAAGTTTTCTGCAGCATTCGTCTGCTGTTAGTCCGGTAATGTCCGTCGCCTCAGAGGTCAAGGCGACGTGGCATTTCCCTGTGATTTCGTTCTGGACCACGCGCTGAATTTTGTCGTTGGGAAATTTGTCCACGCACGCTTCTTTGAGTAAAATCTCAAGGTCTTTAGCGCTGCAGGATCCATCCCTGATCAGACTTCGGCCCCCGTTTCTGAGTTTCAGACAGCCTGCCTCAAGGTCTTCTGAGATGTCGTGTGCTTGTTGCAGGAGAACGTCATGACAAGACTTGCTCACAATTGTGTTCAGTGACGTCAAAATGTTTGCCCGACGTTTCACGCTCTCGGCAATGTTTCTTGGGTCCTCGCCTTTTTCGCAAAGGACACTGCGCATGTTTTCATAGTCGCCAAGCGAGCAGATTGCATTGCTAATGAGCTGGTTCTTTGTGGACTCGAGAGAGCTGCAACCGAGATCTTCTCGAGTCTGTAGCTCTTTCAGTGTGCCGGCCATGGTGCTCTTGCATCGTGCCGATAGTCCGTCAATCACCAGCTGTAGGGTGAGCTCTCTGGGAGGAACCTGGGCGGTTGTGATCCATGACGTGATGGGTGACTGTGTTGCAGCGGCGGCACCGGATGACACGTTGCACACTTGCCGGAGGTCTTCCTCTGAGCAGAGCTCAACCAAAGGCGTTTCTAGAGTCTGACAGAGGTGAGTCTGGTTGGATGTCTGGTTGGTTAAGTAGGTCTGACATTTTATTGAAATAGTGTGTGAAGTTTCTAGTTCACCTTGACCTCTGCTGGCAAGAAGCTGAACACTTAAAATGACCAACTGTAATACTGGACGTGGCTTCTTCATCTTACTTTATTTTTCTGTAAGCAATAAAAAATGAAAATGATTAGAAATATGAATATAAAAATCAATAGTAAACATTCCATTCATATGTTGTTGGGACATTTCGCAATATAAATGAAACATAGCAATTTACACACACCAGTATTTATAAACTACTGATTGAATTTTAAAAGTCAAGCAAGTGAACTTTCATCGAATTTCTTGGGTATAGTATTTCTTAGTGAACCATACTCTAGAAGTAAGACAGAAGACCCGGGCCATTGACAAGTCTTAACGTGTATGCATGAATAAAAGGTCACGTGCAAAAACATTTTCGTTCTTATTCGATCATTTTCTTCGAAACAATGTCTGTGTGCTACTTTACTGGTTGTACTCAAATTTGTTGGGGATTAACATTTATTTCATTTCCAAAAGATGTTTACAAAAGAAAACAATGTATTGTGAAAGTCAGAAGTGAAAAATCACCTTTTTATATCAAACTTATTGCTTAATGCAAAAGAATTTTTGTTCTTCGTTTTTATGAATTTACGCATTTTGTTTTTCAATAACCAAGAAAACGCAACTCTTGACTCATTTATTTTGTAAACAAATAAACATTTAACCTCACGCGACTAACACTCGAGTATTAATTATCGCCTATTCACTTTTGATGTTAAAAACAGATTCCCCATAACTAATATTGTATCCTTTGTATAATTCTAAAAGACTAGAAATGGCCGTCGAGGTTGAAATCAATTGTCAAACACCAGCAAAAGCATGCTTTTTTTGTTTATTAGTTTAAAAATAGAACAGGAAGTTCACGAACATTCGGGTTCAAAAGTTCACGCCTCATTAAGACTTGTCAATAGCGATAGAAATAAGAACAGCATGTGTTTGCATTTATCTATATCATTGATTTGCTACTAGGCAAAGTTTTGTTATTCTAAACGTAGTCAGTGATAAAGCATTGATGGAGATAACACATTATCTTCCCGGTTGGTGTGTCCTACATCGTGTACTTCCGGGAGCAAGATGGCGCTGAGTAAAGCGACACTTCCAAAACTTGTGCATGAATTCCAGTTAACATTGAGTTCAAGCCCACAATTGTTGACAAAAAAAAAAAAACGCACTGAGCATGCTAGATATTGACATTGAGAGTCGTGCCAACCAAATGACCATCATTATCACTGTCACACATTAATATCCATTGTTAAAAAAAACACACAAAAAAGTAAGCCTAAAATATTATTTGACCTTAGTAAACACAGTACGTAAAGTACCCCTAGGACCAAACTGATCATAGGGTCGGTGAAGCATCGTTCACCAGTTTTTATGTCCACGGCATACTATGGGATTGTGTGGCCAGCACAACGCCCATCCGCCTTTACATGTCGGGTATCCAACTGAGCTGGGTAAATTCAAGGACACCCTTCCATTCCCCTGGAAAAAATCATAGTCTACACCAGGATTCGAACCCAGGACGTTCGGTAGGCCAACCGAACACCAGGAAGCATAGTAAGGTCCTTAAATTTATACTATTACTAAAACTTCTATCTCTTGGTCAATAAATGAAATAAGAACGGTACGTCTTCAGAACTCAGGAACGGCAACCTCGCTGCTTTCTGAGATTGTTATTACACTTCAGCTATCTCCCTTAAACAGGTCATAAACAGGATTCTAAAACGAAAGTTTTTTTTAGGTGTTTGTTGTTGTATGTAGTCTATATATTTCTGTTGTTTTTATTTTAAACACAAACTCTTATATAAAAACCTTCAAGCACAGGTGGAGACTAGAAAATACATAGAGTTGTCTGCTCACAGACTTAGAAATAGACCCATCGAAAAATATGTACATTCACTTAAGTAGACAAAGGATCTACAAATAGACTTTGTAAAAACAACTAGAAATGAAATATAAAAACGAATACGTTTATAAAAACCAATAAGTTAACACTGTCGTATTTGATACTGTTTTACATTGAATTATATTATTATATTATATTATTATATGTTATAGTCACTTTTTTTTAAATTTTACAGCTATTACTTTATACGAGTGTCTTTAATTACTTGGTATCTCAGTTATCTGTCTTCGCGAGCCCTCTGTTTTGCACCATAGCATTATCGGTGACTTCTCAATATGTTTGTATATGTGTGTCTGTGTGTATAGTAAACTGTATAGCTATTGCACTAAAGATCATAGTAGTATAGTGTGTAGTATTCGAGTCGCATTTGCGGGTGAGGGTGACGGGTGACCCGCACGTGACCTTTGACCTTTGACCCGGAAGTGCCCTTTGACCCCGTCACCGGAAGTGACCCCAACCGGAAATGACGTCATCCAAGATGGCGTCTTGTCGTGTCGTTACACGACTGACCGTGACCTAGTGCCCTAGTGACACGGCAGTGCCCTTTTGACCTAGTGACCCCGTGACCGTGCGGTTATTTTGTAGTATTACACGTGCTTTGAGCACGTGCTTTCATTAAAGATGGCGGAAACAAGATGGCGTCTTGTCGTGTTGTTACACAAGGGTTTTTAATTAAGGGTAATACATTTTGTCAGCGGTTCTAAAATTATTCTTTCCCATTGTCTTACAATGATTGACACATGTCATATTATTTCTCCCATTGTTTTATAATGGTCTTTATAAGGTTCAGCGGTTCTAAAATTTTATAATTAATTAATAATATTAAATAATTAATTGATCACTTGTATAGTGTTCTTAATAATTTTCAATAGTAAAAGGCTTTTTTCAATAAGTTTATTGTGTTTTTTGCCCTAATTAGCATCTTTTAATCGATAATTGTCTTGTAAGGGTCATTTTTACTTACTTGGAGGCAGTATTCGTCTTAATTTTATACTTAACTAATTAACGAATTTTAATTTTTATAAACATAATGAGCTTGTAAAGAGGTGTTTATTAATTACAAAGGGCCCTAATTATTACATTTGATTCAATAATTATCTAATAAGGGGCACATTTACTTATTGGGATAGAGTAATTTTATACTTAATTAATTAACTAATTATTATTTTTATAGCCATAACTATCATGTAAAGGGGTGTTTTTAATGACTAAGGGCCGTAATTATCACTAAATAGACAACATTTTAATACGTTTTTACCTTATTAATTACATGGATACATTAATTGTCTCTATTTTATACTTAATTGACATATTATAATTTTTATAGCCATAATTATCTCGTAAAGGGACGATTTTAATTACTAAGGGCCGTAATTATCACTAAATAGACCAAATTTTTTACATTTTTACTTACTGTGGTACATTAATTGTCTCTATTTTATACTTAATTAACATATTATAATTTTTATAGTTATAATTAACTTGTAAACAGGTGTTTTTAATGACTAAGGGCCGTAATTATCACTAAAAAGACAACATTTTAATACGTTTTTACCTTATAAATTACATGGATACATTAATTTTCTTAATTTATTCTTAACTAATGAACTGATTATAATTTTTATAGCCATAATTATCTCGTAAAGGGACGATTTTAATTACTAAGAGCCGTAATTATCACATTTTAATCAATAATTATCATGTAAGGAACGCACATTTACTTACTTCGATACAGTAATTTTCTTAATTGTATTCTTAACTAATTAACTGATTATAATTTTTATAGCCATAATTATCTCGTAAAGGGACGATTTTAATTACTAAGGGCCGTAATTTTCACAGTTCAAGCAACAATTCTCATGCAAGGAACGCACATTTACTTACTTCGATACAGTAATTATCTTAATTTTATTCTTAACTAATTAACTGATTATAATTTGTATAGCCATAATTATCTCGTAAAGGGACGATTTTAATTCCTAAGGGCCGTAATTATCACTTTTCAAGCATTCTCATGTAAGGAACGCACATTTACTTACTTCGAGACGGTAATTATCTTAATTTTAATCTTAACTAATTAAATAATTATTTTTATAGCCATAATTATCTCGTAAAGGGACGATTTTAATTCCTAAGGGCCGTAATTATCACATTTCAAGCAACAATTCTCATGTAAGGAACGCACATTTACTTACTTCGTTACGGTAATTATCTTAATTTTATTCTTAACTAATTAACTGATTATAATTTGTATAGCCGTAATGATCTCGTAAAGGGACGATTTTAATTTCTAAGGGCCGTAATTATCACATTTTAAGCTACAATTCTCATGTAAGGAATGCACATTTACTTACTTCGTTACGGTAATTATCTTAATTTTATTCTTAACTAATTAACTGATTATAATTTGTATAGCCATAATTATCTCGTAAAGGGACGATTTTTAATTCCTAAGGGTCGTAATTATCACATTTCACGCAACAATTCTCATGTAAGGAACGCACATTTACTTACTTCGATACGGTAATTATCTTAATTTTATTCTTAACTAACTAACTAATTATAATTTTAATAACCATAATTAGCTTGTAAACGGGTCGGTTTTTAATTACAAAGGGCTGCAATTTTCCCTAAATAGACCACATTCTATATAATTTTTACCTTTTTACTTATTGGGATAGAGTAATTATCTTAATTTTATTCTTAACTAATTAAATAATTGAAATTTTTTTTTATAGCCATAATTATCTTGTAAAGGGGTGTTTATTAATTACCAAAGGCCGTAATTAACACTAAATAGGCCACATTTTTTTACTTTTTTAACTTTTTACTTACTTGAATATAGTAATTGTCTTTATTGTATACTTAATTAACTAACTAATTATAATTTTAAGAACCATAATTATCGTGTAAAGAGGTGTTTTTTAATTACTAAGGCCACAAACTTAGCACTAAATAGGCCACCTTTTATATACCTTTTACATTTTTACTTACTTGGATATAGTAATTATCTCTATTTTTTACCTAATTAAATAACTAATTTGTATTTTTATAGCCATATTTATATTGTAAAGGTTTTTTTAAATAAGATGACGTCTATTTTGTTCTTACACATGATTTTAACACGTGATTTTTTAAATTTAAGAATGTTTAATAATAATATTTCGGTTTGATTAAGCCTTTTCCTTATTTATTGACAATAAACAAAAGTGCGACATAAAGTACAACAGGACAACACTACAACAGTACAACAGTACAACATATATAAAAAAAAAAAAATAGGTTTAAGTTCTTATGTGATTTTATTCATAGTATTATATAGACATAGTACGTACATCAATTAAATAAGTTTATTTTTAATAATAATTTCATAGTATGTACATCAAACAAAAAGTTTATTTATAGCAATACATATATACATACAATAGCAACCAAAAAGCTTTATTTAGATCAATTCATATATACAGTATAATGTATTTATAGCAATCAAACAAGTTTATTTATAGCAATGCGTATATACAGTATAGTGTATTTATAGCAATTCATATATACAGTATAGTGTATTTATAGCAATCAAACAAGTTTATTTATATCAATTGATTTATACAGTATAGTTTATTTACAGCAGTAAACAGGAAGCGTTGACAAGATCTGAAATAAATAAATGCTTGTCTTATAAAAATTTTAATAATAGTACTATGTATATATTGTAAGCAGGTTAAAAATAAAGCCACCACCTATCTATATAACGATACAAGCTAAATTAACATATTGTGATATAAAGGCAAAAAATAACTTACCTTTTTTCTGTATATAACAGCGACCTAGACACAAAAACTGGAACAAGGGTAGATTTACGATGCTAGAACAAGTGAAATTTAGCAATCTGCCTCGGACTATATATAGCGTATTTTGACCACACCTGTATTTATCAGTATCATCTTAAAAGCCAACACTGTCTAAACCCATTTAAACATTACGTCTGGTTACGTATATTAAGCATAGGCTGAGAGTTTCGGTGTACAGGTAATTGGATTTGACTGGCCCTATGGTCAGTTTCCATTAGTTGCACTTGGCTAAGTGCATTTTACGCATTGCTGACCGAAACAGACCTGGTCAAAAATTTACTTATCTACCAACCTGAATCTCGGCTACGGCATCTGGCTCGTCACGATGATGTAACAATTCAGACATTTTTAGTTCGCCAGCTGTTGCACTAAGGCTTTTGGTACAGAGCTAAAGGTCAACTTTTTGCACTAATGGGTTTTGCTTATCAATCAAATCTTTTTTTTTTCATCCATGTGGTCAGGTTTTTACATTTTTGCACTAAGGCACTTAGTACAGTAAGGTCAATCCTTTTACTTATATACTTTATAATTACATGAGTCTACATGTGTATTTTGTACATTTTCTTTAAGTTTTTATTGATAATACATGTAAATACAGTTTACTTAACTCGTTTAAATTTAAATTAAATTAAAATTAAATTGGTTATTTATATAGCACTTCTATCTATGTTATTTTAGCATGCTCAGTGCGCTCTGTAAACACTTTTAAACATAAATGTTGCATATTTTAACTATTCTCTCGTCCAGATGGTCTTTAACTATTAAAAATCAGTTTGATATACGTAAATGGTTGTATCTTTTCATTTTTGTCGTGTAATTTTTTACTTACTAGGGTTGAACGTTTTAAAATTTAAGTAAATTAAGTCTTTCAAGTGGTATCCAATATGACGGGTCAGAAGGAGGCGGATCCAAGAGTACCGATTCGAGTGTTCCACACACCGGTCAACTGGAAAACAAGATAACGTCTAATCCAAGTAATATACAAGGGCAGTTACCGTGTAATAATTTCTTAAACAGTAAACATAAAGAGATTTCATTTTTTAAATTTTTATTTGCGCGCAATTACATCAAACAAGGAATAAAACAACAACATGACTGGTAGGTTTTTATTATTTTATTTTTTATTTTACATCTAACTAAAGGTATATTTACATTACGAACAGGATCATTTATAATATAATAAATACGATCATGGTTAATTTCTTATGTAGGCCTACATGAAACAAATAATTAATCGACAATTATTAATATGTACGTGTAGTCTGTATTTGACTGTGTGTGCGTGTGTGTAGCACATAGGTCCTAGGGGGTTCCTAAAGTAAATTATACTAGTAATGGTATTGTCTTAACATTGTCTGAGTACATCTATCAAGTAGTAGTCTATACCCAACTTACTTGTTTCTGTGACAGGGAAGTTATTTTTAAAACAACTAGGCGTAGCATCTTACATGTTTATAGAACGCCTCTTGGTACATTACAGTGATGTTAATTTTTTATACAACTAAGACAGGTCAAACAAGCCCAACATTTTTTGTTGTTTCCACAACTAGAAACATTTTCAGTTTGACAAACATTTTTAGAGACCCTTCCGTGTTTGACAGACAATAATGTTAACTTTTACAACACGAACGACTAGTTTCTTTTTATGCCTTGCGCAATCTTTGTATCGCTTACTGCTTTCTTCTCTCGATCTCTCTATCTCGACAAACTTGTTAGGGCAACTTTTTAAAAAGCTTTCACACTATGGAAAGCGTTGTAAGGCAACTTTTAAAAAAATCTTTCACACTATGGAAAGCTTTGTAGGGCAACTTTTTAAAAATCTTTAACACTATGGAAAGCTTTGTAGGACAACTTTTTAAAACTTTTTAACACTCTCCATGTTATCCGAAACCTAACCATTTCTCTTTCAACAACATTCTCTTTTTTTTACTTGTTCAATATCGCTCCCCTTTAATACATTCACCTCTCTTTCAGACAATAAAACATTTTAGGACACCTCTCTATGGACTTCTTTCTAACAGTATTCATCTCTCTGTCTCCAACTATTTCTCTCTCTCCGTCTCTTTCTCTAACAAAACGTTAGGTCACTCCAACCTAACCATTACGCGTGCTCTTTTTTCTGCATTGCTCATTATCTGTATCTCTTACTACATGCTTCTATCTTTCTCCCGCTCTCTAGAAAAACTTTATGGTCAGCAAAACCTAACACATAATTTGCTACACAGCTTTCATTATGTCTTTCGTTTTCTTTTTTTTTTCCGCGTGCCATCGTTTACATTCTTAGTCTCTGTGACTCTCTTTCCTTACTCTTGTCTCGAGAGCTTTCTCTCACGAAACGTTTAGTTACTCTAAGCAGCACTCTTTCAACAGCGTCCCCTCTTTCTGTCTTGTTCAAGCTCTACCTTCTTACTTACTTCTTCTCTCTTTCTAAAATTGTCTTTCATTTTATGTTTTATAACGTGCAAATCGTTAAGCATGGTCACTCCTAATGCTAAAACGGTGTGAACTTTACACGTAAACAAGGTTTTACAAGGAAGAGATATATAGCAAAGGCCAAGGTCAACTGACACTAGTGTGAATTTGGGAAAAGTGGGGTAGAAGAAAAAATTTATTTTGTTTGTACTAGTTTGGGGTTAATAGTCAATATTGTAAAGAGTTTTGTAAATCGCTAGAATTAGTTTAAAGGAATTGTGATAAGTTTTAGGATGTGTATTTATTATTTTTAGCAATTACTACTATAAGTTGGATAGGGTAGTGAAAAAGTAATACTTTAAACTGAAGGTGTAGTGTTTTGTAAAGTTAGTGTTTTGGACAGGACTAACTATAGAAGTATTATAAGGGTTTGAGTCAAGCAAGATTGCCTAAGTGGGAAGGTATAATTGGGTGTTGTAGATATATGTTTTGGGTTGTAGTTTGGACAGGGATATCTATAAAGGTTTTTTTTAAGATTAGTGTTTTGGACAGGGCTATCAATAAAAGTATTAGAAGGTTCGGGTCAGGCAAGCTTTCCTAAGTGGGAAAATTCACTTGGGGGTTGTAGATATGTGTTTTGTAAAGTCTGTGGTAGGACGGGGATATCGATAAAGATAGACTATCAGAAATCTTCCATGACATCAGTCAAGCAAGATTTCCTAAGTGGGGAAATTCACTTGGGGGTTATAGATATGTGTTTTGTAAAGTCTGTGGTAGGACGGGGATATCGATAAAGATAGACTATCAGAAATCTTCCATGACATCAGTCAAGCAAGATTTCCTAAGTGGTGAAATTCACTTGGGGGTTGTAGATATGTGTTTTGTAAAGTCTGTGGTAGGACGGGGATATCGATAAAGATAGACTATCAGAAATCTTCCAGGACATCAGTCAAGCAAGATTTCCTAAGTGGGGAAATTCACTTGGGGGTTGTAGATATGTGATTTGTAAAGTCTGTGGTAGGCCGGCGATATCGATAAAGATAGACTATCAGAAATCTTTCAGGACATCAGTCAAGCAAGATTTTCTAAGTGGGAAATTTACTTGGGGGCTGTAGATATGTGTTTTGTAAAGTTGGTGTTAGGACAGGGCTATCTATAAAAATATTCTAAGGATTTAAGTCGAGCAAGATTGTCTTAAGTTGGAAGATATATTTGGGTGGCGATGGTATATGGTAAGATTGACTAAGTTGGAAGGTATATTTGGGTGGCGATGGTATATGTTGGGGTTTTGTAAGAGTAGTGTTGGGATATGTTTGTTCACGGTAGAATAAATCTGTCATGGCATGACTGTAGTCATAGAGGGCTGTTTCTCCTATTGGGTCATAAAACAATTGTATGTGAAATTAAGAAAATAAAATTGTAGATCTATCTTAAAAGACCTAGGAAAATAAACAGGTCTAAATTTCAACTACCTTGGCACTGTAATCATTTTGATATGTAATTGATTTAGGAGATATTTCTATGATAGGCCTGAAATAGTAGTGGGAATGACAAGGGTTGTATAGGTGGTGAATAGCATTAGTAGTAAGTTATTCCCACTACTATTAGTAAATGTTGGTTTGATAATTAAAATTTCCGTAGATAGTTTGGTAATATTTGGTAAGTTTTAGACAGTGTTAGTTAGGTAGAGCGAGGAGGGGCTTTTCCCAAATTCACACTAGTGTCAGTTGACCTTGGCCTTTGCTATATATCTCTTCCTTGTAAAACCTTGTTTACGTGTAAAGTTCACACCGTTTTAGCATTAGGAGTGACCATGCTTAACGATTTGCACGTTATAAAACATAAAATGAAAGACAATTTTAGAAAGAGAGAAGAAGTAAGTAAGAAGGTAGAGCTTGAACAAGACAGAAAGAGGGGACGCTGTTGAAAGAGTGCTGCTTAGAGTAACTAAACGTTTCGTGAGAGAAAGCTCTCGAGACAAGAGTAAGGAAAGAGAGTCACAGAGACTAAGAATGTAAACGATGGCACGCGGAAAAAAAAAGAAAACGAAAGACATAATGAAAGCTGTGTAGCAAATTATGTGTTAGGTTTTGCTGACCATAAAGTTTTTCTAGAGAGCGGGAGAAAGATAGAAGCATGTAGTAAGAGATACAGATAATGAGCAATGCAGAAAAAAGAGCACGCGTAATGGTTAGGTTGGAGTGACCTAACGTTTTGTTAGAGAAAGAGACGGAGAGAGAGAAATAGTTGGAGACAGAGAGATGAATACTGTTAGAAAGAAGTCCATAGAGAGGTGTCCTAAAATGTTTTATTGTCTGAAAGAGAGGTGAATGTATTAAAGGGGAGCGATATTGAACAAGTAAAAAAAAGAGAATGTTGTTGAAAGAGAAATGGTTAGGTTTCGGATAACATGGAGAGTGTTAAAAAGTTTTAAAAAGTTGTCCTACAAAGCTTTCCATAGTGTTAAAGATTTTTAAAAAGTTGCCCTACAAAGCTTTCCATAGTGTGAAAGATTTTTTTAAAAGTTGCCTTACAACGCTTTCCATAGTGTGAAAGCTTTTTAAAAAGTTGCCCTAACAAGTTTGTCGAGATAGAGAGATCGAGAGAAGAAAGCAGTAAGCGATACAAAGATTGCGCAAGGCATAAAAAGAAACTAGTCGTTCGTGTTGTAAAAGTTAACATTATTGTCTGTCAAACACGGAAGGGTCTCTAAAAATGTTTGTCAAACTGAAAATGTTTCTAGTTGTGGAAACAACAAAAAATGTTGGGCTTGTTTGACCTGTCTTAGTTGTATAAAAAATTAACATCACTGTAATGTACCAAGAGGCGTTCTATAAACATGTAAGATGCTACGCCTAGTTGTTTTAAAAATAACTTCCCTGTCACAGAAACAAGTAAGTTGGGTATAGACTACTACTTGATAGATGTACTCAGACAATGTTAAGACAATACCATTACTAGTATAATTTACTTTAGGAACCCCCTAGGACCTATGTGCTACACACACGCACACACAGTCAAATACAGACTACACGTACATATTAATAATTGTCGATTAATTATTTGTTTCATGTAGGCCTACATAAGAAATTAACCATGATCGTATTTATTATATTATAAATGATCCTGTTCGTAATGTAAATATACCTTTAGTTAGATGTAAAATAAAAAATAAAATAATAAAAACCTACCAGTCATGTTGTTGTTTTATTCCTTGTTTGATGTAATTGCGCGCAAATAAAAATTTAAAAAATGAAATCTCTTTATGTTTACTGTTTAAGAAATTATTACACGGTAACTGCCCTTGTATATTACTTGGATTAGACGTTATCTTGTTTTCCAGTTGACCGGTGTGTGGAACACTCGAATCGGTACTCTTGGATCCGCCTCCTTCTGACCCGTCATATTGGATACCACTTGAAAGACTTAATTTACTTAAATTTTAAAACGTTCAACCCTAGTAAGTAAAAAATTACACGACAAAAATGAAAAGATACAACCATTTACGTATATCAAACTGATTTTTAATAGTTAAAGACCATCTGGACGAGAGAATAGTTAAAATATGCAACATTTATGTTTAAAAGTGTTTACAGAGCGCACTGAGCATGCTAAAATAACATAGATAGAAGTGCTATATAAATAACCAATTTAATTTTAATTTAATTTAAATTTAAACGAGTTAAGTAAACTGTATTTACATGTATTATCAATAAAAACTTAAAGAAAATGTACAAAATACACATGTAGACTCATGTAATTATAAAGTATATAAGTAAAAGGATTGACCTTACTGTACTAAGTGCCTTAGTGCAAAAATGTAAAAACCTGACCACATGGATGAAAAAAAAAAGATTTGATTGATAAGCAAAACCCATTAGTGCAAAAAGTTGACCTTTAGCTCTGTACCAAGTGCCTTAGTGCAACAGCTGGCGAACTAAAAATGTCTGAATTGTTACATCATCGTGACGAGCCAGATGCCGTAGCCGAGATTCAGGTTGGTAGATAAGTAAATTTTTGACCAGGTCTGTTTCGGTCAGCAATGCGTAAAATGCACTTAGCCAAGTGCAACTAATGGAAACTGACCATAGGGCCAGTCAAATCCAATTACCTGTACACCGAAACTCTCAGCCTATGCTTAATATACGTAACCAGACGTAATGTTTAAATGGGTTTAGACAGTGTTGGCTTTTAAGATGATACTGATAAATACAGGTGTGGTCAAAATACGCTATATATAGTCCGAGGCAGATTGCTAAATTTCACTTGTTCTAGCATCGTAAATCTACCCTTGTTCCAGTTTTTGTGTCTAGGTCGCTGTTATATACAGAAAAAAGGTAAGTTATTTTTTGCCTTTATATCACAATATGTTAATTTAGCTTGTATCGTTATATAGATAGGTGGTGGCTTTATTTTTAACCTGCTTACAATATATACATAGTACTATTATTAAAATTTTTATAAGACAAGCATTTATTTATTTCAGATCTTGTCAACGCTTCCTGTTTACTGCTGTAAATAAACTATACTGTATAAATCAATTGATATAAATAAACTTGTTTGATTGCTATAAATACACTATACTGTATATATGAATTGCTATAAATACACTATACTGTATATACGCATTGCTATAAATAAACTTGTTTGATTGCTATAAATACATTATACTGTATATATGAATTGATCTAAATAAAGCTTTTTGGTTGCTATTGTATGTATATATGTATTGCTATAAATAAACTTTTTGTTTGATGTACATACTATGAAATTATTATTAAAAATAAACTTATTTAATTGATGTACGTACTATGTCTATATAATACTATGAATAAAATCACATAAGAACTTAAACCTATTTTTTTTTTTATATATGTTGTACTGTTGTACTGTTGTAGTGTTGTCCTGTTGTACTTTATGTCGCACTTTTGTTTATTGTCAATAAATAAGGAAAAGGCTTAATCAAACCGAAATATTATTATTAAACATTCTTAAATTTAAAAAATCACGTGTTAAAATCATGTGTAAGAACAAAATAGACGTCATCTTATTTAAAAAAACCTTTACAATATAAATATGGCTATAAAAATACAAATTAGTTATTTAATTAGGTAAAAAATAGAGATAATTACTATATCCAAGTAAGTAAAAATGTAAAAGGTATATAAAAGGTGGCCTATTTAGTGCTAAGTTTGTGGCCTTAGTAATTAAAAAACACCTCTTTACACGATAATTATGGTTCTTAAAATTATAATTAGTTAGTTAATTAAGTATACAATAAAGACAATTACTATATTCAAGTAAGTAAAAAGTTAAAAAAGTAAAAAAATGTGGCCTATTTAGTGTTAATTACGGCCTTTGGTAATTAATAAACACCCCTTTACAAGATAATTATGGCTATAAAAAAAAATTTCAATTATTTAATTAGTTAAGAATAAAATTAAGATAATTACTCTATCCCAATAAGTAAAAAGGTAAAAATTATATAGAATGTGGTCTATTTAGGGAAAATTGCAGCCCTTTGTAATTAAAAACCGACCCGTTTACAAGCTAATTATGGTTATTAAAATTATAATTAGTTAGTTAGTTAAGAATAAAATTAAGATAATTACCGTATCGAAGTAAGTAAATGTGCGTTCCTTACATGAGAATTGTTGCGTGAAATGTGATAATTACGACCCTTAGGAATTAAAAATCGTCCCTTTACGAGATAATTATGGCTATACAAATTATAATCAGTTAATTAGTTAAGAATAAAATTAAGATAATTACCGTAACGAAGTAAGTAAATGTGCATTCCTTACATGAGAATTGTAGCTTAAAATGTGATAATTACGGCCCTTAGAAATTAAAATCGTCCCTTTACGAGATCATTACGGCTATACAAATTATAATCAGTTAATTAGTTAAGAATAAAATTAAGATAATTACCGTAACGAAGTAAGTAAATGTGCGTTCCTTACATGAGAATTGTTGCTTGAAATGTGATAATTACGGCCCTTAGGAATTAAAATCGTCCCTTTACGAGATAATTATGGCTATAAAAATAATTATTTAATTAGTTAATATTAAAATTAAGATAATTACCGTCTCGAAGTAAGTAAATGTGCGTTCCTTACATGAGAATGCTTGAAAAGTGATAATTACGGCCCTTAGGAATTAAAATCGTCCCTTTACGAGATAATTATGGCTATACAAATTATAATCAGTTAATTAGTTAAGAATAAAATTAAGATAATTACTGTATCGAAGTAAGTAAATGTGCGTTCCTTGCATGAGAATTGTTGCTTGAACTGTGAAAATTACGGCCCTTAGTAATTAAAATCGTCCCTTTACGAGATAATTATGGCTATAAAAATTATAATCAGTTAATTAGTTAAGAATACAATTAAGAAAATTACTGTATCGAAGTAAGTAAATGTGCGTTCCTTACATGATAATTATTGATTAAAATGTGATAATTACGGCTCTTAGTAATTAAAATCGTCCCTTTACGAGATAATTATGGCTATAAAAATTATAATCAGTTCATTAGTTAAGAATAAATTAAGAAAATTAATGTATCCATGTAATTTATAAGGTAAAAACGTATTAAAATGTTGTCTTTTTAGTGATAATTACGGCCCTTAGTCATTAAAAACACCTGTTTACAAGTTAATTATAACTATAAAAATTATAATATGTTAATTAAGTATAAAATAGAGACAATTAATGTACCACAGTAAGTAAAAATGTAAAAAATTTGGTCTATTTAGTGATAATTACGGCCCTTAGTAATTAAAATCGTCCCTTTACGAGATAATTATGGCTATAAAAATTATAATATGTCAATTAAGTATAAAATAGAGACAATTAATGTATCCATGTAATTAATAAGGTAAAAACGTATTAAAATGTTGTCTATTTAGTGATAATTACGGCCCTTAGTCATTAAAAACACCCCTTTACATGATAGTTATGGCTATAAAAATAATAATTAGTTAATTAATTAAGTATAAAATTACTCTATCCCAATAAGTAAATGTGCCCCTTATTAGATAATTATTGAATCAAATGTAATAATTAGGGCCCTTTGTAATTAATAAACACCTCTTTACAAGCTCATTATGTTTATAAAAATTAAAATTCGTTAATTAGTTAAGTATAAAATTAAGACGAATACTGCCTCCAAGTAAGTAAAAATGACCCTTACAAGACAATTATCGATTAAAAGATGCTAATTAGGGCAAAAAACACAATAAACTTATTGAAAAAAGCCTTTTACTATTGAAAATTATTAAGAACACTATACAAGTGATCAATTAATTATTTAATATTATTAATTAATTATAAAATTTTAGAACCGCTGAACCTTATAAAGACCATTATAAAACAATGGGAGAAATAATATGACATGTGTCAATCATTGTAAGACAATGGGAAAGAATAATTTTAGAACCGCTGACAAAATGTATTACCCTTAATTAAAAACCCTTGTGTAACAACACGACAAGACGCCATCTTGTTTCCGCCATCTTTAATTAAAGCACGTGCTCAAAGCACGTGTAATACTACAAAATAACCGCACGGTCACGGGGTCACTAGGTCAAAAGGGCACTGCCGTGTCACTAGGGCACTAGGTCACGGTCAGTCGTGTAACGACACGACAAGACGCCATCTTGGATGACGTCACTTCCGGTTGGGGTCACTTCCGGTGACGGGGTCAAAGGGCACTTCCGGGTCAAAGGTCAAAGGTCACGTGCGGGTCACCCGTCACCCTCACCCGCAAATGCGACTCGAAAACTACACACTATACTACTGATCATATAAGGTTTAGGATCTTTAAAAAAAAAAGGTATCAAGCTTAATCCTTCCTGTACCAACCTACTTCTATCTATGCTGCCTTCAGTTCCGATATATACGCGCCCGGGACTGTAAGGGTTAATATGTGTTTATAAATACCAGCATAATTGTTGCTTAAGGTAAGTGGTGAGACCAGTTAAATTTTTTACAGTGTACAGTCGCAAAAACAATGTTAAAAGAATGGGCAGTAACGAAGCTACAATTTGATAAACTAAGTATATAATAAACTAACCCATAAAACAAAGTTTTTATTATACTCCCTTTCTTTGTAAACTAAGATTATATTTAATTTATATTTTGATAGATTGAAATAAATATGCGATATCATACCTTATGAATTTCCACACTAAAATTTTGCACATCCTTTTTTTTCTAGCTTTGGCCCGCAAAAAAAATAAAAAGATAACTCGCTTTGTTTCGGCTACATTGTGCGTTTTCATTCTATTTATTTTGTAAAAACGAACATATCTGAAAAGTTCATTTACTTCCGTCTCTTCCGGTAGAGGCAGCCATGTTTTACGTAAAATATTTTCTTCGATTCGCAAATTGGTCGAAGGAATTCGTGACTGATCCAAAGGCTCTGATGCTGAAAATTTGATAGAATGTATTGTTAATCGGGACAAGTCTACTGCCCAAGTTTCAGCTCGATTGGACGACGGTAATTGGTCGAAAAATCGATGCAAAGTTTTGCTAACAAGCAACCAACCAAGCAGACAGACAGATTGACAGACAGTATGAGTTAAAAGAAAGGGAGTAACAAATTAATTAACAAGAGTAACACAACATATAAATTCATTTATAATACAAAGACTTTATAAATTAATGCTTTAAGAATTAAGCTAAAACAATTATAATTGTAAGTGTGGAGACAAACGAAAATATATAAATCTATATAAATCTTATGCAATAAAAAAAAAAGGTTAGTATAAACTTCGTAAACATTACATTTTATTTAACATTCTTCTATCAAGACATTGGTCCGTTAATCATGGCTAGAACTAAACATACAAATGCAGATTAGGCCTATAAATGTTGTTTTTAAATGTTGTTTTTTAAGATTGAAACCTTATGTAAATAAAGTAGGTGTTCATCGCGATAAAAACATTTGAACTATTTTTAAGCGATTTTATAAGTTTTGCAGAAAACAAACACAAAAATAAGTGTATTTAAATACTATTCAACCTAATGACATTTAAATTATTGGTAATAATTCTACAAATAAGAATTCATTTTTTGTACGCAAGTAATTTTTTTAAATTTAGATTTGACACAGCTATCCATGTATTCATTAGCTATCTACACATCTTATATTATTCCCTTCATTCAATGTTGGACGACTGATTTTGTATTATATCTATTTACAAATACATTAGTCGTAGGCCTACCACCATCTCATATTATAAAGACTATAATAAGATAGACCGCTTGCTTTAATATTTCTGCTAATTCCCTATTCCCTTTTGTACTGTAGGCCCTACACTTCCGTTTTATTTAATGTTACGATTTTCTCAATGAAAAATTAAAAATCGAAAGTTGTATACAGCGGAAACCTTTAGGCAAACGTAGGAGCGTAAAAGTAATTTAAGGAAACGTTAATAGATGCTAACGGGACAAAAATAGCATAGAAGCTATAAAAATAGATCAAGCGTTCCATCTTATTATAGTCTTTGGTTATAGTAATAAGAAACGCAAGCAAAAACAAATATATATATATACAAGTAAAAGCTCTACAAACACAAATAGTCTAGACGTGTGGCGAAAAAAAACTAAGGAAAAAAATAAGATGTAGGTCTACAATAAAAAAAAAATTGGTTTAAAAATAGATCTAGATACTTTTACAGAGTTGAAAGGGAACGGGAAAAAACGATTTAAAAAAAAAACGAACATAAAACGAAAGTAAAAGATGGCGATGTCTGGGTCACATCCTCCACATGGACAAAAAGAGGCTCCCAAGCAGTGCATTGAAATGGACACCACCAGGAAAAAGGCGAAGGGGAAGACCAATGGGAATGTGGAGGAGGACAATGGACGAGGAAGCAAAGGCCACCAACAAAACATGGCATGAAATCAGATGGCTCGCCCAGGATAGGTAGGTCTGGCGGAACTTTGTTACTGCCTTATGCTACACGGGGAGCGATACAGAAGAAGAAAAGTTAAAAATTTCCTTTTATAAATAAAAACAGGAAAATATTTTTTAAATAAAACAATACGAATAGAAAGGTAAAGAGCATTTCTATATCTTTTCTGGAAAATGGAAATTAATCTATTATTTATTTTTAAAAAAAGGATTAAATAAAATGAGTTCAAAAGTGAAACAATAAGAAAATCAAATAGTGTGAGAGAAAAATGACTACAAGATATCTTATAAGTTTACAGACGTTCCCTCTAGAAAAAAGATTATTACGTCCAATAGGCCCAAAACTCCTGCAGGGCGACAGGGATCCGTCGGTGGCAGGGATAGAACCCGCGACGTGTCAGTTGGTTTTTGGTTGACAGTCCAGTGAACAAACCGCTGGACCAGCGGGCACCACGTCGTATCGACGGGGGAAAAAATGTTTTCGTGGTTTCCATGTTTTTTTCCCCGTCGATACGGCGTGGTGTGCCCGTTGGATCATAGGTTCTCAACGGGGGCGATATCGCCCCCCAGGGGGCGATGAGAAGCTTTAGGGGGGCGATAACATTCCCGGGGGCGATTGGGGGGCGATGAAGGGCAAGTGGGCGGTACATACGTACTTGCTATAATTTCAACAACTCAGCTATTTGAATCGATTAGTTTTTGGATGTAAACGCAAGTGCTACTCAATATCTGATATCCCCCAACAGTAGGCATACATATTGAACACATAAGAATCGCAATGACTTTTCGATGAAGTAGAGGTTAGTACTTGGCAAATATGTTATGCGGCTGTATCGTCTTATGATTGGTTCACCGGACTGTCGCCTTAACATCGGCTAATATTACTAATTTTACTCGTTTTACCTTTGTAAAGAGATAATCATAATAGCTGAGCGGTATAGATACGTAGTAATTATACAAAATGGGTAGTTATTAAAATGCTTGAAAATATTCATATAAATTCTTTAGTCATATAATATTTATACAATTTTCAAATATTTTTTACAGTTCTATCATATCATTTCAAAGTTATAAATGCAAGCCATTCAGTTTTTTTTTAAAGAAAAACAAATTGAAATATTACCTCAAATGAAAAGGGTTAATTATCTCCCTTTAATTAACAAATGTTTGAGCTAAAATTAAGTTGGGGGGGCGGTGAGCGGAAAAAAAATGTAAAAGGGGGCGGTGAGCCGAAAAAGGTTGAGAACCTATGCGTTGGATGAATAGGTATATTGTAAAAAAAATGTTTTTTTTTAAAAGATAGTTTAGGCTCAATGGCACAAAAATATTTAAAAAATATACTTTAAAAAAAACTAGTCTACAGATGAAACAAATAATGGACTTAAAACAAGCTCATGTAAATTGATGATATAATTGTACTATATGAAAAATGTTTAAAACAAAAATGAAGTCAAAAAGTTTCAATCTAAATTCTAACACATTTGCATTTAAAACAATGTTTAACATTCGAAGGTTGTGACCGTTGAGCTTTATATTATTATATATAGCTTAGTGATTGTGTCTTGTGGTGATACGGGTAAAGGGGAATAACTTTCATTTTTAATGTTCATTTTTGGTTATTAAAGTTTAAGAATTTCGTGTCTATCCAAATATATATAAAGGGGAGTAACTGTGTGATTCAAAGAGTAATTATTCTCGTTGTTATGTACCTTGTGTGAGAGATTTTGCTTTGAAGAAATATCATCACCTGTTCTTTACTATTGTAAATATTATAATGACTATTTATTATCATTTTGATTTTGAGATTATATGTTGAGCTTGGCATAGGAAAAAAATCATACTATAACATAATCTAAGTGTTGTCTATCATAGATAACTTGATACTATCTATTTCGTCTCTCTCTTTCTCTCTCTCTCTCTCTCTCTCTCTCTCTCTATATATATATATATACAAGCTACATTGCCCGGCGTTGCCCGGGTGAAAAAAAAAAGGACTGTCTGGGGTGCAGATAACAAATTTATAAACTACACTTACTGAATACTTTTAGGAAAGTAAATAAATATTGTAATAGTTACTAATAGGGTAAAAAAAATAGTCAAATATTTTTATTTAACAAAATCTATATTGCCTATAGATTTACAATGTCTTTTGTTTTTAAAAGTTTGAAAAATTAATTGTCGAAAAAAAAAAGAATTGTCTAACTGGAGAATCGAACCCTGGTCGCCCGTTTAGCAGTCCACTACGTTTACCACTAAGCTATCGAAGACACATGTCCGATGTGAAAAATTATTAGACGGTATATTGGGCTAGGCCTAGATAGGTCAGTGACACACGTGTTTTCAAATTGACCAATGGGGATCCTCGCGGGGCTTAACACTGTCTTTTTATATATATAGAAGATATATATATATATATATATATATATATATATAGATATATATATTATGTCTCTATTAATCTCGATACAGGCCTTTATATACGGATAGTACACATAGGTGCATATACATATAGTACACATAGGTGCATATACATATAGTACACATAGATGCATATACATATAGTACACATAGGTGCATATACATATAGTACACATAGATGCATATACATATAGTACACATAGGTGCATATACATATAGTACACATAGGTGCATATACATATAGTACACATAGATGCATATACATATAGTACACATAGGTGCATATACATATAGTACACATAGATGCATATACATATAGTACACATAGGTGCATATACATATAGTACACATAGGTGCATATACATATAGTACACATAGATGCATATACATATAGTACACATAGGTGCATATACATATAGTACACATAGGTGCATATACATATAGTACACATAGGTGCATATACAATTATTATTATACAAATATTTATCTTTTGTTTCTATCTCTCTTTCTAATTGTAGGGAAAACTGAGGTAAAACGAGACACGTAAGGGAAAAAACCCTGTCGTATCAAAGATAACATTGACATGTAAACGACATTCTGTGTACTGGACAAGCAAGTGGTGGACAACAATGTCACAACAAAAAAAAAGATGAGATTTGTTTGTTTCAAAAGAGACACGAATGATTTATTGGGCTAACCGTGTTTTTCCATTTTGCCCCATGCCTGGGGTAAAACGAGACGTACGCTGGGGGTATGCAGCTTTCTGCACTCTCAGAGTAGGCCTATATCTATCTACATGCTTTATAATATATTAACCGATAAGCATCGATCGGTTTGTCTATCTCTCTATTATAGAAGTATATACAAATGTATATACATCTTAAGCATTATGCCTACTATTTATATATCTCTATATAGGCCTATCTATTTCCACCTAAATAGGCCGCATATCCTTCTCGCGGTCTATACTTGTGTCTGTGTAACTATGTCCGTTGTTATCTATTCAACCAGCTATGTATCTACTTGTCTATTTATCTATTTTTATTCTTTATATCTTCTACGTTTTGTCTATCTATCTATAGATCTTTCCATCCATCAAAATATCTATCTAACTATCCATATTTCTAGCTACATTTCTCTCCATATGTAGGCCTACACATTATTACTAATTCATTTATCTTTCCGTCAGTAAGGCTATTACTATTTAAATTCATAAATTAAATGTAGATTAATTGTGATTCTTACCTGTTTGTTTCAAAGGCACAAAAGTTATTCAAAATAGATAATATTATGTTGTTGTTTTTATTCAGTGACGAGCTCTAATAATCTAGAACTTTATATCAAACAATAATACTTCATATCCAATGTGACTAGATCATGTATGCCGCGTTATTATAGGCTACCAAAATAATCGATTTCTTATGGAAGTTTCCAATAATGATTGTTAATCAAATCAAACCTTTTTTTAAAGTGCATGCCCTTCGGATGCAATTAGCTTTTTATAATTTAATGATGACCTAATCGTAATTCCGTTCTAAAAATAAACATGATAAACGCATGACGACATTGTGTAGACTTTGGACAGTCATGTCTGATACAAGAAAATTTCACATAATGCGGTAATGTTATATTCATTGTTTTTTTTTTTTTTAGGTACAGACTTTGGTCAATCCCTTGACCGAATCATGCGCAAGATTATTATAAAATGTGTATGTGCGATACGACACATTTCAAGAACACTGACTTATTCGGCAAACAAACCAGGATACCATACCACTTTATCAGCAGATAGCCAGGGGGGAAGTGGCGGTGGATAGGACTCACCCTACGATTAAAAACCCCATAGGACATCACCCGACAGGCTCTGCAATGGAACCCCCAGGGAAAGAGAAGGGTTGGTCGCCCTAAAACCACCTGGAGACGATCCTGTGAGGATGAAAAGAAAAGCTGCAACCTTATATTGGGTGAACTAAAAAAGGCTGCCAAGAATCGAGTGCGCTGGAGAGCTGTTGTGGAGGCCCTATATGTACCACGAGGAACCAAACGAATTAAAGCAAGCAAGCCCCATAGGTGTAGCCACGGTGGTTAATTGTGGAAAGGGTTCTATGACCAATTACGTCTCCAAGCTGCAACATAAGCGTTGCTAATTTCCATTGCAAACTTCCTCACCCGCCCTTAATTTTAAGGCATGGTTGTTAACTCATCTCATTGCATGGATGTCAATACAACCTGAAATCAGCATATCAGGTCATGATAACTTTTTGTATATAAAAACAAACAACAGCAAAAACCTTCTCCGTATCTCAGTGCACAACTGCGGTCTTTGTCTTTAAGCTTATTGAGAATTTCAGATTAAAAAAAAAACAACAGTTAAGTATACGTCGGATTAAACTGACCATAGTGCCAGTGAAACAGCGTTCACCAGTTTATGTGTCCATAAAGGGGGATGTGTGGCCATGTACAATGTCCAGCCGCCTTGGCTTTACCTCTACTAATGTCAGGTACCTACCCGTCATAAGGGATAAGAAAAGTGTTTTGTTTTTTTTCTTGTGTTTATCTGATCATTGTAACAGATTGTTAATATACTGTGTTGTATTTCTAAGTTAGAATTTAATGCCTTATGTTTCATCACTTATTCTTTGCCCTTCTGTCCTCTAGTGTTTCTAGGTTTAGTGATTTAACTATTCAACTATTGGTGTTACTTTTGTCAGTTGTGAATATTCCTTAGAAAAGTATTTGTGATATTAATTGCATTGCTAAGCTAAAATCAAAGTCCTGCTGTAAAGTGGGCCTTCTACTGAAGATTAAGTATACCACTTGGTCTAATGATTCTATTTTAGGACAGGGTTCGGCCTGAGATGCTGGCATGCCATATTGCTTTCAAAAATTGGGACCGTTGATATTTGCATTGATCATGTTTATATTATATATATGGCTCCTATCTGTCTCGCAAGATAATTGATGCGCCCTTGGCATTTTATTGAGGGACAGCGTTGCTGTGACTGAACAGCCCGATCCTTGAGTGACAGTCGCATTTGAACAGTGAGGGCGGCTGTATGGGGGATGCTTTTGCCTTCCTTTTCTGCCTTCTGTCAATGTCAACCCTGGCCCTTTTTGCTTCCAGTGAGGTTATCATGTCATGATCATGTTTATGCCTCTAACAAGTACCCAAAGAATTTGATGTCAAACGAGCTATGTAGGCCTAATAGTATAGGCCTACATGCTGTCTATGTGTCTTAACAGCGTGAGAACCACCGATGAAAAAAAAAAGCTTTATCAAGTTCATAATATAGTGTTTGATGACGTCCTTTAGTACGTGGTAGTTTTTCCGCTGAAAAATAAAATGGTGATAGGATTTTCTTTTCTTTTTTTTTTGTCGAGTGTGATAGGTGCAATATCAACACTGACTCATCGGTTGTCAATGTGTGAAATTGGTTGTTGTTGTTTTATAATATGCTGAAGTTCAAGTCGAAAATCATGAGCATGTTTTAATTGGCTAGGTAGACAGTGCCTAGCATACCTTGCTAGGACTTGAAGGCCTAATAGGCTAACACCATATCAGAGGTGAAGCTAAACGTTAAGTGCCGGTTATATTATAGACCTGTATGTGATATGAAAAAAAAAGAGGGAGCGTGTGGAGGGGGGATTTTATCATTTTAGTCAAGCTCTAAGAAACTCATTGAATAGAACTGTATGACTAATTGAATAGTACGCCATAAAATGATAATAAAAGGCTATGTCTTTCTGTATACATTGAATAGAACTGTATGACTAATTGAATAGTACGCCATAAAATGATAATAAAAGGCGATGTCTTTCTGTATACATCATACTGGGGCAAGATAGCCTAGCGGCAGCGCGTTCTGCTGTGCCGACCGTACTGGGGTTCGAATCCTGGGTCTGGTAGGTGTTTACTGTGAAGCAGGCTGGTCCTGTGGTTATTTCACCGGACTGTCAACCAAAAACCAACCGACACGTCAATGGGTTCTATCCCTGCCACCGACCGATCTCTGCCGCCCTGCAGGAGTTTTGGGACTAGAGGACGTAATAATCTTCCAGAGCGCACTAAACATGCTAAAATAGCATGGATAGAAGCGCAATATAAATAACCATTATTATTATTATTGATTCTTACCAGCTCTGATGGATATCTGACATTTGTTGGGGTAAAGGCAAAGGCGGCTGGGCATTGTGCTAATCAAACAATCCCCTAGTATGCCGCAGTGTGCCGTGGTGACAAAACTGGTAAACGCTGCTACACCGACAATTTGGATCAATTTGGTCAGGAGAGGGATACTTTGCTTTAGTATGCCTATTTGTTATTTTAATCATTTATCAAAGGCCGATAGCTCTTTGCTCCTACGTGCTTCTTGAATTATAAGGCACACATAACGCTTAGCTTATCTTTAATTTTAAAATGAGCTAACTGGAGTGGCGATAAGGATTAACAAAAACCCCTTCTCCCCATCTGCTACAAAACCAAACTGGAACACATTACAGATAGTCGTCATTCTATCGAAATGTTTGCTGTATTCGATCGTCTAGAGTAGACAGAAGTAAGCCTACTGTTGTTTACAACCAAAGCCTTTTCGACAATAAGACTTTGCAAATGCCGGACAGCGAATGTAAAATTACGGGGTCACAATTTAAGAGGTTGAAATTTATTTGTTAAAATGTGCAAAAATTGTGGCTATAAACTATTAAGTCATAAACTATTAAGCCATCAAAAAGATCATGCAGTAGGAAGTATTAGAAAAATAAAACTGGGCGCTAAAAAAACTTGATTAAAGTTATTAATCTCAAGCGAATAATAATAAAAAAAAATCTGGACAAAAAATGTTACTGGCTAGGAGGCTCCAGGGGGAGTCGAACCCTCGACCTCCTGTTTACTAGACAGGCGCTCTAACCAACTGAGCTATGGAGCCAGTCGTGCAACATCTGCAACATTTAGCCATAATGATAAGGCAATTTCAGGTACACTTTATGTTTTAAATATTTCGTTTTTTTTTCCTTAGCGCCTAAGTGATCAAGCTGACCAAGACAGAATTTATTATCTCTGAGTTGAAAACCATTTCCCTAAATTCCTTCTCAACGTTTTCCGATTAAAGTTTTTTTATGATTACGAGGTCAGTGGAATTCACCTTGATGACGTCATGCGAAGAGGGAAATTCTTAGCATTTCAATGCAGCCATATTTGCCGTCTTTTATCCCCTTTGGCGCTGTTACATTTCATTCTGTAAGACACTGGACTTTATTTTTACAAGATACGTCCACTTCTGCTTGTTTAGGTAAACAAAGGTAAGTGTTATTTTAATATGCACTCAACTCAGCTCATTAACAAATATGCTTAATTATTTACTAACAATGTTTTTAAAATTTGAAAGCCAAGCGTATTTTGTGTATGTTTTTAGTTCTATATTTCTATCGTTGAGTGATTGTATCGATTTTTAGGGTTATTTAAATTAAATTAAATCTAACTTTCTATTTCCCCCCCCCCCTTTTTTTTTCCTTCTCTTCACCATTATCGAAACGACTTTACCTACGTTACAAATATATATTTCACACTTTTTAGTCATAAAATACTTTTATTAACTCAACAAGTTTATAATTTAATTTACAGTTTATTTATAAATTGAACTAATCGAAACTTCAGCACTTTACTAAGTTTACTTTGACTTGATTCAGCCAGGTCAGGTCCATTTACAAAGTCGTCAAAGTGTAATACAATGTTAGTCTTACACTCAGTTCAAAGGTCTCTAGTTTTAGAGACGATAGATAGGCCTAGTTTGAACTGAAAAGTCTTAATTTGAAAACATTTGAAGACTTTAGACTTTACTAAATTTAATTTAACTTTAGTTTGGTGTAAGAAGTAGGGTACTTGCCACAGTAGGCTGAATAGTCACTGAATAGGTTGCAAATGGTAGTGATACTAGTGATTGGATTGTATTTTAATTTAGGAAAGGTCGTATATGACAGTCGGTAAGTTTTATATTTGATGGTGCTTTAAAAAGCTGCATTTCATAGTTCAGAATATAAATAGGAGACTCTTGCAAGTATAGATCTAGGCCTATCCTATATTCCTATATCATATTCCTATATGCATTTTTTTCATTAGAAAGGGTTACCACTTTGAACAACAGACCATTACAGTTTTAAAATAATTTTTTACTGTTCAATTTGTTAGACATTATAATAGTCATATAGTTTATAGCCAAGGCCCCTATACTATATTATATTATATTCAGTAGGCCTCCCTTTGCCTTTAAAAAAGTATCCTGTCAGACCAAATTGATCCATAGGGCCGATAAAGCAGCGTTCACGGGTTTCCATGGCCACGGCATACTAGGTGACTGTGTGGCCAGCACTATGCACAGCGCCTTTACTTTACCACAACTAAGGTCAGGTACCCATCAGAGCTGGGTAGACTCAGGGACACCCTCCAGACCCGGGAAAAAATCCTAGCCTACACCAGGATTTGAACCCTGGACATTTGGTACGCCAGCCGAACGCGCTTCCGCACTGCCACGTGCCTTTGCCTTTAGGGTTAAAAATATTTTAAAAATTCATCAAAGTATTTATGTAAGAAGAGATCTTGTTTTACATCTAATATATAATATCCACAAACATTGCAAATAGAGGCTGCACCTTCTGTATGATCCAGTTTCAGAAGGCAACGTTATTAAACCTGCTTTTTATGTGAATGAGTCCCTGGGAAATGGGAGGACACACTGACCTTTCAATAGCATTATCAGGCTGCCGTACCAGAGGCTCCGAGTCAAATCCTGTTGAAGGCTAGGACTTTTATCCTAGGTTTAGAGAATGTTGCTGAGTCTACCCAGCTCTTATAATAAGTACCTGACATTAGTTTAGGTATACTTAAGATGACTAGGTATTGTTCTGGCCACACTTGACAATCCCATTGCTTCTTATGGCCATGGAAACTTTTGAATGTCCCTGGACCTAGATTATCTAAAAGGGGACCTTATTATTATATAGTCTATGAATTAGTGGGCCTTAATCTACTCTTTTAGATGATTGGATTAAATCAATATGATCTGCTGACTAAATACTTCAAGTCCTGATATTTAAGTCTATTTTAAATAAAATAATGTAGGATACTTTGATGGTGCAAGTGTGTAAACAGGTATCCCCTGGGACCCAATTGATCTATAGGGCCAGTGGAGCAGTGTTTGCTAGTTTGTGTGGTCAGCACAACGCCCAACTGCATTTTCTTTACTTCAACCAATGTCAGGTCCCCATCAGTGCTCAGTAGACTCAGAGACCCTCTCCAGAACCAAGAACAAATAAGCTTACCTTTACCGGGATACGCCACACGCTGGGTACGGACCGCCAAGCGTGCTTCCGCTCTACCGCCGTGCTTCTGATGTCGCTAATGACTAAATGGTAGGCCTATTAGTTATATTAAGAAAAGACTTTTTAATTATAACATGTAGGTTAAAAAAAAAAGCTGGCTGAACCTGCTATTCCAATTATTTATGACTCACCATTTTGCAAGTCATATTATAAATGCTAGTTGCAAGATTTAAAGTCATGTCTAATTGCAAACTGTCATGTCATGGGAACAAAGAAGTAATTAATTGCACATTTAATGTCGTTACATATATGGGAATAGCAAAGTGCCCAAAATTCCCATTTTGTCCTTCTATTCCTGTCATGTTTACGACAGTCTGCCTACCTAATATACGTTATAATTATATATTATAATGAGCTTTAGGGTGTACTTTACCCAAATAAAAGATGTCAACCTATTTTTAGCTGAAGGTCTCATTTATTTATGAATGGAAGTTCCTTTTCTTTTAAAAAAAAAGATAGGCCTAACTTTTGGACAAAGTTTATGAAATTGTCGTAATCTTTTGGAACAATCAAGAATTTTTTTTTTATTACATGGGCACAGTCCACAATCTTTTTTTAATGTACAGGTTATATTTTGTGATAGAATATAATATATATCCATACTAAGCTTTTTAGTCCTCATGTACTAGTTGAAATAACTCATTCTGTGATATTTTGCTAAAGGTGATATAAAGATAATATAAATATTATGTACAAGCTAAATTGCCCGGGGTGGGGGATAAAACAGGCCTTTATAAGCTACAGATACAAATTTTATGAACTACAATGAACAGAAAGCTATAAATCTAAAAATAAAAAAAAAATTTTTTTTTTTTTACTGAGGACTTTTAGGAAAGTAATTTTAAATAAATATTGTAATCATGTAATAGACAAGCTTTTTTATTTAACAAAAATCTAAATTGCCCAGTGTTGCTCATTGAGTTAACTGTCTTCTTTTTAAAAAGTAATATAAATTGAAAAAAAAAATGTAGTAGAAAAGGTATAGACTAACTGGAGAATCGAACCGCATGGCAGTCCGTTACGTTATCCACTTAGCTATTGAAGACACATGTCCGAAGTGAAATCGCAAAAGTATAATATGAGACAATAAGGTCATGTGTCTTTTAATAAACTAATATGATTGGTTGAACACACACACAGTCTACTTTATATATATTATTTATGATAAGATAATAATAAAAAAAGATGTTTTAATTTATTTTATATTTGTGTGAATGTTATATAGTGAATAACAGAATATACCGTTATATTCTAGGACATTATTTCTATTTGTCTCTTCTTTGTTTGTCTTTTCTTACATCTGCCATTATGAGATCTATACATCATTTTCTTCACAGTTTCACAGTAGATATCTAATTTATTACATGCATTTTTTATGTAGACCTATACCAAATGTATACCAAAAAATGCTTTTTCGCTATTTGGGTTTAGTTTATATTGCTTTGATAAGAGCACTTTTTGACTGTATAGTTTGGAGAGCTTATTCTTATCTTATAATGTAAATGTTTTACATATATGTACATTTGTTATTGTGTGAGGGGAAATACATTTCCACACTTCCCCTCCAACCTTAGAAGATATTTGAACATGTAGGCCTAATATTATTAACTATTCCGTAAAATAAGCAAAGGTTGAAGAAAGAAAAAACAAGTTAAGTATAACCACATCTGAAAAGAAATAAATAATGTCAGCATGTTTCATTATTACACCTATTTAATTATAAGTTTACATTTCCACACTTCCCCTCCAACCTTAGAAGATATTTGAACATGTAGGCCTAATATTATTAACATTCTGGTACTCACCTTCCCCCAGTTCCCGCGCCAATTCCCCATTTACTATCCGCCAATTCCCCATTTACTATCCGCCAATTCCCCATTTACTATCCGCCAATTCCCCATTTACTATCCGGGTAAAGTTTGTTTTTCCCTGATGACCTACTAGTCCTAGGTCGTAAACAAAATGTCTTAATGAGTAGGTCATGTATCGAACTTCCTGTAGCCCACTTTCAGAATGAAGTGTGGACCACAGAATATTGAGTGGACCACAGAATATTGAGTGGTGTGCAACAGTTTAGCTGCACGCCAGAGTGAACTTGGTGTGTGTGTGCATTTCGGACAGCGTGTCTTCGGCAACTGATTCTATCTAGAATGTGTGTAATTAATTGTGTTTTCGAAGTCTAGAATTACATATTGTTTGGGAGCCAAGCATTATAACCGCTTTATTCCCGAGCTCGTAACCTTCGCCTTTTGGTATTACATAAAATACATATATATATATATAATATAAATAAGGTTTATGCTGGAACGTGAATTTCGTGGCGACCCAAAATCACCAGGCCAACCAAATGCAGTAAGTGGAATTGATATATCTATCTTCTGTCTACAGGGACATTAAACTGTGTTTGAGATAGTTAAAGGCTTTCATAGTTGGGATGTCAACACTGTGTTTCACGACCTATTTTTTTACGGTGATTGGCGATGGTGCGCCGGACGCCATAGTTCTGGACGTCAATTTGTCTGTCCCTTTTATAACGTGTAGTTAGTTACAGCATGAAGCAGCCAGGGTAGTAAAGCGTATTTAGGAATAATGAGGTTTTAATTATAGTTATGTCTTTATTTTGTCAAGATAGATTGCTTTAAGTGTTAATGTTTGTTTGTGTGTGTGTGCGTTTCAAGATGAGCCTAAGTGGAAGAAAGAAACAATGTTAAAATCTAGACTTAAGGACACATTTTGACCTTATTTTTAAGCAGGAAACAAAATTAGTCTACTTGTCACACAATTCCATTGTGTGCCGTGGCCAGTGTTAAGCCTGCTCCCATTTGCCCCATGGACGAACATTGTCTAAAAGGGTTACTTTCCTCTTTTTTTTCTTTTCTATTCTATAGGGCTGTAGCTAAAATTGGGTTAAAATATCATAAACTTCCTTTTTGATAGAGAACTATTACTAGGCTTCTTGTTTGTAGGACTAAAAACTATAATTTGTGTAACCCGGTAGTTTTGCTTTGGTATCGGTAATTGTACTGGAAACATTTTTTTAAAAAAATTAACAGTTACGTATTTGTATTTTGGCAAACACTGTTCATTCTAATTGGGGCATTAATTCGTGTTTATTTTAGTTACTATTAACAATTTACAATCACAGTATTAATATAAGCAGACATATTGTCTCGTATTTAAAAAAAAACACTGTAATTCCTGAACCACCATAAATTGGCCTTAACACGTTTTTTTTTGTTTTTTGTTGTTGTTTTTTTTGGCCTTAGATATATTTAAAAAAACAACAACACTTCAACGAAGGCTGGAGCTAACAATCAGGCTTAAATATTTTTGCCACCCGGTATTTTGTTGCTTTTAGAGCTAGGTACCAGGTGGCGACTCGGCCTTTTGGGAAACTAGGACTATATTATCTACGGCCCAACCATTCACGGTCAAGACCATCGTAAGTATTTACGATATTCTTGGCACTGTCGTGGGTGACCCTGAGTCTATCCATCTCTGATGGGTGCCTGACATTAGTTGGGCTGGGGTAAAGTAAAAGACGGCTGGCCATTGTCGTGGCCACAGAAACTGGCGAACGCTGGTTCACCTGCCCTTTGTCCATTGGATCAGTTTGGTCCGACGGGATATTTTATCTTTCCAACCAGTGTAATTCATTGCATTAGTTAATTATTTTATTTTAAAATAACTATTCCGTCAAATAAGCAAAGGTTGAAGAAAGAAAAAAAAACAAGCTAAGTATAACCACATCTGGAAAGAAATAAATAATGACAGCATGTTTCATTATTACACCTAATTAATTATAAGTTTACATTTTTTAAACCCCTCTCCCCCCTGACTATTGTCCCCCCCACCCCCTAATAAGAATCTTCGTCACAAAATCTATTTATCATTCTAAACACGTTTCTTCTTTTTGTGTGGTCATCCTCCCACAAACCCCCAACCCAACCCATAAATTAAGAGTCTAATACAATATACAAGAGTTTATACATTTCCTTGTTAATTAAAGAGTACAAACACGCGCGCTGGTGTGATGATGATATGGCATATGGTGGTGACACCTGGGGGTGGGGGGTTGTTTCTTTTTACATGGTGCAACTGTTACAGCTTTTATCATTAATTATTTCACCCATTTTTGTTCAAATTGATGTGGAATGTTTTGAAAAAGAGAGAAGGAAAATAAAAAAAAAGGGGGGGGGGGATGCACAGTTGAGAGTTGAATCTTGGTTTCATTTTAGTAGATCTAGATTGATGTGGTTTTATCTAGAAAGAAATATATTTTAAAAAAGTACATATCAGTGTTGGGAACAGTTTTATAGACTTCGTCAGACAGATAATTTATTCCATGGCCAGTATAAGCTGTTCATCCTGTACTTCTTCTAAAGGCGGTGGTGTGTGATTTATGGTTTAAAAAAATGAGGTATGAAAAATGAATGTATATAATATCATTAATATGTCACAAAAAGTGACATTTGCCGGCTTATGTTTATACGTCAGTAGGTAATTATTAGATTCAGAGTAAGGAGGAAAGGTATCTTGTTTTTTTGTTTTTTTTTACATTTACACCCTCGCCATTTGGCTCGTTTTGTGTGTGTCTTTGTTCCCATCCGTGTGGTGGATTTCGCATTAGTTGCGCCGGATTTACGTGTGTCTGTGTGTCTTTATGTAGCGGTTCCCCCCACACTGTACATAGTTCTTACACAAGTACCGGTATATTATACCGTAACATCATCTTATTTTGTTCATGTGCAGTGCGCATTCTACTTGTTCATTTCAAAAGGTTTTATGCTGTGTGCATCCTTTAAGTTGTTAATTTCAGAGGGTTTTTAATCGAGTGCGCCTCCTTTAAGTTGTTCATTTCAAAGGGTTTTATGCCGTGTGCATCTTTGAAGTTGTTTGTTAGCTGTGCTCTGGGGGCCCCCCATACGGCAAAGATAATAATATTATGGAGACATTTTTGTTCCCATAATCTCTAACATAAAATTGCGAGATCTAATCCTTGCGAGTTTGTGTGTGTGGGGGGGAGGGAACTTCATTACCGTCTGGGAAC
This sequence comes from Anisus vortex, assembly GCA_949126835.1. NCBI lineage: Eukaryota > Metazoa > Mollusca > Gastropoda > Planorbidae > Anisus > Anisus vortex. The sequence continues at coordinate 27,205,947 of OX421508.1, forward strand.
CTGTGTGTCCTGCGGGCTGGCGACAGCTATGCTAAGTATGCGAGAAGGTACTTGCTGCGGGCGCGTCCTGGGCCCCATTCATCCTCAGCGAATGGCGTTCACTTGTCTCTTCCTTCACCCGCTGGTAAAGGACGTGTAGTTTTTCTCCTTCTCTCTCTCTCTCTTTTTCTTCCCCTCCTTTTTTTTATGTTGTTGTTGTGTGCGGTTTTGATGAGTCGTCCACAAGGCAGGTCCATTTAGCTATTTCCTCTGCCTTAATAACGTGGGTGAAAGTTGTTTATGAGTTGGTATGGTACTTTCTACATTTGTTTATGGTTTATGATACACAGTATGTTATGTTTTGGTTTTAAAGCCCGAACACAATTACTATATGTATCATCATTGGCTCCATAGTCTCGAAAGACGATTAGATTTGCGCCCCTGTGATTTCACCAGCTTTGCAGTATTTGCTGTGGCTGTAGAGTGTAGAGGAATCATATCCTTGAAAGACAGACTCTTTTGCATCGCTGGCACTTGAAAGCGGGTCCGCTGGTATTAGTGTGCTGGAGTTGGGCAAGGGCATCCTATGTTCTTTATTTTTCTTTATAGTATAAGCTGAAGTTTGCCCTCTGCAAACTCCCTCCACCTACTTCTGTGACTATGACATAATGTGTAAAGTTATAAATTAATTAATTTTTTTTTTACTATGTATAAAGTATATAAACATAAAAACTATATGCTTTCAGTTAAAGTTTTGTATTGTAACCTTTTTTTTTCAATTGACTAAATAAAAAGAAAAACATTTTAAAAGATTATATATTAAGAAAGCTATTTTTTTTTTCATGCGAAATAAACAAATTAATGCAAACTTTGCTTGACATATGAAGGAAGAAACAGAAGGCTTGCGCCCACTCAAAAGCGATTAATCGGGTAAGACATTGATTTTTTCGCAATTCTGTTGGCGCAGTTGGCACATTGAATTTTAATCCTGGTGGCTTAAAGACTACGAATAACAAAAGATTTAAAGTGTTTCCATTCATCATTAGTTTTTTTTATTTTAATTTTTTTACTTTCAGCTAAAACGAAGAGAAAAGTTACAATTCTTATTTGGATAGAAGGCGGAAGTATATTCGTTAATTAAATATTCTTGAATGACGTTGCAGTCAGAGGCGAAACCATGAATGGAGCAGAGGAGAGCTAAGCTCCCCCCTCCCCTGAAATTTTTTTGGGAAAAAATTAACATTAAAAAAAAACTGTAGGCCTACTTAATTCTCAAAAACCAAAATGTCACGCGAAAGATAAGCCCATCTTGTAACATTGTCTCGGTTTTCGTAAACTGCATTGGTTTTCGTAGATTTTTTTATCTGATCCCTAATACTAATAGGCACAGAATGGCATCGACCTCAAGGTAGTCCTTGATATCATAATCAATAAGTATGAGGTCGTTATGAAACCCTCGGTTTTCGTGTCGATAATACGATCGAGATCAATCCGCTAAAAACCCCCGAGGTTTGACTCAATAAAAAGATCTGGGACGTCTGTTGTGGAGGCCACCTGGGCACACCGGCCTTTGCCAGCCATCGGTGCGAAATTCGTCTATAATGCGAAGAATGTCGCACCGCCTCGGCCCCCCCCCTCCCCGCCCTCGTTTCGTCTCGGGGTGGTGGGACAATAGACGAAGATTTTCATACCTTGAAAAGAAAAAAAAGCTCTCCGTGGTCTGAATATTCGCCGTGTTTAGCTCGCTGTTCGCAATGCGTGTGTGTGTCTGTCTTCGCACACTGTGTGTATGTGTGTGTCAACTTATTTTTAATCGCGTTGTCCCGTTTTTTTTTTGTTGGGTGTTTTAAGATAGTGGCATTCCTGAGTTCGGGATGTCTTTGTGTCCATCCCTTCCACTGCTTACACGCGGGTGTTCGGTGTAGTGGTCGGTTTGTACGCTCTCTAATATTATAGTTATAGTCTTCACATTTCTTCGGTTTGGCGTGGTAAATCATTGATGCTAGGATTTTTATGTGATTTATATTTTTGATGGTGTATTGAAAATCTTAAGAAGTAAATAGGACATTTTTAGCGCAGCCAATTAAGGATTTTCTGACACGGATATTCTGGTGTTAGTGTTTCTACGGATATTATTATTATATACTAAATACCAACCAGAACCAACCCGGTGATGATTTGATCATAATGCCAAGCGTCACGAAACACCACCATTAATAGTCATAGCCAAGAGATTCAACGCAGTGTTATACTGTATTTAAGATTTGAGTTTTTGTTTACAACACCTAAACCAATAAGAACGTATGCGTTCAGTATGAAGATCTAGAAATGCTGGTGCAAATGTATGATGGTAAGGTCGTTTTATTTATTGGAATTAACACATCTTTTACATTTACTATTATCGATCATTCTTTGCCACAAACTATCTCATTTATATTTATAACTAATTTATTATTTGATAAATCTGTAAGCACTTTACAATGTTAATGCTATTTAATATAGCCTAATTGAACTTAAATTTAAGGACAATTAAGGTAAGGGGTCAGACGATCTCATTTTTTGTTATAAATTCGTTCATAAATCTAGGATTTCTAATCATAAATCAAATCTTTGTATAGGCCTAGTTATATACCATTACCACGAATACATTTATGTATAATGTATAATTGAAGTAATGCCATTAACTTGTTAAAATATTGACATCATTGCTCAAATATTTTTAAAAGTGTAGGCCTATATGAGTCTTTATCTCCCTACTCCCCCATTTCCCATAAATATGTAGATTATAGATCATTATTACACATTAACTGGGTGAAAAGTAGTCTTACATACATTTTATTTTAATCAATTTACGTCTTACCAACTGGGTGATACAGATGGGACACGGGCTCGTCTGACACGCCGAAGGTATCGGGTTCAACTCTTGGTGAAGGTTAATGAATCTTGTCCAGGTCTTGAGTCTTGTGGGTGTCCCCGCTTTTCCACGAGTGTGCCCCCTTTTTTTTGTCTTGTTGGTTTCCTCCTTATTCCGTGACTGTCGCAGAGTCTACCCTCAATCTACCCGACTTTGGTTGGGGCCCAAGTAAAGGCGACTGGTATTTGTTTCTGGCCACACAATCCCCTCAGTATGCCATGGCAATGAGAACTTCTGAACGCTGCTCGTTGGGTCAAATTTGTCTGCCAGAAATAATTTACCGGTGTTGTACCATAGTGGAGCCCGGTGACCGAGCGGCAGCGCGTTCGACTGGCGTTCCGAATGTCCTGGGTTCGAATCCCGGTGAAGGCTAGGATTTGTTCTCTTGTCTGATGGTGTCCCTGAGTCTACCCGGCTCTGATGGGTACCTGACATTAAAACAAATTGTGTGGTTCAGACGTGGCACGTCGGGATGGTCACTAGCCGAAGAAATTGGGTTCGAATCCAGTATTTCCCTCCCCCCTTCCAGGTCTAGCCAGCTATCTGACATTTAGTTTGGGGGGAAATACACGTCAGCTGGGCAAATGTTACTTGTGTGACGTGTCCATTCCAACTCTGCTTCTATGGACCAACGTGGCCTTATTTAGGAACTTAATTATTTTTTCTCTTAAATTGTATTACTAATTGAAGCTATTACTCCTCACACAGTTGGCAATGCATAGCGCGTGTTCTCAATAACGTATATGAACCAGGAAGGTAATTACAGTTGTATAAATAACGGGCATGTTATCTCGCTTATCATGCAAATTTATTTGGTCATAACGTGTGGGCTTTTTTATACACATATTTGAGTGTTTACGAACCAGTTAGTTATTTATGTGAAATGAAGAACAAAATACATGTGTGGAGGGGTTAAGAGTAGGGGATCTCTTTGGAAAGAAACAAACAAATGGCACGCAATGGTAGATTACCAAAAAGACAGTCCATGGTACTTCGTTATATTCAGTATATTCCTCCATCATTTTAAGTTTGCGTGCCAACGTGTTTCGCGCCAGTTGGCCCGTCAGTTTGCTTTTTCTTTTTTTTCTGGGTGAGCTTCAATAGCCTTTGGTCAACCAAGATCGACTGCAAGGAGCAGTTGATTTATTTCATTTATTTTCATACCTAGATCAGCTGCTTTTAGGTGACAGTCTCGTCTGTCCGGGGTTTACAGTTAGTTCGCTTTAAAAAAAAAAATTTTACAGTCATTTCCTTGGAATTTTGAGACATTTTTTTTAAAGGAGTATTCATTCCACCTCACCCTCCTTGACAGCAAACCAGTTGGTCCGCGGCCACTAATTCGGTGTTCATGACTAACCCTTGTATCTTAAAGGTCCTTCCCCTATCCGCCACCTGAGGACGCGCTTGAGTAGGAGATGATAGCTTCCCCAAGACTACGTGATATAATTTTGTCTAAGTAAAGTACCTTTTGGACCCAATTGATCATAGGGCCGGTGAAGCAGCGTTCATCTGTTTTTGTGGCCACGGCATACCTTGGTGATTGTGTGTCCATCACAATGCACCAGCAGCCTTTCATTTACCCCAAGGTCAGGTACCCATCATAGCTGGTTAGACCCAGGGACGCCCTCGAACCCCGGGAAAATACCCTAGCCTTAACCAGGATTCGAACCCAGTACCTTCAGAACGCCAGTCGAATGATTGGCCACCGTGCATATTTTCTTGTGATTGACAAAAAGGCAAGTATTAGATATATGAACCATAAACATCTTGCCACATACGTAAACTAATGTTAAACGCCTCAATCAAGATCAACGCATCCTTTTTTTGAAATTTCGCTGTTTGGTCGTTAGCAAATACCAAAATAAAATGTATTTCATTCATGTGCTTTATCCGCTTATCAACCAACAGATCAGCACAGAGGGGAGGGGTTGTAGGGGGGGGGGCAGCTTAGTGCACTGTTCAGCGTAGTCTTGTTTATCCCAAATACCATTACAAGCGGTAAGCAAACTTTTATGGTAAACAAGCAAAAAAGGTATATACATAAAAAAATGTGTGTTACCATTTTTTCCGTGGAAAAAAAATGTTTCACGTTGCGTGAAAGTGCCCCCCCCCCCTACCCTTTGTTTCATCCAACGAAAACGTTCATCACTAATAAAAGTAACTAGGGGATTAGGGGGAAGGGGGATTTGCACAAAATCATCATCATGATCAGTAAACCAAAGCCTATTGACATAAAACGATGTTATTTTTTTCCGGGGTTCGGAAGGCCAAGTAAAAAAGGTGTTAGAAGAGGAAACGAAATAGTGTACAATGTTATATTCATATTGTTGTAATAGTAATATTGTTGTGTGGTATTTTGTTTGTTTAACCCAGAGAAGGGGGGTGGGTGGCATGGAACGTAATCATGTGTTTTACGGTAGTTTCTCGACTGCGGCCACTTCCTAGACACTTCCTACCGTGGTTTTCCCTTCTGCATTTAAAATAGTTTTACTTCCCATCGCCCACACACACACGCACGTTTCTTTATTTATGGCAGTCTTTCGTCGACGCAGATGTTCATGGTGTATTTTGTTTTTTTAAATATTTATACCAGTACTTGTATGAAAAGTACAAACAAAGAAAAAGCTACGCTCTTTCTGCTTGGCCTAAATATCTCTGGAATGCCAATATATATGTCCTCGGCTTCCCTGTTGTTCCCTCCCCTTCCCCTCTCTCTTTTATGGCCCCGCGTTGTGAATACGTCGCCGCTCGAAATTCAATGATGTTTACTTCCAAGAGACTTAGACCTCTAGGCTGGCCTGTCAAATTTAATTGGGTCACATTCCACCGTTACCGGACACTGTGTGCCCGCCATTGTTGTGAAGGGAGGTGGGTGTCGGAAGTGTTGGGGCGGGGGGGGGGGGGGGCGCAAGCTCTTTTTTTGAATGACAGATGTTAAAACTGAAGTGAAACGGCGAAATTGTGTGTGGGTGTGTGTGTGGAGAGTGATGATATAGTTGAAGGTCCACGTTTCGGCTGTGCTCAATGTGCGGTTTGTTCTGGTTTGTTGGTATGCGGGTCTATTCCTATTCTGTGGTATGCGGCGTCTGATAGCCGGATAATAGCTGTAGGTGTGGACACTGACCCAGTTTCACACGATGGGAGAAAGGGGGGGGGGTTATGCGTGCGTGTCCGTTCATGTGAAAGAAATTGCGGCTATTTTAAAGTACCGGTACGGTGGCGATGTTTCTCGTGACGCTTCACCCACGGTAGAAATGTGTTGATTGGTCAGAGGAACAGAATTTTTTCATGCCAATGAAATTAGTTCAAAGAGCCTTAATTTAGTGAATTAGCCTTGGGCAATGTAATGATTAGAGCACGTTCGACTGGCGAGCCGAAGGTCCCGGGTTCGAATCCTGGTGCAGGCTAGGATTTGTTCCCGGGTCTGGAGGGTGTCCCTGAGTCTATCCAGCTCTGATGGGTACCTGACCTTAGTTGGGGTAAAGTAAAGGCGGCTGTGCATAGTGCTGGCCACACAATCACCTAGTATGCCGTGGCCACAGAAACTGGTGAACGCTGCTTTATTGGACCTATGGATCAATTCGGTCCGACGGGTACTTTACTTTTAATGTAATGATTGAGTTTTGGGCACTGTAATGATTGGGTTTTGGGCCTAATCTTAGTTTGTAATGTAATGAATGCCTTTTCCAGACATGCACCACCACCAAAAGTGTGTAGTTTTACACTTGTTAAAGTTGTTCCATATGGTGATTATTTGTCTAATAAAGGGGATCGCCAGTTTATCTACAGCGCTATTCACCACTCTATCACTTCCAGAATTGAGCCGAGGGATTTACGCTACACCGGGGTCGACGATGGCCCAACAAACCGTTTTGAATATGCCCACAAGCCCCCCCCCCTTTTTTTTTAATTGGTGCGCCGCGAAAGCTTTGTGATATATAAAAATATAGTGCGTGCGTGCGTGCGCTTTTCGCCACCTTGAGTCTAAAGATAGACATCTTCCCAAGCGCGGTACGGTAAGAGGTTTGTGTCTGTTTGACTTTGGCTGACAAAACCCTATAGGTTCCCAGACTTGAGTCTACCCAGCTCTGAAAGGCACCTGACCTTAGTTGGGGTAAAGTAGAGGCGGCTGTGCATAGTGCTGGCCACACAATCACATAGTATGCCGTGGCCACATAAACTTGCGAACGCTGCCCCACCGGCCCTATGGATCAATTTGGTCTGACGGGATACTTTTTTTCCCCAAACTTGTGTCTGGGTTGGATCGTGGTGGGGGTGGGGGATGGGAGAGGGGTCCTCCTTACGATCGGTGAAACCACGAGCAAAACTCGGGAGAAATTTTCATGGAATGTGGGACTTGATAAAAAAAAAACATCCACCACAAAACGTTGTAGGATAATGAGAAAGTACTTCCGGAGTGAGTTCGTTGATGGCATAACAGCTTTGTTACGCCTGACGGTGACATGTGTCAGTAAAGCCTTGTTCACTGTCCTTTTATTGCTACTAAAGTACTGGTACATTTTGTGGTAGGGACAAGGTTATCGTTGCTTTATGTAAAGTTGCCTTACATTACATAACTGTTATACTATAGTTGTTTCTTTGTTCATACCTGTTTGGGGTAATTTAGCGAAAAGTGACTTATGGTTCTTACTTTTGGGAAAGTTTGTGAAAACTGACCTCGGTTTGGGAAAGTTTGTGAAAACTGACTTCGGTTTGGGAAAGTTTGTGAAAACTGACCTCGGTTTGGGAAAGTTTGTGAAAACTGACCTCGGTTTGGGAAAGTTTGTGAAAACTGACTTCGGTTTGGGAAAGTTTGTGAAAACTGACCTGGTCTGGAAAAGTTTGTGAAAACTGACCAAGCTTAGGAAACTTTTGAGATTTCACCACAATGGTCAAATCCGCGTGAATAATGATGATCGATAAAAAAAAACGATGCAAATTTCTATGTTCTTTTCCGTTTCCTTTTTGTAAATTCTCTCTGTTAAACCTTTTTCATCCCCATGTAAATTTTTCGTGTTAAATCTTCTTTTACGGGCACTTTAACAGCCATGCTACGAGTTGTCTTGTTTCATCAACACTTCGGGAGCTTGTTGTGGGGTGGATCTTATTGCTCCCCCCCTCCCCCATATGCCTCATTAATTTTCACCTTTCATTTAAAGACACCCAGCCCCCCCTCCCCACCCCACCAGCTCTTTGTTGACGCCTTTGTTGACGCGTAAAAATATTCGCATTTGCTTTGGTGTCGGCTCTTTCTTCTGCTTCTCTTTCCCACACGTCCAAACATATCTTATCTGTCACTCAAGTATGGGAAGAATTTATCAGGGGCGTTGGGCCATGGATTTGGGAGGTGGGAGGGCGATAGAAATGATGCAGGGGGGGGGCGTCCGATCTTTGCCCTGCCCCTTCTTCTCCCATAACTTGCGGATCCAATAATTGCTTATAATAAGATTCAATGGCGTTGTAATACAAGTGAGATAAGGATATGTTTGGTCATAGGGGTGGCAGATAACCTTTTTTACCCCTCCGCCCCATCGTCTTGGAAAGTAGTGTTTCGCCCATGGAGACAGCCCAAGGCCACATTTCAAACCGATAATGGAACCACTTGTGGTGAGATAGCGAAAAGAGGGTGAGGAGGTGTAAATGAGGGCAATAGTGGCAGAGTGCAGTATCGCGGTCTCCCCCCCCCCCCCTTAACTTGATGATGTGCAAATATGTTGGACATAATATGACCTGGTGATTATCTTTAACTGTATGAAACGGAGAGCTTGTAACATTATACTTCTTGTGTAAAATTAAAAAACGTTTCTTTGGAATTCGAAGACTTTGTTATGAATAGCGCTATATAAATATGTAATTTGTTGTTGAATCAGAAACGGTTATCTGAAAACGGTTCAAGCTTAAACAGCAATGATATTAAAGGTATAATAATGGGCATCTTTTACCGTCTGATAAAATATTATCTTTCGTTTAAAAAAACAAACAGTTTTACTAGTTTAAAAAACAAAAGCCTGAACTTAGCTTTCGGCATGGTGCATGGAATGGACAATTTTGGAAACGTATAAGATAATGAGATATTGTAATTAGGGTTAGGGTGACCGACCAGGCAGCGCGTTCGGCTGGTGGCGTACCGAAGGTCCTGGGTTCGAATCCTGATGAAGGCTAGTGACTCGGGGGGTGTCTCTTGAGTCTACCCAGCTTTGATGGGTACCTGACTTTAGTTTGGGGGTGGGGGTAAAGTAAAGGCGGCTTGGCATTGTGCTGGCCACACAATCCCGTAGTATGCCGTGGACACGAAAACTGGTGAACGCTGCTACACCGGCCCGGTGATCAATTTGGTCCGACGGGTAGGCCTACTTTACTACTATTTGGAGAACGTCGATCTAGTTGGCATGCTTATTGAGCCCTGTGCGTTGATGCCACTGTTCGTATTCGATTGAAATATTTTCAAATATATACCAGTGACCAGGCTACACATTTCGGCTGTTTAAAAGTCTCTTGTTCCCAAGGGGGGGGGGGGGCGAATTCCTTATAATATACATATTTTTAAAAATTATCACTTCTCCCCTGACCCCCCCCCCAAACCCATCCCCCGCCCTCCTGCCGAAATCGGAACAGTACCCATGGCGGGGATAATATTAACCACCCTATTCAACTGGTGTTTTTGTAGCGTAGTGAGGCCGGTGGGGGAAGGGGGAATGGCGGCACACGTCGCTGGAATGTGAAACATTTTATGAGCCTTAATACATAATACATGTTTGTGTCGGCCACCAGCTTATCTCTACACCACCTCTCTCCCTACTAGTCCCATTTTTTTTGTGTGTTTTGCTCGTGGGGGGGGGATTATAAATCCCTGGACTCCCCCACCCCCACCCCCTTCACCACAATCGCGACTTCATTATTGTATTGACATAATACTGTTATAGTTACAGAATAAGACGAAGAAGAAAAAAGACATGAAAGATTATTATAATCTTGTGATAGAAGTAAGGATTAAAAGGGGGGGGGGGTGCATGCAGCGCGCATAACAATTTTGTGTTTCTTGCATAACAAACAAAACAAAACAAACAAAAAAACATAACACGCTGAGCTGTTTGTGTATGTGCTTGTTTAAGAATGCACCATGATCATAGATTGCCACTTAATGCACTTCTATGATCACAGATTGGCATAGATCTAGGTTGATGCACTTCTACATTGATTAAGATCAGTTTTTTGTTTCTTCTGGTTGTGTGTGTGTTGGGCTCTCGGCTTAAAACGAATCCCTAGCGTTCTCGCGGATAAGCTCGCAATGGGGATTGAGATTATTATTTCTTTTTTTTTTTAGAAGGAATGCATTTGTTTGGGCCATCTATCATTTGTCATAGTCGCGGATCATTTGTTTGCGGCCAGCCTTCCCCCCCCCCCCCCCCCCCCCACGTTCTTGTTATTCAGCTGAACAGAGTTGTTTTGAATGGTGCGGGGGGGGGGGGGGCTAATTAGGATCGTCGTTGACATTTAATATCGATATAATATTACTGTCTAGTTGCCACGACCCAATGTTTAGATTGCCACATTGAAATCCTTGTGTGCTTAAACTATTTGTGTGATCTAGGAATGTCACACCTCGCCTTTATTTTTTTTCGCATCATCATCATAGGTAGAATAGAGGCATTCCTTTTTTTAGTCGGTCGCCAATGAACCGCGCATTATAAAATTGCTTTATAGGGCCGGTGAAGCAGCGATCACCAGTTTCTCTCCTAGGGGATTGTGTGTCCAGGACACTGCCCAGCCGCCTTTACTTTACCCAAACTAAAGTCAGGTAGGCCTACCCATCACAGCTGGCTAGACTCCGTGAACAAGCTTTCGTCAGGATTCGAACCCCAAATGCGCCTTCTCTATCAACCCTCTTTAGACAAGCCAAAAGTACATAAATTCACTTTTTATTGTAATATTTTATCAAGACCTGAATGCTAAAAAAAATCATTTATCTGTGAACAAATATTTGGAAAGTTCCAGCATGAAAGATTTTAAATATTGTAATTTCTTTGATATCTTTTGGTCTCTGTTTTTTGTCTATTTCATGCTACTTTTTATGTTTGACCAAGGAATGTGCCCCACTGTGTTAATTTGTGGCAGCTTGAACTGCATGTGTGTGTGTGTATGCTAAACACCCATGATCTAATGCAATTTTTTTTTTATCTTGTCCCACAGAGGGCCTCTATGAGAACAGCAGGGCAGAGGTTCTGTCCAGGTACACTTGGGTAGACATGCAGAACTACAGAGACCCTCCACCTTATCCAGGGCACTCTAAGCAGGTAAGAATACATTAAGTTGATCAGTGGCTGTTTCCGCATAATACATCTAACCATACATTTCCATGACACATTTGTTAAAGAGTATTTTATAACTTTTCTTTTTTGGTTCCTGGGTCTGGAGGTTGTCCTTGAGTGTGTCCAGCTCTGATGGGCACCTGATTTTTTGTTGGGGGGTAAAGCAAAGGCGGCAGGGCATTGTGCTGGCCACACAATTACATAGTATGCCGTAGTCAAAGAAATTTGTGACCCCTGCTTCACCAGCCCTATGAATTAATTTAATCTAGACTAGAGGGATACTTTATTTCTTTTAAACTCTACATCAATGTCAGTAAGAAATAAGCCATTCAAATTCAAATATATTTAGAAATTTATTTTCTATTTCATCGTTAGGTTTACCCCAATCAGCCAGGATTTCGACAAAGTTTTTCCGGGAGTGAGACCAGCACAGATGTGTCGTTGTCCTCCACTGAAAACCTGGCTACATCCCAGCGCCAAGAGCCCCAAGGGGAAGAGACTCAGTCATCCTTCAACTACAACTTGGATGTGGGCGGCTGCGACGGGAGCAGCTACAGCATCTTAGAGCGGCTCGGCATGCCGCCGGGTGCCTTAGACTCTGTCGGGAAGCTCCCCACGTCCGGAAGTGCCAACAGCCTGAACGCGTTGCCTTCTTTCTACCAGGAAAGGTCACAGCTGTGGTACCAGGGCGAGACAAGCACGTCTTCGACCAGTCTTGGACTTTCGTCTTCATCTCAACCTTTGTATTCTAAAGGGCACCTGGGTGTTCCACAATGGCAGATAACCAATATGCAAACACAAATGGACAGGGACTATACCGCCCGGGGAATGACGCCCACGGGGGATTATGTTTCATCCTCCCACCCTACGGACGTGACCTCTTCCTCAACTCATGGGCTGACCACTCGCCCCGGCGAGTACGGCTCGTACAGCTCCACGTCTCAAAGCAAAACTGTCACGGAGCCGGTGTTTTCGTTACAGCACCTGACTTCCTCGTCGAGCAATCAGTACTTATCCCCGCGGGTCCCGCCCGTGTCCACGTACCACCACCCTCACCCGTACGTCAACGCGCATTGGACGGTGGGCAGCGGCGACTCCAGCTCCAGCTCGCATTCCTCGTTGACCGCCTTCAGCCACTCCTCCCTGCCGCGGACGTCCCCGAGCGCAGCGGCGTCCACTCACTCTGGTCACACCACACCTGTCTCCTACCTGAACAGTCTGCCCCCTCCCCCGGAGTATCCCGGAAATAAAACACCCGGGCTCCTGTCGGACAAAAGTACAGACATAAGGCCGTGTCGGTCGTACGAGACGATGGATATGGTCAACATTCAAAGGTCACATCCCGATCTCCGGTTATGCGCTTCCAGTCCAGGTCTCTACACACAAGATGCCAAATATCAAAGCACTCATGGGTAAGTTGATAAGAATAGCCCTCTGTAGTACCTGCACCACCTGGCTCTATTTAAATTGCATGCATCACAAGAGCATCTAGCAAAACATCCGGCACATTGCTTAGTTTTGAAGCCAAAACATGTTATTGTCAATTTAAAAAAAACATTTTCTTTGTTTTGTTAATAAATGCTTTCTTGAGGTTCTGCTTTGCAATGAATTTTTTTTTTAAAAAGTAAAAAGCTAAAATTAGTATTAAAAAAAAATTGCAAAGTTGGTCTATTATTTACCATTAACAACAAAAAAGAACAGGAAATTTTTTAATAAATAAAAGATATTTAATGTGTGGAATAGTTCATTACCTTTAAACTTGGAACTTAACTAAAAAATCTTCTTTTGTCTTTAAAAAAAACAATACAACTTTATTGTGCTTTTGATTCTAATGAAACATTTTAATAATATTTTGTATGATATAATTCCTATAGGAATAGTGAATTATTAATTTTTTACCCATGCGTATATAGATTTTTTTTTGGTAATGTTGAATGTTAAAGGTAAGAATTATTTTGGTTATTGTATATTTGTTGACAGGTAGATTAAACTGAAAGAAAAAAAAAAAACAGTCTTGTTTCCCATGTCAATACATTTATCATTCTTAGAAAACCATGCAGTCTTTCTTGATTTTAATTCAGCCAGCAATTTGTGATTGAAATATTGGTTTGCAATCTCTCTCTCTCTCTCTCTCTCGTGTATGAAAGAAGTGGCAGCAACAGTGCAGATGACACTGATCAAGTCACCATTGCTGCCAAAGCCAGTCACATGGTTGAAATGCTGACAGATGAGAACAGAGTCCTGAGGGAAGAACTGGCCACCTATGCCATCAGGGTTGCCAAATTGCAAAAGGTAGCTTTGATTGTTTCAATTTTCACTATAACAAAACACTGATTAAAAAAATGTATAAATTATACAAATGGATTTTTGTTATTAATCAATCTTAAATCTAATATGCTGAATGGAACAATTTTTTACAAAAAAATGTGTACATTTTCACAAGTTTATAGCAGAGTTTATGGAACTTAGTTGGTTTATTTGGACACCATTCTATTGCATGCAGTTTGGCAAAAACAAACTGGTGAACTTTGGCTTAAGCTTGCATTGACTAAAATAATCTGAAGAAGTAACTTAGGGTTCAGCTGGCTGCAGAAAGTTTGTGAATTTCATTAATAGGACAAAACAAACCTGAAAATACTTTCAAAGTTTAAAAAAAGTGAATAACCATGACTTACTCTGAGAGGTAATTAATAAAAAAAAAAAAGCGTCTTTTGCACTAACTACCGTGAATATTTTTCAAGTAAGCAATTGGAATTTCTTAATTATTTTGAAAAATGTATGTAAATTTTGCAAAAATTCTGGAAATAATCTTCTTTATAGTCGGGAGCATCTGTAATGTATAAATAATAAGTTATTTTTTTTTAATGGTCCACACTGGCTACACACAACTGGGAGAAAGTGAAATACTACTATTTGATCACAATTTCATTCATCCCCACTATTTCTTGTTTTCTCCAGTTTGAAAGGGAAATTCAGAAAGTCCACGAGTCTCATAAGGCCCTCTTGAAGTCTGTGGAGAAGAGGGAAGCACTCTGGTTGGCCATGAAGAGGAAACTAGAAGAGAAGATCCAGACGTTAGAATCTCAAACATCCTCCAATACTGGTAATGATTTTGTTAACTGTATATATCTACTATATTTTTTTGTTATATGCATGCCTATTCTTACTCTACAGTAGGCTATATATTCAGTTTATCTGTGTCTTTCCATTTGCTGTCTTTTCGCTTTCTGTCTCTGCCAATGGGAGCACGCTGGCCGAGTGGCAGCGCGTTCGGCTGGCGTACCCGAAGGTCCTGGGTTCGAATCCTGGTGAAGGCTAGGACTTGTTCCCGGGTCTGGAAGGGGTCCATGACTCGACCCAGCTCTGATGGGTACCTGACTAAAGTAAATGCGACTGGGGCGTTGTACTGGACACACATTCCCGCTAGTATGTCGTGGCCACAGACACTGTTGAAACTGTGTAACCTTTTTTTAGCTTTGTCACTACCAATATATCCTGTTATGTCTATTGTTGTACAGTAGTTGTATAACCAAATACTCTACATTTTTCCATCTCCATAAGCAATATCTTTTAATGTGTAGAGCACCAAAACTTTACAACGTATTTATTCACCAGTTGATCATGTAAAATAAACCCTAGATAAAACACACACACACTATCAATTTTAGAAATAGCCCCCATCCCGTCCCACTTTTTAAAAAATGTGCACGTATATGCATTGGAATGTCCCTAAAAACAAACAACAAATAAATTGAATACAAAATATCTGCGTGTTAGCTAGTGTACCAGGAATTTAAAACATTAATAAAAAAAAAACGCTCGGTAGAGCAACATTCCTCATTCGGGCTTCCTTTCTGATCCTGGCAACAAAATATTTTATGCCGTCTCATGAAGAACCTTTTTTTTGTGTTAGTCAGTGTTTGGTCTCGCAGACACTTAACCCGAACTGATTATAATACGGAACATTTCTATAGGTAAACATTCTATCGAACTATTCACCCATTCCAGGGGACCGTATGAAGCGTAGAAGTCGCGGGCCTAGTTAATACACAAGGCCGAAGCGATTAATGGGGGTACAGCGTCACACCGGAAGGCTCTATGTTTACCGCCGTGCATTTGTCAGTTACAGTTTAAGAAAAAAACAAAACAACAGCAAAGAACAATTTATGATTTCTTGTCAGACAAGTAAAATTGAGATGGATAGGTTATATAGATTTATAATTAAGTAAATCGTATTGAGTCTATACACATGTAAACTAGTAACGTTATTCCCTTATTGGAGAGATACATTAAAGACTCTCTAGTGCAGGGGTCTGCAACCTTTAGCTAATGGTGTGCCAAAGTAGGATTTCTAATTCATTCTGTGTGCCAACTCACTACCAACAGCCTGAATGTCAACCCACTCTTTTCTTGTTGAAAAGACCCTAATGGTTTTTTTTTTCGAAGTCTTACGGGTGTCATTGAAATGGGCCGTAGGTTGCCGACCCCTGCCTTGTCTATGGTAGAAACAAAATGGTCTACGTGTGTGTTCAATTCAATTTGCGGTTTTTATCCCCCCCCCACCCCACCATCCCCCTTTCCTGATAAATGATCATTGCGTAGATGAAGGGATTATGTGGCCAGTACAGTGTTGAGCCGACTATCACTGCCCCCCCTCCCCCATCCTGTACCAGGTGTCCCATCTGATCCCCTGATGTGTGTTGGATGTCTACCTCCCCCCCCCCCCACACACTTCCCCCCCTCCCCTCCCCCCCGCCCCACTTCCACCCCTTCCCCCTGATGAAAGAGAGATGAAAGACACCAAAAGCCTTTGACCGCCGCGCACTACGGTCCAGAATTCCTCAACTAACAGTAATATAGTACACATCAAAGGGAACAGTTCGTACCAATAGCCCTTTGAAGTTCTCTCTGAACCCATGACGTGCCGACCCCCCCCCCCCCCTCTTTCCCATCCCGTTTCTCCTTATGTTTTCTCTCTCTGACAGATTGGTACAATTTATTACTGAGTTCGTGTCAATGAGGCCCCGAAATATTTGGTTCTATATTCACGGTCTCCGTGTCCGTGCGTGTGTGTCACAGCGTTAACTCGTAGATTTGAACAATCTTGAAGTGAACATTTGTGCGTTAAGCAATACAGGAGTCGTCCGAAAAGAAGTTACTCAGTCACACAAAAAAAAAAGAATACGTTCGACTTCGAGGTGGTGTACGAGGTTTGAGAAATTTTTCGGAAAAAATAACCAAGGTTTAGGGGAAACTTGGCGGGAATTTTTGCAATAATGGACAAAGCTGCATGTGAAATATTTCTGTTTCATTTTAAAGAAATGAATATGTACTTAACGTAACGAGTATTATATTATTGTTAGATATGCCCGTCAAAATGAAGGAGAAACGAATTACTGCAATATGTTTTGATAAAAGAATAAAATAAAGTATCCCGTCGGAACCAAATTGATCCATAGGGCCGGTGAGCAGCGTTCACCAGTTTCTGTGACCACGGCATACTAGGGGATGGTTTGGCCCAAACTAAGTTCAGGTATAGCCAGTGAAAATCAGGAAGTGGAACGTTTTGATATTACTTTCGTTTTTTTGTTTGTTAAATACTTCCGTTACCAATTGAGATGAATTGAATCAAGGAGGGTTCACCGCTTAACAAACAATTTTTAGTTTAAGGGTTTTGTGGACACACACACAGAAAAGGTTTGGAGTCCGCCACCTGGACCCGCCGCAATCGACATTTAGCCATGATTCCTATAAGACTATAAGAGAACCTTTTCTCAAAAGATGTCTTTCCTGACACTCAGACTAGAAGGTTTCGTCGTCCAGCATTGAACATGTTTCGTTCCCTTCTGTTTTTGTCCTTTCTGTTGTTTTTTAGTCTAATGTTTGAAGAAGTACTTACGTATCCTTGCGTGGTTTTGTTTTAATGTTACAGAAGATTATCATACGTTCCACGCTCATCCGTAGTTTTGATTCTTCAATCTTGCATATTGATTGGGTTCTCTATAATCAGGGATCGGCGGCAACCTTTTGATAATAGCGTGCCCAAGAATCATTTTTAAGTCATTCATTGCGCCAACAGAGTAAAGTCCTATTGTTTTTTTTCTCTTTTCTTTTAGAAGAGACTCAAAACTGCCATTTTTTTGGGTGGTCTTCACGTGCAATTAAAAATCACTGTGCGCGCCAAGTCCGGCACGCGTGCCGTGGGTTGCCGACCCCTGCTCTAAATGATTTCAAGACGTCGGGCTTTGTTTCGTAGCTGTTGTTTTGTTTTTATTACCCCGCACTTTTAGTTTGTGCAGTAAATTACCACTTAGCACTATTTATTACCCCCGAAAACGAATCGTGCACTACTGTTGTTGGTTTAAATTTGAGTGACAAATGTTGGTCTTATTGACAAAAGGAATGTGACAAAAAAAGACACAACAACTGTTCCTGTTGACTTGATGTCGTGCGTGTGTACATCGCGGAATCTCCTTCCCCCCACCACACCTCCCTCATCCCTACTTGGCTACGTGCACCTACCATGTTAGAGCTGTTTCGCTTGACCAGTTTTGTGTGTTTGGTTGTCTCTTACTTAAGCTTTTCTTTGTGACCTCCACCTTCCCACCACCCATATCCAGCCTGCATACTTAACCTCGCGGTGAACTCTTGGGACCCCCCCCCTTCCCTTTTACACACGCGAGACCAAAATTGATGTACACACAACGGAGGTTGTTATCTATCTACGCGTTATCAAGCGCGCCTTTATAATTCATCCATGACTAATGCTCTTAATGTTGTTGTTCTTTTGTTCCTGTTTGTTCTCTTCGGAATTCTGATGACGGTCACCCATTGAAGGCCGTACTAGTGTATAGAGTAAACAAACAAAAAATGTCACCGACACGTCACATCCGCTGGCGATGTATTTATTGAGCAGTAATTCTTTTTATTATGATTGGGAAATACAAATTTATTTCACACGTTTTGTTTAAGATTATCAACGAGTTAAACTATTTCCCTTTTTATTTCAAACACGCGACTGTCACGGTTATTACGTCAATAGAGAGATTTATCTGGTTGATAGTTTTGAGTACTTTTGAGGGTTGTTCTTATTTACAGCTTTTCTCGAGTGTTTTTTCTTTCGTGACCCCGGTTATTTAACAACGCGACCCAATACAATTTTGATGAACTACCTATACAAGCCTAGAAGTAACTTATGCAACAGGGTTTAATTATTTCTACGCAATTTTTCCAGACTTGTGATGGCTATGCTATAACTACAATCTGGTTCAGGTACTACATACCTGTTCGCTTGGGTACGAATATATACTGGGTCCAGTGCAATTCGCGATAATCCTGGATTTACATTTTGATTTATTTCCCGTCCAATTTTTTTTGGCGAACCTGCACCTAAGCTTTTGTGACCCGTCCCCCTCCCCCCCCCCCCCCCGGCACCGGGTCGCGGCCGGACATTCGGGAAACGCTGCGGTTAGTGAATTGCATTCAGTGTATACAATTCAACAAACGTCTATTAATGAAAAAGAAACAACAGCACAACTACACAACCAGCTACACTGCAAGAAGATGGCTAACAATAGATTGATGTATCCATCACTCACCCATGAAATATGGGTCGCCCACTTCTTCACACACATTCGTCTACATGCTACATTTTAATCGCATGACTTGACAAACTAAGAAATTGTATAGACAGTGTGTTTGTTGTGTGGAGGGGAGGTATCGTTTTGGAATCGAAAATTAAGGCTAAGACCCAGATATCACAAACAGTTGTTAATAGAGTAAGGGCGAGGACATCAAAGAGTTATGAAAGTTTAACAAATTTTATGCCATACTACAAAAAGCCTAAAATGGAATGATATGCTGCCTAAACTAAGGTCCAGATATTTGTTTCCACCCAGCAAGATATCTTTCATTTCATTTTCTTATTTAAACTTTAAATGTTTGTTCTATAAATAAACTGGGTATGAATGACTCATTTGAACCAATTTGAACCATTTCCAAAATTCCTTTTAAGGGGATATGTAAAAAAGAAAGATAATATAAAATGACCTGCCTTTTTAAAATCCTGGTGTAAATTTAGCTCTTGGTTTGAAGTATTGATGTTCTGGCAATATCAGAGAAATTGTGCCTTAAGTGTAGGGAAGGGCTGGGGGGGGGGCGCGATTGGGGTTGAGGGGGAATGCCAGGGTTAGTTATGAACCTGCACTCACTAACACATACTTACACATTGAGTGCAGATGGAAAGGTGTGCCCTTGGAATGTTTGGGGGGAGAAAAAGTACTTTGATGCAAACAATGTGCCAACCACCTGGGAGTACAATAATGTTTTCCTGTTGTTGAATGTAATAACTGAGGTAGAGAATGTCAAATCTTACCTGAGCTGAAATATAAAACAAAAATGTGGTTGCTAATTGATGTCATCAGTGAAGTAAAAGTTTAGTGTAAAGTATCCTGTCAGTCCAAATTGATCCATAGGGCCAGGGAAGCAGTGTTCACCTGTTTCAGTGGCCACTGCATGCTAGGGGACTGTGTGGCCAGCACAATAACCAGCTGCCTTTACTTTACCCCAACTATAGTCAGATACCCATCAGAGCTGGGTAGACTCAGGGACACCCTCCACTCTCAGAGAAAAATCTTAGCCTTCACCAGGATTCAAACCCAGGACCTTCAGTGCGTCAGCCGAACCGGCTTCCGCTCATCCACTGCACCCCATGAAGAAAAGTTTTGTGTGAAGCTTTCCTAAAATAAAATCTGTCTATGATCTGTGCACAAAGTTGGAGAAAAAAAAACAGTGGCCAAATGAAAACATGAATTTACAGAACCTAATTTGAATTTGGTAAAAAATATATTTGATTCCACGTACATTACATTCACCATTTACTATTACTTACTTACTTTACTTACTGCCTGTAACGCAGTGGGCGCATAGGGCAGCAACAAAGTCCTTCCATCTTTCTCTGTCACGTGCGACAATTTCAATCGTACCCCAGGAGTGACCAAATTCTTTTAATTCCTGCTCCACTGTTCTGGGCCAGGTTACTTTTGGACCATTTACTATACTCATGGTATATACATTTCCATTGTGCTTATGCTTCAAATTCTCAATTATTTAAAATGTTTAAAAAAGACCATCCACTGTCCAGTTTTTTTGTGATCAGAGCCCTGGAAATTATTTTTTTTTTAAATGGATCAGGATAAGTGTAGAAAACTCTTAACTCTCTTTTAAGCTGTTGTAAAGATAAACAGTAGATGGAAATGGTTAATGTATGACCTCTCATAATGGTTTGATGTTGAGTTCTATTAAAAGTACCAGTTTTTATAATGCCTTATTTAATGTGTTTTTGCTTTTCTTTTATTCTTTCAGCAGGTCAAATGCCTGTTAGCACCACAGAATCAGAGTTCAGGAACAAGCTGGCAGAGAAGGATTCCATGATTTCAAAACTTTTATCACAGAGTGAGTTCATTTAAAAAATAAGGACTTAATACGTTAGAGCAGGTGTCTGCAACATACGGCACGCATGCCAGATATGGAGTGCAGAGCCACTTTCAATGGCACATGGAAGTCCACCAAAGATGCAATTTCAAGTTACTTCTACAAGATAAGAGCAATATGACTTTTAGGCTCTTGGCATACTGAATGACTTAGTAAATGCTACTTTGGCACACTATTATCAAAAGGTTGCAGGCAGCTGCATTAGATTAGAGTAATCTTTTCAGGCTGTGTTAGGCGATGAAGAATCCAGCACAATACCCGGCCACCTTAACTTTTCCCCAGCTAGTGTCTGTGGGGACATGTGGCCATCGGAGCTGGGTAGACTCAGCGACATCTTCTAAAACTGAGAAAAGAAATATAACCCATATTTGGTGGAGAGTCAAACCAGAGCTCTTCTCAATGGCGATGTGAACGCACTGCTGATTGACCACCAAGTCCCACAGTTTAAATAATAATCTGGTTTTAATTACTTGCACTATTCAAATCCCATTTGTCCAGTTTTATGCTGTACATAATGAATGGCATTGACCTTAATGGATGTTCCTGATCATAATATGAGTGTTCTAATGTTTGTCGTTTCTTCTGCTTGCTTTTGTCAGATCAAGAGATGTCTCTGAATCGAGATGAAATGGAAGGGGAGAATACTCAACTCACTCTGACCATCACAGAACTGAAGGCCCACGTAGAAATCTTTGAGAATGCATTGTTGGCTGCCCAGACCAAGGTTCTCACTTTGGAAGAAGAGGTATGTCTGCTTGTTGTGTGCCTCGATTGTCGTAACCTGTTTTTTTTTCTAACAATTAAATGTCCTAGCCATATAGTTCTAAACATCAGGATTCATACAAGTTGGGAATGTTTTGAAAAAGAACTGACTTAATTCTTTAGCTTTGGGAAAGTTTAGGAAAACTGCTTAAGTTATGGAAAATTTAGTGAATTTCAAAAAAATTAACAAAATGGTATGAAATTTTTTTTTTTTTAATTCTTCTAGATAAAGTGAATAACCATATCATTTAACATAAGATAACGTTTAAAAAAAATTAATAATTTTTTATATCTTAAAAAGTACTTTATAAATTCTTAAACTTTTTTTTGGGGCTACCTTACCAAGCTGTCAGTTAATTTTACACATGCCTGCAAAAAATGTCAATTGAATTTTTTTAAAGTAAAATTTGGGAATTTTAAAATTATGTGAGAGTAAGTAACTGAAACATTGTCATTGTTTATCAGCCATGTGCTTCAGCATAGTCTTTTGTCATACAATAAAAGTAAACTTTACAAAAAAAATGTCTTAACTGAATTTATAAAGTTTTTACAAGCATTACAAATATTCTGAACTATGTTAGCTCAGCAACTCTTTGTTGTTATGTAAGCATTTTTTCCTCCACTGTGTATTATATAATGACAATAAATAATAAGCCATGTCCCCAAGTTCTATTTCCTCACCAGTTTTTTGTTATCACTTTACAAAAAAAATGAATAAAGTACCTGTTGGACCAAATTAGAAGCAGTGTTAACCAGTGTCTGGCCACAACATACTAGGGGATTGTGTGGCCAGCAAAATACCCAGCCATATTTACTTTACCCTAACTAATGTCAGGTACTCATCAGAGCTGGGTAGACACTCTCCAGTCCTGGGAATAAATCATAGCCTTCACCAGGATTCAAACCCAAAATCTTCGATATGTTAGCAGAATGCGCTTCCGCTCAGCCAACATGCCCCATTTTTACTCCCTTTCTCTTAGCTCATACTGTCTGTCTGCTTGCTTGTAAAACTTTGCATTGATTTTTTGACCACTTTCCGTCGTCCAATCGAGCTGAAACTTGGGCAGGTGACTTGTGGCGACTAACAATACATTCTGTCAAATTTTCATTTAAAAAAACGTAATTATATTATTACTATAATTTTTATGTTTTTAAAAATTTAACGATATGTTTTGGTTTCACGTTGAAAATGCCGGTCCAATTTTTAATTGTTTTTCATCACAAACTTTGCGCTCTAGCTTTGTGAATGACGGGTCAAAATTAATACATGTTTACATTCGTGTCGTATTATAAAATTTGCGGCAATGTTTTATACGGCGTAAGGAGATATTTTTGAGATTTGTGACACAGATATTTTTCTTTACATGTTACATTATCACTGACCTAAAAAGTATTTTCTTTTTACTTGACAGAAACATGTTTCCAAGGAGAAGTTTGAGCAGCTACAGAAAGCCCTGACCACTATGCAGACAGCGTCTGACAAGCAGGAGAAGAAAGAGAGGGACATGAGAGCTCTCCTGGAGAAAGAGTTGGAAATGTACAGAGCCCAAGAGCGGGTATATACATCTTTCTTTGTTTGAAGAGTTCTAGCTTATTGCAGTTGGTCAGATAATTATTTTTTTCAAGTAATGCTACCCCATAAACCCTTTTAGTAATGAAATTTTTTTAAAATTTAAATAAATATATTTAGCAAAAATGAAAAACTAAAAAAATTAAACACCTTGAATTTATTGCATAGGTAATTGAATTGTTTATTTTTCTCTTCAAGTCTTTTGGAATACATATAATCATACATATAGAGGTCGGTTAACTGTGCAACTTATTAAGAATTTCGCTAGACTACAGTATTCAGTAACCATGCACATTATAACTATGCCAAAGCTGTCCTATCTTTGCTAGTGGTCTGAATTCTATAAATCAATGGCTTTTTTTTTTGTTTTGTTTTTTTGTTTTATTCCCACCCTAAAAAATGCCAACTTATAAGTATCTTTGGATCAACATCTCTGTGGTCTTACAGACAGTGTTATGAATTTTGTTTTCTCTATCCTTCCACCCCTATATTCTTTCATTGCTTGCCGACAGTGGAAGGAAAAGATAAGTCCTAGGCAGATGTGGGGTTTAGGCAAACAGATCAGTGAAACTAGAAACTAAAAGATACCATGTTGGTCTTTTTACAGAAATACGTCGGCTGGCCTTAGTCCAGTGCTTTGTCTGCTCACCTAGAAATTGGATAGTTGTTTTATTTCACATATGTGTTGACCACATGTCCGTGCTGAAAGTTAGTTTGTTTTGTTTGCCTTACAGGGTGGAATTCAGAGAAAATGTGAAGCTGGTAAAGATGATGTGAAAGGTTCCGGCACGCTGAGGAAAATGCTGGATGAGAAAGATGCTAAAATATTACAACTGGAAACAGAATTGGCTGCAGTAAGTTATTTCTTTGGAAACCTAAACTTTTTATTTAATGCGTTTTTTTATATCTATGACACTGGGGTCTAGACTCTAGAGGCACAGCAGTGTCTTGTCATTCCAGAGGTCTTATGTTGCGACTGGGGTAAAAAGGGGCGAAGATTTTATTCAGAGTGAGAAGGGTGTCTCAGACATGCCTACCGTTCCGCTTTTGGCGTATTTGTTCCGCTTTTTGATTAAAAAACACACTTTGTTACGCCATTCCGCTTTTTACTAGTTTTGTTACGCCAAATTGGAAAGTTTGGGTTTTTCATGTGTTGAAATATAGTCCGTGTCTAGGTTGATAAATCAAAGGGATAAATAAGGTCACAATGATATAATTATTATTACTTGGGTTTTCTGTTTTTTTTTAAAAGACTTATTCTAGTCTTTTCTAACGTTTTTTTTGCTGTATTACACGTGTTTGAAAATGAATCTTATTTTCCTTTACTGTATTGCTAAGATTGTGAAAATGTCTAAACGTCCTGGCTCAGAAAGTTTAAATCTGATTTGTTCAAAATGTAAAAAAAACATCCTGTTTTATAGGAAGGAATATTTAAAGGAGTTTATTCCTCAAAGAAAAACGTGGATTTAGGCCTAATGCCTAATGTTCTTTGTACTAAGCTCTTAGGTCTTAGATCTAGATCGATTGCGAACTGTCTGTAAAACGTAGGCCTACCTACATTTTAAATAGTGAAATAGTAAATAGATGGGTATGTTCCTCTTATTTTTTTGTTATAAAAGATTGTTACATACAGGGTGTTCCGCTTTTTTGTTGAAAAATCCTCTTTTTCTTTTTAGTCCTTTAGGGGTAGGCATGTCTGGTGTCTATGAAACTATCAGACTATTATTTTGAAAAGTAAATGCTGCTGGGCATTGCACCTGCTGTACAACCTTCATTATGTGCACTAGCTACGGAAATTTGAATGCTTCTTCGCTACATAAATATCCTTGTGGGGGAAAGAACATAGTCTGAAAGAGGAACCCTATGTGTTGTTTTTTTTAACATTGACATATATAGATTGGGCTAAGAGCAAGGAGGACAAATTTGAACTATTTTTAAAACATTTTTTGTTTGTTGAAGATGGGGATGGTCTTTTAGTTTTGAAATGTTCTTAAATGCGCTTATACATGTATTTGTAATGTTTTTTTCTTCTTTTTCTAGATGGAACAAAAGTTTGTGAAGGAGACAACGTTGAGACAGTTGAATCTAGGAGAAGCTACAAAGTCAGTATTTTTGCTTTATTGTTTCTACATAAAAATATATTATAAATAAATGAGGTTCTTTTATTTTTTTTATGAGCCAAAAAAAATTTTTGAATAGTAAAGTCCAGTGTTGACAATAGTCTCTAATTTGATTTTGGTCTATTGAGATGTTGGAATCATAAACGTTTCTTTTGAAACCATTTGTGGTTTGCAGAGCTAGTTAAACAGAACGAGGGCGGAGGAGGGGGGGAGTGTGATTATGATTTATTTTTTCTCAATGATCAATGGATAAGCAGCTTATGTATTTAGCATGTCTGGTCAGGCAACTCCTAGTCTTTATCTGGCCATAAGGTATCTCCAGAACCTGTTATGGTCGTAGCGCTTCACATTAAAACTTTTCCATAGTAAACAAGACGGAGATGTCCTTTAAAACGACCATATCTGGCCAGCCTGGGCCTTAGGCAGTCCTTACCCAGCATTGTGCACAGTATTATGTGTGCTTACCAATTCATTGAACCAATTTTTTTTTAAGACTAGAGCTGCTGTGATCATGCTTTACTGTTTAAATAGTTTGAGAACCGGTGAAATAAAGCTCTCTCTCTCTACTTACTATTTTATTTAAGGGTTGGAACTGTGTTTCTACAGCATAAGTGCAGATAATAAATATGATTTAAAACAAGTATGTTATGGAAACAGTGGCATGGTTGTATCTTTTGATTGTCATTTTATGTTTTGTCTTTTTCTCACTGACTTTAGGGAGGCTCGCCTGACCTCCCTTGACAAAGGCACCTCGGAGGTTGGCAAGCTGATAGACGAAGCCAAGACGGAGAAGCTGAAGCACATGGAAGAGCTCCATTATTCGCAGAAGAACGTGGCTGAGCTGGAAGCAAGGTAGGGGGCTCTGCTTCTCATGTTATGCGTGTTGCATTGCTGGAAACTAATGTGTCCATAGCATTGAAAAATAAATCTGTTCCATTTTGGTTAACACAGAATATTGTAATTTTTACTGATCATATTGAATAATGACAGTAAAAGTGTTTTTTTACTTAAGACAATGATCTTTAAATGTTATCAAAAATTGTAGCTCTCCTGAAAATTATCATAAGATTTAAAATGGTATTTTTTCTATTTTGGATACTACTTTTTAAAAATATTTCGTTTTGTTTGCTTCTAATGCATGGGAGTTAATATTGTCTGAAGTATTTGGTAACCTGGGTTGAAAAATCTGAAAGTCAATGCAAAATTTTTTATAAAACTCGGAAAATATTTTTAAATAGCATATTATTAAAGGTAATTTATTAAAGGGAGCGCAATGTTTTATCTGTACATTATAACGTAATCTTAGCTGAAGGCTTAGATTGAGGTATTAAACATATTTACATTTTCAAACCAGTTTTCCCCGTTCTTGCTTTAATCTGCCTCAAGGGAGCTAATATTCTCCAAGTTGTACTAAAACATAAAAATTTGATTTGACTTTGAAAAATTAATAAAGACATAATGTTATGGTGGTTAAAGGGATCTCAAAATTGAGAAAGGAAAAGCAATCCTTTAATAAAGCATGTTGGAAAACCTATGATTCATTTATAAAATATTATAGTCACAGTTTGATAATTATAAAATCTGTGTCATCAAAATTTGATCATCAATATTTTTGCTCAATATTATGTTATTTTTTTTTCTACATTTTCAGTATCTGGGATTTATATAATATTAGTGTTTGATAATAATGACATTAGTGTTGTTCCATGCTTTTTCTTTACTTTTGCTTTGTGTGTCTATATTTGACAACCATGAAATCAGTGTAGTTAAAGTTGATATTTATGATTTATTCATTGTTTCATCTCTAGAGTTAAACAGCTCCAAACTCAGATGGTGGAGAAGGAGGCCCTCCTTAAAATATTCCAGAGGGCCCCCCTGGCAATGGCCCGCAGCTCAAGCTTACACGCCCTTTGCCATTCACCCCTGCACTCCCCCCGGCCTTCCCTCTTGTCCTCTCATGTTTGGCCAGGGAGTGGCCAGGGCATAGAGTGCACCACGACCTCCAGCTCGGCTTACAGGGAGTTTGCAACAATCCGGCACATGAAGACTGGTACATACATTTATTTTACTAGCATCTAATCATTTAGATAAATTTTGTCTTTATTTTCCCTTCAGAAAATTCATTTTTATGTTTTCATGTCTTAAAAACTTTCTTTTAGTTGTAAACATCTTTGGGCACAGTGGGAGGGCATTTGGCTAGCGTACCAAAGGGCCTGGGTTCAAAACTTGGTGTAGTTTAGGATTTGATCCTGGGTCTGGAGGGTGTCCCTGAGTCTACCCAGCTCTGATGGGTACCTAACTTTAGTTGAGATAAAGTAATGGTGGCTGGGCATTGTGCTCACCATTTAATCCCCTAGTATGCTGTGGCCACAGAAACTGGTGAACTCTGTTTCACCGGCCCCTATGGATCAATATGGTCCAACTGAATACTTTACTGTTTTTACTACTTTTAATGCAACAATATATTGATTAGTTTGTTCAATTACTTTACTGTGTAATAACAACTATTTTGTTGTTTCTTTTCTTATAGATAAAAATAGTTTTTTCTAAATCTTTTTTTTGTACCCTCACTTCAGAAAACTTGTAGAGAAAAAAAAAAACAATAACAAGAAAACAAATGTCTTTCTTAATGTCTCCTTTGGACATCATAAAGTCTGTGGCAGAAAGTAAGATCCATGTATTTAACCCCGGAAACAAATTTTTCTGTTTCAGGAAGTGCCGGAGCTGTGGAACTAGGGCATAAGATTTCTATGGAAGAAGACCTGCTGTCGAAGGTTCAGAATTTGAACACAGAGGTTAGTTGCTATTTTATTCAAGGTTAATGAGGGTTTGGGAAAAACTGACACGATTTTTCAGGTCTGGGAAAGTTTGTGAATTTCACTCAGATGGAAATATCAGCATGAAAAATACTTTTAAAAAAATAGTGTCATTTATTAAGTGGAGAAGTAGTTAGTAAAACACCCATAAAACACCTGTCATGTTTTGTTTCTTTAATAAGTACTTCAAAAACATCCACTAACCTTTTTTTTTTTTGGACTATCAATATAAGTTGACAGTTAACATAAAGCTTAGAATGCAAGAAACTTCTTTATAGAAGGAGCATCTGTAATTTATAAGATAAGATAAAGAAATTTCACAGACATTGATGAAAATTAGTTGGTGAATTTAAAAATTATTTTAGAGTAACAATCCTGTTGTTTATCAGTGCATCTGTGGTAAAATTATTTATATTCTCATTTTAAAACCAATTATGATTTAAAGTGTTTTTGCGAAATATTAAAAAAAAAAAAACTAAATCTCTTAATTACAGTATAGGCCAATGAAAAGCCCTTGGCACTTTTTTTTTAAAAATAATTTTGTGTGTGTTTGTCTTCTGCAGACTAAAAGCGAGTCTGATGATGAAGTGAAGTTGTGGCATGTGTGAAGTGGAGAGTTCAGGGATCCACGAAGTCATTGCAGTGAAACCTTTTGTGAGATTATGAAAAGATTCTCTCTCCAGCAGTCCCTGGCATTTGCACTGGGAACCCGTTTGAGCCTCAGATGAATTCGACACCAGAATGCATTCTCTCAACCGCCCACTCACAGTTTCGCCTGGACAGCTTGGATCAGCCGGCGGAGAAAACAAAATGATTGCTGGACATGATTTAGTTGCAAAAATTTTGTCAGAGTTTTAAACAAAACCACACACATCTAAATCAGAACATAGAAGTTACTCTAATATATTTGTATTTTGGTATTAGTGTGTATAGTGTTCAATGAAGTTGTTCATTAATACTAGTATCAAGAGCCACTGGTTCCAACCTGATCAGGAAATTTCATGGCTGTATCTTTTCCTGTGTCAAAGCCCATGGACAAAAATACATTGGGTTTACTTCCCTTTTTTCAGTTCTAGTGATTTGGCACACTTAGGAAAATTAATTTATTTGTATTTGAGTTACTTAGAAATGTGGAAAGTGCATAGGCCAGTAACACACTTGATATAAAGTGGTATAACTGATTACTGTCTCATTTTCTGTCATTTTATTTTTATATCGGCCTTCATCAGCCATCATGAAATGTATCTCACAGCTAATAGATACAGTTGAACTAAATATATTTATATAAACATTTACACATGGAATGTAGTAGTAAAATAACCTTGGAGGCTCTAAGCCCTGTTATTTTTAGTGCTCTCCCATTAAGACTGATGCTTCAATTCTCTTAAATGGAGTTCTATTGGGGAATAGGTTATACCACCAATCCGCCTTGTGTAACTTAGCAGTCATGTTAGACTGACCAATGCGGAGTTCATGGTCATTATTTATTTTTTCACTTTTCTCTTCTTTTTCGACCCTAGCTGCGAAGATGAAAAAAAAAGCACTCTTTCGTTTGATACCTTTTTTTTATTTATTTAATTGACACAAACCTAGAAGTGGGAGATCTCAACAATCTCATCATCCAGTGAGCATGGTTTGAGACCCATTGTATTTAAATGTGACCCTATTAGCTGCTCCCACCGATCCCTTCCACGTGCTGACTGAGCATACCGGTATTGCGGAGAAGCATTAAAGTTAAAAAACAACAACTGAGCTATTATATCGAGCAAAGTTCCCAGCCCATTTGTAATGGGCGGCATTTATGCTGGTGTGAACCTCATGGGGGAGAGGGGGGGAGAAAACCATCTTGAAGTTGTTTTGTAGGGTTTTATTAGCTCTTCAAGGTGTGATTATGTCATGTGTATGTTTCAAGTACGGACCCACCCAGGTCCATCAGTGTTGTATGTGCTCTTTCTGTAGAACCTGTGTTCAATATCATCAAACATGGGACATAATAAAACATAGGGCGCCTTTATTATTTTTATAACAGCATTAAGTTGCAAGGGTGATATTGGCACTTAATAGTCAATCAATCTTTCTGATAGTAAGTTACTTTGAAGTCACATTGGAAGAGATCATTGTTTGTACCATTTTCTT
Organism: Anisus vortex; assembly: GCA_949126835.1. NCBI lineage: Eukaryota > Metazoa > Mollusca > Gastropoda > Planorbidae > Anisus > Anisus vortex. The sequence goes on from OX421508.1 coordinate 27,236,045, forward strand.
TGCGTTGCTGCTGTATTTAGCCAATAACACCCATGAAGATAAATATATATATACACATATATATTCATATGAACAGTTCATATGTGTATGCATAATTACACCAAAGTTTACGTATTTATATCTGCTGTTTGGCTAGATGCCCAACTGGAGTATGCAAAAAATAATTGCTGATATTTTATATGATATAGGATTCTGTTCATCTGTAGAAAGTAAGTCTAAAAGTCTTTCAATAAGGAGTTTCATTCATGCCTCCTGTTTATAACCTAGGGGGAGATTGTAGATAGCCTATGTTAAGTATTGTATATGTGGTGAGCTGCTAATTATTCTTGTGTATGTATGCGTGCAGAGCTCAGTCTGTACACATAATACACTTAAGGCTTGACAGCAGTGGTGTAAATAATTATTGCACTTTCATTTATAATTTCATTAATCAATGAACATTCTGTTTTGTTTTCTTGCATTTACTGGAACGAGTACATAAATGCATATTTTTAACATACATATAAATTCATGTTAGTTGTTCGACACTATTGCCATTTTTAAAAAATATGATGCCACTTTTAAGTATTTGTGAGTTTAGCCTAATATGTTTATCTAAAGAAAAACCTGTAGAAAATATTAGGTTGTTATTTTTTCAATTACTATAGCAAAAACATTTTATTATAAATTTGCTATTTTTTTCAATTACTATAGCAAAAACATTTTATTATAAATTTGGCTAACATTTAAAAGCTTTGTTTATGAATTATTTTATGCTAAGTTGTTGTAATTTGTAAAAAAAATTAATTATTAATTCATTTTTAATTAACTCTATAATTAGCATTTTTGAGCCATGACCTTGGAGTGAAACTTACAAGTTGATTCATAGCTCAGTGAAAAATCGTGTACTGTATAATTTTTGTTACTGACCTGTTGACCTGGTGCTAATACTGTGAAATAGGCATTTACCTGATCATCATCGTCTTCAACTCATATTGTATGGAACTGCACCAGTGGCCTAACTAGTGGCAACGAGGCCTGGGTTTCAAATCTAGTAGGTTATGTCTACATTTATTATTAAGTATGTACTCAGGAGGATAAGGTAGGGTGGCGTGTTGAAATCATTGGTTTTCTTCAACTGAAATATTTATAAATGACAAATAAATCAAAGTTTGTCAGCGAATAGTTTGTTTCTATAATTATATCCTGACCTTGTCTCCTAGGGTGACCGGCCCTTCCGTTCCCCTCTAGTTATGCCGCTGGTGCCGACCTTTGCTATCACATGATTCATTTCACCACCCTAGACAAACGGAACACTTGAATTGTTTTTCTTGATAGCTTCTTGTCATATTTTTGTTTTAATTCAAGGGCCACACATACAGCTTCCCTTTTTTCTTTAATTTATCAAAAAAAATTTAGTAACTTTTGCACACAAAAAAAAAGGTTGTGTAATGAAATTTGTCCAATAAGTACATGTTATCACGAGCTACCAACTCAAGTCTGTATTAAAATAATGAAAAGCTGCTAAGAACTGTGATGGCTAATGATACCTTTGAAGGACCTTTATATCTAGTTGTTTTTTTTGTTGAATCTCTGTATGTTATTTTTTAAAAGACAATTTCCATTATACTGGTACTTGATTAACTTAGATGCGTATTAGATGGTTATCACCACTTGAAATATTCTATCCGAATCTGGTTCTGTGAAGAAATAAATTTATGTTGTTATATCTAAATGTCCTGTGATGTTTTAATGTAAAGAGTGTCTCCAGCAGTGTAGCCCTCACACTATGCATGACTTTACTCTGTGTGATTATATACATTGTTGATTGTTCTATGCAGTATATTTTCTTGTTCTCTTTGGGTGTTATCACATCAGTAGACTTTTTGTCAAGTTTATTGCTTTGTTGTTGATTCTTGCTGCTAACACAGCTGATTTACAGCTACACTACTGGCTGGTAGCAATGGATCTTCTTTTGTCTGCATTCTTTGTACATAATTGCAATTCCCAGGTTTGTTTGTTTGTTTTGGCAGTCTCTAAAGAAAAAGAGATGTTTTTTTTTGGCATGAATTAAGTGTAACCCTTGTATGATAATAACAAAGCATTATTTTTTTTGATGATGTTTCTTATGCCAAGTCTCATTCAAATCAAAAGTCTCATATATATATATATATATATATATAATAATAATATATATTGTCAATACAATGTTTTATGCATAGTTGAGGTCCATTTGATGTACTTGTTCATTGGGCGATTTGAGGGTGGTTTTATTTTTTTAAATTGTATTATTATCTGTACAGTTCAGACATCTGGCCTGTATTTATTGTATGAACATAATTAAAAATGGACGAGTTGTGAACTACATCAATGATGAGGCTGTATATAAATATGTGTATGGGTTCCTATGGTTGAAATTGAACTGCCTGTGCCCTGAATGGTGCAGTCATTGAGGACCTTTTGTTTCATATCCTAATCCTATGGACAGTTTGCCCATGTGGAGATGTTATCTGCCCCTTGCCACTGTTGATAATTATCTGCTCTTTGTTGTGAAACCATGTTTTGTTTTTTTGTAAGCTGGTCACAATGGACCTTGCTCCTAGCCGCAGGAAGCAATAACGTTTTGTTTAATGCAAATATTTATTGTGAAATGGACGCCATGATAATTTATTACAGCTGACGTTAGTACTGAATGATATCAACCCACCTAGCCCATTCAACCTCCCTCAACCACTTTTGTGATCTGGTTGTCACTTCATCACAGTTATGGTGTAACATAATTACACTAATTAAATTATTTTATTGTTTTTTTTTTGTATTGAATAAACTGATATTTCAATGATGAGTTTTTCTCTGTGTGTATTCATTTTTCAAATGTTTTTCTTGTTAGTTTACGGAATTCATATGTATAAATAATTTTGTAACAGGTTGGGAACGTTTGTACAAAATTTACTGAATTCTTCAAGTTTGTGAAAACTGAGCATGGTTCGGGACTTTCACTCAAAATAAAATGGACAAAGTGGTATGAAAAATAATAATTTTATAAGTGAAAAAAAAAATTAGTTAGATCTTGTTGGTGGCGTATGCCCCGAGAGGGCTAGTAGTAGTAGGCGTAAGTAAGTAAAAAAACCAACTTGGACTACCTAAATTCACTTATTAGACGCAATAATCTTTTTTACAGAAGGAGAGTCAGTTTTGTATAAGATAAGATATCAGACATATAAACATATTTCACACAAAGATCTACCTGAATAAAGTGGCTTTTGAAGTTGGGGAACTTTAAAATTAAAATGATTTCACATTAAATGAACACAATGTAAATTTTTATTTTCCGTTTAATGACACACATTAAATAAACAGTGTAAATGCTTATTTTCAGTTTAATGGTACTCATTTAATTAACACAGTGTAAATACTTATTTTCAGTTTAATGGCACACATTAAATTAACACAGTGTAAACATAACACATAAAAAAAAAATTAGGTTACAAATATACAGAACAGTAATTTTTTTTTTAAATAAAGGTCATAGCTTTAATGGAAACTAAAACTACATGTTTAACAGATGTAGCACACCATTCTACAATTGTGTGGTCTAGATGCACTGTTATGGAATGCTAATGTGGCATACTGAAGTACTGGGACCAGACTAGGGATGTTAAATGAAACAAAAAAACGGTTTTGAAAATCGGATTTCGGTTTGTTGGTTGGAAGGTAATCATTACTTCAAGTAGCACAGCTTTTTTTTTTTTTTTTTTTTTTTTTGGTTATGATAGAAATATTTTTAATAAATAATTTTGGATTCGCACAAAACAATAATTGAAATGCCTTGCTAAGACTATTTAGTCTTAGACGACTGTTAGATATTGTGTTTCTTTTTTTCCGAATACCAAATCAACTATGGCTTGCGATCAAAACATCAAACCAAATGTTAAGTTACAGTTACAATCCTTTGTGTGAGAAAATTTGGAAAAAAATGTCTTTAACGATGGCTCCTTGTAAACTTTGTTCCTAACACAGCGGTAACTGTTGTTACTAGATCATAGTAGATCTAGTCCTATTTTAACTGTTATAGACGCTTATTTATAAGGCTTCTATTTCTATACAGACTATTGTTAGTAAAGCTTCATATGGCAGCCGGGCTTATAGACCGTTTTTAAGTTATCGACACTGATATCGATTCTTAGTACTGATATATAGATCAGTGATTCTCACCGAGAAGCGGTGACATTAATTAATACATTTCGAGTTGGCAACTCTACTCCATTCCACTTTCACTATCGTAACCTACGGCCTACATATCAATTATCATATAAAAATATAATACATATTAAATTATGTGATGAAATTAAATTTATATAGGTCCACAGTCTATAGACCAGAACTTTGATCCAGAAAAATATAATTAATTGGTCATACCGTCTTCAAGCTACTTAACAAGTAGTCAGGACCAGTCTGGTAATATTAATACTGTACCCATGGGCCTCAAAGCGGCGTAGTGTGTAAACCGCCAGTAATTTCTTTGAAACACCGGCGGGCTAACGCATGGGGGACAGCCCCCGCAGCATGTCCGAGATTCATTGCACTGCCGAGAGGCCACCGGGTCTCGGTGGGGAGGAAGCAATGGATGCTGCAACCCCGTCTCACGACCCACCCGGTGCCTGGATGCCTGTGCCTATAGTATAGGATTTGTGCTACCGGGTGACAATGCAGATATACGGGAGAGCCACCACGATAAAATCCTTAGGGGAACCGCAGTGAACGGTCGCTGGCCTGCGGAATCCTTTCCTTTACATGGCACGCCACGCCTTCGGCGTGCCGTGGGGTGGCTGGATCCCGGACAGGGTTTTAAATAACCCACTTCTAAAGCGTTACGCCCCGGCTTAAGAGCTTCGGCTCGTCCGGGTTTTGAGACTTTTTACAAGGTAATATTAAAAGATTTAGTTTAGTTAGCCATTTACTGATTTAGTCATTTAGTTTAGCATGATTTAGCCTACTCAATTTTATTCGCACTTTTACTTTTAGTTAGTAAGTTTTAGACATGACACATATACAATATACACGTATTTATTGTTTAATGACTATAATTTAAACTATAAAACTATAATAGTATGTGGTGATGTCTAAATCAATGTTAAAGTAATGGTCCAGCGGTTAGTTCACCGGACTGTCAACCAAAAACCAACGGACAGGTCGCGGGTTCTATCCCTGCCACCGACGGATCCCTGTCGCCCTGCAGGAGTTTTGGGCCAAGTGGACGTAATAATCTTCTATCTAGAAGGAACGTCTATAAACTTATAAGAAAAAACAAACAAACTTAAAAGTAATGTAACGAACAGCTTAAGCCTATTTAATTATATATTATAAATATAATTATATTATAATAGGCCTATAAATTTCATTTATAATAGGCTAAATAATATGACTAGAATGATAATTGAATGATTGCAATCACAGTTAATGATCTTACTTTAAATTGTGTAGGCCTATAATATAATACATGTAAGGTGACTATGTATATTAAATATGCCTAATAATCTAGTACTGGTGTATAGCTAGGGTCTCCAAACTACGGCCCGTGGGCCGGATGCGGCCCTTGAGGCCTTCTCATCCGGCCAGTGGAGGCCTTTCTATCTACGAAATGTGTTATTAAATAATAACTAAATGCAATAATATTAAATAAATTATTAAAAACAACAATTACGTTTTGATTCTTTTTTATTTGAACCTCAAGTGTGTAGTCAACCCCCGAACTGCTGTTTTATAGTTAATGCGGCCCTCTGGCTCAAAAGTTTGGAGAACCATGGTGTATAGTATAGGCATAGACGTTACATATGCCTAGTTTTTAATTAATATAATTGATTAAAATTTATTTGCAAAGGTTTAAAAATATATTTTTTTAATAAAAGGTCAGTAATTAAGACGCAATAATTATTTTAAATGTTGTATTTTGGCTGAGATAAAAGAAGGGCATGGAAATAAATTCTTATCCTATTATATTATTTTCCAAAATTTCTTTCTTTAATAAAGACAAATAAAAAGAAGCAATCTAGTATGGACTCGTCTAAACAAGTCATTATATTAGATGGCGGCACGGGTACAACACTGTATGAAATGGGCCATACCTTCATTAATGTGAGTAGATTGAATGACAAATTAACTACCCTTAATAAAATAATGTACCTTTGGCTGTATGTTTTTTTTAAAATAATTTAAAATTAATATAGAAAAAAAAGGTTTAACTGGTCATTTGCAGTTGTTTTGATTTAATGGTCCGACCTTTACTAAATTAAATTTCTCCAATCGTTGCCATTTGAAGAGCATGTTTCACTAGCTGGCCACTTTTAGTTCCTTTCAATATTTGCTAAGCCTATACCGGTACATAATAATAATAGTGATGTCCGACCTGTTTTAAATTCATTTGGGACCCATCAAATAAAGAAAACATAAACAAATTCAGAAAAGAGCTGCAAGGTTCATTACTAGTTCATAACTGACAAGAGTAACACCAATAGTTAAATCACTAAACCTAGAAACAAATGCATATAAGTATTCTTTCTTCCTGAGTGGCATCCGGGCTTGGTATGGGTTTCCTGAACAAACCAGTAACTTAACATTATTTAATAAAAATGCAAGACTAGACTCAGACCATGGATGAGCGTAGGATGCAATAATCTTAAAAAAAAAGAAGGTGTGTCTGTAATATAATATAAGTGTTGGGTGGGAAAATTGACTTTTTTTTTCAAGTTTGATCAATTTTAGGAAAACCGACCCAAGGTTTGGGAAAGTTTGTGTATTTTGCTAAAATAGACAAAGTAGCTTGAACCAATATTTATTTTAAATGTGATAAAAAGTGCAAAACTATGTAATTAAGTTAAAAATTCCTTAACTCCTATTAATTTTTTATTTTTATTTTTTTCTAAGGCCAGACCTACTTTAAAAACATCCACAAACATTTTTTAAATATTTGAAACAAGAAATTGAATGATTTACCTCAACCTTTAATATATGTAATTTAAAATTATTTTTAAAAGACTTTGATTCTATGCCAGTTTTCTCCAACAGGAAGATCCACTTTGGTCAGCAGCCATTATTCAGACTCACCCTGATGCTCTGGTGAAACTACACAGAGAGTAAGTCTTTCTTTTAGCACATTGTTATGAAATATGCTCTTACGAATTTATCTAAAAGCAGTTCATCATCCGTTGTTTTTTTTACTATAAATAAAAGTCTCCAAATTTATTTTGTTTGTTAAATGCACCAGAAGCACAATAAAAATATTGACTGGTAGTCTGGTAGAAATGAATATATATTTTATCATTTAACAGAAATATGAACATTAAAAAAATTCATTATTTATTGGCACGTACATGTGACTATTTTTTAATTTAAGAACTAATTTTGTTTAAAAATGATTTATATTGGAATCCTGTGTTAAATCCATCTAACTACCGGTACTACAGTTGGGAACAAAGAAGAAGAACACTTATAAAAAGTTTAAATGAGTGCACTATATTTTTAAATAGAGGTTTGCTTATAAACAACAACTAAGAAAATCTCCATAAAAACAAAACTTTACCTAAAAATCCATTAGGTGCATTTTGTGTATGCATTAGCCTTACGAAGAATTAGCCATTTGACACCCACTCATAAAGAAAGAAACATAAGCAAAGCTTATAGATATTTAAATGATTTAAAAATAAGTAGAAATATGTCAATCAAGTGCGTTCTATAAGGATTTTCAAAATACCATAAGGTGTAATGAAAAAACTCAATAAAAATGTTTTCTCAGGGTCAGGGTGGCGAGCAATGGTGCTGAAAATTTGACAAAATTTGTGTCACTTGAGAAGATTTGCCAGCCAGAAAAAAATTTTGCTGAAAAGTGTAGCAACAAATTATGATGGAACATTATCTTTAAATATACAATTTTTGATTCAGTTTCTACCTGGCCGGCTCTGATGTCGTTCTATCTGCCAGCTATCAGTCCTCCATTGAGGGTTTCCAAAAAAGATTTAACATTGGAGATGGTCAGGCCAGAGAGCTTATCAGGAAATCTGTGGAACTGGTCAAAATAGCCCAGAAGGATGCAGAGAAAATAACTGGTAAGAGTTTTTTTTTGAGGTTTTTTATTAATTGGATAAATTTCTATGGCAGGGGTGCCAAACCTGTGGTGAGAGAAAAGAGTCTATTAAAAAGAGTTCAAGGGGATGTGTGGCCAACACAATGCCTAGCCGCCTTGCTTATTTCCAATAAATGTCGGGTATCCATCAGAGCCCGGAAAAAAATTCTAGACTTCAAGAGGATTTGAACCCAGGACCTTTGGTACATCAGTTTGACCAAAAGCCCATATTTTGGTAGGCTCAGCGTGCTATTGCTAGGCAACCATGCCCTGTTCAAGTGTTACAAGAGGGAAAAAGAAAGTTAAAATCTAGGGGATTAGTTTTATTTAAAAGCTTTGTGACTTTTAAATTTTGGGCTCAAATTTTTGGATAACTTTCCATTTAAAAGACCATTTAAAAAAAAAGACCTACTGAGTTTGAAATGTATTTTTGTTTTGTAAAATAAGTAATCCCATGGGACCTAATTGATACATAGAGCTGGTCAAACAGCATTCTTCAGCTTCCATGGCACAGCATACTAGGGGATTGAGTGGCCATCACCTTTAGTTTTCCCCAACTAATGTCAGGTACCCATTAGAGCTGGGTTAGAGACTCAGGGAACCACTCCAGACCAGGGAAAAATCCTATCCTTCACCAGTATTCAAACTCAAGACATTCGTTATGCCAGTTTAATCGCAACACAGTACCGTATTTTTATTTTACATATCCAAGTTGGCAAATCATATAATTTCAGCTTAAATTATCTATTCGGTAATTGAAATAATTGTAATGAATTTTTACCTGAAAGAATTGGAAAACATTAGGACTAAGTTTAATGCAGCAAATGATAAACCTTTCTGATTATAATGACCCTTATGGTAGACCCTGAAAAACTTTACTCCCTACTTATAGGTCTAACACTCAACTTTCGCCCTAGCAGTTTAATTTATCCTGCGCATCAAAACAAGAGATTTGAGAACCACCGATGACTAACCCTGTTCATTATCACCAGGTAGAACCGGATTCGTCGCGGCGTCGGTAGGGCCTTATGGCGCCACATTGTGTGACAGATCTGAATACCACGGCAAGTATGCAGACACCATGACAAGGCAGGTAATCACAGCTGTTTTTATGCATAGGCTTATGTCTGCGGTTTCATTGTTTGTATACAAAACAATACTCCTTTAACAAAAAAAAAAGAAAGTAGTATCATTAACTTTAATAAATTATATTATGTGTATATATATATTTAGAGCTAAAGTATCTTTCAAATTCATGCATAGTTTTAAAAGTTCACCCACTGTGGTGGAATGGTCCCAGACTTCTGTCATCCATCTATTGGTTGGTTCACCATGAAATAATACACTCAAGTCACTCCAAAATGTTTAATAGAGGAATTTAATGCTTGAACTTATTATTACAAACCTCGTTTATAATTTAATTTAAATTATGAGGTCTCGTTAAAGAGGTTGTAATAAAAAACTAGTAATATTAATTACTTGTGGCTAACTTATTTACTAGTAAAAAAAAATAACTTCTTTAATAAAACAACACTTCAGACGATACCAATTAAATATCATTTATTAATTAACTTAATATATTTTAATATTAAATAAAAATAGAAAAAGAAATTTACACTCACTTGAAACGTACAACAGAATTAAAAACAATTTAGTAAGGTGAACACAATAAATACACTCATGACAAAAAATAATCCTATGACAGAATTAAATATAATGTAGTAAGGTGGTGAACACAATAAATACTAAATACACAACACTGCCACTGATTTTATAATAAAAGCTCTATAAAAGAATATACAGACTACATCGATATTAGAAAAACTTCTCTTCCTATAGCGAGAGTTCCCTATATTTATACTATTTTAATAGGAGCATTCTCGAAGCCCTATTCTTACAAATAACACAAGAAAAATTGTCAACATAGTATTCTCCTAACTTCTAGGCCAAGAGAATATTCTATTGCATCATCTAAAAAAAATTAACTAATGACGCGACAGTTCAACGGGAGGTCAGGGGGAAATAACCTACTTGAACACACATAACATTATTTACAAGTAAAGAGCACTGGTTGATAATAAATAGATTCTTTCATCATCATCATCCATCCCTTGACCGATATGGTCGTTGGGGGGGGGGGGGGGTGCGAATGGACACCTCAGCAGTCAACTTTCTCCACTTTTGCCTATCTTGAGCGGCTGTCAATAGCTGAGTCAACTGCAGACCTGTCCAATATTTTTTATGTTGTCTAACCAGAATCTTTAAAACTCAGCAAAACAACAAGCTACACCTCTGAGATAGGTTTTAGTGCAGAAAGTGCTAGAATGGATTTTCCCCTGAATTCATCAGAATGAGAAGGAAAAATGCGTTCTAGAAATATGTAGAGACTACAAGAATACTTATTGGTGTATGAAAATAATCTCTAAGCCATAATAAATAGCTCTAAATGAATTACTGATGGAATTTTTACACAGAAAAGTTCCTCCCCCACAAAGAACTATGCACCATCTTCTGGTAAAGAACAGGACATATAGCACTCAACTCACATCTTAACAGGAATAAACCCAACACACACACAAAATGGCAGACACTCACATGAAACAGTACATTACATCCTACTGGAATGCCCCCAAGCTAATCAATCTCAGACATTAAATTATTGCCCATCAACCTACCATTACCAACACACTATATAACAACACAGAACAACTAAAAAAGACAAAGAACAATGAACCATTGTTTATCGTGGTAGATACATTCCGAGACTGGCCGCGATAGCTGAAAATCCACAAAGTATGGACATGATATTTACAATATTTATTTAACGTGTATTCGAATTTTTAAAACCCTCCCTTTACGTAATGCTAACAAACCACCCTTTAATGTACAGAACATGTAATGTACATACCGGTACCCTAATCTAAAACAGGCACAGATATTAAAAAACTATGAAAATGCTAGAATATTAATATAATATCTGCAGCTCAATTTATAGCGTCCTTAGTCAATGTCACTTTATTTTACTTCAATAAATACTTTAACTGCTGAAAATCTACAATATTTTTTCTCATATAATATAATGAAAAAAATCCGCAAATTTGTGAATCCGTGAATGGCGAACCGCAAAGTAGCGAGGATTCACTGTGCATTTCTTTGCTTGGCATTGACTGCAAGAGATCCAACAGCTCTGTAACCTGGGTAAAATAAACAGAAGAACAGTGAGTATTAGCTGATCCTTCTTTTTTAAATTTAAAATCCTTCCCTCATCGCAGGAATTGCAAACCTGGCATCTCCCAAGACTCAAGCTCCTGGTCGAGTCTGACCCAGATATCCTGGCCATCGAAACCATACCAGTGCTCCACGAAGCTGAGGCCATTCTGGACAACATGAAGCATTTCCCAACCACCAAGGCCTGGGTCACTTTTCAGTGCAAGGTGAGTGATGCCATGAGTTGAGAGAACTTTGTGCAGGTCTGTGGGCATTTTGAGGTTGCATAGAACTGTCCTGCATTTCAAATCCTTTCAGAATAGGCTCAGCTTTTTGGAACGGTCTCTGACTTGAGGTAGGAGACTTGTCAAAGGAAAAGGTGGGGCTGGGGTCTAACTAGGGAGTATGGGACTGTAATTCTGAAGGTCAGTGGTTCAAATCCTCATCAATGGTCAACATTTTTCCTGGACCTGGGCTGGGTTTTAAAGTCGATCCAGTGTTGAGTCGTAGCCACCGTCACTTAAGGGAAAATAATTATTTATTTAGAATTATTTGATAGGCTCAATCTTATCTCCTTGAGCAATGAAAAGCTAGACCATTAAAGGCCACTATAATTACATGCTTTATAAGCAAGTAGTAAAGAATTCCAGTCTGATGAAATTGATCCATCGGGATGGTGAAGTAGGATTCACAAGATTTTGCTGCCTTTTACTTCTCCCTACTAATGTTAGGTACCCATCAGAGCTGGGTAGACTCAGGGACAACCTCTAGATCTGGGGTAAAATCCTAGCCTTCTCCAGGATTTGAACCCAGGACCTTAAGTACAGGTCTAATGCGCTGCCACTTGTCCACCAAAGTTCTTAACGTACATGCTTAGTATGGTGCAAAGGCCAGCAGAAATATTCTCTCACACTTTGTCATTGTTATTATATAACAAAAGAAAAATATTTTTTTGTTAGTTTTCTTATTAAATCTTGCCAGGAGGAGTAAGTTACGAACACTGAAAGGTACAGAAGTGTTTATGTGTTTGTCTTTGTATCTAAAGGACAGCGAACACACAGCACACGGAGAAACCATCCAGAGCACCTTAAGAGCAGTGGCTCAGTGTGAGAGCGTTGTTGCGGCCGGGGTCAACTGTCTGGACCCTGCTGACGTAACGCCCTTGCTGCGTGGCATCGCCCACCTCAACTTGAACATCCCAGTCGTCGTGAAACCCAACGCAAGGCCGCATAAGCTGGGACTTGTGTAAGGGCACTTAGAAAATGCTTGTAATTTATTAGAGTTGGTCTGTCTATTGAAACTAAATGAGAAATGAATGAGTTTTATATTGAAATGTTAATGCATTATATTGAAAAGTTAGCATTCAGTGCCAATGAATCTATGGGTCCATAAAAAATTGATTCTTGTAAATGTCTGTGGGAGATAATTCTGCTGAAAGTTACCTCATTTCTCTCTGCCCTTGTGTCTCAATATTTGTTGAAGTTTGTTAATCAGCAGTTATACAACAGATGGGTTAACTAACACATGATGTGGGTGGGGGGATTCATTGCACTTATTCAGAACCTACCCAGCCTGCTTGTTAGGGGGGAGGGGAGTGGAAAAGACACAACAACCTGCCCTAGCAACCCCTTGTAAAATAATGATCAAGAAGCTATCACCATCATATCCACTTCTGACAAACTATAACCTGGTCACTGCCCAGCCAGGTGAAATAACAGGTGAGACAATGATTTGGCGTTAGGCTGGGGGAAGGGGGATTTCAGTAATGGTGAATGACACCATTATTGTCCTAATGAGGCATGCATCTGATAAAAAAACTTAATCGGCTAGTACTTTGTAGTGCCCCAAAAGTTTGTTCTAGTTTATGACTGTATAAAATTATTACATAAAATAGGATTGTCTTATTCTATCTTTTTAAATTATTATTTATCACATACAGCAGTTATTTAAATAAAAAATATATCATACAATAATATTTTGTAACTCAGTTTAATTTAAGTTGTACATTAGTACTGTGGACTGCCATTCTTAACTGGGGCCTCAAATTTTTGGGGTAGTTCTAACTTTATGGCAATAGTGGTACAATAAAGTGTCCTTTCCAAGCATAGTTGTCCGTGGGGGCTGGTGAAGTGACGTATATGAGTTTCTATGGCCAAGGCATGCAAGGAGATTGTGTGGCCCAACAATGCCTTATAGTAAAATGGGAAATAGTTTTATGCTTTTATTATAAGCTGATCCAGTGCTGTTGCTAGGGATTCGGGGGCCCGGGGGGCTTGGCCTTTTTAGGGGCCCCTGCGTTTTGACATTATGACATGAGAAAAATTAATTCTGACACTCCTTTGGGGGCCCCCCCTCAAGTAGGGGCCGGGGGAAGGCTTTTGAATTTGGACCCCCTTCCCCTAGCTACGCCACTGAGCTCATCATTGTTCTTTCTGAACCAAACTTGTAACAATTTGTGTGTGTTGCTTATTTGCAGATTTTCTGACAAGTGGAAGATATCCGACCTGGTCTCTGAATGGGTGAACTCTGGCGCCTCGTGGGTAGGAGGATGCTGCTACGCCCTCCCGTCGGATATTGCCGAAGTAAGAAAGACCTTGGCACTGGATCCGAAAGTTCATTTCATCCGAAACGGCTCTCCCCTGTTTTAAAATGGCCCAACTCAACACTTTTAAATCCTACGGAACTCAAAGAAGCTTATTGTGTTATTAATTGCCTTTCATCAATTGATATAGCATTATGATTAAAGTTGAATTAGAGCCAGATAATTCTATTGATGACTAAAGGGAATAGAGCGCTGTTGGGGGATATAAGGGACGTCCATTAATTACTTCCACAAAAAAAAAGGTGGGGGGGGGGGAGTGGTCTGAAAAAGTTTGACAATCGTTGACAACGGAAAGGGGTTTGTTCAAGATAAGTTGACCAAGTTTTTTTTCATAATGAATTTCATAAATTAAAAAAATGAAAATCAGCCAAGATGACAAAGCCTGAGTCCCAATTGGATTGACAGCAGCTAACAAGCATTCTCCACTTTTAATGCATACATAGCCTTGTCACAACTGGGTAGTAGTAAAAACATCTAGACACAAACTCATACCATCTGTTTATGCTGGCATTGAAAACCAAAAAGACAGTCCAGGTAAACCCGAAGCTGTAACATATTCAGGCCCAACGTACATGGCCATCAGATCAGGCAAGCATTGCTCATCGTCAGCATATACCTACCCATAGACTGACTGGATAATGAAAGGCTACTTGAACTGGAAGAGTTTGATATTATCACAAAGGATCAAAGCAACAAGTTGGTCAAAACTATTCTTATTATGTCTGTGGATGCTGGACCTGATGAAAATCCGAGGTACCAAAAAGTCATTGATGTAGCTATTCATCATTCTGTAAAGCAGATCATTGATGTGTTGTTCATAGCAACGAGTGCGCCTATTAGGAGTTCGTTTAATCGAGTAGAAACGCAAATGGCTCCCATGAGTCGAGAACTGTCAGGATTAATTTTACCACATGAGCATTTTGGAAGCCATCTTGACTCACAAGGTTGAACGATTGATGAAGAATTGGAAAAAACTTCAAATATGCTGGCAAAACATTGTCTGAAATATGGAAGCAAGTATAAAGCATAGACAATTTTCCAACAGTGGCCTGAGTATATTATGCCAGAAAAGTCTGAGTTTGAGGCAAAAATTTAATAACCAAGGATCAAGATTGGTGCCAAAACCATTTAAGAACAAGTCAGTAAAGTACCCATTGAACCAAATTGATCCATAGGTCCGCTTCGCCAGTTTCTGTGGCCACGGCACACTAGGTGATTGTGTGGCCAGCACTATGCACAGCCGCCTTTACTTTACCCCAACTAAGGTCAGGTGCCCATCAGAGCTGGGTAGGCTCAGGGACACCCTCCAGACCCTGAAACAAATCCTAGCCTGCACCAGGATTTGAACCCGGAACCTTCGGTACGCCAGCCAAACGTGTTGCAGCACTGCCACCGTGCCCCCAAGAACTAGTCAGTACTTTCTACAAATTGTCAAATGCGGTGATTTAACTTGTTGCCAACCGATTAGAAGCTTGTACTTTGATATTATTGCTGATAGATTTATTCCCCTCACCAATTCCAGTCTGCCAAACTAACGAGGGCCTTAAAGCACCAGATGTATCCGCTATCTAATCACATAGATTTCCATTTCTTTTCTTCAATCAGTCTGTGAAAGTTGAAAACCTACTATCCCGATCAACAAAATTATTCAAAATTATTCTGTATGATATAGATCTATATCGTCCATCTAATCAGTTGTCATTGTCTGATCGGATCTGTAAAATCTGTCACCTTTATGTTGCTACGCAAGCCATGAGAAAGAAGTATGTTCGTCAGCACCAACAAACGCATGCCTGGGCCAAGTCAAATACTGCATGCACCAAAACAGCAAAGGATTCGTCCAATGGGAATGGCTGCTAAGAGACAGAGAGAACTCATGGCAATTATTGCTCAATGGGGAGATGCCAAGTGCAGAATGACTAGATGAAGAAAATGTCTGGTGTTTCGGTTCCACGAGAAATGATTGAATCAGCCGCTATGCCAATAATGACAATTGAGGAACATTTGGCATCGCCATGGGAAGATGTCAAGACTATGATATTTCAATTTCAATTTGTTTGTAAATATAAAGTGTTTGATTCATTTAAAATATGTTCATAAGCTTAAAGTGTATTAGTTTTTCTTGTAAACCTTTTAACCTCTTTTCTGTTTTAAACCTAAAGCAAGCATTTGTAAATATAAAGTGTTCGACTATATTAATTTGAAACATGTTCATAAGTTTAAAGTGTTTTAATATTTTTAAAACTTTTAAATCTCTGTTCTGTTTTAAACCGAGAGCAAACCATATAAAATTGTGTTGTTATTTTTGTGGGGGGAGGGGGAGGTGTAAACAATTGTTGCCGTAATTTTATAGGAAGAGGTCTCTGAAAGTTTGACAATTATTGATGGCAAGGTGAAAGGGGGGGGGGGGGTAAATATTGAAAAAAAAAATTTTTTGATAGAATTAATAGTCAACTCATACAGGGATGTGACTTTTCTGTTCTTTTACTTAAACCCACCAAAAACCAAAAACAAATTGTACATTTTTCTTTTAGCTGCAAGTTTTCAGGGGGTTTAGGAAAAAAAAAAGGAGAAATAATGTGCATAAAAGAAAGTCAAACATTGTTTGGTTCATAATGGGTGGGTGTTCCTGAATAATAGTGATTTGAAAATCAAATTTTTGTTACAAAGTTTATGAAAGATATACAGGTATGATAAGATGTTTCCATTTTGAATTGGTTAAAAACCCACATGTTTTTATGTTTTAGATGCTGCATTATCTTGTCCTTAGAAGAGACGTATGTGCTCTCAGAGGTAGAAATTGACGAATCTTATTTACAGGAAACATCCTATGGTGGGCACGTAGAAGAGGGCTTAGGCGCTTTGGGTATTTGAAAGGTGGTAATAAAAATGGTTTATGTTATAGAACAACACATCCTACCAGGAACTCATATTATTTCTGATGGTATATGCTGATATTTCAACAACAGGAAATGGCATTTAGCCTACTCTCATTCACTTATTTATAAATATGTTATTTCAAATTTTTATAACATCATGTAGTTATTGATATTTATTCAACCAAATCATTACAAAATTTTCTTTTTTAACACAGTCCTGGCTTTGTTTTTCCATTGATTCATATTGTGTTCATATTCAATCTGTGTATAATTTTTACTCCCTTTATTTTAAGTTGCATTTTCTGTCTGTCTGATTGCAATCATGCGTGCGTCGTGGGAGCAAAAATTGGCTTTGATTTTTTGACCACTTCCTGTGGTCCAATCGAGCTGAAATTTGGACAGCAGACTTGCCCCAACTAACAATACATCCTATCAAATTTTCAGTTAAAACAACTTAATTATACTACACTTATGACAATATTCATTTCTTAAAAGGAAAGTATAAGAAAAATTTTGATTTGGCGTTAAAAATGCCTGTGCAACTTTTTATACTTTTTCGGTTCAAAGCTAGAAAAAAAAATTATGCGCTAAGATTATTTTTATAACAATTCATACGGAGTAAGGAGATATTTTTTAGATTTGCGACACAGATATTTTTCTGTACGTTTCATTTGCAGTAGTCAATCAATTATTTAATTACATGATGGTAAACTTAGTTTGCAAATAAAGGGAGTATAATAAAAACTTCGTTTTTATGGTTTTCTTGTTATGTATTTTTTCGTAAAATATAAATATGTATTTATTATGCTGTTTTCCTTTTCTCACGTATGAAAATATTGCAAATTTGTTTTTAGTTATATATTATTATGCTTGAAAATTGTGCTGTTGATTTTTATTACCAATAACCAAACACCTTCCATTTTCAACCTGTGTGCAAATATAATATGCATTTTATTCATTCACAATTCGCATATTACAAAATAGTTGTATTTTTTTTGCAATGTTGCATTTTATATTTTATTAAATCCATAATTTATATTTTTTTTATATCATATTTTGTTTGTTGAGGCCATTAATTTATTTGCATATTTGAATAGGGCTAAAGAGACTGGACGGTAGGCCTATAGACCAGGGGTCGGCAATCAAAGGCACGCGTGCCAGACTTTTGAATGGCGTTCCGAAGGTTCTGGGTTTGAATCCTGGTGAAGGCTAGAAAGGAGGGTGTGCCTGAGTCTACCCAGCTCAGATGGGCTACTGACCTTTAGTTGGGGTAAACTAACAGAAACTGGTCAACGCGGCCCTATGATCAATTTGGTCCAAAGAGTACTTTACACACGTGTGAACATATTTTATGATATTTTATTGCATATGAAAACTGTTTTAAGCACACATACTACTTACACTTGACCACTCAGACGTAACTAAATATGTACTTGAAATTAATAAATTAGCAAAGAGCATTCAAGTAATAGACGCACATTAATTTAGGCAGACTAATAATATTTAAAATAGTGTTTTTTGCTAATCTTCTTTAATTAAGCATGCATATATTAATTCTAAAATAACTATATTTGCATTATTATTTTAAGAAATATAAGAGCCTCATTATACACTAGAATTATGTTATGTAATAGTTGTAATTACTTTGGTATTAAAAAAAAACTCCCTAAATCTTTTTAAACAAAGCAGGAAAAGTTTATTTACTACTGTTTAACGTTAAATAATTATATACGTAACTAATTACCAGTTGAAATAAATACCATAATGCTAGATTTTAATAAAGATATAATAATTAACACGTAGTTTTGGTTATATTACAAAATATAACTTGTTTGGCTTCACCATAAAATTATATTTAGACATTTTATTGAAGGGAGATAATTAACCCATTGTATTTGCCTTAATGTTCTTTTTATTATGTTTTCCAATTTTTCTTTATAAACGAAAAAAAATTAGCTTACATTTATAGCTATAAAATGATAAATCTATAAGAGATATTTGAAAATTAGATAAACATTATATGACTGAAAAATGTATAGGCCCCTATGTACATTTTCAAACATTACATTTACTACCCACTATATATGATAACTACCTATCAATTCCGCTTAACTGTACTGCTATTGTTTCTACTATCAAATATTCTGAATATTCGTAAAATTCTCAGGCTGAAATCCAAATATAATAGATTTTAAGCAGGTGCTGGAACCAAATCATGACCACTACATTAACTTTTTAGACATAACCATTGATGAGAAAGTTCATTAATTAAATTTTGTATTTACTATTTTAAAAGAAAAAAAAAGACAATAAATTAACGACTACCTTGGCCTTGGTCTTGCTAAGGCGCTAAATAAATTGTCTTATAAAAATGAATAGAAAATATACAGCAGGTTGACTTTCAGGCTGCTGGTACGCTGAATGATTTAGAATACCTAGTTTGGTACACTATTCGCGCTAGGCTGCCGATCCCTGGTATAGGCAATGAGCCAGATTTTGAGTCACAAACAAACATCTGCAGTATAAGTAGAAAGACAGTTTTAAGTTTGTAAAATATTCCCTTTGGCCTTGATATGTGTAGGCTTATGTGATACCACACCAGAGAAGTATCAACGTAGCCTACTCACAGTGTAGGCCTACTTTTTTCTGTCATGATATTATATGAATGGGCCACTCACAATCTCCATATCAAGGTTCAGGCATGCGCCCCGGTGAGGACACTTCGGTGCTGCTGCTGCAAAGCGGCAAAACCAACACGGGAGGCAGCAATTACGAGTGATATCTATCTATATATATATATAAAAAGATCGTGTTTGTGTCCCCGCGGATCCCCATTGGTCAATTTGAAAACACGTGAGTTTGTGTCACTGACCTATTTAGGCCTAGGCCTATATACCACAGAATAGGTATAGAACTATTCTATAACTATTCTGTGCTATATACTGTCTAATAATTTTTCACAGCCTACATGTGTCTTCGATAGCTCAGTGGTTAACGTAGCGGACTGCAATGCGGGCGACCGGGTTTCGATTGTCCAGTTAGACCATACCTATTTTTCCTACAATTTTTTTTTCAAAATTTAAAAACAAAAGACATTGTAAGTGTTCGGGAAATTTAGATTTTTGTTAAATAAAAAGACTTGCCAATTTTTTTACCCGACTACAATATTTATTTTAAATTACTTTCCCAAAAAGTCTACAGTAAAAAAAATAATTAAAATATTAGATTTATTCTATAGCTTTCTTTTAATTGTCGTTTATACAATTTTTCTGCACCTTATACAGTCCTGTTTTTTTTCACCCGGGCAACGCCGGGCAATGTAGCTTGTTATAAATATATGTTAATTGTGCATTTAGCTTTTTAATTTACAATGCCTATACCTTTATATCGATATCATGTATTAATTTGTTATCCAAACATATTTCAAAAAAAATATTTTTTTTACATTTATAACTAAAAATTGCCATATACAATTTGAAACTTTCCAGAAACAGTTTAAAATATTTGAGGAAGGGGGCATATATTTTTTTTGGCCAAAGCTGGTTAAGCGAAAACAATTTTTTAGTCCTAGATCTATATCCAACCGAGGGATAAGGATAGAACCCGCGACGTGTCGTGAACTAACCGCAGGACCAGCCGGCCTCTCGATTTTGATTAGAAATATAGGCCTATCTAGTTGATTATTTATTATAATGTATATTAGGCCTACACCTTCTAAAAGAAAACTTTAAACTTAAATCTAAGTGTATTACATTTTTACAGACCTATTTTGCATTTAAACAGCGTCTTATCCCAATAAAGTTATTAATGAAAACCGAATTTAATTCATTTAACCATTCCCGTACCGACCTACTTCTATCTATGCTGCCTTCATTTCCGCTATATACGCGCTCGGGACTGGAAGGGTTAAAGTGTCTTTCATAAAAAAAAAATGATGACAACGTTAGCAACAACAATATATTATACAGCATTAACAAGCAAACAAAAAGAAGGTTAATTAAGAACATGGCAATGGTTTAGCCTATGTATTTAATGTATTTCTGAAAGAACGCCAATAAAAGAGTTACGACCGAACATGGAACACTGGCAGGGTTATGCTTGAGCGGCCCTGTATCTGTTGCCCCTGTTGAACCGTGGGTTGGATGAACTTCCGGAAGACTGCACGCCCGACTGCAGTTTATGGTTGTACGTGTCGAAGGCCACTTTCATCTGAGGGAACTGCTTACGCATCCTGCTGAACATGGGGGCTCCGATGTCTTCCCCAAGCACATCTTTCATTGGTACACCTATGACAAAAAAAACAAAAACAAATTCTTTTTAATTAAGAATAAAGACTAAAAATAAATATTCCACAAAGCAAAAAATATATAATAAAATAATGAATTAGTCAATAGGTCAAATGTTATCTAATCGGAATTTGAATTGCGTTCTTTGATCAGCCAATTAGTCGTCTATTAAAAAGAAATCCTGTTGTAAAGGTTTTTATTTAAATCCTCTTTGATTTTCATATTAAGAAGTACTTTAAACCCGCTGGCGTAGTCAAAATGAGGTTAAGGGTCATGACCCCAACCCTTAACCTTTTCGTAATGACCCAAGTGTTCTCAAGCTCAAAGATTTTTAAAAAAAAGGGGGGGGGGGGTAACAAATTTAATGATTCTAAAGACAGTTGTATAGAGTTGAAGGATTAAAAATAATGCATTCACAATTATAATATTTATCTATTATAATTATACGGTAGGCCTACATTAAAATATATCTCTTACTATAAAAATTTTCTTTCATGTATTATACTGCCTAGAATAGAGTGCGCTCGAGGAGGCCCTATGTTTCACGAGGAACCAATAGGAACTAAGTTAGAAAGCAAATATTATAAGCTACTACTATTATACTATTAATTTTACTTAATTCCATTTTTCGTTTTCTTCAAATTCAGTAATTGGCGGGATATAAACAGCAAGGGCCGACAACTGCCTTGCTTTTCCTCGTTTCCCATTTCACCTGCGCCTCAGTAGTCAGAGTTTACATAATTTGTTTTATATATCTATTTACCTGTGTCGGTCATGTCAGCAAAATCTTCCGTGTCCGAAGATGTGAGCCAGTACGGGGTTGATGCTACTGAGGTCATACAGACCATGACCGAGGCTACAATAAGGCACAGCATTACGCAATTCATATCTGAAAACCAAACAAAAAATAAACATAACGCGTCAAAAAGACTATCAACACACACCACCAAAAGTATGGTTATTGTTTACGAAACTGGCGGGAAATGTCACCGGAAGTTCGTGGTCTCTTCCATTTGAAAATGTCACACCTAATTAAAACTTGTTAATTAATGAACGCTGCAGATCGAAATTTCACTTACGCGGAATTGATACGCTGTTATCATAAATAGTGAGTAGTTAATGTAATGTTTGAAAATGTACATATAAATTTTTCAATTATATAATGTTTATCTCATTTTCAACTAAAAAGTTCGTAAAAAAAACACACTTAGTCCCATAAGTTTAATCATATAGATTGCAAGATTAATCTTAAATTTTTATTTGTAAATGAAACCCGAAAATGTCAAAGAGCTGTTCTGTTAAAACAAGAACATCACAACCTATTATTATGACATATATCCCAGCGGGCACACCACGTCGATTCGACGGGGAAAAACGTGATCTCCACGTACTTTCGTGGTTAAAAACGTTTTTCCTCGTCGATACGACGAGGTGTACCAGCTGAGATCAAGGATAAATAATATGTACATTCAGCATTGATAAGTAAATAAATAGTCGAAAAAAAAGCACATATTAATATCTTTTTAGCAAAAAGAATTATTTTATTTGTTAAATTATGGATTTCGATTGTAAACCTGCAACGCAATTTTAGTTTGTTTCAGTTAGATTGAAATAAGCAGGTAATAATTGAATCCATAGCTAAAGTTTACTCTGGTATGAAATTGGCGGTAAAAATAAATAAAAAGCAAAGCGGAAGTAGCGCCACCTTCTATTACAACAGGGACACCAAAAGTGGTTAGAGTTGATTATTAGAGATAACAATATTCACACCTGGCAAGAGTAACACCAATTGTCAAATCACTAAACCTAGAAATTAGAAACACTAGAGGACAGGAGGGCAAAGAATAAAGTAGTACCAGTAAAAATAAATAATACATTAAAGTCTACTTTAGAAATACAAACAATAACAGCCTGAACAAACAAGGAAAACCAGTAACTGAACATCATTTAAAACGAATAAAAGATGCAAGACTAGACTCGGACCACGGGTGAGCGTAGGACGCAATCATCTTCTTTTTAGAAGGAGCGTCTGTAATAAATAAGATAAGTAAAGATAACAACACGTTTGTTTATATTGGGCTGCCAACAAAGATAATGTTAGCTCAGAGTGCCTTTAACCCTTCCCGTACCGACCTACTTCTATCTATGCTGCCTTCAGTTCCGCTATATACGCGCCCGGGACTGTAAGGGTTAACATTGAGCAACAAAAACATTATAGACTAAGTCCTACATAGAGCTAATTTTTATGTAGGAAAAGGGTTACAATCCTCCAGGCTAGATATGTCTACAATTATTTACTTTTTTAATTACATAGAATAGAACTAAATGGTACTTACTTGATTTGTTGTTTTAGTTTGCTATATGTTACTCAATGAAAGTCGTGGGCAGCAGTGATTCTATTGGAACAAATTTCTAGGCTTTTATTCACATCTCGAAGTGTGTCAACTGTCAGATGGATAATAAAAAAAAACTCTCATTTTCATTAGATTACTTCCCTTATCCCTTTAACCCCCAAATAATAATAATAATAATTTTGGCCTCTATGAAAATAACATAAGCCACCCACTTAAAAAAAAAATAAATAAATTATTTTGTTATTATTGATAATTGATTGACAGTTATTCCTAGAACTGTCAACCATTCGATGTAATTAGATTTTGGCTCTTCGCTCAAAGGCCACGCCTTCCAAATTTCTTCGTTGTTATTGTGAATATTTAATTTTAATTAAGCTTAGAACAAGTCTTGATGTTTGATATTGTTGTTTGGTTTTATAACCAAAAGTTTGGTTTTTAAAAAGGGCATGATGAATACTTGTGTTCGTGTGTGTGATTGTGCGTGTATGTATGTGTGGCTTAGGATTTCTAAACACAACAGACAAGTTCTTGATGAAAAACAGCTGTTTACTGTTTTCAATATAATACATGTAAAAAAAACGCAGTAAAATCAGATGGAAAATAAAACAAAAGACTATAATAAGATAGACCGCCTGCTTTAATATTTCTGCTATTTGACGACTCAAACGACTTCTTTTCGGAATTCCCGATTCTCTTTTGTACTGTACACTACCTTTTTATTTAATCGGTATGATTTTCTCAATGACAAATTAAAATCGAAACTTGTATACAGCGGAAACTTTTAGGCAAACGTAGGAACGTAGAAGTCATTTAAGACAGCGTTATTGGATGTTCGCGGAAAAAGAACATATAAGCTAAAAAATAGAGCAATCGGTCCATCTTATTATAGTCTTTGAAAAAAACAACAATTGTTTACGTGATTTTTTTTACATTTTGAGTGAAAAGAAAACAGTTGTTTTTGCTGTTACTATTTAAACAAGACCGGGAAACCTACATTGATTAGAGGTTATTGTGCATATCTTTATTGCCGAGTATTTTTAAATTGAACTTACCCTCTAAAAAAAAAACAACAACAATGTCTTGTGAAACTTTAAGAACGTAAAGTTGACAGAGGAGAAATTAAATTTTACTGTACACCATCTAAAAATGTGTGGTGTACATACTTTAAAGCATACGGTTGATTGTATCATGATTGATGATGTTAGCCTATTTATTATCCATCCATCTTTTTATCTATCTATCTATCTATCTATCTATCTATCTATCTATCTATCTATCTATCTATCTATCTATCTATCTATCTATCTATCTATCTATATATCTATCTATGTATCTATCTTTCTACATATGTATCTACCCGCATACCTATCCCTCTTGCTATCTAACTATCCATCTACTAATCTATCTAGTGATCTATTTGTCTATCTAATCTGTATCTGTCTATCATTCTCTCCCTCTATTCTTCTAGCCCTCTCTCTCTCACTCACTCTCTCTCTCTCTCTCACTCTCTCTCTCTCTCTCTATCTCTCTATCTCTCTCTCTCTCTCTCCATACATATATCTATCAATTTCTCTGTCTGGCAACGTTTCTCCGTTTCTTTCCATTAGCCTGCATCATTGACTGCACGTCTATCTGTCTCTATCTGAAAAACAGCACAATAGACTCATTTAGATAAACTATCTATTCAAATGCGTTGAATGCCATTTAGAATGTACAAATACATTGCCGTATCCCCCCAACCACCCAATACACCACCAATAGAAGTTCCAGCAGAACATGTTGCTCAACTGAACAGGGCTTGTGAGCTCAAGATCAACATGTCACATTTGTG
Organism: Anisus vortex; assembly: GCA_949126835.1. Taxonomy (NCBI): domain Eukaryota; kingdom Metazoa; phylum Mollusca; class Gastropoda; family Planorbidae; genus Anisus; species Anisus vortex. The sequence goes on from OX421508.1 coordinate 27,261,302, forward strand.
ACCCGTCTGAGGGTGTACTTGCAACACAATCTCTTCATTCATGTTTGCAGCAATCCATCAACTCTCAAACGATAATTAATTCAATCGTCTTCAATTTCCCCCCATAAGCCCAAATCCCTCACACACATAAACAGAAGACAAATGAACAAATCGCGAGATGATTCAATTCTTTTTCTGCCAAAAACCATTGTAAAAATTGACACACAAATCCCTTTAATGTGATATGGAAATTAATCTAAATGATAAAGAAAAAAAAAAGAAGATTGGGATGAAACCGTCTATTTAAAAACATGGATACCATATTTATAGTAACAAATGCCGGCTGCACAATAATAATATATTAAAGCGGGTTCCCTTAATCTCAACCCCCCCCCCTTATCTGCAAAATAGGGTGATGTCGCCCCGTGCCCGTGAAATTATAAAACAAATATTAGGGTTACTAAAAGTAAGAGGTTTTGTTTAAGTTTAGGACACCGAAAAAGTGTTTGTGTTAGTGTGTGTGTTTGGCTTAGATGTAGATTTGCAATGGTTTGTCCAAATGTAGGCCTGTGGCCTTTAAAGTTTGTTTTGTTGTGTGAATGATGGAATAAATGCATGTTTTTGTTGTGTTGACAGGAAGAACCAGGGCCGGCTCATCCATAGAGGCAACTTGGGCGGCCGCTTAGGGCGCAAAATAATTATTATTTTTTTTTTTTTTGGGGGGGGGGGGGGAGGGCGCATAATTGAGGATTTCTTTTTATTTGAGGGTTTAAAAATATAAACTAAATTAAAGTTTAGTACTTCTGTGCGCATAGGCAGACGAATTACTAGGTAATGAAAGGCGAAGGGTATTTTATTTAAGTTGTCTTAGAAAAAAGGAAAGTATGCCCTAACACTACCCAGTTTCTCCCCGCCGAAGGCACTTTAATGAGGGCGCAGAATTTGTTTTTGCCTAGGGCGTCAAAAACCCTAGAGTCGGTCCTGGGAAGAGCCCCCTTTTTGATAAGAGTTTAGTCCCTTTTGAGAAAGCAGTTGTCTGCCCACAGCGGAACAGAAGGCAACACTCTAATCGGTTCTCCGCTGTGTGTGGAGATGGGTCGATATTAGTCGTACTGGTTGGGTTTTTGGATTTTTGGTTTTGGATATTTATTAATTTTGTGTAAATAAACCTTACCCTTCTCATATTCCTGAGTTTGTGTTGAGTGACTTCTATACCACGAGCTCACACAAAGAAACCTTCAATAGAGATTGTGCAGACAATCTTATACAAAAGCTGCAAACAAATCTTTCAAAATCAAAGTGTAAGGTCTAAATCTAAGCTTTAGAAAAAAAAAATTTGAACAGTTTTGCCAATTTAAATACATTAGCCCGATCATTACCCCTTTGGGTAATTAGTGTTTGCTAGAAATTTAATGTTAAGGAATTGTTTCGTACAAATCAAACATGGTTTTAAAATATGTCTTGAGAACAACAAAAAATCGTGATCGTGGGGCACCATATTGAAATGATTTCCTCCCCAATTCCGACAAAACCTAACATCGATTTTCGTTTAACATCCCTACATAGAACATGTAATATACAGTTGTATATAAATGTATTGTGTATGATTTTATTCACAATTATCAATGAGCAAAGTAATAAATGCAGCACTTGCGTTGAAGTCTGAATTTTGAAAGTTAAATTAGATATTCGGCTGATGACCAAAAGTCAATATCAGTTTCGGCCGAAACCGAACGCAAACTGAAAGCTAACTTTTTGACTTCGGCCGAAACCAAAACTACACCGAAAGAGATAATTTGCCTTCTTTCGGTGCAGAAACCGATACCGAAACCGAATTTCGGCCGGCCTCAACCAAAATGTCACGTACCAAACTATACAACATTTCTTACCACCCCTCCAACCACCAAAAAAAGGGTCCTGGTTTCGAATCCTGGTGAAGGCTAGGATTTTTTTCCTGGACTCGAGGGTGTCCCTGAGTCTACCTAGCTCTGTCGGGTACCTGACATTAGTTGGGTTAAAGTAATGGCGGCTGGACATTGTGCTGGCCACACATCCCCTAGTGCAGGGGTCTGCAACCTTTTGATAATGGTGTGCCAAACTAGAATTTATAAATCCTTTAGCGTGCCTACAGCCTAAATATCAACCTACTTTATTAGATTTGTTTTATGACTTTTTATAAGACAATTAATTTAACTCTGTAGCAAGTCCAAGGTCAAAAGCTAAGGAAAGTTCTAGAAAAAATTGTTTAAGCGTTTTCATATAAAAAAATACGTGTTAGTTATTATACATTTTATTTGTATTTATACAAAATACAATATTTTATTACTATTCTATACTTTCACCTTGATTGTAATTATTTTACTAACATTATCTTTTGGCTGTCAAGATAAGGATCAAGTAACTGCAAATATTGATTATATTTTGCTCTCAGTTAAACTTGAGATTTTCTTTTATTTGATTTATTATATTTGGAAGGATATAAATGTACATCTATTGTTATCCGGAATTACGTAGTAATCATACGAACTGGGTAGTTAATGTACAGTTTAAGAAATGTGAATATAATTTTTAGTCACATTAATTATATAATTTTCATATTCTTTTTGCAGTTTGGCCATTATAAAGTTATACATTTGGACCATTTAGTTTCTTAAAAAAGAAAAAAAGAAACCTATTAGAAATATGAGCGCAAATAAAACGGGTTATTTATCTCCCTTTAATTAAAATAAAGTTTCTAAATTTGATTCAATAGTGATGCCAAACAAGTTATGTTTTGTAATGTAACAAATATTACTGACTAATTATTATTTCTTTAATTATGGTATTCATTACAAGATTTAATAAGATAGATACAATTAATTTACGTTAAACAGTTGTAATTAAAACTTTCCTACATTAATTGTTTGTATATTTAACCTTAAGGAGTTTATCTTTTTAACATTAGCCTAATAATTACAAACAATTGCATAATATAATGCTATTAAAAAGTCTCTTATAATTATTAAATTTAATAAAAACACAGAATAACTTAGAATAACTTTTATTTATGTTTAACTAAAGCAGATGAGCACAAAAACTCTTTTAAATGTAATTAGTCTGTGTCAATTAATGAGCGCCTTGTCTTGCTGTTCCCTAATTTATAATGACAGATACATACTTAGCCATTTCTGAGTAGTGAAGTGTAAGTGACCTCTTTGAATGCTTAACACAGCTTTCATGCGCAATAAGTACTGTTCACAAATGTAAGTTGAACCAAAAGCTGAAAGTAGAGCGAATAAATGCCTGGCTGTTGATAATAGCAGATGACTTTTCCTAGCATCTCCTTTCCAGATTTTCCCGCAAATTGGCATTTCGATGCCCATTGTTTTGGATGTAGAAATTCAACTGGCTGCGATTTAAAATCGTCAATATCCTTATACGTAAAATACATCTATATCTCATAAGGTTGTAGTTAGATCAAACCAGTTAGCCTTGATGTGGTATGAAAAAATGAGTCCATGAATATGAAAGTCTTGCCTTTGCTTAGAAAACTCTGCTTTGAGTTCTTCGATGTGCTTCTGAAAAAGCTCAACTATGTATCTTAATAAATGTCTTAATAAAGGAAATTACATATAGCTAACCCTAACCCTAAATGTTTAAAATTTGATTTCACTCAATGAGGTCTATGCAGAAGTCTTTTCCAGTCACGTGTTCATCGTTAGACATACTTGATAAACAATGAATTGAATGAGATGGGCACTTACTGCGCTTCTGTTGGGTGCGCAAATTCTACCTCTAAATTATCATGTAAATAATCTAAAATCTTTTCATAGATTTCCTTTGAAAGATCAACAAATAGGTGTTGTTCTTTAATAAATTATTGTATGTCTATAATCATTGTTGCTTTCGTGAGCATCATTTATAATATCACAATATTCAAGGTTATGTGAAAAATTAAATTTTTTAATAAGCACAGGTGCCATTAAGATCAATGTAAAATCAGCCATTTTTGTTTTAGTTTACATAGGATCACGTGATCGATTTTCTGTCTCTTAGGAATTGTGCATAGACCTCATTCAAGTTCTTTTTTACCCCTTCCTTGTAAATGCAAGTTCAACTCACTGAAATGTGTCGCTATGTCATTAATAAACATCGGCATCAACAGTTAGTTTTCCTCATTCAGAATAAGAAAAGTAATTAAAAAAAAAAGAACCCACCTCTTGAAGGTCTCTCGCGTGCCATTGAAAATCGCACTCGTTACTTAGGTTGCCGACCCTTGCCTTAGTATACCGTGGCCACTGAAACTGATAAACGCTGCTCCGCCGGCCCTATGATCAATCTGGTCCGACGGGTACTTACTTTACTATTAATGAATTTAACATGTTTTTATACTAGCATAATGTTATGTAATTGTTTAAATTATAATATTGAAATAAAAGAAAACAACTCCATATATCGACATAAACAATAGAGGAAAAGTTTGTTTACAACTGTTTATTTATAGCTAATTTTTTCATATCCTGAAATGAATAACATATAATACTACATTTGTATAAAAAAAAATATATTTACCCTATTGACGAGTCTTAAATGGGCAAATTGGATGAAAATGCATTTCCGCTAGAGTCCCGTAAACAACCGTATAGTTATCTTTATGGCATGCTTCAAGTGCATTGTTGAACTTCCGGTTTCATTTTGTTTTGCATACAATGGCAACCATTACGATTGAAAGCAGAGATTTACGCCTTGTTGCTGACTTAACATTCACGAATGTTGAGAAATTCATTGCACTTTCAACAGCAAGTTCAGGCCGACTACAAATAAACAAAGGCTATAAGTATTATTGTGAGGATTATGTCTTCAATATTAAAACTGAGTATGCCAGAATTTATGGCAGAAGGCAGCCATTTTTTAAAATCCAATTTAGCGAATAGGATCGGAAACGATGTGTCATCCAAAATTTATGCATGCCTAAGATTTAAGACTCATCAATATTACGAAAAATAATCTATTTAGCGTCACTAGAATCAAAATTGGAAACTAATTTATTTAAAGGGAGATAACTTACCCGTTTTTTTTTTTTATATTTCTACGTTTCGTTTTTCTATCTTTATAAAAAAAATACTAACTAGCCTACCTCTTTTATTGCAAATATTTCCAGTGCCTTTACAAGCTTATGTGGCTCCCCAGCGCAAAAGTTTCAGCGCCGCCCCTTGCATACTGTAACCATAGATATACACTGGATCGCCAACTGAGGGGCCAAGTCTATTGATTTTAACCAACCGGGATATGCATTGGTTGATTCTTGTGATCAGGGGAAATTGCGACTTCCGGTTTATAAAATCTTTTATAAACAAAACGTACAGCTTTGTGATATTTACACTTACAGTTTCCTGATATTTGTGAAATTCTACACATCGGACGAGTAAGTTATTTATTTTATTATATTGTACAATCAATGTAGATTTTATTTGTTAGAATAGTTTATACTTTAATTAAAGTTATATTGATATTGTCTTATAATCGTAAACAATTCACATGCAGCAAACAATAACAATGTGTCAATGTAGGCCTATAGGCGTATAGACGGTATATACCGTATAGGCCTAATGTAGGCACGTACTGACGTAGCGTCAATGATGCTTTGACATTGTATTATTATTATTGTAGGTTACTGCCTGGCTTAGAATTAGAAGACTGAAAACTTTTAAAAGCTAAGCGGCCTAGCCAACGTGTCACTTAGCCTTAGCAGGCATTCATCTTAGTATTCTTAGTCTTAGGAGTCTTAGGATTAGCCCAGTTAGACTTATTTTTTTATTGAATGTCCGCAAACATTGTAACTTGTTGACGCATGTTGAACTGTTCCTGTTGTTTATTAGGTCTATTGTATTAATATTAATTAGCCTTATTAATGTAGGCCTACTACAGACATTGCCAAACTTAAACAACTTAAAAGTGTATTAAGTTATTGTGATTCTTTACAATCATCTTTAAAAGTCTTAAATACAACAATTAAAAAAGTATGCGATATCCGATATTTTTTAAGGAACTTTCACTATAAATGGTTTTGTATTTTCAGATAAATTCAATCTATAATGGCAGCCTTAATGGAAAGAAGCACTACTTCTGGTAATGTGAAGATTCATTCTTTGCCAACTTGTATAGAGTAGGCCTATACATTTAAAAATTGAATTAGGCCTAATTATTTTTTTAATGTATTCCAATTTGGTAACAAAATTTAGTACAAAATTTAGATAGTTTTGTGTGGTTTTAGACGCTTTGGTTTCATCTGGCCCATATTTGCCTATATTAAATAAAAGTTATATTTCCACATATATTTTTTCATGTACCGATACCAGTATGCAAACCAGGACTGTGGAGTCGAGGAGTCGGGGGACATTTTGGGTACCTGTAGTCGGAGTCGGCACACAATGCACAGACTCCTACTGAATTTAGATTGGAATTTAAAAAAAAAGCAAGTTTAAATGTCCTAATTCACAAAAAGTTATAATTAATTACTTCTCTACTGTAAGAATAAGACCAATGCATGTAAACGAACACATTAAGTGACCGTGAAGAAGCATACCTTTCATCTGCCTCACTATATGGCAATATATTCGCATATTAATACAGAGGAGTCGGGGGATTAGGAAATACCAAAAAAATGAGGAGTCATAGTCCGAACATTTATCTACCGACTCTACAGCCCTGATGCAAATATTAGTTTTTTAAAAATTTGTATTTAACTACATGTGACAATTGTAAAAATATTTTTCAGATCACACATGCTATATTGGAAAAGGTGCTGCTTGTATTAAAAAGTGATCCGTGTCTTCCAGAAAGTTTGAAAGAGGTGTTTAGTAAACTTGAAAGTAAGCTTTAACTTTTGTATAGTATTATATTGTAGGATTTAAAAATAATAAATATTATATCAGTTGTTATGGTCACTGGTCACAAATATCTAGTTATAGTTTATAGTTACAGTTTCATACAAAGTAAACTACAGCACTAATTTTAAAACAGGGTAATGAAATGCAACCATGGGAAGAAGACATATACCCCAATAGCCTATTGTTAATTATCTGTTGTAAGTATAGATCTAGCATTTAGAAATTTATTTACTCATTTTTTTTAATTGCAAACACATTTTAATATTATTATTATTATATTATTTGTCAATAGGGTACAAGAAAGAACTGATGCCAAAAGAGTGGAACAACATCAATATACCATCACACAAAGCAATGAGGAACACTGTAAAATCTACAAAGGAACAAACAACAGAATTTGAAACTAGAATAAACATTGTGTTTGCTTGCGAATTGCATACATTTATTTAGTTTCATCATAATTGTGGATATTTAAAACCAGTATATATCTCGCTTGGGAATCTCTGTCTGTTTTACGAGTCAGTGTACTACTCTTTTCTATCTTTCAAGACGCTGAAAGATCCACCTTGCAAATTGTCGATGAAAGATCCACCATGCAAATTGTTGATAAAAGATCCACCTTGCAAATTGTCGATGAAAGATCCACCTTGCAAATTGTCGATGAAAGATCCACCTAGCAAATTGTCGGTATGCCACATACCCGCATTTTCTGAAAAATGTAACAAAATGTATTACTAAGTTATCTGTATTTATATTTGTCAATAAATATTTTGTTCAGTATTCATTTCAATTTGTGTCCGTCATTGTGCTTGTGTTTTCATCTATTTTTTAACATTTGGACCTAATAAAAAAATTTTTTATGTTATTTAAAAAACACTTTTTTTTTCAAATATTAAATGAGGTTAAAGGAAAGCTACATTTCTTAATTTAATTTTCATAATTAACTAATAAATCTTTACTTTTGGAGACCTTCGCACTCGACCCTTCTTACCTTCTAAATTTTTTTTTATAAGTTATAAGTATTTAAATGAAAAATGTATTTCTTGAATGTCTTTATCAGTAGTATGCTAACCTTTGCCTTTTTATGTAGGCGTGTATCTATACAATCTTTGCCACTATTGATGAACTTGCTAGAGAAATGGCCAAAGACATACTTTTAGATAATGCAATGACTACAATGAGTTTGGGGTTAATGTAGAAAAAAAAAATATTTTAATATTATAATTAAGAGTAAAAAATGGTACATCATAATGGACATAGCATAATAATAATGGTGGTACCGGTATTAGTAATTAGCAGTGGTAATTTATAATATTATAATAGAACAATAATTACCATAGGTTATCTGCCAGCACTTGCTCCTCTATGACATGGTCTGTGCATAGATATACACGGTCTGTGTCAAGTGTCATTTGAATTTATTTCATAGCTTTAAGGTAGCCTATAAGATATTAAAATATAATACATTGTAGTAATTCAATGAATTATTGAAAAGTAGTTTAAAAAATACAAACTTTTTTTTAACAACAAAATATACCCTGTTATATATAGCCTAAAACACAAAATGAACCCTATTAAATTTAACTTCTAAAATTAATGGACTATAGTCTATAGCTATAGGCACTATAGCCTAAATATACTTAATATAGGCTCGGTATTTCAATATAGCCTTATATAGGCCTATTAATTTAATACGCTCTAGGCCTGTAATCTATAGACTATTCTATCTATAGCTATGGCATATTATAGGGTATAGAATAGTCTATACTCTATACTAGAATACTAGTAGCCTATACACTACTATTTGTGCAGTCCAATGCTCTGACAGAAAGCCTTATCTTAAGTCTATGTGAGTCTATGTGGCTTAAGTTTAAGTAGGCCTACAGTTTATAATAAAACTGTAGGCTAGATAAAGATAGATGCAAAAAAAAAAGTTTAACTTACCATATTAGCCATATATATATTAGAAAACAGGAATCTGAGAAATGTCTCAGTCAAATCAGAGCTCCTTAGCCTCAGCATAGCTTGAGTTAAAACAAAGTTTAAAGCTTATCAATATCATCATGTCATGTCGCTTCCATTAAGTTACGAACGTAGTCCTAAATTTAACGGAAGTTTTGGTTACCCATAGTTTATTTTTAGATAAATTCGGCACAAGTGGAACTCTTTTGCGTCAGTTGGCGATCCAGGGATATCTATGCTGTAACTGCTTGTTTAGTGCTATATTTGCTATATTTAGACTACATTTGCCGCCCTCCTGGAAGTGCCGATCCCGGGCATATGCCCCTCCCCCCCCTATGTGAGGGCACTGAATATATCAGATCTAGTCTATATACGTCTGATTGTTACATAAGTTAATTAGTATTTATAATATGCTACTGCTGAGTTCAAAACATGTGTTTCCTGTTCGGCTTCGATTTCCGTCTCTGCATACATTGAACACGTCAGAATCACTAAATGATTGCTAATATTTTGTTTTGTGCACAATTGCATAACGGCTCGTTGGTCTAGGGGTATGATTCTCGCTTTGGGTGCGAGAGGTCCCGGGTTCAAATCCCGGACGAGCCCGATACTTTTTAATGTTTGAAGAAGACATTTATCACAACCACGTAAAAATTACGATTGAAAAATTCGCTTCTATTTTTTGGTTATTAGAAAAAAAATCTAGATTTTCGATTAAACCAAATAATTCAGGATTTGTTGTTAGAATTAATTCAACATGACATTAAAATTCCTTTTTAATAAAAACACTTTTAAAAAATAGTTAACTCAATTAATTTTCAGGCCAGTTGTTTATGTTGCGTTGAAAAAGTTTGTAGAAAAATTTCAAATTTGAGAATCTGAACCGGTATTGGATTTTAGGAACTCTTGTAAAGAAGACAATTGCGTCCTACGCTCACCCGTGGTCCGAGTCTAGTCTTGCATCTGTATTAATGTTTTAAATGATGTTAAATTACTGGTTTTCCTGGTTTGTTCAGGCAACCCATTCCATGACCGAATGCCACTAGGGAAAAAAGAGTACTTAAATGCATTTGTTCTCGCATAAGATGTAAGAAAAGTGTTTTTGTTCTTATGTTTATCTGAGCATTGTATGGGGCTGTTATTGGGTTATATTTCTAAATTTGAGTTTAAGGCCTTACGCATTATTACTATTTTACTCTTTGCCATTCTGTCCTCTAGTGTTTCTAGGTTAAGTGATTTAATATATATTGCCGATGGTTCATCTATAAAGATTATTATTATAAAGATTGTTTGAGTCTTTCATTTTGAAAAGTGTTTTAAATTAAGTAGGCTAAATGTATATGTTATCAGTGACTATCTCAGAATGGATTGGGTTGACTGAACAAACCAGGAAAATCAGTAACTTATCATTTAAAACACTGATAAAAAATGAAAGACTAGACTCAGACTACGGATGAGCGTAGGACGCAATAATTTTCTTTATAGAAAGAGCTTCTGTAATATATAAGATAAGATAAAGCTACCTATTCCTCTATTAAAAAAAAAAGAGATTATATGGGGATCTTTCATCCAGCAGTAGTCAAGGTTCATTTACAATTTAGACAACACCAATGCTCATGTAAAAGTGTTACTGTGTCCTCGATGAACTGTCGATGTTTAGCTTCTGTATGAGGCGTGCTGAATGTCAACGCAAACACAGTTGGGATATTATTCAAATAGAGAATCAACTAAACCTTGACCTTCTTCTATGACTGTTTCTGTGACCTTCCCCTTTCCCGGTTATCTTTTTTTTATATAACATTCATTCACATATTTTAAAAAAACCTTTTGTTATTAATAAATATAAAATAAGATGTGTATTTCAATCTTATAATAGTTAACGAACAACACGCTCACACATACACATAAACATATGCACAAGAAAAATGTAATCCATGCTAAAATAAAATATTTTAATATCATTTTGAAATGTTAAAAGCACAATTACTAAAATGCGAATTATTTAATAATATATAGTATTAAAAGAAGGTTAAATAGAAATGAATGTACAGTACAACAAAACCTTAAAGGTCTTAGTTTGAAATGTCTTCCCTTGACTAAACACTGTTTCTTTAAAAATATTAGAACATTAAAAAAAATCCTATGGAACACAAATTACAGTAAACATTTGAAAAAAAAAGCTCTATCCAATAAGTCCCATGACATTTGATACTATTGAGATGTGTATATTAGACATAGCTTTAAAACATTATATCCTTATCTAGCATGGACAAGTCTTGATGAGGCCCGACCTTTTCAATAGGTGAGGGTTGATCGTGCTCACGAGCTTCCGGTTCATTTCCGTCAATAACAAACATGCTTTTGCTGGTGTTTGACAATTTAGTTCAACCTCGACGGACCGTTCTGGTCTTATAGAAATATACAAAGTCTACAAGATTAGTTATTATGAATCCTTTTTTAACATCAAAAGTGAGTGTGCGATAATTAATAATCGAAGTGTTAAGACAAGAAAAGTGTTAGTCGCGTTAATTTAAATTTAGTCAAGAGTAGCGTTCTGGGTTAAAAAAAAAAGATCTATGACCATGAATGCATAAAAACACAAACCGAAAATTCTTTTGAATCAAGCAAAAAGGTTGGGAATAATAAAAAAAAAAGGTAATTCATCACGTCTGACATGCACGATCCATCGTCTTCTTTCGGCAACGAAAAAATTTGTTATCCCCTACATCTTTTATTCCTCGCAGTACAACCAGTAACGCAGAACACAGACATGTTTTGTTAGTAAATGAACGAATAGAACCGGAAGTGTTGGTACACGATAAACTTTTAGGTTCACCATGCATGAATAATCATGCTGAGAATAGGTAGACTAGAAATAAATAAAAAGACAATCTATTTCATGTATGTGTAAGTTTAAAGAGGCCGAAAAATAAACGCATAAAATAGGCTACAAGAGGGTTGGGAGGCGTAAAAGACTCCAAAAGAAACTCTATTGTCGTCTGCAAGCTAGGCTTTTGCTAGGACCCAACGGCTGGGCTGTGTCGTAGTGTAAAAGTGGAATCTCCCAACATGCATCTGAGCCAACTGTTTGCGATTTCTCCTGAATAATTCTGGCGTGTCTCCCTCCATGGCCTCCATCTTTATTGGTATAGCTAATGGAAATAAAGAATAGGAAATTACACACTCGTCAAATAAATGAATATTTTCGACATGCATGGGCCCCAGGCCTTAAAATATCAAGAAGCAAGGAATCTTAATTGAAAAAGTCTGGTGGTTTTTTTAAATTAAATTTTTATAAGGTTAAATTAGTTTTAAATAATAAGTTGGTAGCAACTATACTTTTTTTTGTAGTGCCTCAGCGAACAAATGATTAATATGTAAAATAATCCAATTATTGATTTGTTGAATGTTTAATTTGTCGGTTGTTGTCGCTGTTGATTTGTTTACCTTGTTCAGAGTCATCCATGCTACTATCCTCACTCTCCACTATCTTCCTTGTCCAAAAAGGTGATGGTACAACGGACTTTATGCACAGGCAGGTGAGTGTGGCAGAAATAAGGCACAGTTTGAAATAGTTCATTTTTTTAAATAATATCTGAAACAATATAATATATGAAACAATTAGTTTATAAATTCGTAAGTACCGGTAACTCTGCTAAAAAATTCCATCAATGGTAAGCTCTATTTTCTTATTGTATAGCCCAGGGGTCGGCAACCTTTTGCTAACAATGTGCCAAACTAGGATTTCTAAATCATCCAGAGTGCCAACAGCCTAAAAGTCAACCTGCTATAATATACATTTGAATTTTTTTTTGAAAATTCTACAAATACATTTTCATACATTTTAAAGATTTTAAATTGACTTAAACTCTAATATATAAAAAAAACAAATCAAAACATTAAATTTTAGCATCTATCATCTTCTCACGGGGGAGGCCAAATATTCCTCAAATTGTTATAATGAGTGTAGAGTGTAGGGGCTGATTCATCAATTTTTTGTGGAATCGATACACCAGACAAGTCAATAATATCTTTACCTAGCCATTCTCCTGCTTAACATGTTCTTAATAAGCAATACTTTGAAAAATATACAGCATCACAAGAACTTTGAAATGGTAGCACACGTCAATAATAACATGAAAAAAAAATTGTGTTAAAAAATATTCAACAGGCTTAACGGTTTTTATTTCTTATCAATTTCTTTCAAATAGTATTTTCGAAATTGAAACTATAATCTGCTAGCTTGATTATCCCTTTGTTTTTTAATGTGTTCCAAATTGGAGTGGCTAGGGTCGGTTGTCGAAGTGGGCGATCCGGTCTTAATCTATGTTGATTAAACTATTAGTCTGTTGTCGGACGAGAGCACGTATGTGTCATACAAAGGCACTGCCAAACACATGCACGACCAATCTCCATTGTGTATTAAATGTATTATTTTTTAAAAATAGTGACATTGTTCAAGTCGAGTTATCTTCAACGTCGATAATGTCAACAATGATACAACCTTTTAACCACCCTCTCCCCGCCCCCCCCCCCCCCCCCCACTCCTGATTTTGTTGACATAATAAATGGACGACCCCTAATCAGAGCCCTGCGTGCATGTGTGGTAGGATTGTTTTCACCACAAAGTAACGACAACTACCTTTAGAACAGATATTGTTTAGCCACCCACTGTACACATTGTCATTAATTATCAACTTGTCACCATGCGATGAACCTTCTTGATGGAATGTGGAGTTTGTTTAATTTTTGTTTGTTTGTTACATCGTGAACAACTGAACACCATTAATTACGTGTTGATAGTTTTAATGAGGGGGGGAATCTTTTGTTCAATTTATTTGAGCTGTTGACATGATCTTGATCAGGTTTCGAACATATAGCCTTTGGGTTTCAAATAATCTATTTTTATTCCTGTTTAAATATTTATTATGTTTTTTTTTTTTACTGTATTTCCATTTATGTCAAGGTGATACCAACTTAAAATTAAACCCTATTTGGACCAGTAGCGTAGCCAGGGGGGGGGGGGGGGAGAGCAGGGGGAGCGGCCGCACCCCTACGACCATTTTCGAAAAAAAAGGGCCTTTTCGGGAAAAATAATTTAATAATTTTATCAAGCCAACAAGCACAATTTATACTGTTTCTAATATTTAAAAAAAATTAAAATTGCATTTCCACAATTTAATTTGTTACAATATGATTAATGAACCTTGTTAGATCTAGTTAATTTTAGTTTAATTAATTATTTAATTTGATACGAAGTGAAGATCACACTCTAGTGCAGGGTTCGGCAACCTTTTGCTTATAGTGTGCCAAGCTAGGATTTCTAAATCAATCAGCGTGCCAACAGCCTAAAAGCCGATCTATTATACTTGTTTTCTTACAAGACAAGTAGCTAGACAAAGGCCGAAAAAAGGGAGAATATCGTCAATACAAAATTATATTACCAAACTTTCACATTTATTTTGTAAAGGTTATCATTTAGTTGTCAAGATCTATCAACTGCTAGTATTGATTATAATATTTTGTTCTCAGTTTTACTGAGTGATGTTTTTTCATTTAATCATGCACGTGAATGGTTCAATAAAAACTGCACAATTAAACAGTGTGTGTATCCTGGGGCACAGGGTTTTCTTATAACACTTGATACGTACAAATTCTTAGTTATACTATTAATCTGTAAAAATTGCTAAAAGTGGGGCCTTTTTCTAAAAGTTCGCCCCCCCCCCCTAGCGTCAAAACCTGGCTACGCCACTGATTTGGACCATTTTTTAAAATCTTTGCCCATCAATTCAAACCAATGTTTTGCCAGTGTTGAAAAGTTCGTCCTATATTTCCAGCTAATTATTTTCAAATCTTTGATCAATATTTACGGCCAATATTACACCAATATTCAATATTTGGGCATTATTGTTTCCACCCAATAATCAATCAGTATATCTAGAATATCTATATCTAAATCTTTCGCCATATTAATCCAATGTTTAGGCTACATTTCAGTTCAATATGCTTGTTCATTATACGAACGAGTATTTAAGTCCTGCTGCAACAGCCTGCAAACATTAAAGAAATAAAGTAGACTATAGTAAATGAAATGGTTTAATGTCGGGCGTCTAATCGTTAGACATGAACAAAAAACTATTACTAAATAGTATTCGATACTTTTACTTAAAATTTAGACCAACTATTCGGTCGAATACGAATACTAAATAATGGTCTAGAATGGAAGCCCATTTTTACAAACGTCTGGGAAAAGTCATATGCTTCAGTTAAAAAGTAGTTCAATACTTTAGTTGATCGCTGATACGTCTTTATAAATTAATATTGGTTATCCAATACTTTATCTCGGAAACACCGCTTCCATCGTGGAAATGTCTATCTACTATTTATCTATCTATTTTTTTTATCGATATATCCATCCATACAATCCATCAATCCACTCGTACATCAATCATTTAAACTATCAATCTATACACCCATCATCATCAATCCATCCTAAAAATCTATCGATCTATCCAGCTATCTAAAATCTAAATGCATTACGGGTTACTGTAATACTAAGATATATTTACCTGGGTGAACACTTACAAGAAGCAATGTCTATGTCCACTTACTATTCCGTCCTTCAGTCGGAGTCTGCACTGACCGTTCCTATTTCGGTTCTATTTAAACCCATCCCTTGGACTTGCCCTGTTCTCTGTAAGCCTCTCTCTCTCCATTCAAAAACACACTACGCATCTCTCTCACGCTCTCTATCTCATTCTCTCCCCCCGCCTCCCCTCTTCTCTCTCTCTGTGCCTCTCTCCTCCTCTTTCTATTTCCCTCACCACATAATTAATATCGCACCTCTCTTACAAAATAGCAGGCTTTATAATAATAAGGCGGGGTGGTTAGAAAGGAATGAGATGTGGGGGCCGTGTAGCCGGGGGAGGCGGCGGCGGGGTAAGGGAGTAATGTTCGATATGACAAAAGCCGTATAATTTACACCTGACATTAATTAATGTAATTAATTACAGAAAGTCTAGAATAGCTTTTTTTTTAAGACTTATTTTGGTCCATAGGAATGGCGAAGCCGTAGAGATGCTATGGCGCATAAGGGGGCAGGGATTGTGTGGCCAGCTTCGTTATCAGTTAACCCTTCCCGTACCGACCTACTTCTATCTATGCTGCCTTCAGTTCCGCTATACACGCGCCCGGGACTGTAAGGGTTAAAAACAAACTCAAGGTAAAATATAAGAATCTGTCAACATCATGGAGGTGGCGCTAAGCCTCCAAACCGACACTATAACCGATTTTAAAATGTCTCCCGAAACGATCGAGTATTCCGGCTCTTCAGTCCAGGGTGTAACAGTGTAAAGGGGTGGATCAAAAGGGGGAGGAGGGCACACCAAAATCCTGTTCGAGACTAGCCACCCAGCGGCACGCCGATAAAGGCGTGTCGCGTAACATACGGTACAGTCACCTGCAATACACCCACTACACCCACTACACCTCTCTAATCCACCTGTGGATTTCACCTCGCTCGTATGCCGGCACTGTCGCCCGATATCACAAATCCCAGACTACAGGTCTGAACATCCAGGCACCAGGGCGGGTTTGAGACGGGCTGATGCGCTCATTGCTTCCTCTCCCCACCGAGTCATGGGGCCTCTTCGGCAGTGCAATGATCATCGGACGCGAAATAGGAGCTGTGTGCCCTAAACTTACGAGTATCGGTTGTTTAAACACTTCGCTAGACTTTGAGGATCATGGGTACAGAAGTGGACACTATAACCAGATGTAAGTTTAAACACGCTTTGTGTGTTTTTTCTTCTTCTAAATTTGAATGCATTAGAGTCATTAGAAGAAATTATTCTTAACGATGAAATCCTCACCTAAGTTCTCTTGGAGATATATTTTGCTTTTGTATAATTAAGTATAAATTGTGTGTTGTACGATAATGACGTTAGAAGAATACACATGGCCTTGTGTGACTTATCGAAATCGGTAACTCCAATTTGCCTTGCAAATGAGTGTTACCAGGTTACTTGCGAAAGAGTCTAAATTAAATTATTTAAAAACTAGCCTTAGCGTTCGGATGGCGTACCGACGGTTCTGGTTTAGAATCCTGCCGAAGACTAGGGTTGTTCCCTGGACTGGAGGGTGCAACTGAGTCTACTCAGCTCTGATTGTTACCTAATACTTGTTGGAGAAAAGTATACGGGGCTGTGCATAGTGTTGACCACATAACCACCTATTATGCCGCGGCCACAGAAACTGGTGAACGCTGCTTCCCCGGTCCTCTAGTGTTGCATTTTGATTATGGTTTTAAATGATATTAAGTTGTTGGTTTTCCTGGTTTTCTCAGGTAACCCATTCCATGCCAGGATATCTTTCGGGAAAAAAAGGGTACTCATATGCATTTGTTCTTACATATGGGATAAGAAAAGGGTTTTTGTCATTTTGCTTATCTGAGCATTGTAACATATTGTTTTTGTGTTGCATTTCTAAGTTAGAATTTAAGGATATTAAGTTGCTGGTTTTCCGGTTTGCTCAGCAACCCATTCCATGCCCGGATGTCACTCGGGAAGAAAGGGTAGGCTACTCATATGCATTTGTTCTTGCACAAGGGATAAGAAAGTGTTTTTATCCTATGCTTATCTGAACATTGTAACAGATTGTTATTGTGTTGTATTTCTAAGTTAGAATTTAATACCATATGTATTATTACTATTTTACTCTTCGCCCTTCTGTTCTCTAGTGTTTCTAGGTTTAGTGATTTAACTTTTGGTGTGAATATTCGTTAGTTCTTTGCAGTTCTTTTCTGAATTTGTTCTATTTTTTTTTTCAAGAATTGTTCTGCAATAAAGTATCGTTGACCTACACTTGTATTATAATGTATTGATCTATAATCTATCATAAAATGTTTTGCGTAGCACAAAACTAAATCTTATGTATTTTTATGGTACCGATAATAATAATACATAGACATGGAGTCTAGCTGAAATGTTCAGCGCAGTCTTTGCGTATCCATTGCGTACATCAAAGAGATGAACCGATGATTTATGTTAATTTTAAC
This sequence comes from Anisus vortex, assembly GCA_949126835.1. Lineage (NCBI taxonomy): Eukaryota > Metazoa > Mollusca > Gastropoda > Planorbidae > Anisus > Anisus vortex. Next base: position 27,279,167 of record OX421508.1, read on the forward strand.
TTTACATTTGGTTCGATGTTGTTTTTGCCACATCGCAAGCCATAATTAGGATTTGGATAAAACAACACAATATCTACGACTAATAGTTAATTTGTGAGAATCCCTTAGTTAAAAATAATTCCATCAGAACAAAATTAAAGAAAATAGGACTACTTAAAGTAAATATAAATGATTAACTTACTACCAGATAGATCTAACCGGTTCAGGGTTAAAATTTCAGATATCAAAATAATGAATATTATTTTTCTAGTTTTGTCTGATATTGTATTTAAATTACTAATGACACATTGAAATAGATTACAAAGTGATCTTACAAACTGGGTAGTTAATGTGATGTTTATAATATTACATTTACATTCTTAATTATATAACATTTTATGATTCTTGACTAATTTTTACAGTTTGATAATTTTAGAATTATTAATTGTAAATAATTTATTCTTTGGTAAAAAAAAAAAACCTATTAGAAATATTAGCGCAAAAATAAGGTTAATTATCTCCCTTTAATTAAAAATAAAGTTTCCATTTTCAATTATTTGATTCTATAGTGATGCAAAACCAATTATGTTTTGTAATATAACTAACATTACTTTTTTATATAAATTTTTATTTATACAAATCCAGCATTATGGCATTCATTTCAAGGTGTAATTAGAGGTATAAAATTAATTTACGTTAAACAGTTGTAAATAAAGATTTCCTGCATTTAATTGTTTGTCCATTTAAAGAGTTTATCTTTTGAACACTAATAATTACAACAATTACATAGAATAATGCTAGTAAAAAAGTCTCTTATATTTATTAAATTAATACAACAAATACATTTGTTTTAGAAACAGTAGTCCGTGAATATGAAAGTTATGCCTTTGTTTAGAAAACTCCGCTTTGAGTGCTTCAATGTACTTCTGACAAAGCCCAACAAACTAAGTAAATGCCTTAAATTAGATGCGTACGGTTAAATGTTTATAAATTGATTTCACGACAAGATACGTCAGGAATCAATGCAAATCAATTCCAGTAGTCGAACCGTTCACGTGTTGTTTGCACCCCAACCTTGTCAATGCGAGTTCAACTACCTGAAATTTATCGCTATGTCATTCAGAAGCATCGGGTTGCTTCAACAGCCAGTTCTTCTCATTCAATACCGCAAATATTTTTTTTTCCTAAACACATCTTAGAGCTCACTTGCGTGACATTGAAAATGGCTCTACGTGCCAAGTTTGAAAAACGTGCCTTAGTTTGCCGACCCCTAGTCTAACTAAAGTGAGATTTTAGTTTTATGTTCATATTACATTGGTAAAAGTTCCTTTTTATGAAGCATAATGTTTTGTTAGATGGTTTTATTTCTTCATCAATATGTGGATTCCAATTGATTCCAAGAACATTTATCATTTATTATAATAAACTCCTAAACGCTTTAAATTTTTAGTTTAGGTTTGGTCTATTGCATGAATGAATAGTTTATAACTATTAGTTTGTTTATATTGAATAGAATATATATATATATATATATATATATATAAAAAATTATATATATATATATATATATGTCACTACTGTTCTATAAATATAAATAATTTTAAGCCAACCATTCTGATACAATGCAATAATTGACGCCGTTTTCTTGGAACCATTTCTTGCCACATGTATTAGACAAAAGACAATTTCGAAACATAGCAACCGTGGGATCTAAATCTGTCACATTTCTGAAACTTTGTGGCATTGTAAATAAAACAACAAAAAAATAAAAAATTTAAAAAAAAAAAAAAAAATACCCCCCTTTCCCCGCAAAAAAAAACAACAAACAAACAACAAAAACAAAATAAAAAACAACGCACACACATAAAAAAGATAATCCTAAATCATGTAACAAGCTAAGCTGGCAGTTTGGGTAAGGGAGACAACTGTCAGTTTCATGCTAATTATGAAGATTATATTAGTGGTTATGCCCGTCAAAATGACGGAGAAACGAATGATTACAATGTGTTTTTGTTGAAAGAGAAAGAAAAAAACAACAACTAACACTATTACAATGAAAACTATTATAGGGACTCACCTTAGTTTAAAAAAGAAAATGAATTTATTTTGTTTTAGCAAAGTCGAAGAAAAAAAAGGTTTTGGGATGGGATAACTCCTTGGCGTAGGAAGCGGTTTGGGGTGGGGGGTGACAGATAATGTAATAATCCCTAATCCTTCACAAGCCAAGCGTATTACTGTATTACATCTATTTTTTAAGAGTTCTGGAGTAAAGCGTCTATAACTGGTTTTCGTAGCTTTCTGGACAAAATAAAGATGATGCCAAATTAGTTCTTTATAACCAAACCAAATTTGAAATTTGGCACATCTATCTATCTATCTATCTATCTATCTATCTATCTATCTATCTTTCTATCTATCTATCTATCTATCTATCTATCTATCTATCTATCTATCTATCTATCTATCTATCTATCTATCTATCTATCTATCTATCTATCTATCTATCTATCTATCTATCTATCTATCTACCTATCTATCTATCTATCTATCTATCTTTCTATCTATCTATCTATCTATCTATCTATCTATCTATCTATCTATCTATCTATCTATCTATGTATCTATTTATCTATGAATCTATGTATCTATGTATCTATGTATCTATGTATCTATGTATCTATGTATCTATGTATCTATTTATCTATGTATCTATGTATCTATGTATCTATGTATCTAACTATCTATCTAACTATGTATCTACGTATCTATGTATCTATGTATCTATGTATCTATGTATCTATGTATCTATGTATCTATCTATGTATCTATGTATCTATCTATGTATCTATGTATCTATCTATGTTTCTATGTATCTATATAACTATATATCTATCTATCTATCTGACGTTCATACAATTTAATTTGTACAGGCAACCTATTCGTTCAAAAAATATCTTCCGGTCAATTAGATATGTTAATTTTAGTTATTTAATTGCTTGTGTGTGTAAGCATTTACTGATACTTGAAACGTACTATTGCATAATTGTATAATTGTATTGATCTATCTATCTATTTTTATAGATAGATAATTAGATAGATAGCAAGATAGATAGATAGATTAATATATAACTATATATATCTATATATATATATATACATCTTTATAGATAGATAGATTGCTAGATAGATATATAGCAAGATAGATAGTATGATATACATTGTAAAGATATCTTTATAGAGAGATAGATAGATATTATGATAGATTGATAGACAAATAGATAGATAGACAGACAGACAGATAGATAAGATAGATAGATAGATAGAAGATAGAAGATAGATAGATAGATAGATAGATAGATAGAAAGAAAGAAAGATAGATAAGATAGATAGATATAAAGACAGACAATAGATATATCTGCAGGCGGCCAAACAGCAGTGCCAGATTTAGCATAAAGCAAAATAAGTACGTATTAAGGTACAATAGGAAAGGGGCTACACCGAGTTATTCCGAAGTACGAGTTTACCATAGCCCGAGTTGGCCCGAACGGTATAATACTACATTAGTACAGTTGAACCAGGATACACAAAAATGAACACTCCCTTCCCCCCCAACTCTCCCAAACAGTCAGCATTCAATATCAAAATATATATCGATATTATATACGATAATAAATCAAATCAGGGCGCCATCGTATTTGACAGATGAAACTTTCTTTGAATGTGTAACATTGTTGAGTGTAAGAAAAAAAAAAGAATAACAAAATATATCAACGAAAAACAAAACAGACGTAAGTAAAAATTTGTATGTATTATGATTGTCACTTGGCAAATATAAACAACATCGGACCAAATCGATCCATAGGGCCAGTGAAGCAGCGTTCCCCAGTTTCTGCGGCCACGTTATGCTAGGGAGATTGTGTGGCCAGCACAACGCCCAGCCGTCTTTGCTTTACCCAACAAAGGACAGGTACCCACCAGAGCTGGGTAGACTCGGGGATACCCTCCAGACCAGGGCGCGGTTCTTAGCGTTCTCCAGGAGTTGAACCCAGTACCTTCAGTACGCCAGTATAACGCGTTGCCGTTGGCCAATGTGGCACGAAATAAAGCTTCATATAATGGTTATAGGGTAGGTCAATAATTTATCAGCTGAGTGTTCAATTTTCTCGATATGTAAGTCCTATATGAACTGTAATGCCACAAAGCATACCTAAGCTTTTTTTTAGTTAAAAGAAAAAACCCAGAGTTTTTACGTTAACAAAACAAAACAAACTTAATTTTGAGACAGTAAAATTTAATATTAGAAAAAAAAAAAGACAAAAAAGTTTCAAGTATAGATCTATATAGAAGAGGGCAGTGCTTATTTGTAAAAAAAATAGGTGCCGGTACTCTGTGATGGATTGCCTAACTTTTAAAGCAGTTTCGCATTTTATATTTTAATTCTTATTGCGCGCAATTTTAAAATAATTCAATTTTAACAAATTAATAATATAATAAATTAATAATAAACGTTAAAATACAAGAAAAGTAATAATTTTTTCCCCACATTGAAAGAGGTGCCGGTACGCCGTACCGGTGCGTACCGTCACAAAAAAAAGCAATGGAAGAAGGCCTCTAAGGCCTTAAGAACTAAAATAATTTTGGTGCCCTACTGCCATTATGTGCCTGGGACATGATGGCCGAGCGGCAGCGAGGTCTACTAGCATGCCGAAGGTCTTGGATTCTAATTCTGGTGAAGGCTAGGATTTTTCCCTGGACTCGGTGGTGTCCCTTAGTCTACCCAGCTCTAACCAATTGTACACAAATAATCTCGACGCCAAAATAAAATATTAATAAATTACTTTAAATGAATTATCGAGATAATTGTAAATACAATATGAAAAACTATTTAAACTAGCTATAAACATTATAACAGAGGGGACATGCATTAATGGCATCTGAAGGGCGTTTCGAAGAAGCCGTGTGACGAAAGTGGGAAATTAAAAATGAACTGTTCGAATTTCGTTACATCCAACAGGGACAACCCCCATATGACACATTGCCATAGGCTCTAAAAGGGTGAATCGATAATAAAACATATTTCTGCGTTGTAAAAAACAACAACAACGTATATTAAAGTGACAGAAAAAAGAATTTACTTTCTTTTGTTAGAACAGAAGGTGTGTGTGTGTGTCATTTCTATATCATGTTATAACACACTAGTACTGTAACAAACACACACACTTACACATGTACGTTCACACGTACACATACATTAGAATATGTTTACGAGTTCAAAGAAAAGAAAGAGCGAGAGAGAGAGAGCGAGGGAAAGAAAGGGGACAAAAAGAGAACTAAAAAAAAACAGCTGATTGAACAGAAACGCTTTCGGCCTTGACCTAGGAATCAGCTGTCGCGGCTCACGCCCACAAAACCCCGCCTTCAATTTCAACCAATCAAAGAAGGTGGTGTGATTTTTAAGTGTCCAAAAGCAGTTTTGACCCGTTTATAGTTTATATATATATTTCTTTTCTTCTCACCCCCCACCCAGTCCCCCCTCCCCCTTCGACCTGTTTCTTGTCTATTATTCAAAATGTAAATGAATCCCCCCTCCCCCTCCCCTTCCCCTTCAATAAAAAAATAATCTGTCATATTTTTAAAGCCATTCACACTCCATTAACTAAGTATATTCTGGTGCACAAGGGTTTAAAAAATATCTAGTCAACAGTATTTAGCACGTGCACAAAAATAACCTGAATTCCATAAATATGTCTTGGTGCACACGAGCAAAGATATTATTTTGAATGAATGCACATCTCCTAGAATGTATTTTAATTTGTCCTAATTATTATTGTTAATTATTTGATATTTTATTACTATTTTTTTTATAACTTTTTTTCCAGCCCGCACACAGAAAAAAACTAAGTAGACGCCACTTCAATACGGAAGATTAACATGGATAAATACAGGACTAAAAACGCTATCCTTATCCCTTATGCGAGAACAAATACATATCTTCCAGAGTGGCATCCGGGCATGGAATGGGTTGCCTGAACAAAACCAGGAAAACCTGTAACTTAACATCATTTAAAACACTAATAAAAAAATGCAAGACTAGACTCAGACCACGGATGAGCGTAGGACGCAATAATCTTCTTTATAGAAGGAGCGTCTGTAATATATAAGATGAGATAAGAAGATAATTGCGTTCTACGATTAGTCTTAAACTAAAAAAGAAGACATATTTATTAGCCCTTGAAAACGAATCATGAGTGAGTTTAATGGAATGGTTTACATTATTTGGTCTTGTTCATCGTTGGACTAATCACAACGATATTGATGTTTCACGCTGAACGATATAGAATAATCTAGATCAGGGATCGGCAGCCTACGGTACGCTTCCAGACCTGGCACGCAGTGCGATTTTCAATGGCACGCGGCTAATGCAAAAGATGCAGCTGAAGAATAGGACAGGTTAACGTTTAGGCTGTTGGCACGGTGAATTATTTAGAATATTACTTTGGCACGCTATTATCTGAAGGTTACCGTCATCTGATCTAGATGTTTCATGATCTGTTTCCGGAAAAGCGTTTGTTGGTGTTGGCAATATTTTTAAAAACCTTTTTTGTTATTGTTGTTGAAGAAGGGCACATTCCAGCTTTTGTGAGTCTTGCATGGTTAGGGCTTACTATCTTATACTCGTTGCTTCATATTTTAATGAGGTAGACTTTAATTTTTGGCTAGTGATTGTGTGCCCTGCGGGCTTCCCCAGCATACAATTTAAAACAATAGTCTCAAAAGTTCCCCATCATAACACCGGCAACTGAACTTTGTAAAGAAAGCGCATTGGGCGTATTCAATTAAATACAATGGAAAGATTTGCAACATAAATAGTCATTATAAAGTAAAGTATCCAGTCGGGTTAATTTGATTTATAGGGCTGGTGAAGCAGCGTTCACCAGTTACTGTGGCGAACGGCTTACTAGGAGATTGTGTGGCCAGAACAATGCCCAGCCGCCTTTACGTACTCCCCAACTAATGTCTGGCGTCCATCAGAGCTGGGTAGATACTCTGGGACACCTTCTACGGGAACAAATCCTAGCCGTCACCAGGAATCGAACCCAGGACCTTCCGGCACGCCAGCTTGGTCACCATGCCCCAACTGTATTGCGAAAGAAAGCGCATTAAACATGCTAAATACAAATAACCATAGTAAGATGCGCTAAATAAATAGTCATTATTATTATCATCATACAATTAAATCTTTTCAACTTTAATTTCAGCTTATCTTTCCTCCACCCCCCCCCCCCCCAATCACATAATAATATAATGTCCTTATTAAATGCCAAAAGATTAGCAGTCAGTAAAATCATCAAGAATATTTAAAAAAATATATTTATGACAGATTTGGTAGCTAAATCTCTGTATGTGACTATCACACAAAAATTGCTTTTCTGTTTCTAATTTTGTTCACCCTAGTTCTGTTTGACCTACTTTCAAGGACTTTGTCTTTCTTTACCTCTACCCCTTGACCTAGATTATATAAAAAAAAATTAAACGATTTTCTGGCACTTAAAATTTTGTGTAAGTATATGTCAGGTTAGATTTATTTGCTGTTGATAATTGTTGGAAATCTACTCAACTGTGCGGTAATCGCGCAACTCTTACGCACTGTTTGTCTCTCTCTCCCTCTCTCTATCTAACTCTCTCTCTCTCTCTCCATTTCTCTTTATATAATACACGCACACATTTATATGTATATATATAAATATATATATATATAAGTAAATATATACTAGCTTAATTGCCCGGCTTTGCGCGGGGTAACTAATTAGCCTTCATTTTCATTTAAAAAAAATACTTTTAGGAGAATCGAACCCAGGCCGGTCTACGGATTCCAGACGGTGAGTTTCTAACCACTATACTACGGAGTACACATGTTGGAAACTAAAAAAAAAACAATCGCGTTGGTTAAATTAGACTTTTAAGGCAATGCGGTCTCATGTCCTGATATTGACCAATGGAATCGAAATTGACACAAACATCCGACTTTACATAATTTATACATAGATAGATATACAATAATTGAGGGAAGAAGCAAATTGGATTCAATTAATATGTCGACAGATATACTGACAAATAAAGAATTGGAAACATTGAATGGTTGATAGGATTGATTGATATTTATAAAAATAAATGATATGTAGATTTATTGACAGATTGATTAGTTGAATCATTCATATAAATAAATTGATATTTCAATGTTTCTTTCTGTACGTTTCATTTTAAAATTCTTTTCATGACTAAGCAAATAAATTATAAATAAAAATGTTCAATTTGAGTTTAAGTTAAGTTTTTTTTAGCGAAAGCAATTGACGAGTCTTAGTTAATGATGCATAAATTGTGGATGATACATCACTTCCGATCCTATTAGCTTAATTGGATTTAAATAATGGCTGCCTTCTGCTATAAATTCTGGCATACTCACTTTTAATATTGAAGACATAATCCTTACAATAATACTTAAAGCATTTGTTTCTTTGTAGTCAGCCTGAACTTGCTGTTTAAAGTACAATGAATTTCTCAACATCCGTGAATGTTAAGTCAGCAACAAGGCGTAAATCTATGCTTGCAATCGTAACGGTTGCCATTGTAATAAAAAAATAAAATGAAACCGGAAGTTCAAGCAAAAAACTTGAAACATGCCGAAAATATAATTACACGATTTTTTACAGGAATATAGCGGAAATGCCTTTTCATCAAAATTGCCTATTTAAGACTCGTGAATGCTAGCGAAAAAAGAAAACTAATACACAAAAAAGGAACAATTCTTTAGTTAACTAAGCTCACGCCCACAACAATTACAAGCTCAGTAGCCTTAACAATTACATAATTTAAAAAGAAAATCCCACAGACTAGTCTATATAATGTAATTAGTGAATTACAGACAAATTTGATATAAACTCGTTTAAAAAAAACGTTCTCTTCACGTGGTCCTTTGATAGGGGCTTCAAAAGTGGGCTTCAAAAATAAAATATTTTTAGTGGTCTGCCATGTTGAGACGCTATCGTGGCCACATTACTTGAAACTAAGAATCTTTTTATTATTCTTAATTCTTACTATTAGAATGTAGTAACAACAACCATATAGTCTAATGAAGTATTAAATTGTATACAGTATAGATTTAGAAAATAAAGTAACCATAAAAAGGGCCACCTGAAGTATTATATTTTCTTAAGGGAAATATTTTCGTAAGCTTTTCAAAACAACTAAAAGAAAAAATCCCCTATTTTTCCCACCTTCAGTTTAAGCCATACATAGAATCTACTAGAATTTGGAAGGTGCCCTGAGAAAAAAAGAAATTTGCTGAATAAACATTTTGTATACAAGGCCAAGTAGCTCTGTCAATCAGCTGTGCAATTTTTAATATAAGGGCGGGGTTCGAGAGGTGTGGGGGAGGGAAATTATTGTCACTGGGGGGAAGAGGGGGGGGAGGTTATCAGCTGATTTCAAAAGAAGAGAACTTATGAAAGTTGAAGACATAGAATAAAGAAGAATAAGTTATGATTTTATGGGGGTTTTAAGGGCTGGTATTATGCGGAGAGAGAGAGAGAGAGAGAGAGAGAGAGAGAGAGAGAGAGAGAGAGAGAGAGAGAGAGAGAGAGAGAGAGAGAGAGAGTTAAATGTCACTCCTCCTCCTTTCTTCTAGTGTGTGTGTATAGCCTGACTAGCCTCTTCTTACTTTTTACTCCCCCAGCCCCCACCCCAATTTCACGGAACTTCTCCTTTTGTCTACAAACGCCTCTCCTTCCCCTTTCAATTAAATGAGAAACCCAACGCCCCCCCCCACTCCCCTATCCACCACCCTCCCGCCTCCGTTATACTTTTTTCTCAATGTCTCTCCCCCCTCCCCTTTCCGCCTCTCTCATTTTTCTTAAATAATGTTTTCTTGAAGACGTTGGTTGACAGTGATTGGGGGATGGGGGTTACGGGGAGTGAGAGAGAGAGAGAGAGAGGCAGGGATATCCACCGGGGCGCGGGGGAGTTATAAATACCTGTCACCTACTCCGAATCAGCTGATTGCTGCACCTGGGGGCAAGGCGTCGAAACAGCTGACTAGTGTGTGTGTATTTGCGCCCCACAGCACGAGCCAGATATCACTCAACCGAGACAACTGGGTGATTTTTGCTAGATCCTATTTTTTGTGTGCTTGGTTTGCAAGAACAAAGAACCAAGGTAATAAATTATGTTTCGAATGCTCGAAATGTTTTATACATAGAGATAATATATCGTATTTTAAAACAATGTTTTACTATAATATGATATTTAAATGAGTGTAAATTTGATTGTTCATCTTTCTCATTTATGTATCCGTCAACCACATATCCATGAATCCAGTATCCATTCGTCCATAACCAATCTATACCTTGACCATTCGTCCATTAGCTATTTATCGATCCATCCTAACATCCTTGCATATATCCACACCATCCATCTATCTATCTCTTGCTCTTGCTGTATAAATTTGCCATTGTTGTATAAATTTGCCATTGTTGTATAAATTTGCCATTGCTGTATAAATTTGCCATTGTTGTATAAATTTGCCGTTGTTGTATAAATTTGCCATTGTTGTATACATTAGCCATTGTTATATAAATTTGCCATTGCTGTATAAATTTGCCATTGTTGTATAAATTTGCCGTTGTTGTATAAATTTGCCATTGTTGTATACATTAACCATTGTTATATAAATCTGCCATTGCTGTATAAATTTGCCATTGTTGTATAAATTTGCCATTGTTGTATAAATTTGCCATTGTTGTATACATTAGCCATTGTTATATAAATTTGCCATCGTTGTATATATTTGCTGTTCTTGTATACATTTGCCGTTCTTGTATAAATAAATTTTCTCCTCTTGTAGACAATTTCTTTAGTTGTATTAAAGTTTGCTTTCATTGTATCTACAGCCATGTTGTGTATCAAGTGCATTTTCCTACTGAGTGCTGTCATGCTACTGTTAGACTTTGCCTCTGCAGCACCAACATTTGTCACAGACAACGCCTATGACACTGACGCCTTAAAGGCCACCCACACAAGTAAAAATAGGTTTTGTTTCTTTAAATTAATTTGTATGGTTTAGTTCAGTTGGGTTGCCTGAACAAACCAGGAAAAACCAGTAACTTAACATCATTTAAAACATAAATAAAAATGCAAGACTAGACTCGGACCACGGATGAGCGTAGGACGCAATAATCTTCTTTATCGAATGAGCGTCTGTAAGGTATAAGATAAGATAAGTTATTAAAAAAATACTATTTCGGCCCGGGACTTCCGATTTTCGTCTTGGGTCACTCAAGCCACTCGATTAATGTTTAAAGACTTTAATGCTTGAACTAATTTACAATACAAATATTAATGTGCGCTGGTTGGTAATAAAGTATTTTCTTTTAACACTTTGCATGACAATAACAACGAACTACACCTCTGTGTACCTTATAGAGCTTTGGTGCTGAACGTGCTGGAATGGATTTTCCCGAAGTTTTCAGAAGGCAAAGAAAAATGCGTATTAGAAATGTGTAGAGGCTACGAAAACATTTTTTTTTCACTACACATCTAATCTGAAAGTCACACTTAATATAATATAAATAACTCTAAATCAATTATCGAAACAATTCTAAATATACAATATGAAATTTTTTAAACGTGCCATACACATACAACAAAACCAGGGTTCATATATCTGTTTTACTTTGCTTTTATATTGGAAGAGTTGACATCATTGCTTCGGGGATATTGTCAAAGCCTTTGGATAGTTTTTTTTTGCTGTAGTTTAGATCCTGGTAGAAGCCTGAAATTTTTTCGTTAAAGTTGAAAGAGTATCCATTGAGTCAACTTTGCTCCAGAAGCTCACCTTAAATCATGCTTGAAGTGGTTATGGGTGGGGAGAAGTTAAACGTTGGCCTGGTCAATCTCCTGGCCACACAATCCCTTCAAATGCCATGACCACAGAAAAGGACGCGCGCTATGATCAATAAGTGGGGGTATTCCACTTTAGTGTACTGATTATCAGAACTTCGAGATAAAAATGTAATGAGGGGCCGTCCCCAGCTCACTATGCTATATCTATTCTTACTACTCGGCATAACGTTAGAAAAAGTATCTTTTTTGTACGTAATGGACTATTATGTCTTTTAAACTCCCATTGTAAAAAGTAAAGTACGAGTAGGGCCAGACTGGTCATAGGGCCAGTGAAGCAGCGTTCACCAGTTTCTGTGGCCACGGTATACTAGTGGGAGTGTGGGAAGCACAATGCCCAGCCGCCTTTAATTTTTTACCCCACTTAATGTTAGGTGCCCATCAGAGCTGGGTGGACTCAGGGACACCCTCAAGTTCCGTAAACAAATCCTAGCCTTCACCAGGATTCGAACCCAGGACCTTAGGCACACCAGCCGAACGCGAAACCGCGTGTATTTCTCTTAAAAAGAAATAAAAATATTCAATATACCCATCCCCCTTCCACACCCAAAAAAAAAAACCAAAAAAAAACCCACACAAGACTGATACATTTCTTTGAAATATCTAAAGACATTGTTTGCAATTTTAGAACTTTTGTTGACTATTTAAATATTTTTCTTCAGGACCTGCCTTCTACGACTCTGCTGAAGCACCCATTCTATTTCGGCGCCTCCGAAGGAACCTGGCACAGATGTTCGTGGGGAACCACCACTACAACCACCACAAGTCGCAGCAGACCAGCAAACCGGTGACCCGGCGACCCCACAGCAGGAGGCACGGTGATCGAGGTTACGGAGAATTCCGATTGGCGCAGGCGTAACACCGGAAGTGAACGGACGCGATACGTTAGACCAATGGCAGGCGACCATCCACACTATCTCTTAAAGCCATGTGATATAATATTTTAGTACCAGTCTTTGATAACTAAACACCAATGTAATTACGACAATATTCATCCACATTTAAATTCTTCGGTTTAACATCAGAAGTCCTTCAGGCGACAATTCGATAATAATGTCTAAACGCTTTCGCCCTTTTGTATAAACAAATACTATACCAATATATTTATAAACATTATTTTTAACTAAGCCTAGTACAAATGAAAGCTTTAACAAAGTTGGTTAAACCATAAAGTTATATGTACGTTTTTAAAAGGTTTTGTTAAAAAACAACACACATTTTTTTTCTCTCTCTAGAATTTTTTTGTTCGTAATCGACATGCAACCCTTTCCTTGCGCCTTTCCCGGTGGAAAGAAAAAGTAAATTATCAACAATAATTACTCGTTTTTACAGAATATATTTTTATCATATTAAAAAAAAACAGCGAAGTATAGATTTTTACCTTTGTTTTATTAGCAAGTAATAGGTCTACTGTTTTTAAAGTTGCGCAAGTTTGCATAATATAAGAAATACCATATCATAGCGATATCCATTCCAAATTATCAATAATTGACAATGTACGATTATTGATAACTCACCATTAATTTGCTACCATCTTTAAAAAAACTGTCATTATAGTAAAAAAAAACAACTGCCAACTTGAGATTTTACTGCCAACTCATCAATAACTTTCATCGTACCATTTTGCTGCTATCCTATGATATAACCGTGAACTTACGAATAAACTGCCAACTTACGAATAGCTGTTATCTTACCATTAAAACTGACACCCTAACAATTAACAAACCATCTTCATACAAAAATGCCTTCTTAAACAATAAATTTCAATTTACCAATACTATAATTTAAAGCTCTATTCTGGAACATCTCTTTCTCCCTTTCTCTCTTTCTCTTTCTTATTCTTTCTCGGTCCCCGTCGAGCACAATGCAGCAACAAAATTCCGGCCACGTCTTCATATGCCGGGAGAGCCATCTGACTTCAAGCCTGGTTTAGCTCATTGCCTTCCATTCCACACATGGTATGTCCCAAGTTATTCCACCCCTTCCATTCCACACAAGGTATGTCCCAAGTTATTCCACCCCTTCCATTCCACACATGGTATGTCCCAAGTTATCTTCCTCATGTTTCCCTTATTTTCATTTGAATGGGTTCTGTTAGCAAGTTTGTGGCAATCGTGAAGTTTTATTTTTAGCCAAATACTTCTTCTGCTTTTTCTGCCTTCTCGTCCTCGAGGAACAGCCGATTTTCATCGACGTCTGTGGTCCTTCCTAGAACATAGGCCGCCAACACAAGGGTCCTCTCTATCCTGGGCCAGTCTCTCCAGCTTCCCCCAAGTAAGGCCAAGTTCCTTGGTGTCTGCTTCCACCTCTCTGCGCCAGGTGTTCCTCAGCCGATTTCTTTTCCGGACAGTAGCCAGATACTAAAGCATGTGTTTTCTTTTCTTTTTTTTTTTTTCACTAGTGGCATGTGGGCAAGAAGTGGGTTGCTTGAACAAGTAGAAATAAAAGAGCCTAGCAATATTTAAAAACGCGTATCAAAACTAATTCAGAACAAAGAATAATCGTAAAAAAGCAATATACTTTTCTGAGGAATTTAAAGTGTTTTATTTCCCCTATGTACTTTTAATTGCATGCAACTTAAACAATTTTTCTTTGGTCGAGCATATGTTCAAACTCGACCAAGAAAATATTTGTGTTTCATTTAATGTTTTGTTTGTAGTAAAAATCGTTTGATGCACGTATTGTGTGTGTGTGTGTGTGTGTGAGTGCGTGTGTGTGTGTGTGTGAATGGGGAGTGAAGTGCTGTTTATATGATCTCCTTTGTATATTTGCGTATGAAGTTCTTTGATAAATGTTCTGGAAGATCTTTTCATGATCTACTGTGCCATTGGTTTTAAACAAAAAAATTGATTATATAAAAACGATATTGTTTTACGGCGAGATATAAAAAAACAACAACAGCAATACTAACATTACTTTGAACTGTTTGGCAATAAAAGAAAAAAAATATACATAAATTGTTCAGAGTTTTTCATTGTGAAATATGTCTCGTATGTTATTTTTGGTTATAAATATTATCTATGCAAGACAATGTTTTCGTTTCTATGTGTTGTCATATACTGTTGGTTTTCCAAGTATTGGAACACACAATGCTTATTCCCCCCTCTTTTTCTCCATACACACGATTTTGTGGGCGGGGCTTAGTCTTTCCAATACCTCGACTTTTAGTACGAAGGCGAAAGATTCTAGGTAATGTTGGGATTCCGTGTTGACCTCAGATTCTCGGAGTGGCTAGGAATGGTTTATTTTTTCTGCATATGGTTGTTCCTATAATTTTTTATTATGAGTTTTGTAATGATACCATTATTTTCACCCCTCCTAGTAATAGGTCTGCCCCTCGCACCACTTTAATAGTATTTAATGATTTGTTTGTCTGAAAGGCAGTGAGTTTCAAGATAATTTCTTTTGAGGACGCTTGTGTTTGCACTATTTTATTCTAACTGTACATAATCCTCATATTGTACATATTGGAACATATCACCTGAATTAAATTATCAACAACATTTAAACTGAAGCTTCCTCGTCAAGTTACTATTCTATTGTGTTGTTTACAATACTATAATATTTATTTACTACTCCAACTTCAAGGAAAGGAACTGTTAGAACGCAAATCCTGAGTTTGTGCCCAGTACCATAATGAGAGTTCGTGTAATACTGAAACATAAATAATAATAACTAAAGTCTACCCTAGGACTAACGAGAATTATCAACGATATCTACACGGCTCTGGTCACAAGGGGATTGTGGACGTAACAGTGTCTTATCTTATTTTATACATTACAGATGCTCCTTCTATAAAGAAGATTATTGTCTGTATGTGAATGTGTGTGTTCGAGACGCGTTTTATAATAATTGTCTGTGTAAAGTAATGGAATATGTAAGCAATCAAACCAATTTGTTGAAAAATTTAAACAACATTAACAAAAAAAAAACAACAACAAAAACTACAAAAAACTATAAGGTTTGTAGTAGTAGCCTAGGTGTAGGAAGGGGGCCCGGGGATAGTGCACCTGAACTCTCCCAAACTTGTCCAGAACTACATCTAGATTAACATAGTTCACATGTATTATAGATCACCTCCATTTTTACTCCCTTTCTATTAACTCGTACTGTCTGTGGGGTTGATTGCTTGTACAACTTTGCATCGATTTTTCGACCACTTCCCGTCGTCCAATCAAACTGAAACTTGGGCAGCAGACTTATGGCGACTAACAATACATTCTTTCAAATGTTCGGTTAAAAAAAACTTAATTATACTATAATAATGATTTTTGTTTTAAATGTAACAAACACTTCATAGATAAATGGTCTATGGTTTGTTTTCACGTTGAAAATGCCGGTCCAACTTTTTATGGTTTTTCGTCACAAAAAAAAAAAGGATGCTCTTTGTGAAAAAATGTAATTCATGTTTACATTCGTGTCGTGTTTTTGTTAAAGCCGTGCAAATAAATGTTCGCTGAAGTCAGAAACCGGAAAATAATACTTAGTACCAAAGAAGACTAAAACAAAAGATATTTCTTATACATTATTTAATTACATGATGGTAAACTTAGTTTACAAAGAAAGGGAGTATAATAAAACTTGTTTTTTATGGGTTAGTTTAAAAAAAAATAAAAAATTGTGGATTTTTTCCAAACGTTTCTTTAAATCATTTTTGTTTTACATTTTCTAATAAAATATATTTTTATTACCTTTCAACGATTGATAATGGGATCAAATACAATGCAGGGTGGAATTATGTGCCCATCCAAAACAAGACTGATATTTCCCCCCCCCCCCCCCCCCGAGGGCTCGGCAACCTAAGGCACGGGTGCCAGACTTGACACGAAGAGCAATTGTCAATGGCACGTTAGACCTCCAAAAGTTCTTTCTTGATGAAAAAAAAACATTTTCCGGTATTGAATGAGCAGAACTGACTGTTGAAGCCGATATTTCTGAATGACCTAACGACTCATTTCAATGAGTTGAACTTGCATTTACAAGGATGGGGTCAAACAGCACTTGAACTGTTAGATTACTGGAATGAATTTGCATTAAAGCTGGAACATATCTTGCCGTGAAATTAATTTCAAAACACTTAACTACATGTACTTCCCTAATTTAAACATATATGAAGATTAAAAAATTGACTTTTTCAGAAGCACACTCAAAGCGGAGTTTTCTAAACAAAAGCAAGACTTTAAAATTCATTTAGTCCTAACAGGCTTGTTCTTACGACAACCTTCTTAGATGTGGATCTTTTTTCTTAAGTGTAGAGATATTGGCGATTTCAAAAATGCAGCTAGTTGAATTGTAAACACCCCGAAAATGGGCACCAAAATGTGCCTGTTTGTATAAAAATCGCACTACTTTCAGCTTTTGATTCAATTTACACTTGTAAACAAATTTTATCGCACATGAAAGCAGTTTTAAGCATATAAAGAGGTCACTTACACTTAACCACTCGGGAGTGAATAAATATGTATCATTATACAATTATACAATTTGCGAAGAGCATTCAAGACAAGGCGCTTGTTAATTGATACAGACTAATTCAACTTAAAAGAGATTTTATGCTCATCTTTTTTTATGATTTGTTGATTAAATAAATATACTAGACTTATTTACTAGCATTATTTTATAAAAATTGCTGTACTTACTCATGTTTAAAAAATATATTTCTTAAATGGGTACACAATTAATCTAGGAAATGTTTATTTACAACAGTTACTGTTTAACGTACGTTTATTTTATACCACTAATTAAATCTTGAAATGAATACCATTAATTTGGATTTGTAGAAAGAAAGAAAAATTAGTCAGTAATATTAGTTACATTACAAAACATAACTTGTTTGACATTAGATCTACTAATGAATCAAATTTGGATATTTTATTTTAATTAAAGGGGGATAATTTACCCTTTTAATATGCCCTTAATTTTCTAAAATTTATTTTCTTTTTCTTTTATAAAATAATAAATTGCTTACAATATAGTATTCTGAAGTAATCAACTGTACAAGACAATTGACAAATATTTAAATATTATATGAGTAAAGAATTTTTATGTAAATTTATAAACAACACACTGACTACTCCTGTTAGAATGGCTACTAAGTATTTTTTCTTAGATTTCATAGTGTCAACTCAACATTGTCAATGAATAGAACAAAATAATTCATACACTGAGATCAAATTATAATTATATAGAATCTAGATCATAGGTTCTCAACCTTTTTCGGCTCACCGCCCCCTTTTAAATTTTTTTTCCGCTCACCGCCCCTCACCCCCCCTCAAACCCTCTTTTAGCGCCCACTCCCCCCTGCCCCTTTCCGCCCATCTGGACTATAGTTTCCGCAATTTTTTTAGGGGAACTAGACTTTTTGTGTGATTAATTATCTTTAAAAAAACTGAAAAGGAAACATTTTGTAAGAATTAATAGATTAAAAAATTGCATTAACAAAAGGTTTAAATAAATTAATATTAATGTGAATTGTTTGCCTGGTGTGTTACTAGCAATTTGTCTATTTTTGTTTCAATTTTGGTTGCAAAAAGCCTTAGGTCTAAAAATCAGTAATATTTGTTATATTACAAAACAGAACTTGTAATTAAATCAAATATTGAATCTAAAAAAATCAATTTTTTTAGTTAAAGGGAGATAATTAGCCCGTTTTATTTGAGCTAATACTAATATCTATATTTTTTTTTTATTTTATAAAAATAAAATGGCTTACATTTATAACTTTGAAATGATCAAACTGTAAAAAGTATTTGAAAGTTATATAAATATTATATGACTAAATAAATTATATGTACTTTTTCAAGCATTACAATAACTACCCAGTTTGGAGGATTACATATTATCTATACTTCTCTACCTTAATGTGCCTTCTCATTCTTATTTTTAAAACACATTTAATATTAAGACATCTCCACTGAGATGAAAAAATATAATTAATAATAGCAGATGCTAAAGCGTAAGTGATCGGTCAGCATAGTTGATGGTCCTGTGAACCAACCACAGGACCAGTCGGCCGCACATTAGATTTGCCAAATACAGACCCCTACTTCATCGAAAAGTCATTGCGATTCTTATTTCTTATTAATATAATAATATGTAGGCTTACTGTTGGGGATATCAGTTTTTTAGCAGCACTTGCGTTTGCATAACATTTCATCCAAAAACTAATCGATTCAAATAGCTGATGTGTTAAAATACATCAGGTACGTTTGTACCGCCCACTTGCCCCTCACCGCCCCCCAATCGCCCCCGGGGATATCAGCGCCTCCCTAAAGCTTCTCATCGCCCCCCGGTGGGCGATATCGCCCCCGTTGAGAACCTATGATCTAGATCAAAATTCTAGACCAATGTAGTAAAAATAGAAATATTTAATAGTAGTGGCTAGATCCCAATCTTATTAAAAGGATGATAATCACAAACTCGATACTTGTCTTTATTAAATATAAAACGCTTGAACGACATTCTCTGTAAGTTTCCTACATATTAAAAAAAAATATTATAGAGCATTCTGAATTTCAGGCTGTTGGCACGCTGAATGATGTACAAATCAGAGTTTGGCAAACTATTAGCAAAAGGTTGCCTGACGTAGATAATAACTCTACTAAAATCACGGGTCACAACTAGATCTAGAAAAAAAAAGAAAATTTAAAACAAGGTAGCGAAATCTTGAGATCATTAGCCCAGAAAGAGTGGTTGGCAGTAAGTAAGAGTGGTTGGCAGCAAGTAAGAGTGGTTGGCAGTAAGTAAGAGTGGTTGGCAGTAAGTAAGAGTGGTTGGCAGTAAGTAAGAGTGGTTGGCAGTAAGTAAGAGTGGTTGGCAGTAAGTAAGAGTGGTTGGCAGTAAGTAAGAAAGCATTGTCTAAATATAGACACATGCACAACATTTAAGCCTTAAATAACAAAACTAAATTGTATCTTGTCGGCAACATACGGCACGCGTGCCAAACTTGGCAAGCAGAGCGATTTTCAATGGCACCAGGAAGACCCACAAAAAATGCAAAATGCAATTCAAGTATCTTCTGAAAGCAAAAAACAAACAAAACAAGGTGACTTTTAAGCCCTTGGCACGCTGAATGAATTTGAAATCCTACTTTGGCACGCTATTATCAAAAGGTTGTCGACCCCTGTAGACTATATATTCAATTTAAAAGCCTTTTAAAGACTTAAGATTAACATTTCTTTAATGATCCAAACAAATGGAAATGTGTCGTGATTATAGATGTTTTGGCTTTCAGCATATTTTAAACACTACAAAAGAACTAATTATACTCAAGCATAGAAATATACTTCTAAAAATAGACATGCGCGCACACTATCACACAATTTATCATACAAGAAAAAGTTCATTAGTAGTCGGCTATTACTTTCTGGATGACTGAAGTCTTAACGATATATTTCTTGTTACGTATGTTTGTCTGAATTCTCTTGGAAGATAGTATGGCCTGAGTCATGATTATTAATAATCAATATTACGTCTTATCTTATACATTACAGACGCTCCTTCTATAAAGAAGATTATTGCGACCTACGCTCCTCCGTGGTCAGAGTCTAGTCTTGCATTTTTATGAATGTTTTAAAAGTTACTGGTTTTCCTGGTCTGTTCAGGCAACCCATTCCATGCTGAAAATGCCACTCGGGAATAAAGAGTATTTATATTTTTGACATTTATTTGATAACAAAGGTCAAACTTCACAAAAACATTTCTTAAAATCAAAATATTAATTTTGCAATCCAAGAAACATAACTCTTTTATTTCTTCAAATATTATAATCTTCACAGAGTTATGTCCTTAACTTTTACAAATTTTTGTTTTGTTTAAGTTTTGGTGTCTGAATTTGGATTAGAAAAGCATTAATTAATTAGTCCAGTTGATTTCAAGAATATTAAAAATACGAAACTAGCAACCAAAAAAACGCATAGAAAATATCGGTAAATTTCACGAATAAGTCGACACAAAAATCTAATAATTAAATTGCAAAACGATTGGTGACAATACACATTTCTTTTTTATGGATTTTGATATTAGGAAGTTATTTTTTAATATCTTTGTTAGGTACGCGATTATAATATTGACATGAGCTAGAGTCTATCCGTCTGTCTTTCTATTCTGCAATAAATTAATAGAAATTAAATTGCATTTTCCCATTTTTTTTTTAAAAATATAATAGTTTGGGGATTGCTATGACCATATAACATGTCAGACAGTGTAAATATCTTGTTATGTAATTTTTTGAGAGGAACATTCTAATGTATGCACTGAATTATTTTTTTGTGTGTTAAACAAAGCGGACACTTCTTTTCTGCCTTGAATTTGTTGCATTCGGAAATGTTATGTCAGTTACATTATTTCGTCTTTTTATTTTAAACGTGTTTTTTTTTTTTTTAATTTAGGCCTAGTTTATAAAAGTTTTCCTCACAAACTTCGGGCCGCAAGCGACTTACTAGGTGGATTTTTGTGTGCCCTCCAGTTAGCTTAAAAAAAAAATTACTATTCGTTAAATTCACATCAAATTGAATTGTTAATTTTATATATAGATAACATACGTATTATTAGTGATAAGTAGTAAAATGAAGTATGAAGTGTTTTTTGTTTCACTAGGGGTCGGGTTGTTGGTATTGGGGGGGGGGGGGGCCCTTGACACATCTTTTACTTGATAAAATGGTACATGCCTTCACCCGAGTTTGAGACCCCTGCTGTAGAAAATGTATTCAACATCACATATTTTCGATGTAAAACGCATTGACTGAATAAAATTGAATTTGAATTTGAATTTGAATGAGTTGTTGTTTTTATTTAAATGAGAACTGACTTCCGGGTTAAATCAACAAACATAGGATGCCAGCTCAATTATTAGGTCCTTCAGTTTACGATATCGGAATGTAACTTTCTTTTTTTTAAAAATTATGCTTAACATTTATTTATAAATTTTTCTGTTTTACATTCTACCGACTTAAGGTGAACATCCATGTATGGTTAAGTAAAAGACATTAAATGGGATTCATCATTCATATAGTATTCAGATTGAACGTCTTTTTAAAAAAAATTTTTACGTCACGATGGAATTCCTCTATATAGAAATCAACATTTTGTTTTTATATCTTATTGTAGCCTCTATATTATAAACTATCCTTTCTATACAGAAGATCTTAACTCTTACATTTTGATAAGTGCTTTACATTTTTTTAACTTATTGGTTTTCCTGGTTTGTTCAAGCAACCCATTCCACGCCCGGATGCCACTCGAGAAGAAAGAGAACATATTACGAGCCTGGTTCTTGCATATGGAATAAGATAAGTGTTTTGTCCCTATTTTTTGATCTGAGTATTGAAATAGATTGTTAGAACTTAATGCTGTACTTTTATTGATACGTTGCAGTTTGATCTTCTTCTCCGCCAGTGTTTCTTTGTTTACAAATGTTACAAAATGCACCAAACTCGATGTATTAGTTCTCAAACTACATCATAATTTTAAAGATCTATACTAAATCTATAATTAAGGAAACAGAACAAGGAAATACTAATAGCAACAAAGGTAAAAACCTCCTTGAAAGATAACATTCATTTATTTTTTATATCTAAGATACATGCTATTCTCAGAGAAACATGTCTTATCCATCCCAGATCATTCAACACAAACACACGCACATATTATACACATGCACATATATACAAGGGCTCACACATACAGCCACACATATAATAGAATTTTTTTTTAATGTACATGCAAAGATACATACATATATGCCACTTATAAAACTGTACTGAAAAATGTTTGACTTCTTAAACAATATTATAATAGAAATAAATAAAAAAAGACACGAGAATATATCTTTTATATTGATATATTATATTAAATATAATATGTATAGAATATAAACATTATCTGTGTATATCATTAACATAAATATACGAATACAGACTAATTTTATGCAACGTTTAGTCGTCAGTTATCTCTGTCTTTGCTTGTATAGGCTACTACACTTGTGGACGACTCCATCGAGCTACACTACTGTATATAATATATATAATATATATATCATACCTGGGTACCAACAATTTTTCTTAGGCATAGTTTTAATGGCTAAAAGCGTATTCCAAGATAGTTTACCGTATTTCGACGCGTAAGGAACATTTAGACCAGAAAAAGTGAGTCAGCGCGACTTTATATTGATCTATATATTGACCAATAAATGAGGAAGTTTTGGGGAATTACCGATTACCGTATCCGTCTCTAAAAAACGTATAGATTTATCTCGGACATTTTCGGTCATTTTAAAATTTGAAGATATCGGACCAAAAAAAAAAAGCGAGACCGATTTTAACACTATAATTTATTTGGGGATCCATATTGTAATGGTAGGCCGATACTTCAGGATGGACAAAACTCTTGTTGACTAATCATTTTTTTTATTCTGCTCAAAAATATTTTAAAATGTTTAAATTTTGTCGATGCCGGTTTTTTTTTTTGTGTGCTTAAAATTGTGCGTATTGCCACACATTGTGCGTATAGCCACACTGATCGTCTGAAAAATTGTGCGTATAGCCACACTGATCGTCTGAAAAATTGTGCGTATAGCCACACTGATCGTCTGAAAAATTGTGCGTATAGCCACACTGATCGTCTGAAAAATTGTGCGTATAGCCACACTGATCGTCTGAAAAATTGTGCGTATAGCCACACTGATCGTCTGAAAAATTGTGCGTATAGCCACACTGATCGTCTGAAAAATTGTGCGTATAGCCACACTGATCGTCTGAAAAAGCGTACGAAAACGGCGAAATACCGGTATGATATATATATTTATATATTTACGTTTATGCTCGTGTATACGGCATAGCCCTAATTGTTATCGAAATTTTTGGTAAAACAAGTGCGACCTCTACGCGAGTATATACCATATAATGAATGGTTACGTTTCTGACGCATCTGTGCTGGTATATGCTGTAATTTCCGTTGACGCCTCCCTGTCCTGACTTCTGATGCTGCCGGCCTGCTTCGTCACCCTCTTGCGCCGCCTTTTCACGCGGCCCTTCAGCGCGGCCTTGGTCTTGGTCGCCGGCGCCTTCTTTTTTCTCTTGTGCACGCTCTGCAGTTGCGTCAGGATGAAGTAGATGGGCCTGTCGCTCAAGGGCACCTTCAGGCCGCTCTTGATGGCCGAATTCAGAAGTTGGATGAAGCCTCTTCTGTAGATGCGGATCTGTTGTTTTAAAAGAAAAGTGTTGTTATTTGTAAACGAATCATTTTTAAGGAATTGGTTTTTGAGAGAAGTGTTTTTTTTTTTGGGGGGGGGGGGGGAGAAGTGTTTTTACGAACAAAGATTTTCGGAAATAATTTATCTAAAGACGCTTTTTGTTTTGGAAAGAAGTGATTTTTGAAAATAGAGAATTTAAAAACAAATGCTTTTTAAAGTGATTGAAAATCATGTGGTCAAATACAAGTTAAAAAATAACATTAAAACTTTAATAAGAAAGAAGTTATTAGGAAATAATTAAATTCAACGAGAAGTCTTACTGTAGGGTTCTGAATTAATGTATACGCCACAAGCCAAGTGAATCTTGCGCCGGAGTAGACCGCCCCAACTTTTTGTGATGGCTTCACAACGTCTGACGAAAGAAGATAAATATGGTAAAAACCCGTAATACAGCGTTGTATTACAGATAACAACGCAAGTATTTCAACTGATATAAAATACTTAAATTACAACAACGAGAAAACAAGCACATTTTATAGGCGTTACATTTGATCTAGATCAAGGGTCCGCAACCTTTTTGATAACAGTGTGCCAAAGTATGATGTCTAATTCATTAAGTGTGCCAGCAGCCTAAAAGACATCGTTCTGTAGCACTAAGTTTCTTGTAGAATAGAATTGAATATATTTTTCGGGCCTCTTCCGCGTGTCATTAAAATATCCCTCAGCGTCGGCACGCGTTGCGTAGGTTGCCGATCCTTGACCTAGATTTAAATATATGGCAGAATCTTCTTCTTCATCCTTTTCGTCCCTGAGGAACTGCAGCACATCGTCATCGACGTCTGTCATCCTTCCTAGATTATCCACGGAATCTCGACCCCGTGCCAGTCTCTCCAGCTTCTACCAAGTAAGGCCAAGTTGTTATTTTTTTTTATTTCTCCTTCGACATCTTTGCGCCAAGTGTTTCTCGGTCAGTCTCTTTTCCCAAATGATTTTTCAAATACAGAACAAGTTCTATCGGTGTGATCTATGCTGCGCCGTGTTGGCTAAATTCATTCAAAACCGTAACCGAAGCGAAAATTATTATTAATGACACAAAATACAATAACCAAATAAATGATGGCACGTATTGAACGATCACGATATTTTTTTTTTGAGCTAACTTGTCGATTGGGGAATGGTGGCCGTATGCGGAAGCGAATTCGGCTGGCATACCGAAGCTCCTGCGTTCGAATCCTGGTGCAGGCTAGGATTTTTTTCCCGGGTCTGGAGGGTGTCCCTGAGTCTACCCAGCTCGGATGGGTACCAGACCTTTAGTTGGGGGTAAAGTAAAAGCGGCTGTGCATAGTGCTGGCCGCGCAATCACCTAGTATGCCGTTGCCACAGAAAGTGGTGAGCGCTGCTTCACCGGGACCTATGGATCAGTGTTGGTCATACTTTACCTTTTCGATTGACGAAATATCCGTCCACGTTGCCGACGATCAGGTGGGACTCTTGAAGGGACTTCTCTTCCAGCTGGCGAGTCTTGCTCAAGGATATTAGGAGGTCGATGAAAACTAGCAGCACGGGGTTGTTGTGGGCGCTCTCCAGGTGTACATAGCCGTGGTAGACAATGAAGCCTAAAATAAAAACAACAACAACCCCAGATTCAACAACATTTAAACTCAACGTTTTCCCCCGTATAATAATGATATAAAAAAAAAAACGATGACTTACATAGCGCACCTCTCTTTCGACACATTTGTTGAAGATGTTGAGAAAGGGAATGCACATACACACACACACACACACACACACACATACACACACACACACACACACACACACACACACACACATGCAATTGAAAGAGAAAGTTTTTCTTAAATAACACATTTGTCTCAGAATTCTTCAGAGTCCGAGGCAAGCTATTCGGGATTCAAAAGAAGTAACTAAAGTGATGTAATCCGATCGGACCAAACTGACCAACTGACCAATGAAGCAGCGTTCACCGTCCCTGTGATCGATTTGGTCCGATGGGTACTTTACTACTCACTGATGACATACAACTTGCACACATAAATTTAGACATAAAAACCATACAACTTCAATTCACCTGGGTCGTACAGTTCCAGCTTTCTGGGCAGGATACAAATGTCCATCTTGGACATGGCGAAAAAACTCACGACCACCGACTTGATGATCCGGACCACGCAGGACACGAACCCGCTCACGATGTTGAAGAAGAAGCAGTAGTAGGCGAAGACGAAAAAGAACCTCCTGCAATGGAAAACGAGTGGAAATTATTTTGCTTTCCTCACTATGGTACACAGAAGCAGGCTCTAAAAAAAAAAATCCATTTTTCGTTAAGCTTTAGCCTCCCAAAGATAAGTGCACTGTAATCAGACAAAATGTCTCCAATGATACAGCATGGTATATATATATATATATATATATATTTATGAGAAATAAAACAATGCAAAGGGCACTTGATGATTTGGGCCCATAAGGAGAAGGAGGGGGTTTGTTAGGGCGTCTGAAATCTTAGATGTATATATATTTCCATCAGACGTTTATGACGATGTAGCCCCCACGGACAACCCCTCACCCGAAGAAACCTCCGCTCACCGGTTGTCCAGCCTGAGGAATCGGCCGTCGCCTTGCAGGAAGAACAGCTGCACGCACAGAATCTGTATCACGTGGGTTATGATGGCGATCAAAAGAAAAGTCCTGAAATAGGTTTTAGAAGAGTCAACAATAATATATTCTTTCATAAGAATTAATAATTTATTTTTCTTACAACGCGGAAAACATGTTTAGCTTTTAAGTCTAAACTCTTAACCCTTCCCGTACCGACCTACTTCTATCTATGCTGCCTTCAGTTCCGCTATACGCGCCCGGGACTGTAAGGATTAATAAGCCGCTATAATCTTATTTTTTTTGTTTCCCTTCTTAGGGCGGCAAACCTTTTTCTTTATTCATGAAAAGGAAAACTAGTCGACATTATAAATATAAAAAAAACATGCTCTGACCAACGCCCCAGCGCCCCCCCCCCCCACCCCCACCACACACACCTGTTGCATTCTACTCACCCGACAGAAGAAATGCTATAATACCAGGAGACGTTAGCGTCCGATATGAGAGTTATACCACTGGTTATGAGGAAGAAGAGCATGAACAGGAAAATACACGTCCAGATGTGACCTGTGGAACGTTGGAGGGTGAAGATGAGGTTCAAACAGTAAAGGTTAAGGGGCGAAGGTCACTTTCAAACCATACATACAATAAGTTGTATTAATCTGCAATGAACTTTGTGAAACATTTGTTTGGGAAACCCTACTGTTTCACTTTTACATTATGTTCTATTTTATATTTTTAAAAAAACAACTATCCCGTCGAACCAAATTGATCCCATGGGCCAGAGAAACTGCATTTTACCAGTTTCGGAAAATAATCGAAGCTTCACCAGGATTCGAAACTTGGACCTTCGGTACGCCGATGTATTCGCGTTAATAATGCCCAAGGTTTATATCAAGTGATAGAGGCATTACATATAGGACAGTATAAATTATCTTGTTTTGGACTCTTTAAATCCAAAAGTATATAGACTCTGGACCCTACTAAAGATTCTCTTAAGAAATTAGTTTTTAAACGACATACAATCATAACAGTGAAACAAGTTAAGGTTTAATTCAAACAAACATTTGAACTTTCTTCCAAAAAAAAAAACAACAAAAAAACTTACCCGTTATGATATAGGCCACTTGATACCCAGAAAACTTTAAACTGTTGAGCTAAGATAAAATGACAACGAGAGAACAAATAATAGTGATAATAATAATAATAATAATAAAAATAATAATAATAATAATAATAATCTCTCTCTCTCTCTCTCTCTATGTTTAGTAAGCTGTGTGTGTGGATTCCAATCCCCATTGGTTCATTTAAGGACACGTGACCTTAGTGTCTCATATTTTACCTCTGCATACTCGCTTGCGGCAGGTGTCCTCCCTTACCGAGTGGTTAGCGTATCGGACTGCCATGCGGGCGTCTTGGGTTCGTTTCCCCAAAGATAGATTTCTTTTTTACTTAAAAAAAATATTCCATTATTATTACTTTTTTTTTCAAGATTGTAAAGAAGTTTAGGAAATGTTTTCAGTAAAAAATATATATTAGACGCCTGCGGGAGACCAACTCGTTGGAGATGGTGTTAATCGCCATTGCGATGCAACGAA
Organism: Anisus vortex; assembly: GCA_949126835.1. Lineage (NCBI taxonomy): Eukaryota > Metazoa > Mollusca > Gastropoda > Planorbidae > Anisus > Anisus vortex. The sequence continues at coordinate 27,307,502 of OX421508.1, forward strand.
CCCTAAATCCCAAAACCACCCACCAAACCTCATTTTTAAAACCGAACATATCTGGTCTTGTTACAACTGGGAGCCATGCAGTTTTGGTTGTTTTCTGTTAGCTACTTATAAAAAAAACATACAAAAAACAAAAAAGGATCCTTAGTTAATAATGCCACCATGCTGTTTGGTATGATCTTTAGTTAATAATGCCCAACTGTTTGGTATGATCTTTAGTTAATAATGCCACCATGCTGTTTGGTATGATCTTTAGTTACTAATGCCCTACTGTTTGGTATTATCCTTAGTTAATAATGCCCTACTGTTTGGTACGATCCTTAGTTAATAATGCCACCATGCTGTTTGGTACGATCCTTAGTTAATAATGCCACCATGCTGTTTGGTACGATCCTTAGTTAATAATGCCACCATGCTGTTTGGTACGATCCTTAGTTAATAATGCCAAGATGCTGTTTGGTACGATCCTTAGTTAATAAAGCCCAGCTAATTGGTATGATCCTTAGTTAATAATGCCACCATGCTGTTTGGTACGATCCTTAGTTAATAATGCCACCATGCTGTTTGGTACGATCCTTAGTTAATAATGCCACCATGCTGTTTGGTATGATCCTTAGTTAATAATGCCCCCATGCTGTTTGGTATGATCCTTAGTTAAATATGCCACCATAATGTTTGGTATGATCCTTAGTTAATAATGCCACCATGCTGTTTGGTATGATCCTTAGTTAATAATGCCACCATGCTGTTTGGTATGATCCTTAGTTAATAATGCCACCATGCTGTTTGGTATGATCCTTAGTTAATAATGCCATACTGTTTGGTACGATCCTTAGTTAATAATGCCACCATGCTGTTTGGTATGATCCTTAGTTAATAATGCCACCATGCTGTTTGGTATGATCCTTAGTTAAATATGCCACCATAATGTTTGGTATGATCCTTAGTTAATAATGCCACCATGCTGTTTGGTATGATCCTTAGTTAATAATGCCACCATGCTGTTTGGTATGATCCTTAGTTAATAATGCCACCATGCTGTTTGGTATGATCCTTAGTTAATAATGCCATACTGTTTGGTACGATCCTTAGTTAATAATGCCACCATGCTGTTTGGTATGATCCTTAGTTAATAATGCCCCCATGCTGTTTGGTACGATCCTTAGTTAATAATGCCACCATGCTGTTTGGTATGATCCTTAGTTAATAATGCCCCCATGCTGTTTGGTACGATCATTAGTTAATAATGCCCTACTGTTTGGTACGATCCTTAGTTAATAATGCCATACTGTTTGCTATGATGCTTAGTTAATAATGCCACCATGCTGTTTGGTACGATCCTTAGTTAATAATGCCACCATACTGTTTGGTACGATCCTTAGTTAATAATGCCACCATGCTGTTTGGTACGATCCTAAGTTAATAATGCCACCATGCTGTTTGGTACGATCCTTAGTTAATAATGCCACCATGCTGTTTGGTACGATCCTTAGTTAATAATGCCACCATGCTGTTTGGTACGATCCTTAGTTAATAATGCCACCATGCTGTTTGGTACGATCCTTAGTTAATAATGCCAAGATGCTGTTTGGTACGATCCTTAGTTAATAAAGCCCAGCTAATTGGTATGATCCTTAGTTAATAATGCCACCATGCTGTTTGGTACGATCCTTAGTTAATAATGCCACCATGCTGTTTGGTACAATCCTTAGTTAATAATGCCACCATGCTGTTTGGTATGATCCTTAGTTAAATATGCCACCATAATGTTTGGTATGATCCTTAGTTAATAATGCCACCATGCTGTTTGGTATGATCCTTAGTTAATAATGCCACCATGCTGTTTGGTACGATCCTTAGTTAATAATGACACCATGCTGTTTGGTACGATCCTTAGTTAATAATGCCACCATGCTGTTTGGTACGATCCTTAGTTAATAATGCCACCATGCTGTTTGGTACGATCCTTAGTTAATAATGCCCTGCTGTTTGGTATGATGCTTAGATAATAATGCCACCATGCTGTTTGGTACGATCCTTAGTTAATAATGCCACCATGCTGTTTGGTACGATACTTAGTTAATAATGCCACCTTGCTGTTTGGTATGATCCTTAGTTATTAACGCCCTACTGTTTGGTACGATCCTTAGTTAATAACGCTCTACTGTTTGGTATGATCCTTAGTTAATAATGCCCTACTGTTTGGTACGATCCTTAGTTAATAACGCTCTACAGTTTGGTATGATCCTTAGTTAATAATGCCCTACTGTTTGGTACGATCCTTAGTGAATAACGCTCTACAGTTTGGTATGATCCTTAGTTAATAATGCCCTACTGTTTGGTACGATCCGTAGTTAATAACGCTCTACTGTTCGGTATGATCCCTAGTTAATAATGCCCTACTGTTTGGTACGATCCTTAGTTAATAATGCCCTACTGTTTGGTACGATCCTTAGTTAATAATGTCCTACTGTTTGGTATAATCCTTAGTTAATAATGCCACCATGCTGTTTGGTATGATCTTTAGTTACTAATGCCCTACTGTTTGGTATGATCCTTAGTTAATAATGCCCTACTGTTTGGTATGATCCTTAGTTAATAATGCCCTACTGTTTGGTATTATCCTTAGTTAATAATGCCCTACTGTTTGGTACGATCCTTAGTTAATAATGCCACCATGCTGTTTGTTATGATCCTTAGTTAATAATGCCATACTGTTTGGTACGATCCTTAGTTAATAATGCCACCATGCTGTTTGGTATGATCCTTAGTTAATAATGCCACCATGCTGTTTGGTACGATCATTAGTTAATAATGCCCTACTGTTTGGTACGATCCTTAGTTAATAATGCCCTACTGTTTGGTATGATCCTTAGTTAATAATGCCACCATGCTGTTTGGTACGATCCTTAGTTAATAATGCCACCATACTGTTTGGTATGATCCTTAGTTAATAATGCCACCATGCTGTTTGGTACGATCCTTAGTTAATAATGCCACCATGCTGTTTGGTATGATCCTTAGTTAATAATGCCACCATGCTGTTTGGTACGATCCTTAGTTAATAATGCCACCATGCTGTTTGGTACGATCCTTAGTTAATAATGCCACCATGCTGTTTGGTACGATCCTTAGTTAATAATGCCACCATGCTGTTTGGTACGATCCTTAGTTAATAATGCCCTGCTATGGATAGGTCAGAGTGGAAGGAGCTGTTGAGGCAGGCCAGAGCCCTCCATGGGCTGTAGCGCCAAAGATGATGACGATGACGATGATGCTGTTCGGTACCTACACATAGATTGGCACCTGTGGTCACCTCGGCACTCGGCAAGTTTTTGAATTCACCGCGGTAGATGGCAAACACGTTGGTTCTGAAACGAAATAAAAGAGCCCATCGTGAACACTAGTGAGCTCAGCCGTGGTACTCCTGAAAAGGGGAAAGGACTGGGGTTGGGGGGGAGAAGGGGGGGGGGGGGAAGTTGCGAGGGTGGGGGGGGGAAGGAAAGTTTGAATCCCGGTCATGTAAAAAGTTCCAATTTTTTTGTTTAATTGGTGGTCAATCATTCTGGTCAAGCTTTGATTGAATATGTCCTCTTTCTGTGAGTTGCAAGTGGAGACAGCTGAAAACTCATACACGTGAGGCAACCGACTTGCATATTTTCGGGAGGGGGGGGGGATAAGTTGATGGAGAGAACCCTTTTTGCTGTTGAGTTTTTACTTGGCTCCAACTACTCTAGCGCTCAGTTAGATATTTTGCAGTGCATGCACATCGGTTCCAAAACTTTTAATGAGACCTTAACCACACCCCACAATTTTGTTTATAAAAAGGCAAAGAAAACATTTACAAAATAAAGAATTAAATTTATTATTGTATTTTTGTAACTAACTTCATAGTCAAAGCCTTAGGTATTCAGGGTCAGACTTCGGAACCTCCGTGTGATTTTCAGGAAATAAAATATTGTTTTAAAAAAATCGTCATACTACAACCCCCCCCCCCCCCCTCACAAGCAACGACCTAAAATTAACTAGTTGGAACTCATATCCCTAATAGCATATTGGAACATTAGTGGCCCAACATTAGGCCAAGATTTAAATATTGGCTGAATGTTGGGCAAATATTGGGCGAATATTGAGTGCCATAAGACGTCAAAAAACGCAAGAATTTTTGGTTTCCCAGGGATGATGAGACGCCCTAAGAAAGTTGGTGTTGGTGTTTCGGTTTGTACAAAGTTGTTATTAAAGTTGTAGATTTTATTTTTGTCCGTTGAAATTGTACCTGAAAGACACCAGGGAGTGGAGCATGGATACGATCAATATCATACACGCCATCGGAATGGCTACCATGACAGAATCTGCAAAAAAAAAAAAAGGTAAAAAAAGACTATTAAAGCAAGAGTTTAACAGTACCGAAAGTACACCATTAAGTAATGTAAGCACACACAAATACAAAGACTTGAACGAGGCCTAAAGCACTGCGTGGTGATTTTTAGCTACGCTATACAAGAGTAGAACAAATGGTCAAAAGTGTTGCACTAAAGATCAACTCCGGCGAAACCAATCTCACGAAAGTGAAGACAAGAATCTCTCAAAAGACAAATGCCAATGGTGTAGAAATAGAAGAGATTTAAAACTTTAAATACCTTGGTAGCTACATCTCAGCTAATGAAAGCATAGACATGGAAATATCCGAAAATTTGTCATTAAATCAGCGGTCCTTTGAAGCAGAACAGACAGAACGATTCGGAATTATAGGGGGAAAGGGGGAGGGGGGGCAGAATGAATTACTTGTCCTTCATTTTACTTGAGTAAATATACATTTTGCTGGTTTCAATGACATAGCTTCAGCAATGTGTTTTGCTTCAGCCTGTTTTCGCTTTTCGAGGTTCGAAGTCTAATGAAAATTTTCGTTATTTTTATGTTCTGGGTGAAATTAAGCATTTTATTAGAAATTGCTTAGTTTACTATTTGTTTCCCTTACACTTCTAACTTTCATATTGGCTATTCAATTTCGAACTAATTGTTAGAAATAATATGTGTCGATTCAGTCACTCTGGATATTCATTCCAATGAGACGATATAGACCTTAGTAAATTGTAGACAAAGTTTTTTTTTCTACCTTGGATATTCACTGCCAACTGTTCAGAGCTGGCACACCGAATGTTCTTCATTTCTTCCTTCTTGACACACCGTTTCAGTTGATCCATTCGCTCCGCATAGGTGAGTTTTATTCATTCATTTATTCCTATATTTACAATGAAACTACCACTGTAGTGTCTCATGCATACACACAGATATTCATATGTGAATTCGGCACGATAAGAAACTTCACCATATGCCATATTTGTTCCTCAATAGTGGCTTCTATTTACAAATGACGTCACTAAAAAACTTAAGCTCCGCCCATTGCAAACGCTCTTTATGCCAACCCAAAACGTTTGAAATCATGACTACGCCTTTCACTATCGATGATGCCGAAATCTGCTGCTTCTTCTGAATGAACCCCTGACGATCACCAAAATCGTTTTCGTAATTTACGATATCCATATGTAAAGACATAACGTTTAAAGGTCTGAAGGGTGTCCCTGGGTCTACCCAGCTCTGATAGGTACCTGCCGTTAGTTAGGGTAAAGTAAAGGTGGCTGGGCGGTGTGCTGGCTCCACAATCCTTTAGTATGCCTTGGCCACAGAAACTGGTGAGCACTGCTTCACCGGCCCTATGGATCAATTTGGTCTGACAGGATTACGTAAACTTTACTTTTGAAAATATATTATGTATCAACTTCGGAAAAAAAAACTTTCTTTGTTTCTGGCTGTCAAAATAATTTCAGACCCACTTCCGGTCATCCCTTCAATCGTTATCTTATCTGATAAGTTTACAGACGTTCCTTCTAGATAGAAGATTATTACGTCCACTAGGCCCAAAACTCGTGCAGAGCGACAGGGATCCGTCGGTGGCAGGGAAAGAACCCGCGACCTGTGCGTTGGTTTTTGGTTGACAGTCCGGTGAACTAACCACTGGACCAGCCGTTAAGACGATTGCAACACGTTATTTCAAATTTCTGCCAACATTCCCCCGTTTTACTGGCTTTTTTAAAAACATACAATCTTTTTTAGAATGCACCCGATTGACATGTTTCCCCTCCTATTATAGAATTATTTGCAACTGTTTTAACCTCAAAATTTTGTTTGTTTCTGTCTTTGTGGTTGGAAAAGAGCAATATTTTCAGAAGGCTAATTCAAGACCAAACCAAAAAGGGCTTATATAAAGGAATGATGTTTTAGAATGAAACTTACTGTTGAATAAAAATTCTATTTCATTTTAGGGAAATTGAATCTGTACAGCCAGGAGAGGACACAATTGTTTTTGGCTAAAGCAGTGGTCATGAAATAAAATGTATCTAGCTTCCGCTTGCCAAAAAAAAAACAACAACTGTGTTATGGCCTACTTACAGAAAACGCACTGGGTCAAGTTGAAAATGAGGCGGATGTTCTCCCTGGCCGTGGTCACGTTCGGGTGCTCCCCATCCACGACGTTGTAGCCCATGGTCTCCAGCATGGAGACGCTCATTTTGAGGATGCTGTTCAGGATCGGTACCATCCACTGCATCAGGTCTAAGGTTATCTGCTCTCCCGGACGTGGGAGTTTAATATAGAAGGAGGGGGGGATGACAACAACAAGGATATTCGAATTAAAACAACAATAATGGAAAAAACTCAGAAAATATATTTATAATGTGACTGCGTTATGTCCAGGGCTGTGGAGTCGGAGTCGAGAAGTCGGAGTCGGAACATGTATCTACCGACTCCGCAGCCCTGGTTATGTCGATGGAATTTCTCAACAACGAACAGTTTTGTGTAAAGCACTTTCGATTTTGAGGAACAGTATAAGGCGCGGTGGTCGAGCGGGAACCGCTTTCGGTTTGCGTACCAACGGTCCTGAGGTCGAATCCTGGTGAAGGTTAGGGCTTTCTCCGTGGTCTGGAGGGTGCCCATGAGTCATCCTAGTGCTGGTGGGTACGTGACATTAGTTGGGGGACCCAAGAAAATATGCCGCTGGGCATTATGCTGGCGAGATTTCTAATAACGCCACATATCAATTTGTCTACGGCTAATCATTTACACATTTCTGCAATGCATATTTTTTTCAAAAACAATTTTTAGATGTACTATAAGCATTAGCTGTCTCAGTATCTGGTAACAGTGTATAAGTCATTGACGTGTACTAGGCAGAGAATTAGAAATGCATTAACACAGTCAAATAATTAGACTGATGTTAATAGTGAATTAGATTACACATACCATGGTTTGTTTAAAGAACAGACAACTTTATAATATTAGAAAAAAAATTAAAGCGAAATTGGGGAATGGAGTTTGGAAATTTTAGTTGGAAATGCAGGAAATTATTTTTAGAGTTGAAAACATGACAACAAAGCCAAACTAAGCAACAACAACCAAATAACAACTAAAAAAATTTATGAATTATCTAAGTCGTAATAATATTGTGTAGCTGTACTGATGATAAACTTACCGTATATATCAACAATGCCGATACAAATAGAACCACGAGCAGAATGGACGGATATTTGAAACCTGTTGAAGGTTTAAAAAACAAAACAAAAAACCAAATATAGAAATATAAATTCATTGCAAAGACGTTTTACTTGAGAAACATGGAGATAAGTTAATCAAACGTCAATACAGTTTTATTGTCTCTCATTGATAAAAAAATACAATGTACATTCCGGGATATAACAATTTATATAAGGACACGAACTAAGATAGACAAATTAAAACAAAGCAATATATACAACTTATGGACCCCTCCCACCAAAAAAAAACACAAAAAAACAACACACAATAGAGCGGGGATCGGCAACCTACGGCACGCGTGATCGGAACCTACGGCACGCGAGACAGACTTGGCACACAGAGCGATTTTCCTTGGCACGCGAACGACCCCCCCCCCCCAAAAAAAAAAAAAAAAGTCAATTCAAGTCTCTTCTACAAAAAATGATGTGCTACCGCAAAATAAATGTTAAGCTTTTGGCACGCTGAATGAATTAGAAATCTTGCTTCGTCACACTACACTAGATGACAGAAGGGCGAATAGTAAAGTAATAATACGCAAGGCATTAAATTCTAACTTAGAAATACAACAAAATAACAATCTGTTACGATGCTCAGATAAACAAAAGGGCAAAATACACTTTTCTTATTCATTATGCCAGAATAAATGCATATATGTACTCTCTCTTCCCTAGTGGCATCCGTGCATGTCATGGGTTGCCTGAGCAAACCAGGGAAAAAAACAAACAATTTAATACAATTTAAAACACTAATCAAAAATGCAAGACCAGGCTCAGAATCACGGATGAGCGTAGGACGCAATAATCTTCAGTATAGGAATAGCGTCTGTAGAATATTCTTCTTCTTTAGGTGGCATGTCAGGAGCAGACATCGGCGGTCATGACTCTCCATTCTTTCCTGTTGTTAGCTATTTGGAGGAAGTTATTATTACCTATGTTGTTCGTGGTCCATTCGTTCAGGCTTTCTACATATGTTAGCCTTTGTCTCTACTGTCTCTCTTACCAGATATTTTCCCACAAAAAGCCAGTCTTTATATACCATTTTTCCTATAGATGTGTCCTAGGAATTTCATCGGTCTGTTCCTATTGGTGTTAATGAGTTTTCTTGAGGTACATGCTGTTTTCAACACCTCTGCATTAGATTTATTTTCAGTCCATGATATTCTCATCATCCTTCTTAGAAACAGCATTTCTACTGCCTCCAATCTTTTCCTTGTTTCATTATCAGTAGCCAACAGTCACATCCATATAGAAGAACAGACCAAACATATCCCTTCAGTATGCGCAATTTGGTAGATATTCTGATATTCCTGTTTTTCATGATAATGCTTAAGCTCATGAAGCTGTTTTTAGCTATTGCGTTTCTTCTCTTTATTTTTTTGTTGCATTTGCCTTCCTGTGTTATTGTATCGAATAGATACTGAAAAGAACTGATTCGCTTGATGTTTACGCCTTCACTCGATATAGAGCATATGTAATATAAAAGATAAGGTATTTAAAAAAAACGACAAAAGACTAAACGAGACATTGAAGTCGTACATTACCCATTTCATCGTGATAAATACTCTGCAGAAACACTTGTACTGAATTCTCAACTGTGGGATGCCGAGCATCTACACTGAGGATAATAATAAACGTAGCATTAATTGGTCATCTATAATCATAAATTATGGGTCACGGAGGCTGAGCGTTCAACTAGCGATCCGAAGGCCCTGGGTTCGATTCCGGGTGCATGGTAGGATTTTTTTCCCCGGGACTTGAGGGTGTCTCTGAGTTTACCCCAGCTCTGGTGGGTACCTGACATTAGTTGGGGTAAGTAAAGGCGGCTGTGCATTTTGCTGGCCACACATGCCCTTAGTATGCCGTGGCCACATAAACTGGTGAATGCTGCTTTGCCGTTGGCACTTGGCACAATCAGTTTGGTCCGAAGGGTACTTTACGTTTAGTTTATGATAATAAATTATGTCATCGGCGTGCACTCCCTCTCTTAAATTAATTGTTTTTATAAAAGCGTATGGGATGCGCCCCCTCCCCTTTTTCCACAATCATTCTCCCTCTCTCTCTCTCTTTCTCTCTCTCTCTCTCTCTCTTTCTCTCTCTCTCTCTTTCTCTCTCTCTCTCTCTCTTTCTCTCTCTCTCTTCCTCTCTCTCTCTTTCTCTCTCTATCTCTTTCTCTCTTTCTCTCTCTCTCTTTCTCTCTCTCTCTTTCTCTCTCTCTCTTTCTCTCTCTCTTTCTCTCTCTCTTTCTCTCTCTCTTTCTCTCTCTCTCTTTTTCTCTCTCTCTCTTTCTCTCTCTCTCTCTATTTCTATCTCTCGCTCTCTCTCTTTCTCTCTCTCTCTATTTCTTTCTCTCGCTCTCTCTTTCTCTCTTTTTCTCTCTCTCTCTTTCTCTCTCTCTCTCTTTCTCTCTCTCTTTCTCTCTCTCTCTTCCTCTCTCTTTCTCTCTCTTCTCTCTCTCTCTTTCTCTCTCTCTCTTTCTCTCTCTCTCTTTCTCTCTCTCTCTTTCTCTCTCTTTCTATTTCTCTCTCTCGCTCTCTCCCTTTCTCTCTCTCTTTCTCTTTCTCTCTCTCTCTCTCTCTTTCTCTCTCTCTCTCTCTTTCTTTATCTCTTTGTCGCATTTCTTGTGGTTTTTGTTGTGCTGCTCTGGTTCCCTCCCCTTGATGTTCCCTCTAGTCTTGCGAAAGCTGTGTGCGGCAGAAAAACAAACACAAAAAAAACAACCGCCAAACTGGCTGTACAACTTTGCAAGGAAACTTTAACCTTTTTTGAGTGCGCCTAATAACAAGTGTCACAATTCTGGATTTAATAGTGACTATTAGCACTTAGATAGATAGCAGTGTATAACTAGAACCTTAGATTAGCTTAAGTTAGCTAGAATAGAGAGAAGGTTAGTCTGACGTCACTATCTTCTCCCTCCCTTACGCAATTACATCTCCCCATCACTCTTTCTCACCTGTTTCTCTACCCTTCACTATACTCTTGTACTACGCCCAAATTCAGAGTCTACTGACTAATACGATTCAACTTGGTACTACATCTTGGTTGAATGGGTACGAATGTGTTAGTTAGAATGTATATATTTTATCCTATGCTATATTAATGTATTCACATCATGTCTTAATGTATTTATATCTTGTGCTATTTTAACGCATGTGTAGACAGTCATTACTCGATCCCTCACTCACCCCCCCTCTTCGCGCCCCCGCCACCCCCCCCTTTATATCCCCTCAGCTTAGCGGCACGTTATGCAATTGCTTTGAGACGGTCGTTCCCTGAGCGTTGACCAAAGAACCCAGTTCGCACACATATAACTAATTCTCGTCCGAAACCCCCCCCCCCCCCAGCCACTTGAGTTAACTACTTAAAATTCTACCAAAGGGAGATAAATTCCCCCACTCAGCATGACGTCTGTATAAATTGTCTTTCATCTAGACCTCTCTCCCCCCCCTTTTCGCCCTCGCAACCCCGACCCCCAATCCATTTTTGGCTCCAATAAGCTTTTCTTATGCAAATGTATATTCAATCTAGCCAATGAAAATAGGATGTAATTAAATGTAAGCCAACCAAATTAACCTTGGGTCAGGTGACTAATGTCCACGAAAAAGCCCGCCCAACTAAACTAAAGCAGATCTCCCCCAGCTCCCGAGCTAGACACATCGTTTTGGTCTAGCTCCCGAATTGTTACTTGGACTTGCAGATACTTAGCCAGTAATCGTAATTCCCTCATTATAGTTACGTAGCCTAAACTTGGATTCCGCAACAACACAGTATATTGAGTGTTAGACGTTCCTGTGCATATATCTCAAGCATTGTATCTCCCCTGCATGTTAGTATGTGTATTTCATCATTGGATATTGAATTTGAATCATAAATAAACACCTGAAACGTAACCAGAAACTTGCTTGCCTAACTTAGAACTGTCTGTCTGTGTGTGTTTAACAACATCTAAGCGAGCCAGTAGAGAACAAATAAATATTCCAGGTCAACCACAGCATCGGCACCTCATACCTCTAAGACAACCAGCCATTATTAACCCCCTCTCAATTGCCACGTCGTGACAAAGTGGGACCTCGTATCCGGGATTATCTGAACTTCAAGCCGTTCAGCGCACTGTCAACAGCAACAACCCGAGGACTACGCCGATTCTGAAACCGACCCTGGATGGGGGCTCATCTCTCTACAACACAAAGACTCTAAGCCAGCAACCAGACCCGTCATCCCAACGCCAGCAACCAGATCCATCAACCCATCAAACCAGGCTCGCCACTTTACGCAGCCTACGCCACCCCAGCCTACGCTTACGCCACCCCAGCCTACGCCTACGACACCCCAGCCTACGCTTACGCCACCCCAGCCTACGCCTACGACACCCAGCCTACGCTTACGCCACCCCAGCCTACGCCTACGTCACCCCAGCCTACGCACCCCAGATACGCCAACCTAAGCCACCCCAGATTCGCCACTCCGAGCAATCTACGCCACCCCAGCCAACTCACCCCATTAAGCCAGGCTCGCCACACTACGCCAGCCTACGTCACCCCAGACACACCAGCAACCAAATTTGCCACCCTATTACGCCAGATTTGCCGCCCCAACCGCCAGGTCGCCACCCTCTGGCCCCGCATCAACATACCGGCACCCGAGACGTCAGCAGAGAGACCCACCGCCGCCGCATCAGCCTGCCCGACAACTAGAGACCGCCGAGAACCCGACAACTGCCCTGTCAACCTCCCCGTAGGAACCCGCCGTAGTTCCCGGTATCCAAACCCGGGAAAATAGACACTAACATTAAACGCTAATCCAGTCCCGGCACGGGGAAAGAGAATTCCTAACCAGCCCGAAGATCTGCACCAACAGCGCCGAGCGCCATATAAACGATAACTTTATGATTGGATATACGTGTGTTAGTGTATGTGTGTAAAATTCTGGAATTGCTGTCTGGTGAGTACCATTTTGGGTTGTATTACGTTAGCTAAACTCTGAACCCCAACACCCCTCCTATATTTTCCTTTCCTATCTCGCTATATCTCTGTCCGCCTCTAGTATCTTAATCTCGCCTCACTCTGTTACTATGGCGGAAGGTGTACTATTGCGTAAGCAGTTGAGAGAAGAGGCTATAGCTATAGGCTACATTGACTCAGACATCACTAAATACGTAGTAGAGCAGGTAGCGGCCCATGAGGCCAAGACAGAGAGACTTAGATTAGAACAGGTAGCTAGAGAGGAGAGAGCAGAACAATTAGAAAGAGAAGATAGGCTTAGAGTAGAACAATTGGCTAGAGAGGAGAGAGCAGAACAATTAGAAAGAGAAGATAGGCTTAGAGTAGAACAATTAGCTAGAGAGGAGAGAGAGAAACATAGGTTAGACGAGGAAGCACGCAGGGCACACGAATTCAGATTAGCTGAATTAGCAGCAAGTGTTAGGGCCCCCGATAACAACGACAACCCAAACTCCCCCTCATCATTTAGTTCAGCCACCCCCAACCATCCCCTCCCCAGACATGCTTCTCTATGGACCGACGTCCACGACCCCCGTTTAGAACAGTTTGACATCTACCTCCGGCGGTTTAGCGACTGCATGGAGCTGAATGAGGTCCCCCCAGAATTGCATTGTAGGATCCTCGTCTCCACTCTGAGAGGAGAGGACTACGAGGCTTACTGTAAACTGGCCCCAGAAGACAGGGAGTCATGCGCTGCACTGAAGAACGCGCTCTTAAACCGGCACCAGTTGCACGCGTCCCACTACCAGAAAAAGTTTCGGTCGTCCACGCTACGACCAGGGGAGAATTACACCCGATTCGCGGAACGAATCCAATCCTACCTTCTTAAGTGGGTTGAATTGGGAAATATCGAGCAGTCATTCGACGATATGGTCACCCTCCTAATGACTGAGCAGGTAGAGTCACAAATGACACCTAAACTCAAGGCCTTCCTGATACAACACGGGATCGAAGGGTTACCCTCCTCCCTACAAAGCGCAGATAGATTTCTGCAAGCCAACAAGGTAGAATCGTCCCACCCCCGGGAGAAATCTCTCTCACATCCCGCTTCCCGACAGGAAAATGGGAGGTCGACACGGCCACCGGGCCATCTGTCCCGCCCGGGTCACCCACAGTCACCCTGGAATAACTGGGACAACCACCGCACCAACCCTCCCCCACTAATCAGTCAAACCAGCTTCCCGTCGTCCCGACCGGGTCCACCCCAACCCAGACCCCCCCCCCCCGCCCCCTCAAGACTCCCGACGTGCGGGCCAACCATACCAACCGACCAGGGCACAAACCGGCACCGGGCAAACCCAATCGACTCGACAAGGTAACTCCACTGGGCCACAGCCTAATGCACATACCGGCCCTAATCACTCCCAGAACCCCCCCCCCCCCGAGGAGTATACACCATCACCCTTTGCCCTGCGGACACCCCCCGGGCGCAAGACCCAGAAACCGACACCCCCCCGCTTACACCCTCCGACAAACCGGAAACCAAGACAGAAAGAAATATAGAGATCAACTCTAAAAGAGCCAGGGCCCTTCTCGACTCAGGATGCCAGATCGATGGGTTCGCTAAGACCTCCTTCGTGAGTCCCTCCGATTACACCGGCGAGTCAATCCAATATAGAGTGGTAACGGGAGAAGTTGAGTCCCTCCCAACCGCCAAGGTTCACATCAAGTCACAACCATACACTGGCACGGCTACCTTAGCAGTCCGAGCAAAATTACCCTATGACGTCATCCTGGGGGAACGATACGTCAACCTTGCCGATGTCCCCCTCCCTCCCCTAGCCTCAGTGGCCACACGCGCGCGCCCTGACCCTGTTCCCCACCCTCTCGAGGAATCCCCCACGGCCCACGAATTCCTGCGGGCCCAACAGGAAGACTCGACCCTGGCCCCACTGTTCGCTAAGGTCGGTCAAAACCCAGACCCCCCGAAACCCCACTCGTTTATTCAAAAAGGGAAACGACTGTTCCGACGGTCCAGCCTCCCTGACGGATCGATCAGAGACCAGCTCATCATTCCCGGTCCCTACCGTAGACAAGTAATGGAGGCGGCCCACGACTCAACCCTGGGTGGTCACCAAGGGCAAGGGTCCACAATCAACAAAATCACCCATTATTTCCACTGGCCCGGCATGCACAATGAGATCAAACGATTTGTAGCGTCATGCCACCAATGCCAGCTCATGTCCAAGGCCCACCACACTAAACCAGTACCGTTAGGTAAACACCCGGTGACCGACACACCCTTTCAGCGGGTGTCAGTAGACCTCGTCGGGCCACTTTCCATAACACGTAAGAAGAACAGGTTCATACTCTGCGTGATATGTCAGGCCACCAATTGGCCGGAAGCGGTAGCGTTGCCGAAAGAGGACGCGAAACACGTGGCCGAGGCACTGTTTACCATTTTCACGAGAGTGGGGTTTCCCGAAGTCCTACTCTCCGATAACGGGCCCCAATTCACCGGTACACTGATGAGAGAAGCGCTGCACATAATGAACACCACCCACATCCGATCCTCCCCCTACCACCCTCAATGCAATGGGCTAGTCGAACGTTTTAGCCAAACTTTAATCGGGCTGTTAAAGAAAACCGTCGATGGCCCTCTGGATGAGTGGGACACACTCCTCCCCACAGCCTTATTCGCATATCAGTCCACCCCCCATTCTACTCTAGGCTACACCCCCTATGAGATGCTATTCGGTTCCCAACCCCGTGGGCCTCTAGAACTCCTCAAGCGCGCCTGGACTAATCCTTCCCCGCATCCCGAAGAACTCTCCGTCCACGCCTACATCAACAACTTAAAGGCTAGGCTTAACACTGTCCACACTATCGCCTCAAAACACTTAGCCAAGGAGAGGGAGAAACAGGAGAAACTATACAATCGGCGGGCCAAAGAACGCTCTCTGGCTCCGGGCGATAAGGCACTACTGCTCCTCCCCTCCTCTTACAACAAACTCCAGTTAGCATGGAGGGGCCCCTACCCAGTTACAAAAAAGCTCTCAGGCACTAACTACCTCATCAAAGTCGGAAACAAAGACAAAATGTTCCACATCAACCTGCTAAAACAATACCTCGAACGCCCACTCGACGATACGCCCCTTGTAGCAACCGCCATCGCGGAAGAAACAGAAGCCGATGACTCACTGACCGCGTTTCCCTTACATAAGGGAGAAACCATAGATGACGTAGGAATCTGTCCCCTCTTAACCCCTGAACAGATCAAAACAGTCAAAAACTTACTTTCCTCACACTCAGATGTGCTAACTGACACCCCAGGACGTACTAACTTAGAGACGTTCACCATGAAGGTCACGGACCCGCGACCCATTACGGTCAAGCCATATGCTATGCCCCACGCCAAACTGGACGTCATTGAGAAAGAAATCAATTATCTGTTAGCCCATAACATCATCGCGAGTTCAACCTCCCCATACAATGCGCCGATAGTATTAGTAAAGAAATCAGACGGATCTCACCGCATGTGCGTAGATTTCCGCCGGTTAAACGCAGTCACTGAATTTCAAGTCGAGCCCATGCCAGACCCTGATTTACTATTTTCAAAACTGAGCAACGCTCAATACTTTTCCAAGTTTGACCTTAGCAAGGGGTTCTTCCAAATAGAAGTGGAAGAGAAGTGCCGCCCTTACCTCGCCTTTACCACCGACCAAGGCCACTTCGAATTCCAAACCGTCCCCTTTGGCCTAAACAATTCCCCCTCCGTGTTCACTCGCATGATGCGAAAACTGATCCAGCCAATTGACCGACCTGGGATCACCCACTTCGTGGATGACATCTTGATAGCCACGCCCACCTGGGCAGAACACGTGGAAACGATAACCGCTCTACTAGCTAGACTCCGCGAAACCGGCCTAACCGCCAGGCCGTCGAAATGCATGGTAGGTTTCAATAAACTTAAATTCTTAGGTCACATGATCGAAAAGAACAAAATAATGCCAGACGAAACCAAAGTAGAGAAAATTAAGTTAGCCCCTCAGCCCACCACCAAATCAGGTATAAGGTCCCTTCTAGGACTAACAGGGTATTACCAAAGGTTCATACCGCAATACAATAGCATCGCGGCCCCTTTAACAGACTTGACGCGGAAAAACCTCCCGGAAAAAGTCACCTGGTCAACAGAATGCCAGCTAGCGTTCGACCAACTGAAGGCTGCTCTCACTAGTAAACCCATACTCCGTCTGCCTGACCCGACCCGCCCCTACGTATTGGAGTGCGACGCTAGTGGACGCGCCGTCGGCGCGGCCCTGCTACAACCCGACCCGGAGCACGATAATATGCTGTTTCCCGTAGCATATGCCTCGCGTAAGCTCAATGCCACCCAGATGAATTACAGCACTTCTGAGCTAGAATGTTGGGCTCTTGTGTTTGGAATTGAGAAGTTCCACGTATACCTATACGGTCGCCATTTTATCCTCCACACAGACCACCAACCCCTCACGTTTCTCGCATGCGCAAAAAACCTAAACAGAAGGTTAATGAGGTACTCCCTCACCTTGTCACAGTACAGCTTCCAGACCATCTACCAGTCCGGGAAGGAACACCATCTCGCAGATTTCGTGTCCCGGTACTCTGACTCAGATCCCGCCCCTGACTCAGGCCCCACCGACACCACTCAAACCCCGGCCTCAGACTCAGTAAATTAGGTGTGAATCCACTCTCACGTGTATTCCAAATTAGCCCGGAGGGATGTCACAATTCTGGATTTAATAGTGACTATTAGCACTTAGATAGATAGCAGTGTATAACTAGAACCTTAGATTAGCTTAAGTTAGCTAGAATAGAGAGAAGGTTAGTCTGACGTCACTATCTTCTCCCTCCCTTACGCAATTACATCTCCCCATCACTCTTTCTCACCTGTTTCTCTATCCTTCACTATACTCTTGTACTACGCCCAAATTCAGAGTCTACTGACTAATACGATTCAACTTGGTACTACATCTTGGTTGAATGGGTACGAATGTGTTAGTTAGAATGTATATATTTTATCCTATGCTATATTAATGTATTCACATCATGTCTTAATGTATTTATATCTTGTGCTATTTTAACGCATGTGTAGACAGTCATTACTCGATCCCTCACTCACCCCCCTCTTCGCGCCCCCGCCACCCCCCCCCCTTTATATCCCCTCAGCTTAGCGGCACGTTATGCAATTGCTTTGAGACGGTCGTTCCCTGAGCGAGTCATTACTCGATCCCTCACTCACCCCCTCCTCTTCGCGTCCCCGCCACCCCCACCCCCTTTTATATCCCCTCAGCTTAGCGGCATGTTATGCAATTGCTTTGAGACGGTCGTTCCCTGAGCGTTGACCAAAGAACCCAGTTCGCACACATATAACTAATTCTCGTCCGAACCCCCCCCCCCCCAGCCACTTGAGTTAACTACTTAAAATTCTACCAAAGGGAGATAAATTCCCCCACTCAGCATGACGTCTGTATAAATTCTCTTTCATCTAGACCTCTCTCCCCCCCCCCTTTTCGCCCTCGCAACCCCGACCCCCAATCCATTTTTGGCTCCAATAAGCTTTTCTTATGCAAATGTATATTCAATCTAGCCAATGAAAATAGGATGTAATTAAATGTAAGCCAACCAAATTAACCTTGGGTCAGGTGACTAATGTCCACGAAAAAGCCCGCCCAACTAAACTAAAGCAGATCTCCCCCAGCTCCCGAGCTAGACACATCGTTTTGGTCTAGCTCCCGAATTGTTACTTGGACTTGCAGATACTTAGCCAGTAATCGTAATTCCCTCATTATAGTTACGTAGCCTAAACTTGGATTCCGCAACAACACAGTATATTGAGTGTTAGACGTTCCTGTGCATATATCTCAAGCATTGTATCTCCCCTGCATGTTAGTATGTGTATTTCATCATTGGATATTGAATTTGAATCATAAATAAACACCTGAAACGTAACCAGAAACTTGCTTGCCTAACTTAGAACTGTCTGTCTGTGTGTGTTTAACAACATCTAAGCGAGCCAGTAGAGAACAAATAAATATTCCAGGTCAACCACAGCATCGGCACCTCATACCTCTAAGACAACCAGCCATTATTAACCCCCTCTCAATTGCCACGTCGTGACAACAAGTAGATATAGACCCACTGAACGAAGAGGTTAATTTTTTTCTTGTTGTAATAATTACAATGAAGTCATCGATTTGTGCGCTCTGCTACAATGTGTGCGCGTGCGCGTGTGTGCGTGTCAGCTCTGGGATATGTATGTGCATGTATGTGCCTGTGATATGTATGAGTTTATTGTTTATGTCACGTACCTATGATATTACTATGTCTGTGTATGTGTGTATGTTATGTGCCAATGATATGTCTGTGTATGTGTGTATGTTATGTGCCAATGATATGTCTGTGTATGTGTGTATGTTATGTGCCAATGATATGTCTGTGTATGTGTGTATGTTATGTGCCAATGATATGTCTGTGTATGTGTGTATGTTATGTGCCAATGATATGTCTGTGTATGTGTGTATGTTATGTGCCAATGATATGTCTGTGTATGTGTGTATGTTATGTGCCAATGATATGTCTGTGTATGTGTGTATGTTATGTGCCAATGATATGTCTGTGTATGTGTGTATGTTATGTGCCAATGATATGTCTGTGTATGTGTGTATGTTATGTGCCAATGATATGTCTGTGTATGTGTGTCTATGTTTATGCCCGTGATACTTATGTGTATGTGAGTAATGTCTGTGTGTGTGTTATGTGCCGTTGATATGTCTGTGTATGTGTGTATGTTATGTGCCAATGATATGTCTGTGTATGTGTGTCTATGTTTGTGCCCGTGATACTTATGTGTATGTGAGTAATGTCTGTGTGTATGTTATGTGCCAATGATATGTCTGTGTATGTGTGTATGTTATGTGCCAATGATATGTCTGTGTATGTGTGTATGTTATGTGCCAATGATATGTCTGTGTATGTGTGTATGTTATGTGCCAATGATATGTCTGTGTATGTGTGTCTATGTTTGTGCCAGTGATACTTATGTGTATGTGAGTAATGTCTGTGTGTATGTTATGTGCCAATGATATGTCTGTGTATGTGTGTATGTTATGTGCCAATGATATGTCTGTGTATGTGTGTATGTTATGTGCCAATGATATGTCTGTGTATGTGTGTATGTTATGTGCCAATGATATGTCTGTGTATGTGTGTATGTTATGTGCCAATGATATGTCTGTGTATGTGTGTATGTTATGTGCCAATGATATGTCTGTGTATGTGTGTATGTTATGTGCCAATGATATGTCTGTGTATGTGTGTATGTTATGTGCCAATGATATCTCTGTGTATGTGTGTATGTTATCTGCCAATGATATGTCTGTGTATGTGTGTATGTTATGTGCCAATGATATGTCTGTGTATGTGTGTCTATGTTTGTGCCCGTGATACTTATGTGTATGTGAGTAATGTCTGTGTGTGTGTTATGTGCCGTTGATATGTCTGTGTATGTGTGTATGTTATGTGCCAATGATATGTCTGTGTATGTGTGTCTATGTTTGTGCCCGTGATACTTATGTGTATGTGAGTAATGTCTGTGTGTATGTTATGTGCCAATGATATGTCTGTGTATGTGTGTCTATGTTTGTGCCCGTGATACTTATGTGTATGTGAGTAATGTCTGTGTGTGTGTTATGTGCCGTTGATATGTCTGTGTATGTGTGTATGTTATGTGCCAATGATATGTCTGTGTATGTGTGTCTATGTTTGTGCCCGTGATACTTGTGTGTATGTGAGTAATGTCTGTGTGTGTGTTATGTGCCGTTGATATGTCTGTGTATGTGTGTATGTATGTGCCAGTGATATGTCTGTGTATGTGTGTGTATGTATGTTCCCGTGATACTTATGTGTATGTGAGTAATGTCTGTGTGTGTGTTATGTGCCATTGATATGTCTGTGTATGTGTGTATGTATGTGCCTGTGATACTTATGTGTATGTGAGTAATGTGTGTGTGTTTAACACCGATAAACAAAAAGCTTGACGATGAGACGACGGCCGGCCGGAAAACGTTCCACCTACATCCGTTGCACCGGATGCTTGAGAAGTTTCCGGACATGCTCGCCCTGGTACGACCTCCGGATCTGGTCCACCGTGTAGAACATGCTGATCTGCTTCAAAGTGGTGAATTGGCGTTTCCGGAGAGCTAGCAGGCACTCGATGGGGTAGCGCAGAGAAAGGTAGATCACTGCCAGAAGTACGGGCATTTTCTTAAGCGCAAAAGTCATCTTGAAGTCCTGGTGGATAAAATAACAACAGACTATAACAACAACAATAAAAGAACAAGAATAATTATTCTTATTATAATTAAGAATAGAGAGACAGATAGATAGATAGATAGATAGATATATATATAGATATACAGAGATATAGATAGATAGATATATAGATATACAGAGATATAGATAGATAGATAGACAGATAGAAAGATAGATAGATAGATTGTTTCAAATAGACACGGTTTTAAATTAGAGAGCGTTTGAGCATATTTGGTCAAGCTATTTGGTTGTTATTGTGTATAGTTGTTTTTTTTTCACTTCTATACCCATGGGCCTCAAAGTCTGGCGAAGTGCGTTTAAACCACCGAATCGCTTACATTAAAAGCACAGCGGTGGGCCCACGCATGGGGGGATATACCACAGTTGCGCGTTCGAGGATCATTGCACTGACGAGTGCCTAATGTCAATCTTTCTACAAGCAAATGATTACAATCCCCTCAGCGACCCAGCCATTTACACTGGGAATCGGAACTCTTAGTAAGAACTGTCTTGAAGTTAACACGATTTGGGGGAAAAGCTTTTGAATATAAACAGGTGCAAAAACCATACAGCTTTGCATTAAATTCAGATTCTAGTTCAGATTTCTCAAGTAATTTCGATAACTAGATTAAAGAATTGAATTAGTCAGATTGAAGTAATGTAGGCTTCACTGAATCCATGAGTTCGGCAACCTAAGGCTTGCTTGTCAGACTTGGCACGCTGAGATTTTTTTCAATGGCACGCGGAATACTAAAATAAAAAAGTAATTCAAGTCTCTTCTACAAGAAATTGAGTGCTAGAGCAGGGTGACTGATTATGCTGTTGGCACGCTTGAATGAATGAATTAGAAACTCAAATTTTGGCGCACTATTGTTAAAAGGTTGCCGACCCCTGACATAGCAGACGAACATCTTTTCGAGTGTCTGTAAGTGTGTGTGTGTGTGTGTGTGTGAAAATGTGAGTGTGTGTGTGTATTTGTGTAAGTGTGTATGTATGTCTGTGTGTAGGCGTAAGTATGCGTTTTGGGAACGGTAAAACGTCCCGCTAGTCCGATGAACGTGTCATGGAACTACTTTTTTTTTTCTTTTTGTTTTTTTTTCTGTTTTTACCTCTGACGTCACGCAGGTCGCCATCTCATAGAATTTCAGCCCGGTCAGCGCCCAGACAAATAAAGTCCCCATAGCATAGGCCAGCGCC
The DNA here is from genome assembly GCA_949126835.1 of Anisus vortex. Lineage (NCBI taxonomy): Eukaryota > Metazoa > Mollusca > Gastropoda > Planorbidae > Anisus > Anisus vortex. The sequence continues at coordinate 27,329,574 of OX421508.1, forward strand.
GTTTGAATGGCCATCGCAGAAATGATATTGAAAAACAGTGAGCAGTAAACCAAGATGTTGATCGTCAACAGTGAGGCTGGAAGAAAGAAGGAATGAAATTAATCAAGCAATGATAACAAAGAAAAGAAAAAACATAACTTATAACGAAGCAATCTTTTGATCTATCTATCTATATATATATATATCCTCTATCTATCATCTATCATTCAATCATCTATCTATCTATATATCTATCTATCATCTATCTGTCTATCTATTTATGCATACATTATAAACATGGGCAAAGCCACAGAAGAGAAGGGTTAAGAGGGACTAGGCCCCCCCCCCCTACTGGCTTTATTTTTTATATAAATGTTCATTAGTTTTTTTTTTGTTTATGTATTTACTATATTTGCTAAAAACACAACAAGTACGAACCAGTTAAAGGGAGTAGAGGGGGCCCCAGCAACACATAGGAAGTAGAGGGGGTCCCAGGAACACATAGGGAGGAGGAGGGGCCCCAGCAACACATTGGGAGGAGAGGGGGCCACAGCAACACATATGGAGGAGAGGGGGCCCCAGTAACATATAGGGAGGAAGGGGGCCGCAGCAACACATACCCACCTTCGTGAATAAATCCGTCGTACGCGAAGAAGCGACAAAACATAGCCAGGTCGTACAGCGTCGCCGCAGCAGCACCGAAAGCACAGCAGAAGGAAAATTTGCTCCTTCTTGTGAAAATATCCATGGGGCTGAAATAGTTCGCACATGATGAGTTGGCAGCTCTGTGATATTTGTTTGTGTAAGTGTGTTTACTTTTTGTTACTTTTGTGTTATCGTGTTGTTGTTTTTTTCGGGTGGATGGAGGCTTCAGATTAAATAGTGTTCTTAAGCTGTGTTATGACCCGGGTATTGTCTGAATGTTGATTTTGGTCTATGACATTATAGAGGAATAGATAGTTATTTATAAACTGAGCGAAAGATATATAAATTGATTGAAAAATAGGTTGGTAAGCTTGTTAGATAGACGGACGAACAGTTATATTGATTGATTGATTCATTATTAGATAGATATATAAATAGATAGATAGGTATACAGATAGATGGATAGATGGATAGATTTACAGAGATATAGATAGATATACAAATAGATAGATAAATATATGTATATATATAGAGAGAGATTAATCGATATACATAGAGATAGATAGATATACAAAGAGATAGAAAAATTTACAGAGAGATAATTAGATATACAGAAAGTTAGATAGATATACAGACAGATAGATAGATAGATAGATAGATAGATAGATAGATGGATAGATAGATAGATATACAGATAGATAGATAGATAGATAGATGGATAGATAGATAGATATACAGAAATATAGATGGATAGATAGATAGATATACAGAAATATAGATAGATAGATATACAGAAATATAGATAGATAGATATACAGAAATATAGATAGGTAGATATACAGAAACATAGATAGATAGATATACAGAAACATAGATAGGTAGATAGATATAAAAATATAGATAGATAGATAGATAGATACAGAGATATAGATGGATAGAACTCGTGAGGAGTTGCTGAACTCCTATCGGGCGCCTCCCCAGGTGGCTGATAGGGGAACACCCATCAGATATGGCGGGTACCGGGGAAATAAAATACCCGGGGCGGACCAAAATCAGCAACTGCTGACTTGCAGTTAGTGGAGGGATCCACAAAGGCTAGGGAACCTCACCCGAACAAAGAGGCAGCTATCCCGAGAGCTGTAAGGGGCAGCCCCCCAGAAGGTTGTGCGCAGGGCTAACAACCCAGTCACTCAAAAACAATTGTTACGAAAACGAAATCACTTCCAAACAAACGGACAGATCTTAAAGGTTTACGACCCAAGCCTGAACACGAACATGATTTATGGATTGCGACATGGAATATACTAAGCCTATATAGAGCCGGAGCACTTGCCCGCCTCGTGTAAGAACTTGCAAAATATAACATCACGATAGCTGCCCTACAAGAAACTAGTTGGAAAAACTCTGATACTCTAAAAACAAAAGACTACACAATTTTTTACAGTGGTAAGGAGAAAAACGCTTTGGGGACTGGATTTGCGGTCAGCAAGAAGATAGTAGATAAAGTCATAGGCTTCAGACCGGAAAATGAAAGACTCTGTGCTGTTCGAATAAAAGGCAAGATGTTCAACATAACCCTCATTAATGCACATGCCCCAGCAGAAGACTCAGAAGATAACGACAAAGACAGCTTTTATGAAAAATTAGAAAAATTATATGACGATGCCCCACGTCATGATGTGAAAATAGTACTAGGAGACTTCAATGCCAAAATCGGAAAAGAAAAAGCATTTAGACCAACTATTGGCAAAGAAAGCCTGCATGAGGATAGCAATAACAATGGAATCAGGCTGATAGACTTTGCCACAGGAAAAGGCATGAGCATTAGCAGCACACAATTTCCTCACAAAAACATCCACAAAATAACATGGACATCACCTGATGGTAACACTAAAAATCAGATTGACCATGTGCTTATAGATAGAAAGAAGACATGGGTCGGACATCCAGGATGTTAGAAGCTATAGGGGAGCAGATGCCGACTCAGACCACATGCTAGTCAAAATCAGATATAAGCAAAGAATATCCACTATCTACAACAGCCAGAATAGAAGACAGAAACACTATGACAGCCAAAAACTGATCAAAGATCCACTAGTAGCAGACAAATTTAAAACACAACTAAAACAAAAACTCATAGAAGGAATGACAGAAAATGAGGACGCGGACAACAGCATTAACAAACATTGGGATATAATTAAAAATGTAGTAAAGAGCACAACGGAAGAAATAATAGGATACAAACAAAGCTATAAAAGAGGAGGATGGTTTGACAATGAATGCAGACAAATTCTAGATGACAGGAACAAAACAAGAATGATGATGCTACAAAGAGAAACAAGAAATACCAGACAACTATACACAGAAGCTAGAAGGAAAGCCACTAAATTATGCAGAAAGAAAAAAAGGGACTGGGAAAAAGCTAAACTATTGGAGATAGAAGAATTGGCAAGGAGCCGAGATGTGAGAGGAATGTACATGAAAATAAAGGACGAGAAAATGGTTTACAAGCAGGGTGAACTAATAACAGAAAACAGCAGAGTTCTAGAGAGATGGGCAGAATACTTTGAGGAACTACTAAATGAACCAAATACAGGAGAAAATGACACAACAATATAACCTGCCATATGGAGGACCAGACCCTCTTGTAAACTCACCAACGCTAGAGGAAACAGCAAAGGAAATAATGTCACTCAAGAACCATAAAGCCCCAGGAGAGGACCTTATCACAGCAGAACTTATTAAATATGGCGAGAGAGAGCTACACATAGAAATACACAAGCTAATAGAAAAAATATGGCAAGAAGAAAAAATGCCTACAGACTGGGAAACGGCATTAGTAACACCAATACACAAGAAAGGATCTAAACTTAATTGTGCAAACTATAGAGGAATCTCACTTTTAAATGTTACATACAAGGCTATGTCTAAATTAATAGCAAGTAGACTACAACAATATACAGAAAATATACTAGGTGATTACAATGCGGATTCCGACCTAACAGATCCACAAACGACCAGATCTTTACCATTAGATGTCTGCTTGAAAAATTATGTTATGAATATAATATACCAGTACATCAGCGCTACAAAGAGTACAAAATGGCTTATGATAGTATCAATAGAAAATATCTATATGAAACACTGGAATTCTTTGGGATCCCTAATAAGCTAACTAGACTAATATACATGACCCTACATAGATCTAGAAGTAAAGTCAAGGCCCAGGGAGAGTACTCGCGTGAATTCCCAATTCAACAAGGACTACGACAAGGAGACTCACTATCGTGCATGCTATTCAACCTAGTACTAGAGAGAGTCATAAGAAACATTAACGTAGACACTAGAGGGACGATAACAGAATACTTCAATAGAGAAGCCCCAGGCATACATCCCAGCGGAACTCTATATAGCCAACCTCTGCAGTACCTAGCATATGCTGATGATATAGCCTTGCTTGGAAAGAATAAAAATTCCATTAAACAAGCTCTTACAGAGCTGGAAGATGCCTCCAAGCTGGCAGGACTTGAGATCAATGACCACAAAACAAAGTACATGGTACTGATGAGGGATGATACAAAGGAAGAAGATAAGGAAGACTTCAAAACCAAGAAACGCACATTTGAAAGAGTAGATACTTTCAAATACTTAGAATCAAGCCTTTGTCACAATTCTGGATTTAATAGTGACTATTAGCACTTAGATAGATAGCAGTGTATAACTAGAACCTTAGATTAGCTTAAGTTAGCTAGAATAGAGAGAAGGTTAGTCTGACGTCACTATCTTCTCCCTCCCTTACGCAATTACATCTCCCCATCACTCTTTCTCACCTGTTTCTCTACCCTTCACTATACTCTTGTACTACGCCCAAATTCAGAGTCTACTGACTAATACGATTCAACTTGGTACTACATCTTGGTTGAATGGGTACGAATGCGTTAGTTAGAATGTATATATTTTATCCTATGCTATATTAATGTATTCATATCATGTCTTAATGTATTTATATCTTGTGCTAATTAACGCATGTGAGCGAGTCATTATTCGATCCCTCACTCGCCCCCTCCTCTTCGCGTCCCCGCCACCCCCATCCCCTTTTATATCCCCTCAGCTTAGCGGCACGTTATGCAATTGCTTTGAGACGGTCGTTCCCTGAACGCTGACCAGAGAACCCAGTTCGCACACATATAACAAATTCTCGTTCGAACCCCCCCCCCCCAGCCACTTGAGTTAACTACTTAAAATTCTACCAAAGGGAGATAAATTCCCCCACTCAGCATGACGTCTGTTCAATTGTCTTTCATCTAGACCTCTCTCCCCCCCCCCTTTCCGCCCTCGCAACCCCGACCCCCAATCCATTTTTGGCTCCAATAAGCTTTTCTTATGCAAATGTATATTCAATCTAGCCAATGAGAATAGGATGTAATTAAATGTAAGCCAACCAAATTAACTTTGGGTCAGGTGACTAGTGTCCACGAAAAAGCCCGCCCAACTAAACTAAAGCAGATCTCTCCCAGCTCCCGAGCTAGATACATCGTTTTGGTCTAGCTCCCAAATTGTTACTTGGACTTGCAGATACTTAGCCAGTAATCGTAATTTCCTCATTATAGTTACGTAGCCTAAATTTGGATTCCGCAACAACACAGTATATTGAGTGTTAGACGTTCCTGTGCATATATCTCAAGCATTGTATCTCCCCTGCATGTTAGTATGTGTATCTCATCATTGGATATTGAATTTGAATCATAAATAAACACCTGAAACGTAACCAGAAACTTGCTTGCCTAACTTAGAACTGTCTGTCTGTGTGTGTTTAACAACATCTAAGCGAGCCAGTAGAGAACAAATAAATATTCCAGGTCAACCACAGCATCGGCACCTCGTACCTCTAAGACAACCAGCCATTATTACCCCCCTCTCAATTGCCACGTCGTGACAAAGTGGGACCTCGTATCCGGGATTATCTGAACTTCAAGCCGTTCAGCGCACTGTCAACAGCAACAACCCGAGGACTACGCCGATTCTGAAACCGACCCTGGATGGGGGCTCATCTCTCTACAACACAAAGACTCTAAGCCAGCAACCAGACCCGTCATCCCAACGCCAGCAACCAGATCCAGCAACCCATCAAACCAGGCTCGCCACTTTACGCAGCCTACGCCACCCCAGCCTACGCTTACGCCACCCCAGCCTACGCCTACGACACCCCAGCCTACGCTTACGCCACCCCAGCCTACGCCTACGTCACCCCAGCCTACGCACCCCAGATACGCCAACCTAAGCCACCCCAGATTCGCCACTCCGAGCAATCTACGCCACCCCAGCCAACTCACCCCATTAAGCCAGGCTCGCCGCACTACGCCAGCCTACGTCACCCCAGCCGGCTGGTCCAGCGGTTAGATCACCGGACTGTCAACCAAAAACCAACTGACAGGTCGCGGGTTCTAGCCCTGCCACCGGCGGATCCCTGTCGCCCTGCAGGAGTTTTGGGCCTAGTGGACGTAATAATCTTCTATCTAGAAGGAACGTCTGTAAACTTATAAGATAAGACACACCAGCAACCAAATTTGCCACCCCATTACGCCAGATTTGCCGCCCCAACCGCCAGGTCGCCACCCTCTGGCCCCGCTTCAACATACCGGCACCCGAGACGTCAGCAGAGAGACCCACCGCCGCCGCATCAGCCTGCCCGACAACTAGAGACCGCCGAGAACCCGACAACTGCCCTGTCAACCTCCCCGTAGGAACCCGCCGTAGTTCCCGGTATCCAAACCCGGGAAAACAGACACTAACATTAAACGCTAATCCAGTCCCGGCACGGGGAAAGAGAATTCCTAACCAGCCCGAAGATCTGCACCAACAGCGCCGAGCGCCATATAAACGATAACTTTATGATTGGATATACGTGTGTTAGTGTATGTGTGTAAAATTCTTGGAATTGCTGTCTGGTGAGTACCATTTTGAGTTGTATTACATTAGTTAAACTCTGAACCCCAACCCCTCTTACATTCCCTCTCTCTATCTCGTCATATCTCTGTCCGTTTACTGCCTTACTCTCGCCTTACTCTGTCACTATGGCTAAAGGTAGACTATTGCGTAAGCAGCAGAGAGAAGATAGACTTAGAGTAGAAGCAGAGAAGCTTAGATTAGAAAAAATAGCTAGAGAGGAGAAACAATTAGACAGGGAACTTAGACTAGAGCAGAGAGAAGAAAACCGGTTGGATGAGCAACAACCCAAGGCACACACAGGCCCTGATCACTCCCAGAACCCCCCCATAATATGTTGCGTCGTCACCCTCTGCACTGCGGGCACTCCCGGCCGGCCTAGAACCCCCGACGACCCGGAAACCAAGACAGAAAGAAATATAGAGATCAACTCTAAAAGAGCCAGGGCCCTTCTCTCCTCAGGTCTCCAGGCTGAGGGGATCATTAAGGCTTCCTTCGTGAATCCCTCCGACTACACTGGCGAGTCAATCCAGATTACAATTGCATGGGGAATAACTGAGACCCTCCCAACCGCCCGGGTTCACATCAGGTCAACCCTATACACTGGTACGGCCACCCTAGCGGTCCGAGCCGACTTATCCTTTGATGTCGTCCTGGGGAGCCGATACGGCAGAGTTAACGATTTCCCCCTCCCTCCCCTAGCCTCAGTGGCCACACACGCGCCCCCTGACCCTATTCCCCCCCCCCCCCCGTGGAGTCCCCCACGGCCAACGAACTCCCTCGGGCCCAACAGGAAGACCCGACAATGGCCCCACTATCCGCATATCGGTCCACCCCCCATTCTACTTTAGACTACACTCCCGATGAGATGTTACTCGATCCCCAACCCAGTGATCCACTAGAACGCCTCAAGGGCGCCTGGACCAAACCCTCCCCCCACCCCGAAGAACTCTCAGTCTGCGCCTACACCAATAACTTACAGACTAGGCTTAAAACTGTCCACTCTATCGCCTCAAAACACTTAGCCAAGGAGAGGGAGAAAAAGGAGACGCTATACGATCGGCGGGCCAAAGAACGCTCTCTGGCTCCGGGCGATCAAGCACTACTGCTCCTCCCCACCTCTTACAACAAACTCCAGTTAGCGAGGAGAGGCCCATACCCAGTTACGAAAAAACTCTCAGGCACCAAATACCTTATAAAGATCGGCAACAAAGACAAACTGTTCCCCATCAACTTGCTAATGCGATACATAGAGCGCCCACGTGACAATAAACCCCCTGTAGCAACGACTATTGCTGAAGAAACAAAAGCCGATGACTCATTAACCGCATTCCCCTTACAGCAGACAGAAACCATAAAGGATGTAGAAATCTGTCCACTCCCAACCCCTGAACAAGCCAAAACAGTCAAAACCTTACTCCCCTCATACGCTGACGTGCAAGCCGACAATCCAGGGCGTACAAACTTAGAACCGCTCACCACGAAGGTCACCGACCCGCGAACCATTAAGGTCAAACCATATACTAACCCACACGCCAAATTAGAGGTCATTGAGGAAGAAATCAATTACCCGTTAGCCCACAACGCCATCGCTAGCTCTACCTCCCCTTTCAATGCCCCGGTAAGACTAGTACAGAAAGGAGACATAATAGAGTCGTCCCACCCCCGCGGAAAAATTCACCCACCGCCCGCTTCCCGACGGGAAAATGGTAGACCGGGAATGTCACCATCCCCTTACTCCCGCCCGAGACACCCACAGCCACATCGGCCTTATCGAGACAATCCCTGCGCCAACCCTCCCCCGCTTATCAAACCAAACAGCGTCCCCTAATCTCGACCGGGTCAATCCCAATCCAGACCCCCTCCGCCCCTCCAAGATTCCCGACGTAGGGATCACCGCCACGCCAGACCCACCCCTCACTTAGCTCCCGAACAGGAACCCGCCGATCAGGGGCGTGACCAGTACTCAAGCAGTGACTACGATCGAGTCCACCACGTGTTCTCTATTTCCTCGGCAGACAAACATAACCAATTCCCCCGTAGCTACGTCGACGAGATAGTCAGAATCAACGGCCGACTCGCCTCTTGTACGTATGATTCCGGTCTTAGCTTTGAGGCCCTAGTGACGCAATCAAAAATCGACCCCCGCGACTACACAGGACGCTATGTGCGACTCCAAGGTCCATCTCATAACTCTCCTATTCAGCAGCTACCGACCGCACTCGTAAACCTCAGCTCAGAACTTTTTACAGGCCCCATTGAGGCCGCCGTAATAGAAGGCCTACAAGTAGACATCCTACTCGGAAGACCGATTGTAGGTAAACAAACGCATTGCCTGCCTATACCCGCAACCTACGGATCACCCCGCCCCACCCCCAACCAGACACCTCTCCCCCACCCCATGTCCATTAAAGATAAGCTCCGTCATGCAAGGCTGCCCACGACGAGACTCGAACTAAGGCAAACACTGGGCGAATTTAGCAACTATCAGAATACCCTTATACCAAACTTCCGTAAAATTACCCGTCCGTTATTTAGATTGCTAAACGCACCCACATCGTTCCCATTATCTTGGGACAAACTCGCTACTGATGCTTTCGAGACATTGCAACAGTGCCTAGGCCAAAACCCCTTTCGACACACGCGGCATAGCGGACACTAACTAGTGCCCCTACACACTTCGTGGCCCAGCATACTCAGTAATACGGCCCCACGCGCGCACACTGTTAATGAGTGTGTAGTTACTCCCCTTTTCCCAGGCCTCAGACTCAGTAAATTAGGTATGAATCCACTCTCACGTGTATTCCAAATTGGCCCGGAGGGATGTCACAATTCTGGATTTAATAGTGACTATTAGCACTTAGATAGATAGCAGTGTATAACTAGAACCTTAGATTAGCTTAAGTTAGCTAGAATAGAGAGAAGGTTAGTCTGACGTCACTATCTTCTCCCTCCCTTACGCAATTACATCTCCCCATCACTCTTTCTCACCTGTTTCTCTACCCTTCACTATACTCTTGTACTACGCCCAAATTCAGAGTCTACTGACTAATACGATTCAACTTGGTACTACATCTTGGTTGAATGGGTACGAATGCGTTAGTTAGAATGTATATATTTTATCCTATGCTATATTAATGTATTCATATCATGTCTTAATGTATTTATATATTGTGCTAATTAACGCATGTGAGCGAGTCATTATTCGATCCCTCACTCGCCCCCTCCTCTTCGCGTCCCCGCCACCCCCATCCCCTTTTATATCCCCTCAGCTTAGCGGCACGTTATGCAATTGCTTTGAGACGGTCGTTCCCTGAACGCTGACCAGAGAACCCAGTTCGCACACATATAACAAATTCTCGTTCGAACCCCCCCCCCCCAGCCACTTGAGTTAACTACTTAAAATTCTACCAAAGGGAGATAAATTCCCTTACTCAGCATGACGTCTGTTCAATTGTCTTTCATCTAGACCTCTCTCCCCCCCCCTTTCCGCCCTCGCAACCCCGACCCCCAATCCATTTTTGGCTCCAATAAGCTTTTCTTATGCAAATGTATATTCAATCTAGCCAATGAGAATAGGATGTAATTAAATGTAAGCCAACCAAATTAACTTTGGGTCAGGTGACTAGTGTCCACGAAAAAGCCCGCCCAACTAAACTAAAGCAGATCTCTCCCAGCTCCCGAGCTAGATACATCGTTTTGGTCTAGCTCCCAAATTGTTACTTGGACTTGCAGATACTTAGCCAGTAATCGTAATTTCTTCATTATAGTTACGTAGCCTAAATTTGGATTCCGCAACAACACAGTATATTGAGTGTTAGACGTTCCTGTGCATATATCTCAAGCATTGTATCTCCCCTGCATGTTAGTATGTGTATCTCATCATTGGATATTGAATTTGAATCATAAATAAACACCTGAAACGTAACCAGAAACTTGCTTGCCTAACTTAGAACTGTCTGTCTGTGTGTGTTTAACAACATCTAAGCGAGCCAGTGGAGAACAAATAAATATTCCAGGTCAACCACAGCATCGGCACCTCGTACCTCTAAGACAACCAGCCATTTTTACCCCCCTCTCAATTGCCACGTCGTGACAGCCTTAATGAAAGGAATGAGATACTACCTGAAATAAAAGAAAGAATAGCTGCAGGAAATCGTGCCTATTTCAGCCTCCAAAATGTATTCCGCAACAAAAATATCTCAAAAAGAACGAAGAAGGTAATATACAAAACCATAATAAGACCAGTGGTGATGTATAGCAGCGAAACATGGACAATGACAAAATCCATTGAAGCCCTGCTTAATACCTGGGAGAGAAAAGTGTTGCGGAAGATATATGGAGCTGTGCAAGAGGTTGGAGGTCAAGAAAAAACGAAGAACTGTACACCCTGTACAAGGATCCAACGGTGGTAGCTGAAATAAAGAAGGGCAGACTGAGGTGGGCAGGCCACTTGGAAAGAATGGCAGAAGGCAGAGCAGCCAGAACAGTATATCACCAGAGACCAAAAGGAAAGAGGCTTAGGGGCAGACCAAGACAAAGATGGCTTGAAGTAGAGAAGCAGACTTGCAAAAGCTTGGTGTGCGGGCTTGGCGAAGGAAAGCCAGGGATAGGCCCGAATGGAAGGAGGTGGTGAAGCAGGCCAAAGCCATACATGGGCTGTAGTGCCACAGGGATGGATAGATGGATAGATAGATAGATAGATATACAGAGATATAGATAGATAGATAGATATACAGAGATATAGATAGATAGATAGATAGATAGATATACAGAGATATAGATAGATAGATAGATAGATAGATATACAGAGATATAGATAGATAGATAGATAGATAGATAGATAGATAGATAGATATACAGAGATATAGATAGATAGATAGATAGATATACAGAGATATAGATAGATAGATAGATAGATATACAGAGATATAGATAGATAGATAGATAGATAGATAGATATACAGAGATATAGATAGATAGATAGATAGATAGATAGATATACAGAGATATAGATAGATAGATAGATATACAGAGATATAGATAGATAGATAGATAGATAGATAGATATACAGAGATATAGATAGATAGATAGATAGATAGATAGATATACAGAGATATAGATAGATAGATAGATAGATAGATAGATAGATATACAGAGATATAGATAGATAGATAGATAGATATACAGAGATATAGATAGATAGATAGATAGATATACAGAGATATAGATAGATAGATAGATAGATAGATATACAGAGATATAGATAGATAGATAGATAGATAGATAGATAGATAGATAGATAGATAGATAGATAGATAGATATACAGATATATATATATATATATACAGAGATATAGATGGATAGATAGATAGATATACAGAGATATAGATAGATAGATAGATAGATATACAGAGATATAGATAGATAGATAGATAGATAGATAGATAGATAGATAGATAGATAGATAGATAGATAGATAGATAGATAGATAGATAGATAGATGTAATACTTACTAAATAAGCCCCAATTTTGATTTTTTTTTCTCCATTTCTTTTTCGGTTAATTTATTTTTAGCGAGCATTGAGAACACTAGAGTTGACAATATCTGAGTGAAAATACCATGATAATAACGACAATAACATGAATATGAAATGATAATATTATGACAATAACAGGACGATAACATGAATATAACATGGCAATATCATAACAACAACAAAAACATGCATATGACATGAAAATGTCATGACAATGACAAGACAATAAGATGCATATACCAAGACATTATTAGGACAATAACAGTAAAATTACATGAATATGACAAGACAATATCATGACAATGACAGGACAATAAAATGAGTTTAACAAGACAAAATCATGACAATAACAGAACTGTAAAATCACATAATGTGACTGTGACATTATTTTACTAATAATAGCAAATTATAATTACTAATAACATGAAAATTCCGTACTATAAATTGACAATACACATAAAAAACTAGAACGACAACTAAAGAAATTAATGTATTCTTTAAAAATACAAGAACAACATAAGTCTCCGTTTTTTTTTAAATCAGTATATTTTATAGTATATTTTTTAGAAGCTAATAATAATATGTTCTTTTTTTTAACGTGCGCAACCAATAAGGTCGTTTTGAATTACTTCTACGCTCCTACGAATGCATTAAAGGTTTCCGCTGTATACAACTTTCGATTTTAATCTTACTTTTCCATTCAGAATTACTAAACCGGAAGTCTAAAGTACTTTGTGCGATCAGAAATTCCGAAACGAAGTGTTTCAAGTTAACAAATAGCATAAAACAAGCGGACCATCTTATTATAAAGTTTGGTATTTCTGATATTTTGTTGTTGGAAATCGTAAATTACGTAACAAGCAGAATAACAACAATAAACAAACGAACGATATGCTTGACATTTTTGCACAACATCCCAGCGGGCACACCACGTTTTATCGACGGGGAAAAAAAATGTAAAAACCACTAAAACACGTGGAAACCTCGTTTTTTCCGCCGTCGATACGACGTAGCGTGCCCGCTGGGATTTTACTTACTGAAGGGATGCAAGTGATATAGAAGAAAACAGGGAAATGTACTCTCTTGGAGCAAAACTCTCTAGATCATTCGTAAAGAAAATAGCAACAAAATATAAGATTAACCAATATGATATAATATAATTTTTTTTTACTTATCCATTACTCTGTTATCTTTATCTATCTATTTCTATCTACTGTGTATCTATCTAAGCATCTCTTTTATTTTCTATATAATATCTATATCTCTAAAAATAATAATTATAATAATGGTCATTTGTATATCGCTGCTATCCATGCTAAGCATGTTCAGTGTGCTCTTGGTGGAAATGTAGAGGCACGATCTATTTTCTATTTCTATCTTACTATCTCTATCATCCAGAGATTTTTCCACGTCTGATCTATTTGATCTATAGGGCGTATGAAGATACGTTGAAATATTACAAATACAGTGAACCCTCGTTTATTGTGGTAGATAGGTTCCGAGACCGGCGGCGATAGCTAAAAATCCGCAAAGTAGGGACACCATGTTTACAGTATTTATAAAACGTGTATTCGGACTTTTAAAACCCTTTACGTACTGTTAACAAATCACCCTTTACAGTAATGTACAGATATCTTCAGTATGTACATACAGTACACAGGCAAACATGTTTAGCAATAAAACAGTAGGTGTTCATATATCGCGACCTTTTTCGAAATTTCCGGAAAATCCGCAAGATATTATCTCATATAATTTAATGAACAAAAATCACCGAAGTCGAGAATCCGCGAATGTCGAACCGCGAAGTAGCGAGGTTTCACTGTATATAACTTTGCATTACTACAGAAGGATCGAAGATTTAAAGGAATTATAAGCAAACAAGCAAGTACGAATTTGATGAAATGATTAAGTTGAGAAAACATAACAGCACTCTATATAGGCCCCTCCCAAAAAAATTGGCGACAGCCAGAGGCGTAGCTAGGGGAGGGGGGGGGGGTCCAAATACGAAAGTCCCCCCGGACCCCTAGTTTAGGGGGGCCCCCAAAGATTGTTTTTTCTCATGTCATAGTGTTGAATTTGAAAATGCAGGGGCCCCCAAAGAGGCCAGGCCCCCCGGGCCCCCAAATCCCCTCCAACGGCACTGGCGACAGCATGATAACATTATACTTAAATATTGGCGGATTAGTGGGCCTATTTCGGGCCAAATATAGTCTGCTTTTATGGCTTATCCTACGCTTACTCATTTTTTAATTGGCTTGAATTTATGAACGTCAACAATATTTCGCCAACGGCAATGAAACTTGTAGACATGATTCGTTTCTTTGTGGTGCGCTGTGGTGCTTTCAGTTAGCGGGAAGACTTGACTCTTGAGATTAACCCCTTAACGGGAAATTATTGTCGAAGGCAGTCCCGGGTTTCCGGTAGCAAGAATGTCCGTGAGTATGAGGGCGTTGAAAGTAGGATCTGGAAAGTGGAACGCTGTTAATACAACCACATAGTTATGAGCAATATCTTTACTATAAAACATTTATCCCGATTCCCCTTGCCACACTTACCTATACCCAAAAAACACATTTAACACAACACCTATGCCATGGTCGGCAACGTAAGGCACGCGTGCCATACTTGCAACACCGAGCGATTTTTCAGAGGCACACGGAAGACCTCCTCCAAAAGTGCAATGAAAGCCATTTCTACAAGAAATTGAGTGCTAGAACAAAATATACTTTAGGCTTTTGGCACGCTCATTGAATTAGAAATCCTACAATTTTATCAAAAGGTTGCCCATCCCTGACCTATATCACAATAGCTGTTCCACAATATTATATTCACCCAAATGCATTTACCATGATTCCAAAGCCACAATAATATTTCCACACTGCCTATAAAAAAGTACAATAACCTTACCACAATACCTTTACTGTACAATACCCTTAACACATAACCACATAACCTTTACTGCATTTCATTTACCACAATACGTTTACCAGATTTTTCTTTTATCACAATACCTCGACAATAATACCTTTACCACTATATATTAGCCACATTATCTTTGCCGCAATACATTTACAGTGTTTCCTTTGCCGCAATACATTTACCGTGTTTCCTTTGCCGCAATACCCTTAGCTTAATACCTTTAGCAAAATACCCTATCGAGCGAGTATAAGGAAGTAAGAGAAAGGTGAAAGCAATAAATAAGAAATACATGTTCTGTCTTCTCGGGAGACATCCCACATGGGCAATCTTCACTGGTTCCAATGCCCAGTCTTCGGAACATGTGTTGTCTTAGTCTGTTTTGTCTGGTCCTGGGTCTGTTAAGATATTTTGTGTGGGCTTCTCGGGTAAAGCTACAGTATGAGTCATTGTGTTCACGCAGACCATATAAATTGTTTTATATTGCTGTGGTATATGTACCATCAATACTATCACTGGGATTATGTATAATATATCTCTAAAATATCAACCACAGTACCAATACGTTCAAAAACTACACATTGTACCCATTCTTATTCTCTTATTCTTATTTCTAGAACCAACGTGCAGAGGTCTACCAAAATTACCATCGTCAGAAAACTCCACAATAGCATCGTTAGAACCTAATACTATAATAAGATGGACCGCTTGCTCTATTTTTAGAGCTTTTATGTTCTTTTTTTCCGTGCGCAACCAATAAGGCTGTCTTAAACGACTTCTAAGCCCCGGTGATTGCATTTTAAGGTTTCCACTATAAACAGTTCGATCTTAATCTTAATTTTCTATTGAAAAAAACATAACGAATTACTAAACCGGAAGTCTAGTGGACTTAGTGCGATCGGAAATTCCGAAACTGTTTCAAGTTATCAAATAGTAGAAATATCAAAGCAAGCGTCCATCTTATTATAGTCTTTGTTAGAACCTACGTATGAGTAGGCCTAAATTCCATAGTACACTCAAGAGGTACTATATCTGGGATTATGTAATTTCGTTTCCCCTTGCTACCGAATGTACATCAGCTCATTAAGTACCCCCCCCCCCCCCCCCCCCCCCCCCCACGATCCTTTGGTTAAAATATATATTTTTCTGTGATGGCTACAGTATTTATTCGTTTTCTATTACTTAAGAAGATAAAACAAAACCATTCTATTCTGAAAAACTTACTCGCTCAACCAATAATCAATAATACTATAAGTAAGCAGTTCAAGCTGTCTGTTTAATATTATGAGTAAGTCTAGATGAAGTCAATATATGTTGTCCACATAATAGGCTAATCTTTCGCTCGACTCCGTAAACTTCCGTTTAGAATCGCAAGAGCTCTCATGGTGCGCAAATAAATATATTTTATTTAAACATTGTTATCTTCTATCTATACATATATATAAAGTAGGATGTATCTAACGTACATATTATTCTATAACGTTGCTTACAAATGTTAGACACAGTTATACAAAATCAAAAAACACACACACATAAACACATATTATACACTTACAAAGCATGCAATACTAGTCTATAGAATGGGCCGGCAAAACTTTTAATAATAGAGTGCCAAAGTTGTTTTTTCTAATTCATTCAGGTGCCAACGTCATACAAGTCTTCCTGCTCTGGCACTTAATGTCTTGAAGAAAAACCTGAATTTTCCTTTTTCGAGGTGTTCGCGTGCCATGAAATACCGCTTTGTGTGCCAAGTCTGGCACGCGCGTCGTAGGTTGCCGACCCCTGGTCTATAGTTTAATCGAAAGTACAAATAAAGAACGGCATGTTGACCTAGTTTAGCTGTTGTTTGTATCTAGCTTCCTTATGTTGTCCTAGTTTAACTGTTGTTTGTATCTAGCTGCCTTACGCTGACCTAGTTTAGCTGTTGTTTGTATCTAGCTGCCTTACGCTGACCTAGTTTAACTGTTGTTTGTATCTAGCTTCCTTATGTTGTCCTAGTTTAACTGTTGTTTGTATCTAGCTGCCTTATGTTGTTCAAGTTTAACTGTTGTTTGTATCTAGCTGACTTATGTTGTTCAAGTTTAACTGTTGTTTGTATCTAGCTGCCTTATGTTGTTCAAGTTTAACTGTTGTTTGTATCTAGCTGCCTTATGTTGTTCAAGTTTAACTGTTGTTTGTATCTAGCTGCCTTATGTTGTTCAAGTTTAACTGTTGTTTGTATCTAGCTGCCTTATCTGGTTCAAGTTTAACTGTTGTTTGTATCTAGCTGCCTTATGTTGTCCTAGTTTAACTGTTGTTTGTATCTAGCTGCCTTATGTTGTTCAAGTTTAACTGTTGTTTGTATCTAGCTGCCTTATGTTGTTCAAGTTTAACTGTTGTTTGTATCTAGCTGCCTTATGTTGTTCAAGTTTAACTGTTGGTTGTATCTAGCTGCCTTATGTTGTTCAAGTTTAACTGTTGTTTGTATCTAGCTGCCTTATGTTGTTCAAGTTTAACTGTTGTTTGTATCTAGTTGCCTTATGTTGTTCAAGTTTAACTGTTGTTTGTATCTAGCTGCCTTATGTTGTTCAAGTTTAACTGTTGTTTGTATCTAGCTGCCTTATGTTGTCATAATTTAACGGTTGTTTGTATCTAGCTGCCTTATGTTGTCCTGGTTGAACTGTTGTTTGTATCTAGCTGCCTTATGTTGTCCTGGTTGAACTGTTGTTTGTATCTAGCTGCCTTATGTTGTCCTGGTTGAACTGTTGTTTGTATCTAGCTGCCTTATGTTGTCCTGGTTGAACTGTTGTTTGTTTCTAGCTGCCTTATGTTGTCCTGGTTGAACTGTTGTTTGTTTCTAGCTGCCTTATGTTGTCCTGGTTGAACTGTTGTTTGTTTCTAGCTGCCCTATGTTGTCCTGGTTGAACTGTTGTTTGTATTTAGCTGCCTTATATTGTCCTGGTTGAACTGTTGTTTGTATCTAGCTGCCTTATTTTGTCCTAGTTTAGCTGTTGTTTGTATCTAGCTGCCTTACGCTGACCTAGTTTAGCTGTTGTTTGTATCTAGCTGCCTTACGCTGACCTAGTTTAGCTGTTGTTTGTATCTAGCTGCCTTACGCTGACCTAGTTTAGCTGTTGTTTGTATCTGGCTGCCTTACGCTGACCTAGTTTAGCTGTTGTTTGTATCTAGCTGCCTTACGCTGACCTAGTTTAGCTGTTGTTTGTATCTAGCTGCCTTACGCTGACTTAGTTTAGCTGTTGTTTGTATCTAGCTGCCTTACGCTGACCTAGTTTAGCTGTTGTTTGTATCTAGCTGCCTTACGCTGACCTAGTTTAGCTGTTGTTTGTATCTAGCTGCCTTACGCTGACCTAGTTTAGCTGTTGTTTGTATCTAGCTGCCTTACGCTGACCTAGTTTAGCTGTTGTTTGTATCTAGCTGCCTTACGCTGACCTAGTTTAGCTGTTGTTTGTATCTGGCTGCCTTACGCTGACCTAGTTTAGCTGTTGTTTGTATCTAGCTGCCTTACGCTGACCTAGTTTAGCTGTTGTTTGTATCTAGCTGCCTTACGCTGACTTAGTTTAGCTGTTGTTTGTATCTAGCTGCCTTACGCTGACCTAGTTTAGCTGTTGTTTGTATCTAGCTGCCTTACGCTGACCTAGTTTAGCTGTTGTTTGTTTCTAGCTGCCTTACGCTGACCTAGTTTAGCTGTTGTTTGTATCTAGCTGCCTTACGCTGACTTAGTTTAGCTGTTGTTTGTATCTAGCTGCCTTACGCTGACCTAGTTTAGCTGTTGTTTGTATCTAGCTGCCTTACGCTGACCTAGTTTAGATGTTGTTTGTATCTAGCTGCCTTACGCTGACCTAGTTTATCTGTTGTTTGTATCTAGCTGCCTTACGCTGACCTAGTTTAGCTGTTGTTGTTTTATGTATATGTCTTATTTTAATTGGCTGTATGGCTTTATTTTCTGTTGCTGTTGACTGGTTTAAAATAATTTTATTTTGTTGGATATTTCTCTAGCGTTTTCCTAGGTTATTCTCTATTCTCGATTGCCTATTCTACGTTATTATCCCAGTCCATATTCTCGAAATAGCCTTGGAACAGTCCTAATTGTTTGAAAAGCCAACGGCCAGTCCGAATTCTCTGATCCCCGGGGGCGCCTAAATGGGTCACGGTGGACGGAAGAATTCGTCTGACGTACCGACGGTTCCTTGGTTCGAATCCTGGTGAAGGCTAGAATTTGTTCCCGGGTATGGAGGGTGTCCCTGAGTCTACCATGGTTCGAATCCTGGTGAAGGCTAGAATTTGTTCCCGGGTATGGAGGGTGTCCCTGAGTCTACCCAGCTCTGATGGGTACCTGACATTAGTTGGACCGGGGGGGGGGTAAAATAAAGGCGACTGGGCATTGTGCTGGCCACGCAATCTCCTAGTAAGCCGTGGTCACAGAAACTGGTAAACGCTGCTTTACCGGCACCATGGATAAAATTGGTCCGACGGGATACTTTTTTTTGGGGCGCCTAGAGTAATACACTCACTCAGAGGGGTGGGGGCGCCTATAGTAATACACTCACTCAGAGGGGTGGGGGGGGGGTGGGCACGCCACTATATATTGAGCATTCTGTGTATTTTGTATTTTATACCAACAATTTATCACACACCCTTTTTTAATCCTTAAATAATATGTATGATACGTCTTTCATTCCCATACTTATTTGTTCAGGATTTGTCCACGTTCCTGCAAGGGTATCATTGAGTCTACCCAGCTTTGAAGGTTTCGTGGACATTAGTTGGGGTAAAGTAAAGGCGACCCTTTGATCAGTTTCGTCCAACGGCTACTTTAATGTTTCCCTTTCCTTTTGAATTAAATGTTGGTCCTATTATATCATTCGGACTATATTGAAATGAAAAACTAATTAAAGAAACTGTAAGGGTTTTAAATATGGGTTTTAAATCTTCAGGAACAAAAATCATTGATTTCCTGCAACTAAGTTCAACCGTATCGTTTTCCTTTTAAAATACCCTATATTAACTTTGCAAAACTGTGTATTTTTCTGACAGCCTGACCTTTGACAAGCTATTTGATCTGATAGAGCGTTTAGTGTGGGCGGACCTTAAGTTTTTAGTGACGTCATTTGTTAATAGAGGAACAAATATGGCATATGGTGAAGTTTCTTATCATGCCAAATTCACATATGAATATTGGCTATCCTACTCAAAAAAAGGAGGTAAATAGTAATACTGTTGATTAATTGATTAATGTGATTATGCTAGGTCCGGCTAGACCTATTTACACTTTCAATTTCACTTTATAGGCCTACACTTTTAATGTTTCGTAGGCTAGGCCACAGAATAGGTATAGAACAGAATGCGCAATCCCTATATGCGCAGTCACTAAAAGTGAAGCTCGATTCCGCCATTTTTTTTTTCGACGCAAGCCAGCGGTCGCTAGAGTCGCTACTATAGTAAAATGAGGAAGGATATCTAGTCGCACCATAAATATATACAATAGCCTTTATAAAGGGCCTATATTATATTTCATTATAGGCTTACTTTTATATAAATTTGACTTAATTACCTATTTTCTTTTCAACATTATAGGATTAGGCCTATATGATGTAAAATTGTATTACCGGTACTGATATTTGAAAAGATAGCCTAGGCCTAGGCGTAGCTCGGTACGATAATCAATCGTTTTTGTATCATTGTTGCAGTTTATTACACAACAGTTTTTGTAACCTTTGCCTGAAACATTAGCTTTGGGTTTTCGAACTTGTAGAATTGAAGAAAAAGACATTGTAAATAAGCATCAATATATAGTGTAACCAGGACCGCTGCGTTTAAACAGTATGGCGTCGGTATTACTTCCGGAAACAGAAAAATATGCGATTGCGCATTCTGTTCTATACATATTCTGCGGGCTAGGCTAATGGCTAAGTAGGGCAGCTACGATGCCACGTGATAGTGTTGGTGAATAGGCTATCTAGTCAAGTCACTAATAGGCTCACATCGTCTATGATCTATGTCTATGATAATAATGAAACAGCCTATTTTATTTAACAGACATAATACAGCTTAAATCTTAATAAGACTTAAAACACAAAACATCATTTAAAAAAAGCTCGAGCCTACATGAAACTTTATTAATACAGCGGCCATTGTACTTGTACACCACTCCACAAAGTAAACAAAAATCACGTGCTTTTTGTCACGTGATTGCAAACGCCCTATTGCTGTCATCCTATTGAGCTGAAACTTGTTCATTTTATTAACTATAAAAGTGGATCAAATGTTTACAGTGAATTGTGAAATGTTTACTAATATTAGGATCACCGGTTCGGCCCTGTGACATTTTACGTCTCGAGGGACGAACTTTTCCCTTTGCAGGACATCACGTGGCTGAAGAGACATATCCTGGAAATACAGTAACGGTCACATTTGGGGCAGGTGAAAACAGCGGAGACAGCTATTTCTTCGACCTTCTTGTGTGTGCCTTGCCCTCCAGGTGAGCCTACCCTGCGCCATGCCCTCCTCAACTGTTGGTGTCAGTATGAAGGTGTTTCGTGTCGCGCTTGCATACACTTATCCCAGTTTTGGACGCCCAGCAGGTCTATGGTGATGCACTCTGTCCTGTGGGAGTCGACCCTAAGGCATACGGTGTGGCATTCGGTGTGGCATTAGAATGAGAAAAATGTGGAATAGTGTGGACGAAGCACGACGTTTGGGTGCCGCCCTTTTGGCGCCGCCGTATTGGCGCGACGGCCGTTTTGGCGCTGGACGTTTTGGCGCGATGCAATAAAAACATATCATAGTCCATCATTTAATAAACGTAATAACTTCCTTTGAGGAAAAAAAATATTGTAAAAATAAATTAAACAAATAGTAAATAAAAAAAGTTATAAAATGTAGATGTCCTGACCCCCGTGCACTTTACAAGATCTCCGCATTGGGTATTTTGTCCTGCTACACTACTACTGTTTTTATAAAAAAAAGTACCCTTCGGACCAAACTCATCATGGGACTGGTAAAGTAGCGTTTACCAGTTTCTGTGGCCGCGGCATACCCTTTTTGTATAATTCACCAATATTTGAGTTGAGTATTGTATCATGATAGTTGCTATAAAATATCATTACACTGGCTGCCCCCTGCCCCCTTCCCGATCTCTAATCTGTGATGATATGATGGCCATTATATAAAAAAAATCTCTCCACAGTATCGCATATCATGTTCAGGGCACTTTGATTTATAATTCAGTTGCGGATATAAAGGACTTAGTCGTAGGAAAATCATTAAAAAAAAACACAACTACTACTCGTTATAGAGTAAGGAGCTTACTATTATATAAAGGACTCACAATCCCTCAGTGTCTGAAGCAAGCTGTTTCATAGTGATGAGTCAAACAATAGCACTCCAGGGGCTCTCTTATTGTGGATTAGATTACAGGATTAAGTAAAGAATTAAACACAAAGAGTCATAGCTTCGGTGGCTAGAGCACAGAGATAAATATTGAACAGAATGCGTAATCGCATTTTTTTCTGTTTCCGGAAGTAATACCGACGCCATATTGTTTAGACTCAGCGGACCTGGTAACACTATATATTTATGCTAATTTACAATGTATTTTACATCAAATCTACAAGTTCGAACACCCAAAATGTTTCAGGCAAAAGGTACAAAGGCTGTTGTGTAATAACTGCAACAATGGTGCGAAAACGAATGATTATCGTACAAATAAGCATGTCAAACTACATGACTTTTCTGATCTCGTAAAGGATAAACAACTGTAAGTTGTAACCTCATACTACATATAATTAGTAGCCCTGCTTTAGTCCTAAACTTGCTAAGACTAGATATCAGTAATAAAAAATATCCTTTTGCTATAGTAGTGTCTATAGTGAATCAAAAGAAAATGGCGGTAGCCGAGCTTCACGTTTAGTGACTGCGCATATAGGGATTGAGCATTTTTTTCTCTACCTATTCTGTGAGCTAGAGCATTTAATGTATCAATATTTTACATTGTCAAAATCATGACTTTTATTATTTTTTTTATTCTTTTGGGGCTCGATTATAATTTTATTGTTTTGCTATTATTTATGTTTTGAGTATCTTACCAAAAGTGGAAGTCGAAACTGAATAAACAGAAAGTAATTCAACTATTTTCTGTGTTTGGTCTGGAATTCGAAGAATTTGTCATGATTAGCGCTATATAAATATGTAATTTGTAATTTGAATTCATAAACTCTCTGATTTAACCATGTTGATTAATTCAATTAAAACAGACAAAAAAGGAACACTTCCTAGGTTAAACTAATGATTTTATTGTCTTAACAGTCATTTATGCAAATCGGTATTCTTTCAATTGCTTGTTTATCATTGTTCATAACATTACTTTTGTGTAGTCGGAATAGCATTAATATATCTCAAAGATGATGTTACTGATGTTGCTGTTGGTTGATATAGCGCTCTTTCTCTATGCTATTACATTCAGCGTTCTGTTCGTGGAATATATCCACTAATCTATAAAAAGAATGGATAACGCCTACATAATAAAGTTGTTTACGCAAAGTAAGGTTAGAATTATTTACACTATTCACTTATCCATGTCAGCGAGTAGTAGGAATAAACCACTTTAAATTAGAACACATCTATACTATAAAACAAAGACTATAATAAGATGGAGCGCTTGTTATATTTTCAAAGCTGAATAGTTAGTTTGCGTATGTGCCGAATTATATAAGTCCTCAAGTTTTCCGGTGCACATCAAAGACTATTATGAAATGGACCGCCTGCTCTATTTTTAGAGCTTAACACATGTTTTTTTCCGTACGCACACTTTCTTTAATGACTCTTAAACTTAGCTAAAGACTTCCGCTCTATACAACTTTCGATTTTAATCTTAATTTATTATCAGAAAGTAAGATTCCGATTCCATATCGATACATGAAACCTTTAATAATTAGACATATAAGACAAAATTGGAATAACTTCCTGAAAACCGAATGCAATAAACTGCAGTTTTTGGAACACTAACAAATCTGTCATGATACATACAGGCCAACTTATACGAAAGAACGAAGTTATTCTCTGCAGACTACATTCATGGACATACAAAACTAACACATTCCTTTCTCTTAAAACTAGAAACGGCTCAATGTTTCCAATCTGCAATGCAATCATAACAGTTTCTCACATTTTGTTGGAATGCTATACATTAATTTAGTAAAATTCGACGTAAATACTATTACTGTAGAACTTTTCATGAACTTTTCAGCAAAATTAAACTAAAATATATAATGGATTATATTAAAGACATTCAACTGTACTACAGAATTTTAAAATATAAGAACAATATAACGGACACAGGAAAAATATGACAAAAAAATTGGACAACAAGGCCGTATATAACCTTGGATGTTGATAGGCTGAAAATGCTACAAATCAAATCAAATCTTATCTTATACATTACAGACGTTCCTTCTATAAAGACGATTATTGCGTCCCACGCTCATCCGTAGTCCGAGTCTAGTCTTGCATTTGTATTAATGTTTTAAATGATGTAAAATAACTGGTATTCCTGGTTTGTTCAGGTAACACGTTCCATACCCGAATGCCACTCGGGAAGAAAGAGTACTTATATGCATTTGTTCTCGCATAAGGGATAAGGAAAGTGTTTTTGTCTTTATGTTTATCTGAGCTTTGCAACAGGTTGTTATAGTGTTGTATTAATAAATTAGAGTTTAATGCCTTATGTATTATTACTACTTTACTCTTTGCCCTTCTGTCCTCTAGTGTTTCTAGGTTTAGTGATTTGACTAATGGTGTTACTCTTGTTAATTGGGACTATTCACTAGTTATGAACCTTGCAGCTCTTTTTGAATTTGTTCTAATTTTTTTATGTTTTCTTTAGTTGATGGGTCCCATAGGAATGCTGCATATTCTAAATTAAAATTTTCCATTGAGAAAATCTTAGGAAATTACTAAAGCGGAAGTCTAGATGACTTAGTGCGATCGGAAATTCCGAAAAGAAGATTTTTGAGTCATCAAATAGCAGAAAAATATTAAAGCCAGCGGTCCATCTTATTTTTTATAGTCTTTGTTTATTTAAACTATTCACTTATCCATATAAGCGAATTATAGGAATAAACCACCTATACTTAGAACACATCTAGGACTCTAGATGAGTACCTGACCTTAGTTGGGGTAAAGTAAAGGCGGCTGTGGATAGTGCTGGCCACACAATCACCTAGTATGCCGTGACCACGAAAACTTGTGAACGCTGCTTCACTGCACCTATGGATCAACTTGGTCCGACGGGTACTTTACTTTACGATAAAAAGAAAGTTCTAAGTCACTTGAAATGTATTTACAGGTCAGGTTTAGGTTTAATCTAATTTTATAGACAAGTGAAAGTCACCTGAAAGCCTTTTGATTTTGGCTTCAAGAATATAGTTTCCGGGCCCAATCCATTCTATTTTATAGATCAGTGATTATATCTGAAATGTTATGTCAATTAATACACCATTGCCCCCCCCCCCCCCCCCAAGAGTCGCCTAACTCAGCGCCATCTTGCTTCCGGGAGACATTTTCAAACCACGTACTTTGTAGCCAAACTCAAGGGGTAGTCAGCGTACACGCCTTTGATGGTATCCCAGAGAGCCCAGAAGGTCTCATCGGAAACGATCGACGCGATAATGGAACAACGCGGCCCCTGTGTCTGCACACAGGTCTTTGTCTTCGCCCCGCTAAGGCTCGAGATTTTACCAAGTTCGTAGTTGTGAAAGGTCACTCCGCCCACAACGTACGGCAAGATGCCGAAGAGATACACGTCGCTGATAAAGAAGAAAGGCGCGATCCTGGCCGCCTGGTACATGGGCTCGGCGAGATCCGTCGACATCAAGTTAAAGAAGCCGCTGCAGTAAATGTACGGGTACGCTATCCTCCCGCGGAAGACATTCGGCGGCACGCTCCACTTTCCGCTGCGTAATACTTTCACGGTGTTCGTCTCCCAGAGGTTGCAGAAGATGGACCTGCTGGTAGGCATGCGCCCGTAGAACGTGTACAGGAGCTTGAAGGTGTTAACCAGGACGTCATCGTCTATTTCCAGCATGAACCTGGAGTTGTTGCAGTGCTGGCTGATCCAGCGGAATCCCAAGACCCCTTTTATCGTCAGGTTGTGGTAGTCGTCCACGAAGTCTGCCATGACCGAGTCGCCGTGGGCGGCGTGCTCCGAGATCAGAAGCTTCTCCAGAGTCCGGTTCGCGGTCCGCCCCAGCAGAAACGCCACTCGCACGTGGAAAGGCAGGAACGTGGCCTCCCTGGCGAAGGTCTCCCGGATCCGCCTGCGCCTCTCCAGGTGATGCAGCGCGGAGTGGACGACGATGACGATGTCAATGACGTCAGTGCCACGGCAGAGGGAGCGGTTTAACATGACGTAGTCCCCTATGGCGTCGGCTGGATAGACGACTCGGCTTGTCGCGGAGACGTTTAGATCCTGGTAGATCTCTCGTAGTTTTAAGACGACTTCCGAGCTTGTGGTTGAGGTCGAGAAATCGTGGCTGGTGTTGTACGTCACTGGGATATCGCCTCTAACCATTTTGTAACTGGATCTCAGAAAAGGTGCAATGTGTACGCTAAAAATGAATAAACATGCAATATTTATGACTCCAATTATACCCAGCAAGATGCAAGCTTTTGAAGTAGTCGACATTTCTCCAAGACGATGACGTGGTCTTCGTCAATCTAATGATTATAGAGAAAATATGCATTAAAACATGGTGTTCAAGCTAGAAGAAGAATTTTCTATAACAAAATGGGCCTACAAATAGGCCTACAAGTATTCATTAAAAGTCGAAAAAAATGCGATTTAATAAAACGTAAATTGTATAGCAACTAATTTATTTAGAATCCGGAATTTCAAAACAAGAAGATAAGAGTAGAAAAAACTAAAGCAAGTGGTCCATGTATATTATAGTCTATGGTTTTATATAAATTTTTTTTTACGAATAGACCATTAGCTTTCACAAACGTGTATGTAGCATAAGTTTAATGAAACCTTCTATTGACGTTAAATGGTTTTTCTCACATTATCGTTTTTATAAAGTTTACACACAGGTCTACGTTTGAATGTAGTAAAGTATCCCGTCGGGCCAAATAGATCCCTCGGGCCGGTGAAGCAGCGTTCACCAGGTTCTGTGGCCACGGCATACAAGGGGGGCATGCGTGGGCCATCACAAAGCCCAGCCTTCTTTACTTTACCCCTAATTAAATGTCAGGTACCCATCAGCAGAGCTGGGTAAACTCAGGGACACCCTCCAGTTCCCGTGAACAAATCCTAGTTTTCACCAGGATTCAAACCCAGAACCCTCGGAACGACAGTCGAACGCGCTGCCAGCTCAACCACCGCGCCATCTACGTTTGAATTAACGAAAAAAAAATGAATCTTAGAATATGGACGTATAGCAACTTGCAGAAGATGACTTTTTTTTAAATATATTTTACTTTTTTACCCTTTTGAAAAATCATGCACTAACTCAGATATATTTACACTGCAAAATCAGTGGACACTATTAGACCTACCTTTTTCAATGTTTTCGAAAAGAAATCCTATCGCACCCGTGTGTGTTTGAATTAGCCCTTTTAATAGCATAAGACAATAGGGAAGAGCGGAACAGATTCCACAATATGCAATGGCCTCGTAAAATGTAAAATTATCTTTCTTTTTTTTTATTTGCTGTTATTAAAATATTTCATTCTACACAACAGGGTCTTATTGAAGTATAGATAATATCCTTTCAACCTCGACTGCCCCTTTTTATTGAACTAGAAGCTTTAAGTCACACGAACATAACAAACACAATAAAAGATAAGCTGCTTATAAAACACTCAGTTGAAATTTTATTTTACATTGCAGGGGCGTTCCTCGTTGCTAGTACAAAATATTCATATATATATATATATAGTATTGTTTAATTTTGTTTAATCATAGACTATAATAAGATGGACCGCTTGCTCTATTTTTAGAACTTATCTGTCCTTTTTTTCCGTGCGCATCCAATAACGCTATCTTAAATGACTTCTACGTCTGCCTAAAGTTTTCCGCTGTATACAACTTTCGATTTTTATTTTATTTTTTCATTGAGAAAATCATAGCGATTAAATAAAACGGAAGTGTACAATGCAAACGGGAATTGGGGATTCCGAAAAGAAGTCATTCGAGTCATCAAATAGCAGAACTATTAAAGCAAGCGGTCCATCTTATTATCGTCTTTGGTTTAATGTGTTTAGTTTTAAAACAAAGTCATCTCAGCCTAAATATAGATGTATTGTCAATTTTTTTATTTCAAGACACCAGTGTCTTTTTGATGAGTTCGTTGAAGATTGTAATTAATTATATGGCTGTCGGTGACAGCTAGTTTCCAGCTAATTATGGAGAAATAAAATGTATGGAATTGACAGATACAGACCAGACCTAGCTGTGACAATATTTGGAATCTACTGAGTGGCTCTTAAGAAGCTTTGAGGTGAAGATTGCGAAGTGGTGCAGGAGTTAGCTCGGAAAATGTGTAACGAGTGAGTAAGAGGTTAACCAATAGTTCTTCCTTTATATAGGTATGTTGAAGGGTGGTCTTCCATCTCTTTTTGTCATGGATGGGTCCAAAAGATCGTTCTCAATGCAGTATCCATGTGACGGTGCTTCCACATCGCCTTAGTCTGTAATGGCGAAATTAACCGAGGGATTGGGAGGGACGGGGGGGGGGGGGAAGGGGAGGAACCGAGATTCTCTTTCTCCAGCTGTATTATACTAGTAGGTGTTCTTGTAATTGTCGTCCTTGATGTCGTCAGCACATTTAAAGAAAGCACATTCAATGTTTTGTTGCGAACTCGGGTAGAGTAATGCATTTGAGCAACCCTTGCCTCGCTCCTAGTATAGAAATGCAACTTCCGCCCACCAGACACGCCTCTAAAAAAAAATACATTCGCCAGTCTGACTTTTTACTTGATATGTTATTTTATCGGTTACTTTTTCACATTTCTTAAGAAGAACTCAATATTTATTGATTAGTAACCATGGCTGCACAAGATCCACGTGTTACGTCATCGATCGTCTGCTATCATCCCGGTGTCACAGTTACCATTGTTGAAAAGGATATACATATTTGCGCTGAGACGGTTGCGTTAGTTGCGTTTTCTGCAAGGCTGAAAGAGGTTGGTCAACTGCTCACAAATTTTCTATTTTTAAACTCGCGTTCCGTTGATACAACAACACAGTACTTGTAAAAATTCAGACGTTTATTTACAAGCAAAGGTGGTTGCAATGTCGTTCCACCACATTCAGTTATTCAACTCTTATAATAATTACGCTTCGAGATACCTAAATATTCTCCAGACTTAAGAGGTCTCGCAGGCGGGTTGTTACTCCGTCACAACTAATAAACTGAGTATATTTTATACAGCTTGATCAATAAAGAATACGTGATACCTAGAATGTAAAATGTTCATTTAAACAATAAATTTTACTTTTACCAGAGTTCAGTGCCCCCAAATCTTAGTTAAAATTTCCAACCCAATTTAGGTCATGGACTTAACCAGACAAAGATGTTTCTACCTATCCAAAAACCATCAACATACAATCCCTTTGTTTATTTGACCGACGTACAATCCCTTTTGTCTATTTGACCGACATACAATCCCTTTTGTCTATTTGACCGACATACAATCCCTTTTGTCTATTTGACCGACATACAATCCCTTTTGTCTATTTGACCGACATACAATCCCTTTTGTCTATTTGACCGACATACAATCCCTTTGTTTATTTGACCGACATACAATCCCTTTGTTTATTTGACCGACATACAATCCCTTTGTTTATTTGACCGACATACAATCCCTTTGTTTATTTGACCGACATACAATCCCTTTGTTTATTTGACCGACATACAATCCCTTTTGTCTATTTGACCGACATACAATCCCTTTTGTCTATTTGACCGACATACAATCCCTTTGTTTATTTGACCGACATAGTTTATCAGCACTGTTTAAAACTAGAGAGCGTCAACTTACGGCACGCGTGTCAGACTTGGCACGCATAACTGTTTTCAGTGGCACGCATAAGACCTACAAAAGGCTAATTCTTATCTCTTTTACAAGGAATTGATTGGTGGCTCAGGTTGACGTTTACGCTGTTGGCACGCTGAATGAATTAGAAATCCTGCTTTGACAAGCTTTTATCAAAAGGTTGCCTGCCCCTCGTTTAAACAACACTCCGTTCTACTGTTGATTCTATGCAAAAGGGACTTAGATATTCATGCTAGCTCGCTTAATTTATTAGAAGAAAGCTCCAAGCAACAACATGCTATCTTCATACAAAACTCGACAATTTCATGAGCCCGAAATAACGATTCAAAAGACTGAAATGTTAACAAGTGATTTTCAAAATGTAAATAAAATGCCGAGGGCATTCACTGTAGCCAAACATGCGTGCCTATCTTGGTATACCTGCTCCGGCGGTTGCCCATCCCGGAACTCAAGTAAGTAACACACAAAACGAGAGAAATGGATAGAACTGAGAGATGACAAGAAAGTCACATATAACGTGCAAAAAAAAAAAGGGTTTTTAATATTCTATGTTTGTAACTACACTCTATAAAGTGACACAAAGAATGAATTAACCAACTGTTGCCTAATCTTTTTCTCGAGGATGTATAACCTTCTGTCAGCAGATGGTATGTTCGGTTTACTAGTCAAAAAGGATCAATGCAAGCTATGATAGCTCACTGACGCACCGTAGCCGCTCCAGGTCATCTGCAACCCGCCTTTCTAAATTGAACTAGGGTCGAGTTTAAACTGTTTGGGTTCGAAGTGCAACACTGCCATGCGGCATGTCCATCAAGCTGTATATACTTATGTTTCTCATTCATCAGCAGGTGCCAGGTCTGGAACAGACATCGGCAATCATGAAATTATGACTCTCCATTTCTCTCGGTTTTTTAGCTGTTTCAAGGAAGTCGTTACTGCTTGTTTGTTGCCCATTCGTCCAGGATTTCTACGTATGTTTATTCTTTGTCTTCCTCTGTCTCTCCTACCAGATATATTTCCACACAAAGCTAGTCTTTCTATTCCATTTTTCCTATAGATGTGTCCTAAGAATTTCATTTATCTGTTTCTTATAGTTTTGATGAGCGATCCTCAGCATTTGATTTCTTTTCAGTCCATGATATTCTCATCATCCTTCTTAGAAATCACATTTTCTACTGCCTCCGATCTTTTCATTGTTTCACTATCCATTGTCCAGTATTTACAGAAAAACAAACCAGACATGTCCCGTCAGTATGGGCATTTTAGTATCTATTTTTTGTTAAACTTTGTTTTAAGACCGGGAATAACCGGATGTCTAGCCAATTCCGCTGTCAACTACTGCAAGTTCGGGAAATTACGCTAAATGTGCTTCTTGTTTTTTTATGAGGTTCACGTTCAAAGATGCCTTTTATTTAAAGTCATCTTTCTGCCCAGATGGCGTTTGAGTATTGCTTGAGCTTGGCATTAAAACAGACTTTTCTTATCCCTTATATCTGAAAACAAAGACATAGAAAAACTCCTTCGTTCTAAGTAGGGTCCGGGCATGTAATGGGTTGCCTGAGCTAATCAGGAAAGCCAGTAACTTAATATAATTTAAAACACTAATCAAAATGAAAGACTAGACTCAGACCGCGGATGGGCGTAGGACGCCATGATCTTCTTAATTGAAGGAGCACCTGTAATGTATAAGATTATACAAATAACATTTTTTAAAACTCCTATTTAAAAGCAAAATAACTTAAATTGTGGATATGCGTATAGGATGTAGATAAAATAAATAATCTTATCTTATCTTATACATTACAGACGCTCCTTCTATAAAGAAGATTATTGCGTCCTACGCTCATCCGTGGTCCGAGTCTAGTCTTGCATTTTTATTAATGTCTTAAATGATATTAAGTTACTGGTTTTCCTGGTTTGTTCAGGCAACCCATTCCATGCCCGAATGCCACTCGGGAAGAAAGAGTACTTATATGCATTTGTTCTCGCATAAGGGACAAGGAAAGTGTTTTTGTCTTTATGTTTATCTGAGCTTTGCAACAGGTTGTCATTGTGTTGTATTTCTAAATTAGGTTTTTATGCCTTATGTATTAAAGTATTCATTAAAGTAAAAGAATGTAAAATAAAAGATAAGATGAAAAAGATTATATAACAGCTTCCAAAAGTTTTGAAATAAATAGTAATTATTAAAGGAGATGTAACAAAAAATATAGAGATGATAGGTCTACTGATAGAATAGAAAAAGACTTGATGAAATATAATTCTGATGTTCTTCAATTTGGTACAATCGGAAAATTTTCGATGAATAATCTTTGATGTAATCATATATCTACCAAACATGCAAAGTTCGCTGTTAGATCAGTCCTTAATTTCCCATCCCCCAAGCCAGCTCTGATTCCACAGATAAAATGCAAGCCAC
Organism: Anisus vortex; assembly: GCA_949126835.1. Classification (NCBI taxonomy): domain Eukaryota; kingdom Metazoa; phylum Mollusca; class Gastropoda; family Planorbidae; genus Anisus; species Anisus vortex. Next base: position 27,362,075 of record OX421508.1, read on the forward strand.
CAATGATGACAGAATGTTTAAATAAGATATATTTAAATACCAACATGTGCTTATGTTTCGACAGTGCAGACTTAAACAGCGTCTGTTCTTGTTTAGTTATTTTCGAACGTGTTTGCGTGTGTGAGTGAGTATGTGTTTGTATGTGTGTGTATGTAAGTGTTGATTTACCGAACAGTTTTATTCATGTTCCCTCCAAATCAATTGCCTCTGTAGCCATAAAAAAAAACATAGGAAAGGATATTAAATATAAAAAAAAGCCATGGTTCAATACATACAGCATTCAAGACATATAGATTATACCAGATTTATACAGCATACAGATTTATACAGCATACAGATTTATAACAGCATACAGATTTATACAGCATACAGATTTATACAGCATACCAAATTTATACAGCTTACCAGATTTTAACAACATACAGATTTATACAGCGTACAGATTTATACAGCGTACAAATTTATACATCATACAGATTTATAAAGCATACACATTTATACAGCATACAGATTTATGCAGCATACAGACTTATACAGCATACCAAATTTATACAGCTTACCAGATTTATACAACATACATATTTATACAGCGTACAGATTTATACAGCATGCAGATTTATACAGCATACATATTTATACAGCATACAGATTCATACAACATACAGATTTATACAACATACAGATTTATACATCATACAGATTTATACAGCATACAAATTTATACAGCATGCAGATTTATACGGCATACAGATTTATTCACCATACAGATTTATGCACCATACAGATTTATGCAGCATATTATATTATATTATACTATAATTGCCTAAACAAACGGACGAGCCTTCCGGCTCTTAAGTCCAGGGGCATTATCTTGGTGGCTCGTCCGTATACCTGCCAGCTCAAATCCTTTACTATAAGTAGAGGCATCCAGGCACCAGGGCGGGGTTGAGGCGGGAGTGCTGCGCTCATTGCTTCCTCTTCACCGAGCCTATGGTCCTCTCCATGGTACGATAGTCTTGGATGCGCAGCAGGAGCTGTCCCCCTTTGCGTTAGCGCACCGGTGTGTCTTTGATCCAAGCGTACTGTTGGTTTCAGCACTTTGCAAGCAATGGGGCCCATGGATACAGAAGTGAATATAGAGCATACCAGATTGATACAGCAAACCAGACATATACAGTATACTAGACCTACACAGCAAAACTAGTCCTACACAGCATACTAGACCAACATAGCATACTAGACCTACACAGCAAACCATATCTATACAGTATGCTAGACCTACACAGCTTACTAGACATACACGGTATACCAGACCTATACAGTATATATACTAGACCTACACATCAAACCAGACCTATAACCTACAATACTAGAAGCTATAAATGTATCATATCTTTATTGTATGTCTCCTTCAATCAGAATAGGACATTTATTTCCACAATTAATTCAGTTGCATGTTCATTAAAATTTCCCTTAGTCAATAAACAAGGGACATAATTCAATAACGTTACTCTTATGTCAATATTTTTACAGTTACCGATCTTTGTTATAAATGTGTTCTTGTGCGAATATACTGTTGTTTTTTTGTATATGTGTCTCTGTGTTGGTTTGTGTGTAGATAGAATCGCGCCATTTACGGTCATCCCCGCAAGCAAGAAGCATGCTAAGTTTTAATTTCTTTTTTGATACTTTTTTTTAAATACATAAATAGTTAAAGTATTACGAAAACCAAAACTTGTTTTACAAAATCTAAAGGGGAATAACTCTTACTTAATAAACTGACAAAGTGTTTTTCGTGATTATCTACCATTAGTGCACTAACAGTTCTTCGTTTTTATAATAGCAGAAAACGTGTAGTTTGTTTCTTACTTGTAAAAAAATTATCTTCATTTTCTGATTTGTTTTTATTGTATGCCCCGTGTCCAGATTAGTCAGTAATATACTAGTGTAAGTAAATATTTAAAAAACTAACCCATAAAAACTAAGTTTTTATTATACTCCCTTTCTTTGTAAACTAAGTTCATATTTGATGTATATTTTGATAGATTAAAATAAATACAAGTGATATCATGCCTTACGAATTTCCACACAAAAATTTTGCGCATCCTTTTTTTTTTCTAGCTTTGGCCTGCAAAAGAACATAAAAAGATAACTCGCTTAGTTTCGGCTACATTGTGTCGTTTTCATTCTATTTATTTCGTAAAAAACGAACATATCCGAAAAGTTTATTTACTTCCGTCTCTTCCGGTAGAGGCAGCCATGTTTGACGTAAAATATTTTCCTCGATTCGCAATTCATGACTATTCCAAACGCTATGATTCTGAACATTTGATAGAATGTATTGTTAGTCGGGACAAGTCTGCTGCCCAAGTTTCAGCTCGATTGGACGACGGTAAGTGGTTGAAAAAGCGATGCAAAGTTTTGCTAACAAACATCCAAGCAACCAACCAAGCAGACAGACAGTGCGAGTTAAAAGAAAGGGAGTAAAAAAACCTTAAAGACAAGTTTTTTTGGCATAAATCTTCTAGATCTAAATGCATTTTTTTTTTCTATTTTTATTATCGGCCATCCGAGAATTGTACTCTTTGCCATCCGTACAGAAAGAAAGAAAAAAAAGAAAGTTATGCAGATATACGGACATCTGTAACATATAAGATACGAATATATAAAGGCGCCTAATTAATCTTATATATAAATAAGAAAATATCAATGAAAATAGCTATGTCTTAGTGATATTATGCTGTTAATAGTTATAAAACAAAACATAATGTATTGAATAGATTAAATAAAGGCCAAAATGAATTAAATATGTCTTATCTTATCTTATTTATTACAGATGCTTCTTCTATAAAGAGGATTATAGATTCCAACGCTCATCCATTGTCCAAGTCTAGTCTTGCATTTTTTGTGTGTGTTTTAAATGATGTTAAGCTACTCGTTTTCCTGGTTTGTTCAGACAACCCATTCTATGCCCGGAAGCCCGGATGCCACTCGGGAAGAAATAGTACTTATATGCATGGTATGCTATTTATGAATAAAAAAAAAAAGTTCAATTAGCTTTTTGAACATTTTTCTATTGGCAAACTACAAAGAAGAAACAAAATGCAAATTTAATACATCTATAAATGATTTTAAAATAGTGTAAAATATGTCAGTCAGGTCCGTGCAATAAGGAACGTCCAATGCGCACTATAAAGCTAAAAACTGTTGGTGTTCGATGTGTTGAGAAAATGGGGCTAAAAATCTGACATAATGTAATATCAGGCTTAACGTCTATTTGCCCAGTTTAAGCTCTATATGATAACGGTAAATTGGTCAATAAGCCTTCCGGAATGTAATGCCTCGCGCAGTCTCGAAATCCCAAGTATTGGTAAGTGACTCACGAATCCAGTTGGTGAAGCAACGATTGTAATAAAACTCAAGCAGTGGCTCGGTGTTGGCTCTCCTGACCGAGGCATTCCACACCTGAGCCAGCAGACCGCACTGAAGAACCAAGAACTAACATGCGTTACAAGCATAGCCTCCCTTTCCTTCCTCCCGTCGTCCATTCATGTTAATCCAAAGCTTGCAAACTTTCTGTAAAAAAAAAGCAATAACGATAGTATGACAAAAAATGTAGTCTTTGTCTAGAGTCTAGAGCATTGGTAGGCATCCTTTGGGTAATAGTGTGTCAAAGTAGCATTGATAATTAATTCAGCTAGCCAGCAGCCTAAAAGTCATCCTACCCTTGTCTTGCATTATAGACTTGTATAGCCTTTTTGTGGGCCTTCCGCGTGCCATTGAAAATTGCCCTGCGTACATAGTCTAGCACGCATCGCGTTGCCGACCCCTTGGTCTAGATGTAGGTTAGGTAGGTAGGTTTGTGTGTATGAATGTGTGTGTCTGCAGGGCCGGTTCAAGGCCACTGCAACCTATGCGGCCGCAGTGGGCTCCGCACTTTCATAGGCCCCGCGCTGATGCTGTTGTGAATGCTATCATTCGAGACATCAAAAATGCAAAGTAGTTTTCAGTAGCCTAATATTAGATTGTACTCCAGACATAAGTCACAAAGAGCAGATGTCATTAATTATCCCGTATATGTATTAGATGGGGTTAATGTGGAAACGCCTGTGGTTGTACATGAACTTTTTATTAAGTTTCTTCCTATGGAAAGTACTACTGAACATGACTTATGCGATGTACTAATGAATGAGCTAGAAAAAGCTTAGATTAAATGTTTTAAATATTCGTGGACAGAGTATGATGATGGTGCCAACATAAAAGGCGTCCATTCTGGACTTCAAAAACGGCTTTTAAATATAAACAGCAGAGCATTTTTTACTCCATGTGCGTGTCATAATTACAATCTGGCTGTCGCAGACATGGTCAAAACATGCCCCGGTGCTAACCTTTTTTTTTTGGAATTGTACAACGCGTGTACGCAATCTTTTCAACATCTACAAAGAGATGGTCATTATTCAGAAAGCACTTTTCCAATCTGTAAAAAAACCTCTGTGTGAAACAAGGTGGGACTGTAGAATAGATAGTGTTAGAGCACTTCGTTATCAATTGCCTGAAATTTGTGACGCACTCGATGAATTAGCTGAAGAGGCTAAAGTGATGCGATAAAAAGCGAAGCATTGAAGCAGTACAAATTCTTAGTATCACTTGTGTTATGGTACGACATGCTCTTCCAGGTCAATTTTGTGATTAAAGAACTGCAAGGGGAAAAAGTAGATTTGAGCACTGCAATGGATTCGTACAACAACTTGATGACTTGGCTAAGGAAACTGAGAGTTGATAGGTATGTTCAGATTCTTGTTACAGCAAAGGAATGGGCTGAAAACATGGAAGTTGTTGCAATCTTTCCAGCCAAACGTCAAAGGAAAAGGCAGTATGATAAATCTGTGGAAAACTTCACACCTGGAAATGCTGAAGATGACTACAGGATAAATTGCTTCAACAGAAATGTGGACACTGCAATTCAGTCCGTGCAGCCGAGATTTGAACAGCTGAAATCAAACCACACTCTATTTTGGGTTTCTTTTCAGCTTCAAGAGCCTTCAGCGTAATGACATACGAAAGTTTACAGAGAGCCTCGAGCAAGCATTGACGTTATCAATAGACCTGTCGACAGATATATGTTGGCGAGAATGAGCTGATAAAATGTAATCTTTAAGGCATATTCTACCGCCAAAACCCCGGTAGAAATCTTGAGTTATCTGTCCACTAATGAAAGATGCACTGCTTTACCAAACTACTTTGTTGCACTCAGAATATTTTTAACAATACCCGTAACTGTGGCATCTGGTGAAAGAAGCTTCTCGCGCCTCAAACTAATCAAGAATTACTTTAGGTGAACAATTCACGAAGATAGATGGAAAAACTTGGCAATTCTCGCTATTGAGCGTGATCTATGTGGAAAACAGAATTTCGATGATATACTGTATGACTTCGCTACACGCAAAGCTCTTAAAGTAAAGTTAATTTGATCGTGATGTTGTACTTAGTAAATAATTAATAAAATACAAAGACAAATTTATTTTCTATTATAAAATCTTAATTTTCCCTAATTATCCTTATCCCTACCCAGACTGGGCCCCGCGCAGTCCGTTTCGCATAGGGCCCCGCAGTTGCTAGAACCGGCCCTGTGTATATGTATGTGTGTATGTATGTATGTATGTATGTGTGTATCTGTATAGGTAAGTATGTATATAGATTGTTAGCTAATTAGCTAGGCAGATACATAAATAGATACCAAGGACTACTGAAGACAGGACGCGCAAACTTGAATTTCTGACTTCCTAGCTAAGGCCAGTTTTTTTTTTACAGTAGCGATACACTCCCTTGGCGCAGTGATATAATGTTAACTATTATTAAGTAACTAACAAAATTCTTTACTAATATGATTCATTGTATTAATGGTTTATGTCATTTTCATTTATTTAATGACAAAGAACGATCTAATAGCCATTAAAATGTCTTAATAATTACCAAGCATGAGCGCACTATTTTTTAAGGAGTCTGAATAAAAGGCACAGTTTGGTTCCAACATGGATACTTTTTGTTGATATTTTACTTCACTGCGTTTGTTTTCAATTTTTCGATCGTGTATTTTTATCAAAATGCCTAATAAATGTGGTGTAGTTAATTGTAAAGGTAATTATAATGCTGCCAACAAGTGTCGTTTGTTTAAAGTGCCAAATAGTGCATGTATACCATTATTGAAAGCAGAAAATATGAGAGGTGAGCACAATGTTTGTTTATTTTTAACTATCACAGTCAATTTACATTCTTTATATTCCTTGGTCATGAAAACACATAAATTTTACCATAGATATAGAAATCAAATTATCGTATTTATAATAATGGTATACATGTACCACTTGGCAAAATTCTCAACCCAAATAATCGACTTACTTCATAATCACTTTTTTTAGAGGCTGTGCATTTGTCTCTTAATTATGAGCCAGATAAATTGTATGGGTGGGTTACGTTTTTCCCTTTTTAGGTCAAGAAATAACGATTTTTTAGAATTTTTTTTTCACTTTATTTTATTCCTTAGGTGACCCCCCACACGAAACCGTCAACACCAACCGCATATATATATAGGGTATCATGTGTACGGCCCTCATCCTTCAATCATCTAAATAGATCTTAAATAATATTCAAATGCTCTTTTAAACCCTCTCAATCCTAACCCCTCATTAGTAAACGGCCCTGCACATTAACATTATTGACATTATTGACATTAATTATGTTAGTTACTTAATAATACTTTACTTCATATATAAGAGCGACAAGGGAGTGTATCGCTACTGTTCAAAAAACTGGCCTTAGCTAGCTAAGTCAGAAATTCAAGTCTGCGCGTCCTGTCTTCAGTAGTCCTTGATAGATACATAAAATGGCAAACAGGAAGATAGATAGATATATAGATAGATAGATAGATAGATAGATAGATAGATAGGCAGGCAGGTAGGTAGGTAGGTAGGTAGGTATTTAGGTAGATAAATAAATAGATGGATAAGTAAGTATGTAGGTAGGTAGGTATCTTGGCGTATATTTAGATGAAAATCTAACCCTCAAAGAGCAAACAAAAAACAATTGTAAATCTGCAATGTGGAATCTGCAAAGAATAAAAAGTATCAGGAATATTCTAACAAAAGAGAAATTGATACCTTAATCGTAGGCCTGGTAATCTCTCATCTAGACTACGCGCACTGTCTATCCATTGGACTGCCAGGGTGTGATTTGAAAAAAACTCCAAAGGGTCCAATACATGGCTGCGAAAATTGTTCTGAACAATGAAGACAACTCAACAATCTGTCTAAAAAAAAACTGCACTGGCTACCTAGAACACTGAGGATAAAATTGAAAGTTTTGACATTACTCTATAAAAGCCTTCATGGTCAATCTCCGCAGTACATTAGATCCATGGTCGAGCTACACACATCAGAGAAAAGAGGACTGCGTTCAAACAAAATCCATCTACAGCTCAAGGTGCCAAGCGTAAAAAGAGAAATATTTGCATCTCGCTCCTTCAGCGTCGTAGCACCTCTGTGGTGGAATGAACTTCCGAACACAACATGCTGACAATATAAACATTTTTAAAACAAAATTAAAGCCACACTTTTTCGATTTATTTTAATAACAGGTGGCAAATGTAAAGCGCACTCGAAGACTTTGTTATAATAATGTAATTTGTAATTTATAGATGTTTTTAATACTGTTTTAAAGTATTTAACTGTTCTTTTATATTCTGTTAAGTGATAGTAACTTGTATAGAGAATACATTACTACAATTATTTCATTTCAAACCAAGACTGTTTTTCAATGACGATGATATGACCAGTGGCTAGAGTACCAAACCTCGTACACGGCCTATAGACGCCCCCATTTGCCCCTGTTAATCCCACGTAAAGTAGGTTAAGAAAGTTTCTAGTCGAAGAGCGTTTCGAGGGCAGGGACCTCTTAATCCTTTCGATCCAAGTGAATGTTGTTGGTTTCTTTTCTGTTTATCTCTGCATCAGTGTTGGATGGAGACGATGATATCTTGAAAAAAATCTAGTTCCAGCATCCACAAACATCACTGGAGTAACCAAGTCGATCCCACGATCAGCAGACAGAGTGAGTCTTGCGAAGTACCACAGGATCATACTGGAGTATCCAAGTTAACCTCAGGACCCGTGGACCGAGTACGTTTTTAAAAGAATAGTTTTAAAAAAACGTATTCACACATTGGTTTAAAAAATAGTAACTTTTTTTATTTGCAAGTAGCTCCCTAACAATAGTTTATTGTTTGAGTATAGGTTAATTAAATTCTGTTTGTATATTTGTTTTGAGTTAACAAGTTATAACTTTAATCGGTAACATTTTCTGTTGAACTTAATAGTAAGTGAAGTAAAGTACCCGTCGGACTTAACTGATCGTAGGGCTAGTGAAACAGCGTTCACCAGTTTATGTGGCCACGGCATACTAGGGGATGTGTTCCCAGCACAATGCCCAGCCGCGATTACATTACCCAATCTCATGTGAGGTACCCATCAGAGCTGGGTAGACTCAGAATCAAGACTCCAGTCCCGGGAACAAATTCTAGCCCTCACCAGGATTCGAACACAGGACCTTCGGTACGCAGGGAGAACGCGCTGCCGGCTCGGCTACCGTGCCCCCCCCCCCACACCGGTTGAACTTGATACGCTTTGTCTAACCTTTGAAAACTCGACGCAAGCCTCGAAATATTTCCAACTGTTTGGTTAAGTCTGAAAATAAAAATACCAAAACGCTTCCCTTTTTTTTGCCTTACACATGGTTTCTAAAGCAGAACAATAAGTCTATATCAAATATCTTCTCTGTGTGCAATTATTTAAACAAACACAGCAAAAGGTCATTTATTATCTTAAGCCCGTTCTGTGCAGCGAGCTTGCGACGGTGCCACGACGGTGTCTGTTGCTCACACTAAAACTTGAAGAGATGCTTGTAAAAACAGGACGACCGCGTCAGTCATGGGGCCGAGGTTATATCTCATGGGCATTTCACGTTAAAAATAATTAAAAAAAAATATTAAAAAAAACTATCCAAAGAAAATTTCACTGGATTGTGGATGTATGTGGATAAGACACACTATTTTAAATTGAAATATAACAAGAAAACCATAAAAACGAAGTTTTTATTATACTCCCTTTATTTGCAAACTAAGTTTACCATCATGTAATGAAATAATTGATTGACTACTGCAAATGAAACGTACAGAAAAATATCTGTGTCGCAAATCTCAAAAATATCTCCTTACTCCGTATGAATTGTTCTAAAAATAATCTTAGCGCATAATTTTGTTTTCTAGCTTTGCGCCGAAAAACTATAAAAAGTTGCACAGGCATTTTTAACGCGAAATCAAAACATTTCTTATACTTTCCTTTTAAGAAATGAATATTGTCATAAGTATAGTATTATTAAGTCGTTTTAACTGAAAATTTCATAGGATGTATCTGCTGTCCAAATTTCAGCTTGATCGGACCACGGGACGTGGTCGTAAAATCGAAGCCAATTTTTGCACCATTGCAGACAGACAGACAGAAAATGCAACTTAAAATAAAGGGAGTAAAAAAAAACGCTACGATCGAAATCCAGGTTAAAATCTTTTTTTTTTTACTTACTCAAAAGGAACTAGGTTGTAGAAATATTTGATAAGGAACGAAAAATGATGAAGGATAACTCTCGCATTTAAAATGGATGTTATTGCACCCAAGAAACTCAAATTAAATTGATTGAAGGCAAACCGTATGAAATAAAATGACAAGAGACAGGTTTTCATTATAAACAGATGCGTGGTTTTCTTCTTTACGTCATTTCATAGTTAGAGATAGATGGTGAAGGGTAAGAGCGTTAGGTACGTGGCTAGAAGGTCATGGGATATGTATGTGTGAGGTGTAGAGTGTGTTCCTTTTATCTGCAAGGCTCTGATGCATATCCGAAATACGTGAGGGGGGGGGGAAAGGGGATAGAACTGGCCACACAATCTCCTTGTATGTTAAGTAAAGGAGACACACACACACATAATAATAACAATTGATGAAAACGAGATTCACTGATTCAAGAAAACAAAAAGGCTCCATATCCCCTAAATCCTCCCCATTCCCCCCGATTCGCCAGCGCCCCAGCACGAGACACCATCTCCACTACCCAAAACTCATCTCCGAACCTTGTTATCATTCTCCCCCCTCCTCCGCGCACAGAAACCCTCCGCGTCCTCTCCTCCAGTCCTCCCTTCAACAGTCGCAAAGATTTCGCCGGTCTGCCGAGATTCCCGCGTGTGTGTGTCTGTGTCTGTGGGCGCAGAGGAGGCAGTGACAAACGCTAATTCTACGCTCACGCTAACTTCGCCCCTTGTATCGCTAAGAATTCTAGACTGTCAAGTCTTCCTTTACTCCCTCCCCCCTCCCTGCCTCCCCTCCCTCTCTCTCTCGCCACTTCATCTTATCCATTCCTTTCACCCGCATTATCACATTCACAAAAATTGGAAGAAAAAAATAAAAGAAACGCACACACACTAAACAGAGAATACACACACATATACACACACATACACCACAACGCAGCCACACATGTAATACACAGGACGCACAGCTACACGGGACTTTGTTTGTCTCTTTTCCCGCGTTTTTTGGTGTGTGTGTATTTTTTCCTCTTGTTACAAACACATGCACGCACGCTCCCACTTTGCTTCAGGCGCGCGAGTCCAGTTGTCGCGCTGACTGGCCTCCCCCTTTTTGACCCTCCGAAGCACGTGGCCACGAGACTACGGTCTCTCATATTATGAAGATTTCTCCTAACTCGCTCAGGATACCCAGACATACGCTTTATCTCCCTTGTCTTACAAGACAAATACTACGAGTTAGAAAACAACAACTTTCTCTTTTAATCCACAAGAAAAGCGAATACAGATAATATTAAAGGATATATATATCTTGGAAACGAGCGAAAGAAATTTGAAGAGAGAGAGAGACGGATTAGGAGATACAAAGATGTGATGATGGTGACGAAACCGTACACGGCGGCAAATCGCCACAAGTCGACGCCGCGGTGGTGGTCGTCAGCCGCGTTCGGATGCCGCGGGTGAAGTCGCTGGGTCTCTCGACTAAGGGCTGGCACCGAGGCTTGCTCGAGTTCCAGTCTGTGTGTTAAAAAAAACAAAAAAAAAACAACAACAACAGCCGTACGGCACAATGCTCGCCGTGTGAACTATTCCTTTTGCCTCTTTCTTCCTTTCTTCATTCCTTCCTTTCTATTTTGTGTCATGTGACCGGCTACGGTGTGGATTAATTAATCCTTTCTTCAAATATTTACTCAGGAGAAAAAGGATAGGCAGGAATTCTTACACGCCGATGGATGGAATGTCTATTGTGTAATATGTAAGAGACGATACTTACTTATTGTAGTAATTTTCTCTTACATTCGGTTTTCTCTGTGGATCGGATAAGTAACCAATTTTGTGAAATGTGTGTATACAATTTTTTTTCTTTTATCGTTTATGAGACTGTATCTTATCTTATCGATTGCATTAAACGTTTCCCATGTATACAACTTTCCATTTTATTCTTAATTTTCTGTTGAGAAAATCATAGCGAATTACTAAACCGAAAGTCTAGAGGGCTTAGTGCGATCGGAATTTCCGAAACAATGGGTTTCAAGTTTATCAAATAGCAGAAATATCAAAGCAAGCGGCCCATCTTTTTATAGTCTTTGATATTACATACGCTCCTATAAAGAAGATTATTGGGTCCTACGATTATTCGTGGTTTGAGTCTAGTCTTGCATTTTGATGTGAGTTTTAAATGATGTTAGGTTCTGGGTTTTTTATGGCTTTGTTCGGGCAACCCATTTTATGCCCGAATGCCAGTCTTGAATAAGGAGTAATCATTTGTTCTTGCATATGGGATAAGAAAAGTGGCCTTCTCCTTATATTTATCTGATCACTCTGTACTCAGTGAGAGTTTAAAAAAAGACTTTGGAAGCGGTTATTACCAACAGCTGTCTGTGTAATGAATAACTTAGCAGTTTGTTCGTTTTAACAAAGACTATAAAAAGATGGACAGCTTGCTCTATTTTTAGAACTTTTATAACGCTGTCTTAAAATGCTTCTACGCTCCTACGTTTGTCTAAATGTTTTCTCTGTATACAACTTTCGATTTTAATGTTTAATTTAGAAAATCATAGCAATTAAATAAAAATGGAAGTGTACAGTGCAAAAGGGAAATCGGGAATTCCGAAAGGTAGTCATTGGATTCATCAAATATTTCCGGTTTATTTAATTGCTATGACTAAATTTTTTTAATGGAAAATTATGTATAAGCAAAGACCATAGACAATAGTCTAATACACATGGACCGCTTGCTTTAGTTTTTCTGCTCCTATCTTCTTGTTTTGTAATACCCGATTCTAAATAAAGTATTTGCCTTAAAAGTTCCGTTTTATTAAATCTAATGTTTTCGACTTTAAATGAATACTTGTTCTACTATTATTCCTATTATAATTGACTATAATAAGATGGACCGCTTTTTCTATTCTTAGCGCTTATGTTCTTTTTCCGTGCGCATACAACACTGATCTATAAATTTTAATGTTTCCGCTGTATACAATTTTCAATTTTAATTTTTCATTGAGAAAATCATAGCGATTAAATAAAAACGGAACTTGTATAGCAAATATTTTATTTAGAATCGGGAGTTCCGAACATCAGTGTTTCGAGTCATCATATAGCAGAAATACTAAAGTAAGCGGTCCATCTGTATTATATAGTCTATGGCAAAGACTAGAATAAGATGGACCGCTTGCTCTATTTATAGAGCTGAATAGTTAGTTTGCGCGCGCAGGGCAGGCCCCACGAGAGGGGGTACAGCCGGTACGCCGTACCGGGGCCCATAAGAGTTTAGGGGGCCCATGAATATTACAATTTAAAATTAAATTGGCAATTACGCAAGTATTTTTTAATTGTTGCAATAAAGCTAAGAGGGGATGCCACAAAACCTCCTACAATCTCACGTGGCGTTGGGGGCCATTCATTTTGGTATTTTTTTATTGTGTACTTGAACATTTTGTTAAATTTGCAAAGAAGCCGCTAGTTGTAATATAGGGCCTATTTATTTTTGATAGCATTTAGGATCTCTTTTTTATTTTGTTTTCTCCAGAGACACTTACAAATATAGACATATGAGCCTTACAGGCTTACAGTTCTCCCTGTAAGCTTAGTAGACTAGGCCGGGGGTCGACAACCTTTGGCACGCGTTCCACACATGGCACGCAGAGCTATTTTAGATGGCACGCGAGAGACCTCCAAAAGGTGCTTCTTGTTGATTTTTTTCAATAATTGAATGAGGAGGCACTAACTGTTGAAGCCGATGTTTCTGAATGACGAGCGACACATTTCAGTGAGTTGAACTTGCTTTTACAAGGACGTGGCCAAACAGCACTCGACTGTTCGACCACCGGAATGGATTTACATTGAAACTGGACAAATCTTGCCCGTTAATTCAATTTCAAAACACTTAACTGCTTGTAATTTCCTAATTTATGCCATATATTAAAATAGATAGAGAGGAGTTTTATAAACAAAGACAAGACTTTTAAATTTATTGACTCTTGTTTTCATACCACATAAAGTCTGACTGGATTTATCCATATACAACCATCTTAGATGTGGATCTTTTTTTTTAAGTGGAGGGATATTGACCATTTAAAATGCAGCAAGTTGAATTTTAAACACAAAAATGCTAGATTTGTATAAAGAAATAATAATTAAAAAGTAATATTAGTTTTAATTTTAAAAGAAGGGAGATAATTAAGCCGTTTTGTATTTGTTTTTTTGCTCTAATATGTCCAATATGTTTCATATTTTTCTTTAATAAAAACATTAATGGCTCTTACAATTATATTTTTAAAATTTATAAAATTGTTTAAGTTAGTTGAAAAGTATATAAATATTATGACTAAAGAATTCATAATAATATGTGTAAATTTTTAAACATTACATTAACTACCAAGCTTGTATGATTACGATGTCTCTAGATCGCTCGACGATAGCATTAACATTATAGGTGCTGCAGAATAATAATTTAAGAGATCGAAATACAATTAATGTATAGCAGGTGCCAGATCCATATCTCGAATCACGATAACTAAATGATAATTTTAGGCGATAATTAACTATCAAAATGTGAATTTTTAGTAATAAAATTCTGTATTTGGTGTAAATGCAAATAAATTAAAAAGGATGATAACCAGGAACTCGTTTTTTTTTTTTAAGTTATATATTAAACGCTCTAAAGATTTTCTCTATACACCTCGTTTTGGGCCTCTATCTTGCTACGGCGCTAAATAAATATTATTATTTAAAAAAAAAAATATCATAGAGCAGGTTGACTTTTGGGCTGTTGGCACGCTGAATGATTTAAAAATCCTAGTTTGGCTCACTATTAGCAAAAGGCTGCATATCGGTACTAGTATGGCAGTTAAACTATAATAGTTAGTCGATCCTTTTACACTTTAATGATTTCCAGTGCGGTAGCCAAGAGGAGAGATTTAAGGTATCATCAGTTTAGACAAATGTATTGAAAATTTAAAACAAATTTTTTTGGTAATTTAACAAAATAAAATGTATTTTGGGAAGAGTTTGTAAAAAACAAACTACGTGTCAACTGTATTGCCACACAGATCTAACCTTACATTAAACTACACAGCATACATTACTGGTGAATATTTATAACTGACAAGAATAACACCAATAGTTAAATCACTAAACCTAGAAACACTAGTCACTATAAGACATAAATTATCAATCAACAGTGAGAGTCACTTTTCCCATTTTACACATCTTTGTAATATTATTTGCAAGATCAATAGGCCTTCTGAAGCGCAGGAACAATTACAATAATTTAAACTAAGAACTATGTACTTGATTAAAGTATTTTCCTTACAGACCTGTAAGGCTTTGATTGAAATGATTACTCTCTAATGACAGTTAGTCTTATGACAGTTTCACAAAATGGTCCACAGACCTTGTAAAAAGATTCCTGATTTTTCAAACGTAGGCCTATGCAATACAAATAAATCATCTAGAAATGACGTGTTAAAAAAAGTGGGGGGGGGGGGGGAAGGGGGGCCCAGAAAAGATCTCGTACCGACATCTTTTTTTTCTCTCGAGGGCCCTGGCGCAGGGCCTCTAATTTCCACTCAAGTCTTCCGGTGTAAACAAATATTAAAAATTCAAGCTCCTTTTGTCGAGTATAACATGCTGAAAATCTAAGAATTGCACAATTGCTACCAGGCATTATAGTTCTTAATACACGCTACTAGGTATCAAGTGTATGGCGTCCATAATATAGACGGTACCTTGCGATACAGTTAACATGTCTTCATATTAATATGTATTTACACTGGAAGATTTTAGTGCAAAATCGGAGGCCGCGCATGCGAAAACTAACTATTCTGTCTATTAATAGAGCAAGCGGTCCATCTTATTGTAGTCTTTGGTTTTCCCTATTAAACTGTTGTCGCTAAAATAGAAATCAATTATTGGACTCTTGAGAAAACGCCAAAATTACAAAGTGTAGTAAAATTAAAACGCACGCGTCAGGACTCTTTATTATAGAGTATAAATAATTACACACTTTTATCGTTACATCTTATTAACATCTGCCAGATCTGTCGGGTCTGGGTTCAGCCCCTTGAATTATCCTTTTCGACATGCAGGGTTTATTGTATCACGTTAGAGCTATACACGTGCAATGAGCTGACCACTCAGTGTTCAGTGTCTACTCTCCCTCCCCTCTCTCTCTCTCTCTCCCACTATCTCTCCCTTTCTCTCTCCCTCTCTCCCCCTCACCTCTCTCTCTCCCTCTCTCTTTTCCTCATTCTCTACCCCACTATCTACCTCCACTCCCCTCTCTCACTATCCCCCGTTATGCCGATACCTTGAGTGCAGCGCGAACTTGGTTGGCGGGAAGCAAGCAGAAGTCTACCACAATCCATCTCTGGCGGCACTAAAGCCTCCTAAAAGATTATGTGGCCATCCACATTCCTTCACCTGGAACAGTTTAATTATTCTATGCCTAGTTCCAGGCTATTAACTGTTTTACCATTAAAACAAACCAGAATTAGAATGAACACAATTAAATCAACACTTCTTCAACATAAAACAAAACCATAAACTTCCCCATTGTCTTATTGCACAATTAAATCACATGCTGTCATTAAAAGTTTTCCAATAAATCTTTTATCTTATCTTAAATGTTACAGACGCTCCTTCTATACCGAAGAAGATTATTGCGTCCTACGCTTATCAGTGTTTTGCATTCTGTTTTAAATTATGTTCAGTTACTGGTTTTCTTGGTCTGCTCGGGCAACCCGATCCATGCCAGCATGATTTACTAAACATTCTGTTGCCAGAACAAATGCCTATAATTTCTCTTTCTTCCCGAGTTGCATCCGGGCATTGAATGGGTTGTGCTATATTTTTGTTATAGCTGTGCTATATTCGTGTTATAGTTGTGCTATATTTGTGGACTATTGAAAAAATATATAATAATAAAAACTCCTTAGAAATATATCTTATACAAGCTAAATTGCCCGGCGTTGCCTGCGGATTTACAATCTTTTTTTATAAGGAATATTAATTTAAAAAACATGTATAAAATAACTGGAGAATCTAACCCGGGTCGACCGCATGGCAGTCCGATACGTTATCCACTCATCTAGCGAGGACACATGTGCTAAGTCA
Source organism: Anisus vortex (assembly GCA_949126835.1). Classification (NCBI taxonomy): domain Eukaryota; kingdom Metazoa; phylum Mollusca; class Gastropoda; family Planorbidae; genus Anisus; species Anisus vortex. Next base: position 27,378,825 of record OX421508.1, read on the forward strand.
AATTGCAAAGGTGAAATATGAAGCAATAAGGTCACGTGTCTTTAAATTGACTAATATGATTGGCTGAACACACACATAGTGTACTTTATATATATATATATATATATATATATATATATACATATAGAGATATTAATTTCGTTCAAATCTCAACCAATAAGAAAGTTATAGATTTTAATTAATTTTTTTTAAAGAATGCAAAGACTAACAAAAGTTATCTTTCGCTAATTATCAGCACACGGATTCCATAACTAATTGAACTATATAATTTATAATATGATTATTGTTATGATTAGAATGGACACTCTTGGCCAGATCAGCTTATGTCCTTATAGCGCAATCTTAAAATTCCCTTTTATTATCAGAAACACATTAGAAGCTGTCGACAAATCATATTTCCAATTTCAACCTTCTCCCCGTAATATAATTATCGAGGCAGGGGGCCATAACTCTTCTTTCTTATTTTTTTTCTTTACTTTTACTTTCTTTCGTGATCCGAGTCAACCTGTTCAAATCAGATTCCTTCTCTGTCCGCCATCTTTGTTGTTCTGACCTATTCAACGTCTGGGCGCCAGTAGTATTTGGCCAGCAGACGAAAACAGAAGAAAATATAAAAAAAAGAAAGAAAATAAGACCCGGATGTGGTCATCGAACAGAGAATTCTGGGCCTTGTTATTTGGGCCTACTGGAAAATTGTGGGTTTTTTTTAATCTTGTTTTTTAATTTCTTTAATATTTTGTTATTCTTTTATAGTTATATTTATTTTTTTTTATTTTTTTTTCATTTTAAGATCGTCAGTGTGATTTTATTTTAGCAACCAAATAATTTGATTCCTGGAAATATTTTGTATTGGAGATTTATGTGACGCGAAGATTTAAAGGTAAACATCGAGTCAGACGTGGACACACAAGCATAACAACATCAACCTCAACAACAACATCAACACCAACAACAGAAGTTTATCAATTTCTTGAAATATTGATCCTTATTCGGATAGCTGAGCCTGAATCGGTGAGTAAACATAATTTTTGTTTCATGTAGATTCCATATATCTTTATGTTGTGTAGAAATTGTAATTTAGGAAACAGAATTTGGAAAGTATCGTTTAAAATATATTATTATATATATATATATTATATTTGTTATATCTTTTTGGAAAAGTGAAATAGATTTTCCCCGATTGTTTAATAGGTTTAATCGGATTGTGTCGCCATCACAATGCAAGGTATTATGCTTTCTCTGACAGTAATTGAATACATAAATAGATAGACTTTAGGTAAAATATTATACAGTCGAATTGTACTTTAGTCCGTTGACCATCTTCTTTTTTTTTCCGATCCGGAATCTTCACAACTGTATTGACCGGACCGGTACCATTCTTTTGTTTATATAGCGGCAAGTTTTGTTTCCTTTTCTAAATGTGTGTACATCGAATTTCGCAGTATAGGCCGGGCAATAAGGATTCCGAATCTGGACATATTCAAGTCTTGTTTGTTGGATTTTCTTTGAAGCGTGCAGTTCGCAGCCCCATACACGACACAATCCCCTTTCCTGTTAATGCAATAACTTGAGATAAACTCTAAATTACCAAGATGGCGATGGAGTAAGTTTGCAAAGCGCGTCTTCTTCTTCTGAGTTTCGTATTTAATTTCTCTCGGCCTTAAATTGCCAAAACCCGTCTGTCTCTATGCTGAATCGGACTGTCTTTTATACGAGTTAATTTTATAGGCTCCAGAATTTTCTTGCATGGTGGCACCTTGATGGCAGACCGGGTTTCGGGCGTCTGTTAGGTAGGGGGGCACTATTGCAGGATGTGATTTGAATTTCGATGGCACCGATACCACACAAACACTTAGGGATGATGTGGCTTAGTCTGATTCTGTGCTATTGGCTTAGTCGTTTTGACATGAACTGCATAGCGCGTCAATCTATGCTATTAAAATTTTCACCCCGGTCATGTACACTATTTTTTAACAAGAAATCATATACCAGATTTTGAAATGGTTCCAATATAAAATTTTTCACATAAAGTAAAGTAATGCTCAAAATCATATGTCTTGGTTAATAAATTATTTGCTAATGTATTTTGAATCACTTCGTTACATCAATTTAAAAACAAAAGAGTGAAAGTCAAGTGATATATATATAAAATATAATTACCAGAAAAGTATAAATTAATTCTAATAATATTACTGGTAATAATAGTTTATTATTCACCACCAACAAACATTCTAAAATCTCAGAGCGCATTTAAAACCGACCAACAAAAACAGACTTGTGGATTTTTTCCTCGTCTAACGGAGGTCTCCACAGTGTAATTGGGAAGAAGAAGACATACAAAAACTGGACTTAGATACTCTATGCTACATAATTATCTAAAAAAAAAGCTAGTTAGTTATAATATAAGCGATGTCATTGCTTAAGTAAACTACGCTACTGCCTAAAAAAATATTTATAATGGCTTTAGTAAAAAAAAATATGGGGGCATAGTGAACGAGCGGCAGCGCGTTCGGCTTGCGTACCGAAGGTCCTCGGTTCGAATCCTAGTAAAAACTAGGATTTTTTCTCCCGGGTCTTGATGGGGACCCAGCCCTGATGGGGTACCTGACATTAGTTGGGGTAAAGTAAATGCGGCTGGGCATTGTACTGGCCACACATCCCCATTGTATGTCGTGGCCACAGAAACTGGTGAACGCTGCTTCTTCACCTGCTCCATTGATCAATTTGGTCCGACGGGATACTTTTCTTGAGTAAAATATTGATTATAATTTCTAACATATACAACAGACATTTTTTTTCATATTACACAAAGAAAATATAAATCTTCCGTATTCTTATCATAACAAGATCTTATATTTTTAACTCAATACTACATGGTCTATCTGTACTCCTTAATATTGATTCTCTTCTTAGTTTGAAAAAAACAACACAACAACAACAAGAAAAATAAGTGCTATAATATAAATAAAAATCCTTGTCACATTAATCAATATCAATATAAACATCCCAACATTCATATTGATTTATGTGTAGCCTAATCCTTCCTTTATTTTATTAATGTTTAAAGCAATATTACGTCATAGTGTAGCTAAAGTTCACAATTCCTGCAGCTACACACCTCCCCTCCCTCCTTCACCCAAATCTTGAAGGCACAGTGGATCTTGATTAATAATATCAGCAAAAATATAATCCTTTAATACGCATTTCATGTCATGGTTCTCTTGTACCGATGTACATTGTAATCAATGCCAGTCCCATTGGCTAAATCCATTTTATTTTGAAATTATTTAAGCAATTCTTTACAATGTTAACAAAAAATTATTTTAATGGAAATAAAAACACAAGTAGAAAAAGAAAATTATCAGTGGGTAATCGAACCCAGGTCGCCCGCATGGAAGTCTGACCACTCAGCTACGGAAGACACATGCCGGAAGCGAGATCGCAAAAGTAGAATATGAGAATCTGTCTTGTTCACGTGTCTTTAAATTAACCAATGAGGATCGGAATCCACACACACACAGTCTTCTTTATATATATATAGATGAGTTCCTGGATTTTAGCAATATTATTATTATTATTTTATGTTATTCTTATTGATTAGTAGTAAGGTTATAAGGAGCCACCTTTTTAATAACAAATTTATCTTAAAAAATACTTGAACATTTGTAATAATGTCTTATGAAATACAAACAGCATTTGAATTAAAAAATGCCATTAATTTTGAAGAAATATAATGTGGAAATGTACTTTATACCAACGATGTTCAGGGATGAACTAAGCGAAGGGGGGAGGGGCACACCAAGGTTCTGTGCGGCCAACCAGCCATATCTCGGCGCGCCGTCTAACTTAGGGTAGCGGTTTCCGCAGCCACATGCACTATTTTCTCTCACTGCAGAATTCCCCCTCGGATCATTAATCGTGGTTGCTCGCCCGCCCGTGTACCTGCAATGTCGCCCGGTAGTGCAAATCCCATACCATAGGTATGGGCATCCAGGCACCAAAGTTGAATGCTGTACATTATGATCTTGTTCTCTTTACTGCGGAAATATCCGCAAATAAAAATAGACAGTTTTTTTTTTTTAAGAAAGACTGCAGATCAATAGAACATGCTGATTATACATTATTCAACAACAGGAAGTGTAGCATAAGAAAAAACAAAGAAACAAGACCAGCACTGTGTGCAGTTATAGTGCTGAGGAAGCAACAAAAGGGATAACTTAACTTGCCGCTTGGTAATAGTCTTTTGAAGTCAGATTGCTTGGAGCATCAAAGAAAGGGAAAAAACCTGGCCAAATCGATGACGGAGAATACACATTGTGGGTAATTATATATAAATATGTCCTTATGCGTTGCCTTGGAAATTTGACCCACACAAAAAATAGATTATATTTACTTTTGTGTGTGCGTGTTATAAACCAGGGGTCGGCAACCTACATGACGTCTGGCACGCAGAGCTCATTTTGAATAGCACGCCGAAGACCATCCAAAAAGTCTCTTTCGCAAGAAATGGAGTGATAGCTAGAGCATAATGATTTTTAAGATGTTGGCACGCTGACTGAGTTAGAAATCCTGCTTTGGCACACTATTATCAAAAGGTTGCCGACCCCTGTTATAAACTAGCAAATGGAGAGCACTTCTCTGTACCCATGGGTCTCATCGCTGGCGATGTGTGGAAACTCCCAGTACGCTTGCATCATTGCTAATGGTTATAGTTGTTTTTTTGTTTTAAGCATTGCTATTGGTTATAGTTTTTTTTTTTGTTTTAAGCATTGCTATTGGTTAGAGTTTTTTTTTGTTTTAAACATTGCTATTGGTTATAGTTTTATGTTTATATCATGATATTGGTTGTTGTTGTGTTTTTTTTTGTGTGTTATGGGCATTCTATTTTGTTGTCATTGGTTGAATCTTTATTCTGATTAAAGTCATTGTTTTTTTTTACTTTTTTTAAAATTATTGCTGAGCACAGCATTAAAACCATGCTTTTAGTCTAGTCTTGGGTTTTTTAATTCATAAGTTGACTAGTTTTCCTAAGAATCCCAGGCAACTAATTCCATGAACCAAATGCCTCTTTACAGAAAAGAAGGAATATTATCATGTTGCACTTTCTTAAAATCTGAAAAATAAAACAAACCAAAAATTCTAATTACTTCGAAATTCCAAGGAAAATGATAGATTTCCGGTTTCAGGCTGGACAAAAGAAAGAAAAAAGATAGAAAATTAGAACGGGTCATGGAAGATGTTAAGTTCTCGTGTTGGGGAGTTTCTCTTTGATGAAAAAATAACGTTTCAAAATAATTGAGACATTTTTAGTGGGAGGGAAAATTGTATGACAGATGGGTCCAGTGGTGCAAACTCATTGCACACGAAGTCTTATTTCCAGACAGAAAACACTTGATGAACGTTGGGTAAAGATTAAAGTGAGATTAATACATGAAATATCAAATTATGACTTAGAAATAAATTGCAATAGTATCTTGCAATGATCAAATAGACTTAATGATACTGTTACGTCTCTAGGGTGGGGCGGTTTATCGCAGTTTCTTCTTGGTACTCTTTGAAGACTCCTTAACTCTCACCCAAACTTTCATCGCAGCAATTTAGAAACGACGTAAGCGGGAATAATTACTAACAACTTTTAATTCAACATAACACATAACATCGAAGCTCAACACAAGCCAATAATAATAATACGATGTAAGAAGAACACAAGAAGCAGCCTAACCAGTCTCTCAATACACTCTGCATCTACCCTAACTACACACTGCATGGTCCAGAACTCCCTCCCCCCCCCCCCCGCCTCGTGCTCGCTCACGCCAAGCGGACAAGGGTCACCAAAAGAATGTGACCCTCAGTTACAAAGGGAGGTAATCACAACTAAAAAAAAAATAACAAGGGAGTTAATTAATTCTAACCAGCCTTCACCAGAATTCGAACCCAGGACCTGCGGTACGCCAGCCGGACGCGCTGCCGCTCGGCCACCGTTCGCCCGCCTCTAGGGCTCAGACTCAAATCAAATATTTGGTTCAGACTATCAACCGATACAACGGAATATAAAATAACAATAAAAATGTGTGAGTGAACCTTTAACAAAGACTTGTTACACTGAATATTAGTTACTATATTCATCCACCTTTTTGAATGAAGATGAACAGTATACCGAACTATATCATGAAATAACGCTGAAATATACTTTATTAAAAATATATATTTACATAGGTCAGCAACATGAAAATAACATCTTGAACAATAGTACACTGACCTAAATAAACAGTATATATTTCAATAATAGTTCTAATCTTACCTAAGTAATTTTCATGTAATAAATGTTTCTATTATTATTAATTTTTTTTTATTTTTTGTTGTAGCTTAGCGTTTGAAATGAATGCCGTCTGATTGAAAGGCGTGTTTGGTTGATTGAAATGGTTTTGATAGCATTGACGTTCAGGGACTCAATGCCTTGCGCGAAGCAACTCCTTCCAAAGACGCCGCCGCTATTGAGTTAACTTCTTCTGTTTAAAATGAACGCCAATAGGACATAGAACAACAAAAGGACATAGAATACCAAAAGGACATAGAACGCCAATAGGACATAGAACACCAAAAGGATATACAACGCAAATAGGACATAGAACACCAAAAGGACATAGAGTGCCAATTGGACATAGAACACCAAAAGGACATAGAACGTTAATAGGACATAGAACACCAAAAGGACATAGAACGCCAATAGGACATAGAACACCAAAAGGACATAGAACGCCAATAGGACATAGAACACCAAAAGGACATAGAACGCAAATAGGACATAGAACACCAAAAGGACATAGAACGCCAATAGGACATAGAACACCAAAAGGACATAGAACGCCAATAGGACATAGAACACCAAAAGGACATAGAACGCCAATAGGACATAGAACACCAAAAGGACATAGAACGCCAATAGGACATAGAACACCAAAAGGACATAGAACGCCAATAGGACATAGAACACCAAAAGGACATAGAACGCAAATAGGACATAGAACACCAAAAGGACATAGAGTGCCAATAGGACATAGAACACCAAAAGGAAATAGAACGCCAATAGGACATAGAACACCAAAAGGAAATATAACGCCAATAGGACATAGAACACCAAAAGGACATAGAACGCCAATAGGACATAGAACACCAAAAGGACATAGAACGCTAATAGGACATAGAACACCAAAAGGAAATAGAACGCCAATAGGACATAAAACACCAAAAGGATATAGAACGCAAATAGGACATAGAACACCAAAAGGACATAGAACGCCAATTGGACATAGAACACCATAAGGACATAGAACATTAATATGTCATTAAACGCCAAATAGACATAGAACGCCAAAAAGGACATTGAACACCAAAAGGATATAGAACGTTAATAGGACATCTATTTCGTTACGAATAAATGTATCCTTCTGTATGGCGATTTGTATTATCAGGGCTAGTATGTGTGAAGTTCCACAGTTAATTGTACACGATCTACAAGCACTCGATCTAGCTATCTTTATAATATTTTAACAATTATTACAATTTCTACCAGCAACAAAAAAGGAACAACTTGAAGTAAGCGTCCTTTCGTTGTAGTTCCTCTGCAGGTCAGACCTTTGTGGAAGGAATTGCACCCATTTGATCATTGTTTTATTTTACTATTTCCCATCTTTAAAACCAAAAGCAATCAACACCAAAGAATTTACGGAAAAAAAACAAAAAACAAAACAAAACGACATTCATAAACATCAATAACAACAGCCTTAATTAAAAGTTTTAATTGTAAATTAAGGCACGTCCAAGTGGCAACGTTTTCAATAGCGTTTGAAAAGAATTTTGAGCAAAGATTAATTAAAACTCATCTTGCGGCCATGATCAGAGTTGCTTTTATAATGAGGGAAATAAAATAAAATAAACAAAGATATGTTTAAGAAGAAATTAGTTAAAATTCGGAGGCGGGAGGGGGTGTGTCTTAGGATATTAATCCTTACAGTCCCGGGCGCGTATATAGCGGAACTGAAGGCAGCATAGATAGAAGTAGGTCGGTACAGGAAGGGTTAATAAAAATTGAACCGACATCAAATTGTTGATTGCTTCCCTGTTTAAGGTCTTTTTGTATTGACTTTGACCTATGCTTAGGCTCTATAACAGTATTTTATACAAGCGGTGGCCGATCATCAGCGCGTTCTACTGGCGCTCTGAAGGTTCTGGGTTTCGAATCTGTTGATGAAGGCTAGGAGGTGGAGGGTGGGTGTCCCTGAGTCTATCCCAGCTCTGATAAGTACCTGACATTCATTTTTGGGTAAAGTAAAGGTGGCTCGGCATTGTCCTGGCCACACATCCCCGAGTATATGCAGTGGCATCAGAAACTGGTGAAGGCTGGTTCACTGCCCCTATGATCAGTTTTAATCCGATGGGTACTTTACTTATATACATATATGATCGAATATATGTATATATATATGTGTGTTTGTAAGCGTGCAAAGGCTGAACAGCGAAGTCGATAGTAGGCTCGTCTCACAAGCTCGACATCCTGGGTTCGACCCATGGTGCAGACAATAAGAAATTAAAAAAAAATCCACCGCCGACTTGGAGAGGAGATGGGCGCCGCCAAATCTACCAAGCCCACTGAAATGACTAATGGGCACGCAGCGTCCAATAGCTCTACCCAATTGGGAAAAAAAGACGTCTTTTAGTGCATAAATTATGTGTGTGAGCATAGTGCACATATGTTATAAGCGCTCCCTTCTATACAGAAGATAATTGCCTCCTATTGCTTAGCAAGAAACATACGAAAACAGCGAGAAGGGGCCAATCAGTTTTCAAACAATGCTTATCGATCGGGCTCACCATAAACAGTCATAAATTATTCATTTCGATTACATTCTGGGTGGGTGAGGTTTGGGGGGGGGGGGGGGTATATCTCTTAGGAGCATTTCCCGAGCACGATGAACGAGAGTCGTATTATGATGTATTTTCCCCGAGTCTATGCACATAAAAAAAGAAGAAAACACTCGTGAATTCTTAACCCATTTTGTACTGTTGTTCGTTTGCTTGCACGTGTGTGTGTGTGTGTTTGTGTGGGTGAGCAATAAATGGACTCTAATCAAAACAAGTAGGGCTTAGTGAGCAGTAATTATCACATAGAGAAAAGCATGCACGCAAAGAATTTTTAAGATTCCAAGCGTACGTCTCCAATCACTTTCTTTAAAAAAAAAAACACAATGTATGTGGAGACCTTGACATAGATATACACTTATTGGCATATTCTGTGACATATAGATGACACCGCTGCCAGATAAAAGTACGGCGAAGGCATAGATTCTGAAAAACATAGGTTGCTGTTTCAAATTAAAGTACAGACGTCCGATTCTTATCGTGACAAACAGTTTTTTTTTAAAATAATATTTCTTCACTAATTGAACGAAAAATATATATTTCAACATACTTGTTAAAGTTTTTCATTGAATCATTCAATTAAAAACTTGCTTATTCATAAGGGCTGAGAAATTAAAGAATAATATTTTTTTTTAATAATGTAAAGTCTTATTTTTTTCAATATACAACAGTATATTTATGAGGACTAAAACACTTTTTTATAAATTTTAAATTTATTGGAGTAAATTTAGTCAATACAATGCATAAACTAAAGTGAATGTATGCTTATTGTAAACACCATAATTTAAAAAGCAAGACTTTGAAAAGCATATCGCATGTAATGTGTTGGCTTCCATTCGTCTCGCGAGACGACGGAATTTAGAGTGCCCCTGAGGAGTGTGCGCTCCTGGCACACCATATTGCATGTATTTATAATATTATATGAGAGACCTTTCTTTTTTTTAATGGGGCGTAGTGACTGAGCATCAACGCGTTTGACGTGCGTACTGCAAGTCCTCAGTTCTAATCCTTGAGAAGGCTAGGATTTCTTCTCGAGACTGGAGGGTGTCCCTGAGTCTCACCAGCTCCAATGGGTACGTGACATTAGTTGGAATAAAGTAAAGTATTGTGCTGGCCACACATCCCCTAGTATGCCGTATGTAAGAGACCTTTTCATGTTTTTTTCCTCAGAGGAATGACCAAATCGATTAGTAAATGCATAAGAATATAAAAAGAAAAATGGTAGGCTAATATCAAATTTCATTTCCATTTGGCACTCGCTTTCATCAATATTCTGTTGAAGATTTCGACTCCATGTTGGCCACTTCCGGTCCAGAGGTCACAACAGACTTCTTATAGACCAAGAAAAGTAATATTCATTTGTCACCGACCTACATATTATAATATAGTTGACTGACAGTTTCTCATTTATCACAAAACGATGATTAATATCAAAGCAGTCTTTTTGTAGAAATCTGGCATATCTATCACCTAAAGTCTAGGATCAGATCTTGAGAGTTGGCAGATGATTTATTACCTGATAATATGTCAACGAGTCTACTGTAATTAAGCGAATGATTGCGCGTCGTGCTAACCACGCAATACCATAATACTGTTTATCTATAACTAAAATAGAAAGTTAATCCCAATATTATTAGCAGTATAAGCAAATTAAAAGTTCAATGGACTTGGACTAAAAAAAAACACAACTAACAGAATATGCAACATAAACACTGACTTAAATATTCTAGATTAGGGGTCGGCAACATATTGATAATAGTGCTCCAAAGTAGGATTTCTAATTCATTCAGCGTGCCAAAAGCTTAAAAGTCACCCTACCCTTTTCTTTTAAAAGAGACTTGAATTGTCTTTTTATTTTTGGTGGGTCTTCTCTGCGTGTCATTGAAAGTCGCTCTGCGTGCCATGCTTGGCACGCGTGCCGTAGATTGCCAATCCCTGGTCTACAGAGTGTACTAATATATGGCATTACTTGCTGGATACTGAACTAAAGAAATTATTGATGAAGTGCGTTCTAAACTAGGTTTTAGCGAAAAGCCACAAAATATATAGTTCGGATTGACCTGTCACAAATAGATGGCCTGGTCAATATTTGAAGAAAAAAAAGATTATTGCGTAAATAACGTCTGATTCCGTTGAATACTCTAAATAGAAACCATATTATGTAAGTGCGTAAGTGGACGACTTCTTTATAAGAAAGCAAAAATACAAAAACTGAGCTATTTAAAAGAACTCGCTTATTCCCAATCCAGTTATCAAAAACGTTTTAGGTCTAATTAATGGCTATAGTCTGTGATATTTGGGATCATGGTGGCCGTGCGGCAGCGCTTTCGGCTGGCGTACCGAAGGTCCTGAGCTCGAATGCAGACTAGCATTTTTTTCCCGGGTGTCCCTAGGGTCTTCCCAGCTCTGATAACCACCTTACCTTAGTTGGGGTAAATTAAAGGCACCTGTGCATAGTGCTGGCCACACAATCACCCTAGTATACTGTGGCCACAGAAACTGGTGAACGCTACTTCACTGATCCTTTGAATCAATTCGATCCGACGGAATACTACTTTAACATCTACTGTATTATTTGTATTTAGTTGATTATGTTTTAATCTATGGCAGTGCCATCAAGCAAATGTCCTCTATGTTTGTTTGTTGTTTCTTTGAATAAATAAATGAATTTTATCAATCAGAATTGACAACATGTGTAGAGATGTTGATTTTTAACACCGAGAACAAGTATATTTATCTATAATATATTTGCTGTTGACCTTGCGAACCACTATCTAAATTTGTTTGCATTTTCTTTCTCTTTGTCACCTGTCGAAATATTTTATTATAATAGCAACATATCATCTCTACTTGAAATATCAACCTAGCATCTCTTCTTGAAATAGCATCCTACCATCTCTGCTTGAAATGACATCGCACCATCTTTTCTCCTGAAACACCATCCTACCATATATACATATTAAAATTTCCCATCATATTTCTACATTTCCTTAATGCCTTGTTAGGCTACTTCTGAAAAAGACCTACGTTGAAACCTCGAGACAGTGTGAATTCTAAGAATTGCTGGTTTCCTTACAAAAACAATTTTTCTGTTTTTCCTTTCCAATGCTGTTTTTATCAGTTACCGTGTTTGTATTATTGTCTATTAGCACTTTGAGTGATTATATAAGAGATTTCTATTTTTTTTTCTTCCGTGCACTGTCTGCGTTCATATCTAAGTTCCAGTTTTTTCGTCTTCATACTATTGTTCTCTCTCATCGACCCTGGAACTGGATGTAGGACAGGAGACTGACAATTTGAGTTTCCGCACTGCACTAGATAAAATGGAAAAGTCAGTTGCCGATAGATGAGGGAAGTGTTTTAGTTATTAATTGTTGTTGTCATCGTTTGTTTGTTATGTAGGGAGGTGTTACAGGTATTGAGAGCGCAAACAGATAAAGAAATACAGTGAAACATATAAGAGCATATTATATATATATATATATATATATATATATATATATATATATATATCGGTTACCGATAGCCTATATATATATTATACATATAGGGATAGATTGATTGGCGAATTGGGTGACAGACAGACAGACAAAAATATTTAAAGGCCTATATATATATAGATAAACAGACAGGCATACAAAGAGACAGATAAACATACAAGCAAACACATAGAAAAATTGATAGAAATATAAATAAATATATTATAGATTGATACATAAATGATAGATCGATACATCTTATCTTATATATTACAGACGCCCCTTCTATAAAGAAGATTTTTGCGTCCTACGCTCATCCGTGGTTAGAGTCTAGTCTTACATCTTTATTAATGTTGTTGTTAAATTACTGATTTTCTTGGTTCCTGGCAACCCATCCCTTGCAAGAAAGCCACTCGGGAAGAAAGAGTACTTATATGCATTTGTTATCGCATAAGGGATACATACATAGATACTTAAACAACTAGTTATATAAACAGACAGACATTTCGATATGTAGATCTAAAAAAACACTCAGACTAGCAAAAGTTGAAACACAGACAGATAAGTATGTGGACAGACAACAGAAAGACGAACAGAGAGAAATTAGATGGAAAGATAATTCCCTCTTCACTCATAGGAGGAAGCAAGTATACCAGACAAACAATTATATACAAGTCATCAATAGTGGCATCAAATTATCTGCCCTTGTCGTCTGCAGTCTTCCTTTATATAAAGTCTATAAATAACAAATCAAATGTGACATAATACAAGTGAAGAGCAGATAGGAAATTGAATAAAAAAAACACAAAAACGATGATCTGAGAAATAAATTACAACTTTCATCTCGCCTGTCAGTTTGTTACTTAAAAAAGATATTAGACTCAATATAAAACATATTTTTAGATATCTATTTTCTCTGCGGTTTGACTAAATTAGAAATCTAAAAAAAAAAAAGAATATCTAATTTCAATTCTTTAATGAAAAACAAAGAAAAAAATGTATTTTCTAGTAATAGAAATACAACAATACAGATTTATTAGTTTAATTAATTTTCGATAACAAAACGAATAGTGTGACCAGCTCATTACAGATATATACTTACCTAAGATTGTATAGGTCAGGGTTCGGCACCTACGGCACTTATGCCTTACTTGGCAGGCATAGCAATTTTCTATGTCACGCAAGTCTTTTCTTCAATGAATTGAGTGCTAGAGCAGGATAAATTTTAGTAGGTTGGCACGTTGAATGAATTAAAACTCCTACTTTGGCACACTATGATCAAAAGGTTGCCGACCCTGGTGTATGTAATGTTATTTAACATAATAATAGAGCCAGGAAATGCAGCAATTAAATGAATAAGGACTGTAGCCACAAATTTTGCTTTCATTAGCGCGCCGTTTTTTAAATTAAGATTTTTCCAGGATTCTCTAAGACTCAGAGACCTGGAGAGTAACAAACATTCTGACCAAGAAGCTCCAAACATTTTTCAACGGCTAAATCCGCAACATACTAAAGATTTGGTGGACAGAAAAGGGCCAAGAACGCCGACTTGTGGCGGCAAACAAAGCAGAACACCCTTGAACAGCAGATTGCCAGGCGACAGTGGTGGTGGATAGGACACACCCTTCGAAAACTCCAACAGGATTGACAGGAATGGAACCCCCCAGGGTAAGAGACGGGATGGTCGCCCTAAGACCACCTGAAGAGGATCCTGCGAGGATAAAATGAAAAAGCTGCAATCTTTCATGGGGTGAACTAATGAAGACTGTCAGAACCCAGTGCACCTGAAGAGCTGTTGTGAAGGCCATATGTTCCAAGAGGAACCAAAGGAACTTCGAAATCAAGATATTTCCGTGGCGGCCTCCCCATTTACTCCTTTCACTGGGCTTGGTAGACTTGGTGGCGCCCATCTCCTCTCCAAGTCAACGGTAGAATTTTTAAATCTCGGATTGTCTGCACCGTGATTAGAACGTAAAACGTTAATCAAGAACACATGTCCAGCATTCCAAGGCACGCCTGTAATGGCGCTGTTCACATTCACTTAGGGCCGTCGCTGCACACAATGCGGGAACCACTGCTTGTAGCAGATACACACACAAGGGTCTTCATCTTGAGTAGCCTTGTAGTCTATGTGCGTCTGCCTGGTTCGATATGTCTGCAGTCAAACAAAAACACAAAAATCAGCAATAATAACCAGCAAGCCAAACTCTAAACTAAACTAAAAACTTTAAAACCCTAATCTAAAAACTAAAAAACGTTCAAGGCAAAACCATTTCGTTGGAGAAAAGAAATGACATGAATGGATCGACTCACTACTAGAAGTTCATAAATTATTCATTTCGATTACACACACTGGACTCCAAGAGTTGAGAATTTTTACTTTACCAGGGTTCTGGAGGGGGGGGAGAGTAAAGGAAGGGGGAGGAGGGGTGGGGGGCGGTTTGCGTTGACTGATGGTCGTAATATGATTGTACCCACAAGATGGCGGGCATGGTGGTTGTGTGTAAGAGCTCGGTTTGCAGTACTGAAGGTCCGAGGTGCTGAGGAAAAGGGTGGGGGTGTGCTTCTGAGCCTTCCCAAGTCTGACAGACGCCTTGCAGTAGTTGGGGGGAAAGTAAAAAGTGAATTGGCGTTGTGATTGCCACACAATACTCTTGTAAGCAGTGGCCGCCAAAACTTGTGATTGCTGTTTCACTTGACCCATAGAGCAACATATTGTTAAAGAAATACTTTACATTATAATACACAATTAACATTGACACATGTACAATTTTATACATCACAAATCACAAGCAATGTGGCTAATTGTCAATCTAAAAATTTAATGCACGCCTGTTACTGCCTGCTATTAAAATATAAAGTGTTGGTTTAAGATAGCCGAATAAATCTCTTGGAGGTCCTAGACACTTACAACATTTGGTACTCCTTTCCTTATAGATTTAATTATAAATTATGTCAATAAAGTAACAAATTGATCACAAGGCCGGTGAAGCGGCGTTCACCAGTTTCAGTGGCCACACGGCATACCAAGGACTGTATGGCCAGCACACAATGCCCAGCCGCCCTTACTTTACCCCAACTAATGTCAGGTACCCATCAGAGCTGAGTAGACTCGGGAACACCCTCAAGTCCAGGAATAAAAAATCCTAGCCTTCACCAGTAGGATTTGAACCCAGGACCTTCGGTACGCTGCCACTCGGCCACGGCGCCCCACAAATTATGTAAAACACAAAAAGAAAAAAAAAATTGTTGCTTTAAAGCAACTATGCAACACACGGACACAGAGTAGTGCCAGAAATCGAAGACTATAATAAGATGGACCGCTTGCTTTAATATTTCTGCTATTTGATGACTCGAATGACTTTTTTTCGGAATGCCAGATTCCCTTTTATACTGTTCACTTCCGTTTTGTTTTATCGCTAGAATTTTTTCTTAATGAAAAATTAAGATTAAAATTGAAAGTTGTATACAGCGGAAATATTTCGGCAAACGTAGGAGCGTAGAAGTCATTATTTGACAGTGTTATTGGATGCACACGGAAAAAGAAAATATAAGCTCTAAACATAGAGCAAGCGGCCCATTTTATTATAGTCTTTGCAGAAACATAACGAGGGGTTCAGTTCCATTGCTCAATAACAACATTTTGCAAATTAAATGTGTGCTATGAAGCCATTTCTGCAGTGTGCTTCAACACTCAGCTTATTTGACGTAATTGTTTGTCCAGTCCTGGGCTTTTAAATATGTCAATGGATTTATCGCCTACAGATGTGACGTAATAGGGATGACTGTCCCAATAATCAGCGTGTCGGCCTTCTGTAATAAAGTAGGTCACGGAAAAGCTAAACGCTCTGCCCTGGATGTATATTTTTTTCAGAATTTATTATTTCCCAGAATGCAGTGGACAAAAAAAAAGGGGGGGAGGGGGGGGCAGTGGTTAGTGGCAGATATTCTTCCGTTACTTAAGCGCTCAGGTAAGAATCCTGTCTGTGGTTTCAGGTTTTAAATGATACGATCAAGAGATTAAAATCCGCTGGGTAAAATAAAAAGTAAAAAAAAAATGATTTTTATTCTGTTGGTGCCACAATCTTCTTGCATCTTATCGCTCAAATTGCACAGACTGACCAAGTGTTTAAGATAATCGAGAAGTCGTTGCGGACGTTGTTGTTATTTTTACAACTATATTTCTATATAAATATATTATATGAAGCTTGGTGGTCTATCGACATAGTGTTAGAAGCCCATTTCAAAGGACTTAGGTTCAAATCTTGGTAAAATCTTAGATACCATTTCCAGATCTATTGGTTGTCATTAAATCTTCAAAGATCTGAAGCACACCTGGCTTTCTTTAGGCATACTGAGCAGCATGATGGGCGTTGCATTGGCCACACAATCCCCCTAATATAATGTAGAACATAATGGTCTGAAAAGAAAACGTAACACTGATTTACTTTTCTACGACTAAGTCTTCATTTCTAAATCTAAACTTATAGAATGCATTGTCCATTCCAACCATCTGCCTTTGTGTGTCTTTGCCTACCGCGTTTTGTCCCTCTCTGTAACTTGTCCGATTTCCTTACTGTCGTCTGCTGTTCGTGAGTGAGTGAGTTCGTTTCGCGCGTGCTTGTGTTTGCGAGAGATTGTCTGTGTGTGAATGTGTGAGTGTCTGCGTGTGAGTGTGTGTGAGTGTGTGTGTCTTCCACCGATGAAGAGTTCAGATTAAAATTTTCTAGCTAGAAATCGATTTTGTTCAAGGCGCGTGGCTGTGGACGCCTTCAAATTTAGAAATATATAGAAAAAAAATGAGAGATAGAGTCAACTATAGAAAAAAAATGTAAGAATTGAGAAATTGTCAGACAAAGTAAAACATGACCCAAAAAAATTGTATGTGATATACAGTAGTAATTCTTCAACAAAAGGAATATTGATAACGCCAGACCATTGGTACGTCAGATTATTTGTACGCCAGACTATTTGTACGCTGGACTATTTGTACGCCAGACTATTTTTTACACCAGGCTATTTGTTCGCCAGTCTATGTGTACGCCAGACTATTTGTACCCCAGACTATTTGTACGCCAGACTATTTGTACGCCAGACTATTTGTACGACAGACTATTTGTACGCCAGACTATTAGTTAGCCAGACTACTTATACGCCAGACTATTTTACGCCAGACTATTTGTACGCCATACTATATGTACCCCAGACTATTTGTACGCCAGACTATAGGTACGCTAGAAGTTTGTACGCCAGACTATTAGTAAGCCAGACTACTTGTACGCCAGACCATTTGTACGCCAGACTATTTGTACCCCAGACCATTTGTACGCCAGAATATTTGCACGCCAGAATATTTGCACGCCAGACTATTTGTACGCCAGACTATTAGTACGCCAGACTATTTGTACGCCAGACCATTTGTACGCCATACTATTTGTACGCCAGACTATTTGTACGCCAGACTATTTGTACGCCAGATTATTTATTCGACCCTTTCTTCGCTATTACTCTGATCCATATCTTTACTAAAACAACAGATTACACACTACATATAGATTAGCCATGCAAACTAATTACTAAATGTAACTTATATAAAAAAAGACTAAAAACTAAATGTAGAGTATAAAAGCAGACTTTACACTCAATGTAGATTAGAAAAAACAGACTATACACTAAATGTAGATTATAAAAATACAGACTACACACTAAATGTAGATTAGAAAAAACAGACTATACACTAAATGTAGATTATAAAAATACAGACTACACACTAAATGTAGATTAGAAAAAAAACAGACTGCATCTTATTCTCCCCAAACTCATAGCCTATATATATCAGAATGTTTTACAAACAATATCTACTCATAGAAAAAATTCCAAAAAAACAAATAAACAAAAAAAAAACAATAAGACTAAAATGTCAGCTTAAATCATCTTTATCATCCAAAGTTTAGATCAAGGGTGTGCAACAGGCGGCCCGTGGGCCACAAAATGGCCTGTCAAGCCTTTTAGTGTGGGCCCCGAAGAGCTTCTATCGCCATTTTTTTTTTAAATTGGTTGCATTCATAATGCAAATAAATTTTCAGACTGTGTGGCCCGTCTTGTTGTATAAAATTTCATATGCGGCCCAAAGCAGAAAAATGTTGCACACTCCTGGTTTAGATTAACTCTTGACATTTTTCAATTCAATATACACTCATGTTTTAATTTCAAACCAACGGACGTATACAACAAATACTTTAGTAAACAAAAATGTATGATTTAATTATAATTACTAGCGAATATTTACAACTGACAAGAGTAATACCAATAGTTAAATCACTAAACCTAGAAACACTAGAGCAGGGGTCGGCAACCTAAGGCACGCGTGCCAAACTTGGCACGCAGAGCGATTTTCAATGGCACGCAAGAGACCTCCAAGGTTTTTTTTTCTTATTGTTATAAAAAACAACAACATTATTTTCCGGTACTGAATAAGGAAAACTGACGTTTGAAGCCGATGTTACTGAATGACAGAACAACACATTTCAGTCACGGCATTTACAAAGACGGGGCAAACAGCACTTGAACTGTTAGGAAAATTATCTGCTATTCTCAACTGCTAGTCATTCGCTCTACTTTTAGCTTTTGGTTCAACTTACACTTGTGAACATTATTTAGTGCACATGAAAGCTGTTTTAAGCATTTAAAGAGGTCACTTACACTTCACTACTCAGAATTGACTAAATATGTAGACTATCTGCCATCATAAATTAGCAAAGAGAATTAAAGATAAGGTGCTAAATAATTGATATCGACTAATCATATTTAAAATAGTTTTTATGCTCATCTTCTATAATTAAACATAAATATAAATCTAGCCTAAGTAATTCTGAAACAATTTTTGTTGTTATTAATTTAATAAATATAAGATAATTTTTAATAGCAATTGTAATATGCAATTGTTGTAATTATAAATGTTTAAAAGATAAACTCCTTAAGGTTAAATCGACAAACATTTGATGTAGGAAATGTTTATTTACAACTGTTTAACGTAAATTAATTTGATACCTCTAATAATTAAATCTTGTAACGAAAACCATAATGCTGGATTTATAGATTTATATAAATAAATAATAATTAGTCAGTAATATTTGTTATATTTCACAACATAACTTGTTTGGCATCACTATTACATCAAATTTAGAAACTTTTTTTTCTAATTAAAGGGAGGTAATTAAATTGTTTTATTTGCTGTAATAATTTTAATATTAAATATTATGTTTCTTCATTTTTTTTCTTTTATAAAAAATAATAAACGGTATACAACTTATAACGTTTTAATGATAAACTGTAAAAATAGTTGAAAATTATATAAATACTATATAACTTAAAAATTATATGTACATTCTTAAACATTACAATAGCTATTTAGTTTGTATGATTACTACGTATCAATTTCGCTTAATAAATACTTTTTCAGGTACTTTCTGGTTAACACAAAAAAAAAAAATTAAATGAAACAGAAAAAATATTATAATCAATATTAGCAGTTGCTAGATCCTTGTCTTGATAACCAAATGGTAATGTTTACAAAATAGTTCTTATAAATGTGAAAACGTGGTAATACAATTTTGTATTTGGTAAAGATGCAAATAAAAACGACGATAATCACATACACGTTTTTTTTAATGAAATATAAAACGCTTTAGCTATTTTCTCATTAGATTACCTATGCTTTTGGCCTTGGTCTTGCTAAGGATTTAAATAAATTGTCTTATAAAAAGAAAATAAAACCGGTATAATAGAGCAGGTTGACTTTTAGTCTGTTGGCACGCTGAATGCTTTAGAAATCCTAGTTTGGCACACTGTTAGCAAAAAGTTGCTAACCCCTGCACTAGAGTACAGAAGGGCAAAGAGTAAAGTAGTAATAATACATAAGGCATTCAATTCTAATTTAGAAATACATCATAATAACAATATGTTACAATGCTCAGATAAACATACGAACAAAAACACTTTCCTTATCCCTTTTACGAGAACAAAGTACTCTGTCTTCCCGAGTGGCATTCGGGCATGAAATGCGTTACCTGAATAAACCAGGAAAACCAGCAACTTAACATTATTTAAGACATTAATAACGATGCAAGACTACACTCGGACCACAATGACCTATATTTATTAGCCACTTATTACATACGTACAAGACTCGCCTCGGACCAGGATGAGCGTAGGACACAATAATTTTCTTTATAGGAGGAGCGTCTGTAATATATAAGATAAGATAATGTGTTATCTTTTTTTTGAATCCATGTTAAGTAAAACATAAGTTACGAAGTTGTTCTGACGAAATATCATATTGACTGACCATTAAAGTGGCACAAAGACTCAATATTATGCAACGAAATCTCGCAGGATAATTGACAAACAATGGATGAGTCAACTGTACCTATCTTTTTAATTAACTGTTTCGGCTTTAGTGGGGGACTAGCCCCCCCTCCCCTCCCCCCCCCCCACAAACACACTATTGAGGTTTTAGTGTATTCTTCATATATTCAGTGTATCAGTGATCTGCAGCAGCCAACTTACACTAAGACAAAAACAACAGAAGGCTTTTTCTTTCATCTTGTGGCTAGGATTCATCAACTTCCTTCTGGTGGTAGGGATGCACTCAGGCCATTGGTCAACTGTTGGTGGGGGGGGGGTCAAAGGTGACTGATATCAGAGAATCCCCCATATCACTGATAACACTGGACGGGGAGGTGGGTGGTGGAAGGAGGGGAAGAGGGGGGGCTATTTAACAACAGAATTACTTCTGATAGTATTCGCTAGTTTCTGAAAATAAGTTGCCATGAAGAACTATTTCGGTTTGGGGTGATGTTTTATTCCTGGTCAATTATTTTAATCAGATATGTTGTTCTTTTTAAAAGTTGGGAGGAAAAGAGGGAGGTGGGGTACTCTGGGAGGGGGGAGGATTTATTGTGTACCACTCACTAGAAGAATGCCCGAACGAGTCAAATACCACATTTCGCAAGTCTTTTATATTAATAATAATAGTAACGTTATATTGCCGAAGGCGTGGCGTGCCGTGTTACTAAAGATACGGTTTCCACAGCCACATGCACCATTTTTTGCACACTGCGAAATTCCCCGCGGATCATTATCGTGGTGGCTCGCCCGTATACCTTGAATGTCGCCCTGTAGCTCAAATCCCATTCTGTAGGTATGGGCATCCAGGCACCAGGGCGGGGGTGCGGTGGAAACGCTGCACTCATTGCTTCCTCCCCACCGAGCCACGGGCCTCTCGCCAGTACAAAGTCTGGGACGCACAGCAGGAGCGGTCCCCCCCCCCCCCCCCCCCAAGCGTTATAGCCTACCGGTGTGGTCTTGATGCAAGCGTATTGGTGGTTTCCACACTTCGCCGCATTTTTTTTTCCACAATCGCCGTTTTCGGTCATCACGCCAGACGCAAGTAAAAAGCTCGCGACCCATAAGCTACTAATTATTTATACATGAACCTGACCAAGATATTTAACTGCCCTATATGGACCAATTCGGTCCGACGGGATACGGTGCCATTGGCAATGATCTTACCTGCCAGGGACTTGAACCCTGGGCAATCGCCTTAACTCCCACTCAACAGACATCGCCCTATTCCCCCTACCTTTTCTTTTGGTCAGAAATATTGTTTTTTTTTTCCTTATTGCAATAGTGTTGACTCAACTGTTTCCCGCTCCCCCTACCCTCCTTCCCCTAATCCCTACCCCACCCCCCCCCACTCGCCACACCTTGTCATCCGTCAAGTCCTCCAGTTATCCGCCCCAACGGTGTGTGGACGCCATCTTGACTTTATCGAAGACGGCCGGGGCTCAGACCGAAAGAAAAACAAAAACAAAATACAAAAAAAAAAAAAGAACACAAGCTATCCAAACTTGTGGCCGGCCCGGACTGGGTGTGCTATTGATTGATGCGAAGTGGGGGTTTCGGCGGAGGGAGGGGGGGGGGTGAGCGGAGGGGGGCTTTCGGGTGCCCAGTGAGTTTAGAAAGCCACTACTGGTCTGCTTAGTTTGGTGCTGGTGTTTTGTTTTTTCTTTTGTTTTAGTTTTGTTTTTTTTGTTTTTCTCCCAATCCAGCATTCTGACCACGCGAGGTCCGTCTCGCGCACGAAAGGAATAATAATAAACCTAAGTGTGTAGTATGTGTGTGAGTGTGTGTAGGTTTTGTCTCTGTTAGTCTCTACACATGTGTTCCTTATTTGTTTGTGTGTACGTGTGTGCCCCGTCTCACTCTGTCAATGCGAATGTGCTCTTGTTTCGTGTCTATGTGTTTATCTGTTTGTGAGTTACTTGACCACTTAGTGTGTTGGCGACTTCTGTGTGTAACGAAAAACAAAATTATTGTCAGCGTCGCTCATTCGCCAATTACGTCACTGATTACGTCACTTTACAATGTGTTTATACGTTCTATATTAAACCTCGAATGACTCGTGAACTCTCCATGTCAACATACACTGTTCCTTATTTTCTTCTTCTTACTGTTACACCATACACCGTATAAGATAAGATAAGATAAGATAAGATAAATCTCCAGCATTTATAGGGATTCAATTGACAATAAGGAAAAAAACACACAAAAAAGTGGGGAGTAACTCAACGAAATTGTTAACTGCAAAATCAATAAAACGTTTCTTTCAATCTACTCACACGTCAAAGGTTTAATAAGCACCTATAAGAAAAATATATATGACAATATACAGTCTCAGAAGGCTATAATACAGATTTCTGTGTGTTCTACCAAAGACTATAACAAGATGGACCGCTCACATTGATATTTCTGCTATTTGATAACTTGAAATACTCTGTTTCGAAATTTTCCATTTAAATATATATTTTTATAGGACAATTTATTTTACTCCGTAGCAAGACCAAGGCCAAAAGCAAAAAAGAGAAAATCGTTAAAGGGTTTAATATTTAATACAAAATTATCGTGTTTTTGATTATCAGCCTATTGATTCGCATTTATAACAAATACAATATTTTATTACAAAACATTCACAGTTATTGTCTTTTTATTATCTTTTGTTAGTCGAGTCAAAATGAGGATCTAACTGTAATCTAACACCTGAAAATATATATTATATTTTGATCTGTTTAACTTAGAAGTCCGTTCATAATTCTTTATTTTTCAATATTTAAGATTAAGGCAATACAATTTGATGGCATAGATACTTAGTAATCATATAAACTGAGTAGTTAATGTAATGTTTTAAACTATACATATAAATTTTTTAGTCATATAATATTTATATAATTGTCAAAAACATTTTACCGTTTGATCATTTTAAAGATATAAATTGTAAACAATATAGTTTTTTTTATTAAAAAAAAAGAAACATATTAGAAATATTAGCGCCAATAAAACGGACTTATTATCTCCCTTTAATTAAAAAACGTTTCTACATTTGATTCAATAGTGATGCCAAACAAGTTTTGTTTTGAAATATAACGAATATTAATGACTAATTATTATTTCTTTATATAAATCCAACATTATGGTATGCATTACAAGATTTAATTATTAGAGTAGAGGATTAAAATAATTTACGTTAAACAGTTGTAAATAAACATTTCATGCATTAAT
Source organism: Anisus vortex (assembly GCA_949126835.1). Lineage (NCBI taxonomy): Eukaryota > Metazoa > Mollusca > Gastropoda > Planorbidae > Anisus > Anisus vortex. Next base: position 27,402,842 of record OX421508.1, read on the forward strand.
TGTTTATCATTTAAGAAGTTTATTTTTAAAACATTAATGATTACAGAAATTACATAATATAGTGCTATTAAATAAGTATCTTATATTTTTTAAATTAATAATACAAATAACTGTGTTTTAGAATCACTTATTTTTATGTTTAATATAAAGTGAAGCCGGCTGGCCTAGCGGTTAGTTCACCGGACTGTCAACCAAAAACCATCTGACAGGTCGCGGGTTCTAGCCCGGCCACCGACGGATCCTGTCGCCCTGCAGGAGTTTTGGGCCTGTAAACATATTTGCGCTGCAGGCAGCAGTGTGTTTACAGAGCGCACTGAGCATGCTGAAATAGCATGGATAGAAGCGCTATATAAGTAACCAGGGAGAGAGAGAGGGAGAGAGAGAGGGAGAGAGAGAGGGAGAGAGAGAGGGAGAGAGAGAGGGAGAGAGAGAGGGAGAGAGAGAGGGAGAGAGAGAGGGGGAGAGAGAGGGAGAGAGAGAGGGGAGAGAGAGAGGGGGAGAGAGAGGGAAGAGAGAGAGGGAGAGAGAGAGGGAGAGAGAGAGGGAGAGAGAGAGGGAGAGAGAGAGGGAGAGAGAGAGGGAGAGAGAGAGGGAGAGAGAGAGGGAGAGAGAGAGAGGGAGAGGGAGGGAGAGGGAGGGAGAGGAGGAGAGGGAGGGAGAGGGAGGGAGAGGGAGGGAGAGGGAGGGGAGGGAGGGGGAGGGAGGAGAGGGAGGGGGAGGGAGGGGGAGGGAGGGGGAGGGAGGGGGAGGGGGGAGGGAGGGGGAGGAGGGAGGGGGAGGGAGAGGAGAGAGAGAGGGAGAGAGAGAGGGAGAGAGAGAGAGGGAGAGAGAGAGAGAGGGAGAGAGAGAGAGAGAGAGAGAGAGAGAGAGAGATAAATATAGATAGATAGATCTCAGTGCCTTACTAATTGGTTTATAATCTAAATAGCAGATTTCGCTAAATATGTAACCGCCAGCCATGAACAGATTTGTATTCAAGAGAGGCTGATAGTCTTTGCGTTTATTTAAGCGTTAAGCAGCACTAAGCAGCACTAAGCAGCACTAAGCAGCACTAAGCAGCACTAAGCAGCACTATTGCCTTGGTTTGGTAACTTATACATACTTAGGTACTCTGGTTACTGAAATTAAAAAAAAATGTTTTTCTTCTAACAAAGAACCAGACATTTTAACTCAACCCTGTCCCAATAGCTATATACGCGTTTATAACAGAATCATATCACAATTAGCTATATATCTACCTCTAATGTGCAACGATAACAGCCAATAGCTATTTACATGTTTATAGTACAACCGTGTCACCCAATAGCCATAGACTATTATATACATGGACCGCTTGCTTTAGTATTTCTGCTATATGATGACTCGAAACACTGGTTTTCTGAATTCCCGATTCTAAATAAAGTAGTTGCCAGAAAGTAGTTTCTTTAATAGTTCCGTTTTATTTAATCGCTATGATTTTCTGAAGTAAAATTAAAATCGAAAGTTGTATACAGCGGAAACATTTATAGATCAGTGTCGTATGCGCACGGACAAAGAATATAAGCTCTAAAAATAGAGCAAGCGGTCCGTCTTATTATAGTCAATGATAATAGGAATAATAGTAGAACAAGTATTCATTTAAAGTCGAAAAAATGCGATCTATAAAAACGGATCTTGTATAGCAATTACTTTATTTAGAATCGGGAATTACAAAACAAGATGATAAGAGCAGAAAAAAACTAAAGCAAGCGGTCCATGTGTATTATAGTCTATGCAATAGCTATGAACGCGACTACAAAAAGATAGTTAACGTTTTAAAATAATGATTATATTCTATAATTTCTATTCCAAGACATAAATAACGTACTGTATGGTTTAATAATTATAAATATTTATGGATTTATTATCTTGTTTAATTTATCTCCCTATTATTTGGTGTTAAGTAAGCGCGCGCAGGAGTGTAGGCCAATCTTATCTTATACATTACAGTTATATATTATGTCGTAATAACACCAATATCTGTTATCTTATCTTCTTGTCTTATACATTACTGACGCTCCTTTTCTAAAGAAGATTATTGCGTTCTTTGCACATCCGTGGTCCGAGTCTGGTCCTGCATTTCTATTAGTGCTTTGAATGATGTTAAGTTACTGGTTCTTATAATTTGTTTAGGCAATGCATTCCGTGCTCGGATGCCACTTTTGGGAAAAAATAATACTTATATGCAATTGTCCTTGAATAAGGATTTAGGAAATGTTTTTGTCCATATGTTATATACAAGCTACATTGCCCGGCGTTGCACGGGTGAAAAAAAAAACGGACTGTATAAGGTGCAGATAAAATATTGTTTAAACTACAATTAAAAGAAAGCTATAAATCTAATATTTAAATTATTATTTTTTTTACTGAAGACTTTTAGGAAAGTAATTTAAAATAAATATTGTAATCGGGTAAAAAAAAATAGGCAAGTATTTTTATTTATCAAAAATCTAAATTGCCCGTAGATTTACAATGTCTTTTGTTAATAAAAGTTTGAAAAAAAATTGTAGAAAAAAAAAGGTATAGTCTAACTGTAGAATTGAACCCGGGTAGCCCGCATTGCAGTCCGCTACGTTACCCACTGAGCTAACGAAGACATTTGTTCGGTTGGAAAAATTATTAAGACGGTATATAGCCCTAGGCCTAAATAGGTCAGTGACACAAACTCACGTGTTTTCAAATTGACCAATGGGGATCCGTGGGGGAAACAAACACGGTCATTTTATATATAGGCCTATATATATGTATACTTATATTCACCTGTTTATCATCTATAATTACAACCTTAAATGTAATGGTAGTATAGAAACCAGCAAGAGGAGATAATACAATGACACTGAATTTAAATCATCACTTTAGGCTAGACTGCAAGAAACGTAGTCCAAATAAGTCATTTACTATATTATGGGCTGAACTGTCAATAGTTTACTTAAGGCCTCACGACACTGTTTATGACAGTCAGGCTGGAGGCCTACATCTGACTTCCTTTTGTTTTATTTGCCCCTTTACTTTTTCTATACAATACCATATCAGCTATTGCCATAGATATAGATAATTATAGGCCTGTTCAGTAATCAGATTACTACTTTACGTCAAATGCATTTTTTTCCACATAATCTTAGTTGTTTACTTAAACAAGATTAATGTCTTTTCGAAATATATGGGCTAGGAAGGATTCAGGGCTGTTATCATGAATGATACTTGTGGCACGGGGCGAGAGCGCGTTCGAAGGTCCAGGGTTCGAATCCTGGTGAAGGATAGGATTTTTTTCCCTCGACGGTGCTGTCCCTGAGTATAACCATCTCGAATGGGTACCTGGCATTAGTTAGGGTAAAGTAAAGGCGGCTGGGCATTGTGCTGGCCACACATCCCTATGGATCAATTTGGTCCGACGGGTACTTAATTTCTTTTCCTATCCTTACTAAACTTATGGCGCCCCGGTGCGGGGTAGGTCCCGTGTTGACGTCCCCGGATTGGGTAATAATTATTTCATACATAACAGAGAACACGCCCCAAGACTGGTGACGCAATTAGATTGAAATGAAGATCAAGTGAGAGTGAACTGCGGCGTGGGGAGAGGGAGGGGGTTAGGCTCTTAAGATATTATCCCCCCCCCCTTTTTTTGTGTATTACTGCGTACATTACGTTCACTGCTAATAGCGTTACATCGGGGAGGATGGGAGCACAAACGCACCAGGCTCGCATATGCACGTGTAAAAAGATCGAATGATGTAGAAGTAATTACCTTGGAGAAAGTTCGCTGATGGTGGTGTCGGCAACAGACGGCACGATAGTAAGAGCAGAAAAGGGTGGGTGGGAGGGGGCGGAGTGACAGTTATCAATGGGAGGGAGGGGGGCGCCAAGGTGACCCCCGGGGGTGGTGGGGGGGTGAGGCGAGAGGGAAACAGAATCCCGTGTCCGCGTGTGTGTCGATATGTAGACAGATGGGTAATTACAAGCCGGTGATCGAACTGCGGTTGGGCGTGGTGGGGCGGGAGTGGGGGGGGGGGACATCGATCGCTGGGCCGGACCGGACACAGAGACGGCGATACGTTTTCCAAAATGTATTTGCGGGAAGGGGGGGGGGGGGTGCGGAGCGGGGGGGGGGGCAAGGGGCTAATAGAAGAAAGATATCTCCCCACCCCACCCCTCGTCTCTTTGTGCTACATCGCAAAATCGATTTCTTTGACCAGAAACGGGGCAAACTTTGTTAATTTTGAGATGCATGTAAAACATTCTTTCTTTTCATTATAAATAGACAACGTACAGAAAACATGGTAGGGTTCCAATCTAACGTCCCAAGGAGAAGAATTTAGAAAAATATGTAGGTCCTGTGTATATTTAGTAAAGACAAAAGCCCTAACCTATATATTTTCTAACTTCTCTCGGGACGTTAGCTGGGGATCCCGGCGAAAAAAATAGTCCCGGCGACAAAAAATAGTCCCCTAACATCTTCTGAAGTCTGTGACTAGAATAAAGACTGAAGATATATTCAAAACCATACATCCAAGCGGAAACATAACTTTCTTAAAACTTTTAGAGTTACAGCAGCTGTATTTATGGTTTGATACGTAAAGCTAACAGTCTGTTAGTAACAGTGTTTAGAAGGAACTTGGTCCCCCAGGAGAGTACCACTCACGCTTATCCTATTCCCATTTCGTGTACTCAGACCTTAATGGCCATGAAGTCCCTTTGCCTCCATTTACTACAGACGTGCCCAATGTACGACCGTCACGCGACTCTTCAGTTAACAACAACAACGACAACAGAACTTCACAGCAACAACCGAAATCAATGTTACCTTCAGCCCTGCAGCATTTTCTAATATTAGTTTAAAACCTTAACTAATAGGAGCTTTACAGTAAAAGTGGGCTTCATTTTTTTTTTTACAAGTGCTACTCTAAGAATCTTAGTAAGATTATTAAACAGCTAAAAAAAATATGAGTTTTGTCCCCTTGTTTTAAACTTTCTATTTCGCTTATTTGTTTATCTCCCCTTTACTGTCCCTTTAATTATTTCTTACTAACTTTCTCTCACTCTTTTACCGCCGGTCTCCGTTATTACTTTAATAATTCACTCTTTTCATTCTTTATTTCTCTCAAACTATCTCTCTATCTCTGTGTCTTTCGACCTTCTCTTTTTTTTTCTCTCTCTCTCTCAAGTTCGATTAATTTCTCTCTCCATCGTGATGTCTTTCTCTACTCCCGTTACCTCTTTCCTGCATTTCTCCCTCACAGTGTGTGACTCTCTCTCTCTTTCTCTCTCTCTAAATTAGCGTCCTATATTATACTCCCATTTTATACGTTTAATTTATTTTAATTCTTTTATAATATTTTTTTTCTCTCAAACTTCTTATTTCTTTTCTGTCTTCTGTATTCTTATTACATCTTTTTTTATTCTTCCTCATTTTCTCTCTCTCTCTCTCTCTCTCTCTCTCTCTCTCTCACGTAATGTTCTCGTTTCCCTGTTTTCATTTGTTTAACATTTATGTCTTTCAGTTTTTAAATCACTTCTTTTACTTAAATTTATTTGTTATTTATTTTCTCTCTCACTCTCTCTCTCTCTCTCTCTCCCTCCCTCTCTCTCTCTCTCTCTCTCTCACACACACACACACACACCATCTATATCTTTTCTGTGTACCGAATTCCGGAAATGTATCACTCCGACGCTCCCTCTCTTTATTCCTTCTTTATATCAATGTCACGTCCTCTTCCCCCCTCCCCATCTCTCTCTCTCTCTTTCTCCGTTTTTCTGACATTGTTCTCTCGGTCAGTGTCTCTTACCGTTTCATTCTCTCTTGACTTCTTCATTCTTTTACTCTCCTAGTCTCACACCCTCCCTTTTTTTTTCTCACTCCGTGTCTCTCTTATTCACGCTATATCTCTGTGTCTCTCTTTCTCTGTCTCTCTCCCTCGCTATTCGACCTTGAAATTTACCCCTCCCCTTTCTACTACCCCCCCTCCCCCAAAATAACCCAAAATAAACCGGTTAAGTCCTACAAATGCGTTCATCCAGCGTCTGATATTTCCTGAGTCCTAAGGTTTTAAGTTCGCCCTCTGACCTTTTCTTGTCTTTTTTTCATTTTCTTCAATTCTTGTATTCTCCCTTTGAATCAAGAATGGACGCCCATGACGTCACAGTGATGATAAAACAACAACAAAGACAACAACCAGGAATTTGATTTTATATATAAGCTGTGAAACAAGACGATAAGGCCGTCACGCTACGGGGCTATGCCAAAGCTGTGACCGGACATAGCCGGTCTGACAAAATTCGTTGAAGTGAGACATACTCGATAAGGAGAAACGGGGATTAGACAAGACTGCAAAGTAGAGGCCGACCGAAAGCAAATTGTGTGTTTCGGCCCGAAAACGAAACCACGACGAAAGTTTTAATTTGACATTTTGGGCGAAATCGAAGCCAAAACCGAAATCTTAACTATGCCTTCGGCCGAGACCGAAAGATAAACCGAAATTGCCAAACAAAAGATTTGAAAAGATTGCGTATGTTTGTAAAATATTAACTAGTTTATAGATACTCTATTTAAGTAAACGATATAACATGTAATATACAGTTGTTTATACATGTATTATGATATATCATTTTTTTAAAGAATTTAATAACCTAAAAGGCGATATACACTTTAAATAACATTTTCGTATTTAAATATTATGGCATAATTTTTATAAAACTAGACAAAACAATACAAACATCACAAATGCAAGATATTCGGGTGACGACCGAAAGTTAATACCCTATCAATTTCTGTCGAAACCGAAAAAAAAACGAAAGATAAGTTCTTAGCTTCGGCCGAAAACAAAACTAAGCCGAAATTGGCCATTTGTCTACTTTCGGCCTCGAAACCGAAACCGAATGCGTATTTCGGTCGGCCTCTACTGCAAATACTTTCAGATGTCTACTTTTACGAAAGTTTTTCGTAATCCTTACGCCATTTTGACCCGTCCATGACCCTACAAAGGGAATTAAGCTACGAATATAAATTAAAACAATTACAGCAAAAACAAATTTTTGTCGCCGATAAACTCTCAATATTTAAATATATCTTTGGGACAAATCTTAATTAATCGTTCACCTTCATACATTCCAGGGAAGTTAGCAGAACTTTTTACCTTGGGTTTATATTAGATTTTAATTCTCCTCAACCATAAATTCTTGGCATTGTTTTATGTAAAAGGGAATTTCAAATGATCTTTTCTCGTTTTCCAATTCTATTAGTCTCAGCCTGAGCGTGTTAGCGAGGGCCATGATTTATCTGAGGGTTTCAGGGTTTTTTTTTTGTGGTTTTGTTTTGTTTTAATGCAATTTTTTTTTAGTATTGTAAAATAAATTTTTCCTCCGGCCAAAGCTTCAGCATTTAGAGATGCACCAGTTATAAATGAGACGATTGCCTTACAATGGAGAATTTTTCCAGAACGATTCCGCAGGCTGGTGCCAATCTTTGATTTAAAGAGAGAAAAAACAAACTGTGCAATGTAATTGTAATTTAGTTGGCAATAGCGAGACATCAAATCATCAAAGAATGTACATTTTGTTGAATGTATTTTAAACTCTGGATAGCTCAAGTTAAAAAAAAAAGAATAAATTAAGATAATTTTGTAAAGTTGTTCTAGTGTGGTTTTTTAAGGCATGTAATGGATGATTATTCTTAGGGATGAAACCAATTTTCTTATCTTATATATTACAGACACTCCTTCTAAAAGAAGATTATTTGCGCCCTACGCTCATCCGTGGTCCGAGTCTAGTCATGCATTTTTGTAAATGTTTTAAATGATATCAAGTTACTGGTTTTTCTTGGTTTGTTCAGGCAACCCATTCCTTCCCCAAATGCCACTCGGGAAGAAAGAGTACTTATATGCGTTTGTCCTCGCACAAGGGATAAGGAAAGTGTTTTTGTCTTTACGTTTATCTGAGCATCGCTTACTTACTTACTTACTGCCCGTAAAGCCGTGGGCGCGTAGGGCAGCTACAAAGTCTGCAACAAGGCTGTTGTTGTGTTGCATTTCTAAATTAGAACCCAGAACCCGATCGTCGTTCACCTTATCTTAACTTATATAGATCACTAAATCATTGCCTATTGAAAGACTATTTATATTATGTCCGTACTTTTTTTTTTTTATGAAACAATTTATAATTTTCGCTACTGTCACATAGTTTTAATAATAATAAAAAAAGAAATATTTTCCAAACGCCGATGCTTATAATTTGATTTTTATTGATTATGATCATTTGTGTATTGCAGCCATTTAATGGACGGGAAACTGTACAATTAAATGGTATAATTGATTTATTAACAAGAACGGAAATTGCTCGTTTCATTTTTATCATCGGGAAAATCTAATGGAATAAGAAAAAAAACTGCTTTGCGCTACCACGTTTTGATTCCCCCCCCCCTCCTGTTGAAGTCTCGCGTTATTGTGATTGACCTTGCTGTGAAATAACTCGTGCATAATATAATATGGCCGAGTAGATGCTTCGACGAGATGGAATCTTTGATTTCTTGTTTTATTGTATTCGTTTCGACCAATGTTTGGACAGCTACGCTGATGGGAAGATAAGCAGCGTAGCTGTCGGGTGTTGAGGGTGAGAAGCGGGCGGGGGGGGGGGGGGGGGAGGGGGTATCAATATAGCTTACAAGGCCGGAGTGTACGATGTAGCGTTCTATACACCAGTATCAGAGCCGACCCCGTGCAGACGAATCTCAGGGTGACGCCTTTGATATTGAAATACTTCTAGAGCAGACATAATATTATTAAATATTGATAGATTTTATAAGATAACAGATATTAGATCCTGGTACAAGGGGTCTGCAAGATACGGCACGCTTGCCATTATCGGCACGCAGAGCAATTTTCAATGGACCTTTCAGCTGATGTAATCGAATTCATAATTGCTTTCTATTTTAATGCAACATGTTGTTCTAAAAATAGCTTCCATTCCCGCCCTACCTCCCCCCTCCCACTTTTCTTGATCGATATACGGGCGCCCACTTTTTTGTTGTGTTTTTTTCGCCCGGAAGACACAAAAGTGGTTACCAATTATTATATTTTTTTCTATCCTGCTCTACTTACTGATCTCACTTTAACCCTTACAGTCCCGGGCGCGTATATAGCGGAACTGAAGGCAGCATAGATAGAAGTAGGGTTAGGGTTAACTTATTTTTCTATTTATTTAGTCCTGGCCTTAAATTAGTTCTGGCTCGAGAGAAAGGCGGGAAGGATAAGGCGAGTGTTTTGCTTGCTTCCCTCCCCGTTCCCAGTCACATTGTCCTTAGTTGGTACCCCCCCCCCACACACACACAAACACATCTCCCTACTCACACACATACACGCACTGACACCTTAAAAACAAAATTTCAAAATCCTTATATATCTCCTTAGCGTTTTTCTCGACTGTTCATAAATCAAGCCGATACCGGGAGGACCTGTCACAGAATACCCCCCCCCCCTTTCCCAATACCCCGTCACCCTTTTAAAACAAAAACAAAAAGGGCCAAAGAAAGCATACAGAAACTATTTTTAAGTAAAATTCCATTACAGGAAGAACTTCATTCGACCATCCGTCACCGCCCCCCCCCCCCTCTCTTTTTTTCCCCTTCTCAGCACTAAAATTGGAAGAGTTCCTGGAGCACTGGCAACGATGAGGAAAGGAGAAATTAATTTGGAACATCTTGGTCACAGCATACGGAGAGGCGTAAAATATGTGTCCGTTGTACGCGTGTAGAACACAAGGCTACAGTAGTCTACCGGGCAGTAGGCAAATACACTCTCGCATGACACGCTATTACGCACACATACACGCACATACACACATAATGAAGGTCCTTGGGATCGAATCCTAGTGAAGGCTAGGATTTGGTCTGGAGGGCGTACCTAAGTCTACTCAGCTCTTATGGGTACCTGACTAAAGTTGGAGTAAATACAAAAAGGCGACCGGGAATTGTACTGGCCACACAATCCCCCTAATTTGCCGTGGCGACGACTTACAAGGTCTAAAAAAAATCCCGGACGAGCCTTTCGGCTCTTATGTCCAGGGCGTAACTCTTAGGATACGCTGGGAAAGGAGTTTTTCCAGGCCAGTGCTCCCCGTCACTGAAGACATGCTGGGAGCCCATTCAACTGTAGCCTGCAGCCCTCTTCGGGGCTGGCGTAATTTTGTCAGAGACAGTGATCCCGAACGTGGATTTTTTCCTAGGCCGGACCCCGGCCCGCGACCACGGTTGTATTCCGGGGTGCGCCGGAACCCGATCCACTGTGCCTATGACCCGCATAGGACATTGACAGCACATACGGACAGCACGAGTCTCACTAGGAACACTCAATTTCACTTGAGCCTACAGCCTGCAAATCGCCCCCGCCCCTGGACTGTCAAGGAACCGGGGCCGTCTGCACAGACTGGTTTTGCTAAATGCCCGCAGACAAATGACCAATGATAACGACAACAGAGACCCGGAGCCACGGGTCAGAGACTGGCCGAAAGTGCCGCACATGCCCTACACCAGGAGTCGGCAACCTAAGGCACGCGTGCCAAACTTGGCACGCAGAACGATTTTCAGTGGCACGCGAGAGACATCCAAGAACATAATATGTTTTTAATGCAAGTGAAGACAACGTATGTCAGCATAATTAATTGATGCTGCGTAGCGAACTATATGGGAATCACACTAGACGTCGATGTTTTAGTTCAGAAATGTTTGTATGCAAAACTCTCATCTTTTTAGTTCTGTGATCGATCTGTGATTGAATCTATTGTTAAGATAGTCAATTTTATAGTTCTCAATTCTCACGTCATTTCTAGAAGAAAGTGATACTGAATATAGGTAAAGTCTTAAATACATCCATTTCTTGACTGGAAGTAATTAAGGTGTATCTTAATGAAAGAAAAAAAATAATTCTGGTATTGAATGAGGAGAACTGACTTTTGAAGCCGATGTTTCTGATTGACATGACGACTCATTTCAGTGAGTTGAACTTGCATTCTCAAGGACGGTATTGAAAGGCACTTGAAGTGTTGGACCAATGAAATGGATTTAAATTGAAACTGGACATATCTTGCCGTGAAATCAATTTGAAAACATTTAACTAATTCCCTAATTAAAATATAGCGTTTTCAGAAGTACACTAGTTATATTATTAAAACAATTAACTCGTTTGGCATCACTAGCATCAAATCTGGAGATTATAATTAAAGGGAGATAATAACCCTTTTTCTTTGCATTAATATTTCTAATATGTTTCTTTTTTGCTTTCTTTTAAAAAAAAAAGGCCTTACAATTTATAAATTTAAAATAATCAAGCTATAAAAGATTGTTGAAAATTATAAAAATATTATATGACTAAAGAATTGTGTATATGTACATTTTTAAAAACCACATTAACTACCCATTCCGTATGATTACTACGTATCTCTTCCACTCAATTATACTGCTCAAAATTTAACTTGTGGGGTTAAATTTAATTTTAGCCTAAATTTCATTTATATTGAGATCAAAGTAAAACTCTTTTAGAAACACCCATTACAGTACAGGACATTAAATTAGCAATTGACAAATTGACATTGGACAAGTCCCCAGGACCAGACGGTTTGACATCAGAATTTTACAAATTTTTTTCACCCCAGTTAGTTCCCTTACTATCACTCATGTACACACATGCATATACTAAGGGAGCCCTTCCACAGATGTTCAGTGAAGCATATATCACCGTCCTGGAGAAAAACCCGGACGACAGAATATCTGTGGGGGGCTACCGACCCATTTCATTATTAAATACAGACTATAAAATTCTCACTAAGATACTGGTAAACAAACTTCAACCATACCTGCATACACTTTTACACGAAAATCAATTCTGCGGCATACCAGGCCGAAACATAGAAACTCTCAATCACACTATTAGGGACATTATCATATACACACACATCAAAAACACGCAAGCAGCCCTGTTATCGATAGACCAGGAAAAAGCCTTTGATAGAGTGGACCACGGCTATCTATTCAAAGTGCTGCGGAAAAACAACGTAGGAAGTCAGATCGAAAGCTGGGTCAGGCTGCTCTACGCTTCTCCATGTAGCAGAATTCTTGTAAACCATACGCTGACCTCACCCTTCCCAATTGAAAGATCTGTCAGGCAGGGCTGTCCGCTCTCACCGCTTTTATATGCCCTGTGTCTGGAGCCGCTCCTGGAAAAAGTAAGAACGGATGCTGGTATAACGGGCATATCAATGCCTGGAGGACAGGTGTTGAAGGTACAGGCATATGCCGACGATACCACGTTTACAGTAACATCAGAAAAAGACATTAAAAAAATTCTGGAACATTTTAAAACTTTCAATGCCGCATCTGGAGGGAAAATTAACATAAATAAATCGAATATAATGGGCCTTGGTGCCTGGAAACGAAAAGAACATTTTCCGTCGAATATTCAAAATAAAACAAAAATCAAAATTACAGGTATCGTTTGGCACAACAATCCACACACTTACAATACAGAACAGTACAATGGATTGTTACAAACAACAGATAACATAATAAATATGTACACACATGTCTCACACACGATTTTTGGTCGTTCAGCAATCGTTAACACTCTCATTATACCGAAAATCATTTATATAGCTTCAGTTACAGAACCTCCACCACATTTCATAACCAATATGAATAAAAAAATTAGAGCCTTTTTATTTAAATCTACCATTCGCTCCATTCATCATAACACACTGATACAAAATAAACGGGATGGCGGGATAGGTTTGCAAGATATAAAAACAAAGATACAAGCACTGAGATTAAAATATATAGGCCAAATTGTACGTACACCTGATAAATTGCCTTTAGCTATGTATTTTTATGGTCTAAAGCTAAACAAACTTATTCCAATTCAAAACAATACACCTCATTATTTTGGCAACTTTTCCTCTTCATTTTACAAGTCAGTTACACGCATTTTACATAACAATGAACACTTGATACATAGCAAAACAAAGAACATTTACATATCTCTCATTACACGGGTCCAGATCCCACTTTGTACACGGATTAAATGGGGGAGACAGTTAGGGATTACAGACTTTCATGACACATTCATCAGTTTACACAACAAACACATTACACCACAATCAAAAGAGATATCGTACAGACTCCTTTTTAACATGACACGAACATTAGATAGGAAGAAACAAAATACACGCAACACACCTATATGCAAGATGTGTACCTCACATACACAAGAAAATGAGGAACATATCTATCTAACATGCCCCGCAATCATACCAACAAAACAAACATTAAAATTAATCATTGACACAACAACACAGTCAGACATAGACATAGATTTAGCCATTACACTCTTCAAAATACCTAGACTTAGAAACAAAACAAAACACACATTAAACCTCATCACACTAGCAGAATACAAACAACACATATGGAAAACATATCTTAAAACACGGTTTGACCAAAAACACTACCCCCCACACATCATAGAAGACATATTCAGACAAAAAACTTGAAACACATTTAGATAAACATCAACCGCCCACTCTGTAATTTCATTTAATAGTTTGCTTTTATAACTGTTTTATGTATTATAATGTATTTCATAGATGAGATTCTTATGTATTTTATTATTTGGTTCATTTGTTTAATTGGTAGAGTAATTACATGCATATGTTATTAATGCGTTGTTTTAAATACGGAGATGACCTTGTATTGTAAGTTTCACGTTGTTAACTATTCATCAAGGGCAATTTTTATTTTCATTTCCGGTGCGATGTCTCTTTCAGTGAATGTAAAATTTCGTGTTGTTTTGTTTGTGTGTGGTGTGTTTTTTTTTGGTTTTTTACGCACCACTATGTACATATTATTTTTATATAAGTTTACGGGTGTATTTTGTTAAAACTGTTGAAAGGTTTAGGAGACGATATTTTAATTTCATGGCTTATGGCACATGAAATAACGAGGAGAGAGACTTGGCCTTTCTGGGTCCGTCTTCACCGATTTTGCCTCCTTTATTACTTTTAGCTTCACTGCCTTCCACGGAATGGAAGTAAGGTTCACTGTTTTCCTCCCGTTATTCCTTACCCTTCTTTTCAAATTTTTTCTTCGTTACCTATCTAATACAAAAACTTATGTCTAATATTAATCTTTTTTCTTCAAATTATTTTTATCAGAGTGACATCAATGTATAGTAAAAGAAGAAGGACCGATATACAAATACCGGCCCAACTTCCCATTTTTTTGGCACATTCGCCAGGGTGTTAACTGGTGCAGGCCGGTCATCCGGCGACGCTGGCTTGGGAAGGTGGGAGGGCCAGGAAAGTCGGGCCTTCCAAACTTTATGTCACTACCAAACAAATTGCATTTATTTCCCTATCTCTCTTTCAATAGTTCATGCCGATGGGAACGGCTAAACGCTATTTGAAACCTAAAGACAACTTGGGAGTTTCCTAATCTTTTTAGAGAACTGCACAGATTTTTTTCTCATTTGTGAAGGTTCCCGTTGTGGGATTACCCGTGAATGACACCTTTCGTCACCCGTCTTCTATGGGTGTTTCACTTTTCTTTGTCATCTGTGACCCTTTCTTTGTTTTTTTTTTATATATATATATACATTTAAGACCGCGCTTGTTGGTTAAAATTAAATATATACTCCGAAAGGGATACAACAATTGAAGCTAGATGTACATAATTTCTACCAAACTTTGGTTCATTTATCTTCATATTATGTTGTTTTAAATATCTTACAGTTAATAATGGATTGTTACGTTTATTATATGTTTAAATTAATTAAAATATGTATGGATGCTAAGCAAGAATGTCAAATAAAAAAGAATGAATGAATTTAAATTTAAAGTTAGTTACAATATTAGCGTAAATTAAATCTTGCCTATCTCCCCCCCCCCCCCCCTCATTTCTCGCCAATCTAAATAATTGTAGAGGTACCCACTTGGTTACAATCATCCTATTTTCGAAAGCCCCCCCCCCCCCCCCCCCCACCCACCCCTCACAAAGACTCCCGAACATAAATGAATTTCTATTGCTCTACTCCTTTTTCTCTGGTTTTGTTGTAATAAAATTAATAACATAAAATTAAAATTTCCTCTATTCCTTCCCCAATGTAAACTTGTATAATTTCTACTTTATACAATCAGATATATATATGTTATGTATAAGATGCATGTACACTATTGAAGTATGATACGAAAGTAACGAATGAATGGAAAACTATGTCAAATAAACAGAATGAATGGATGTGAAAGTCTAAACCTAACTACAACAACTACATAAATTATCTAAATTTGTTTAAATGCTCTATGTTGTCTTCTATCCTTTAGAATTGTAAAAATTGCAATTAATGTCTTCTATCCTTCCTCTTAATGTACAAATATATGAATATTATTGTACATGTAAAAAGTGTCAATAAACATTGTTGAAAACAAAAAAGAGATCAAAGTATAAAGATCTTATAGCTATTACTAGAAAAAAATAAAAATACCTTTTCAACTAAACTCAAATGTTGATAACCATTAATGTGTAAGTCGAGTAATGATATTGTTTATTGGCTATAAATGGTATTTCTTTTAAAGAAGATAAGAACAAATAAGTTAATTTGTTATTACATTTAATACGCTTTAATGATTTTCTCTATTACCCTCCCTTTTTTGGTCTTGTTCTTGCAACGGCACTAAATAAATTGTCTTATAAAAATAATACAGTTGAGCAGTTTGACTTTCACGCTGTTGGCACGCTGAATGATTTTAAAATCCTAGTTTGGCACACTATAAGCTAAAGGATGCCGACCCCTGCCCTTACACTATTAGCCTGAACAGAGTCCGAGAGCAAGGATCTGTGTTCCGTTTCCACACGACCGCCAGTCTTTGAGGCTATGTAAGTACTGGTCGTGAAAATATTGGTTTATGGGCCTCTTTTCCAAGGCCCGCAGCCCTCTCTGTGGCGATCCAAACTGGTAAATGCTGCTGCACCAGCCCTTTGGATCAATTTGGTCCGACGGGAATAGTTTACTGTATACACACATACACATACACACACATACGCACATATACACACTACAAACAGATGCAAACACACACTTATACACATGCACACACATACATATATATTCTTGCACAAAGAAGCGTACATGTGCTCCAATATAAACCCACATTACGCCTCTGCTAGTTTGCCTTTTGTCTGAAAGAGCCAGCCACCTCGGGTGGATCCTCTTTACGACAAAGGCTTCTACGACATACGGCACGCCTATCGGAGCAGAAAAGTGCGCTCTAATGATTAATAGCGCCGCCTACATTTTGTTTTACAAGAAATCTTAAATGTTATAGACATCTAGATCTATAATGACATCTTCAATGTTACAGACGTTTATCTTCTTGCAGATGATTATAATCCTATAGTAAATATTAAATACAACAATTATATAACAACAGCTGTCACTTCTTAGGTTCGATTTAAATTTCAGAAGAAATTACTTATGCGGTCTTTGGTTTAGAGCAGGGGTCGGCAACCTACGACACGAGTTGGCACGCATAGCAATTTTCAATGGCACGCAGAAAAACATCAAAAAGGACAATAGAAGTATCTTAGACCAAAAAAAAAACGCTGAGTGCTAGAGCAGGAATACTTTTAGGATGTTGGCACGCTGAATTAATTAGAAGCCCGACTTTGGCACACTATGAAGAAAAGGTTGCCGACCTCCAGTTTAGAGTGATAAACATGGTATTGACCACACGTTCTATCTGCCTACAAACAAAAATCAACAACAAGATATATATATAAAACAAACAAACAAACAAAAACCCCGAAATTCCACTAAAAATCCACTACTAAATACATCTTCCCACTAACGTTTTAGTTATCATTCTTATTTTAAACACAACCAATTTCTACTCTTTCAAGGATTGAAAAGATACGCATTTTATTTCTATATACTATATCCTGTGAATTGAAAAACAAAATTCCTTATATGTTAAAGCCAAGATGATGGAATTCTGAGCAAGGCGGATGCGTAAAGAAGAGGGGGGGGGGGGAGGGGAGGAGGAAATAGTCAAAAGTAGAGAGGCTAGAAACGGTTTCTTAATAAGTACCACAGGGCCCGTTTATCTCCCCGGGGAGACGGGGGTGATTAAGTAGGGGGTATAGATGAAGGGATATTTTTTTTCTCAGCTTTTCAAATCTTTCCTGAACCCCAATGAACGGGTAGATAACTCAAAATGAGAATTAAAACAATGGGCGAATAACTCTGAAAGGGTAGGGATAAAAACGAATAACTCGTATAACCGGAAATAGACAGGAAGTAAAAGGTCTGAGGGTGAAGGGGGGTGGGGATTGGGGGCTGGGGGGGTGTGTGAAAGAGAGAGCCTGAAGATATAAAAATTAAAGTAGTTGTGTGTGTGGGGGGGGGGGGGGGGGTAGGGGGATAGAAAGTGGAGAATTATTACACAGAAGACCGAATTTTAAAATTTTTCACGGGACATTGTTCGCGGGATAAAATTGAGATTGGTTGGGTAAGGAGGATGTTGGTGGGTGATCGGGAGAATGGAAAATGAGCCTTATGGGAAATGGGGAACTACTTGAGGGGAGTGTCTTCAAGTACCGACTCAATGGCTGGAAATTTTTGGAGTTGAACAATTTTTTTTAAATATATTTTATTTAAATGTGCTTGGGGAGTCTGGTTGGGGGGGGGGGTCGGGGGGGGGGTGCGGTGGGGGTACAGGCGTAAGTAGTTTTATCTGACGATAAAGTATCGATTGTATGAAATTGTGTGGGGGAAAGAGAGAGAGATGGAGAAGGGGTGGGTGGTGAAAGAGGGAGAATGAGAGAAGATCAAGGAAGAGGAAGACCTAAAGACAAAAACACTTTCCTTAACCCCTTATGCGAGAACTAATGCGTATAAGTACTTTTTCTTCCCGAGTGGCATTCGTGCATGGAGTGGGTTGCCTGAACAAACCAGTAAAACCAGTAAATTAACATCATTTAAATTTAAATCATTAATAAAGACTAGACTCGGACCACGGATGAGCGTAGGACGCAATAATCTTCTTTATAGAAGGAGAGAGAGAGGGAGAGAGGCAGAGAGGGAGTGCGAGTGAAAGAGAGAGAGAGAGAGGGAGAGAGAGAGGGAGAGAGAGGGAGAGAGGGAGTGCGAGGGAGAGAGAGAGAGAAAGAGAGAGAGAGGGAGAGAGAGGGAGAGAGGGAGAGAGAGAAAGAGAGAGAGAGAGAATAAGTAAAATAGTTATACAAGAGAAAATAAAAAAAGCTAGCGAATTAGAAAGGGAGTAACATATAAAATGAGCGGAGTGAAGGACAAGGAAAACGATAGGGAGAAAGAAAGAGAAATAATGATGTAGAGAAAAAGAAATTGGGGGGTGGGGGGAGAGAGAAAGAGATAGAGAAAAAGGAGTGGGGAGGAGAGAGAGATTGAGAAAGAGGAAAGCCAGAGAAATATAAAGAAATATAAAGTGATAGCAAGTGAGAGTGAATAGCCCTATGGAACCTAAGAGAGTGCGTTTGGATAACTCTGTTTCCTCAAGAAAATGAACTCTTTTTTTTTTCTTGTTTTTTTAAGTCGTCTTATCCATGCAATTATATCTGACCGGGGGGGGGGGGGCGGGATGGGGTAGGGTCGATTAGTAACTGGTCTGGATATTGATAGAAAAATAAATAAGAAACGTTTAATAGTTTCTTTGTTTGTTTTTTTTCTTGTTTTTTTTTTACTTGTGTTTTTGGGAAAACAATTTTTTATTCACAAGTATGTGAGTTAATCCCCTTTGATCGCTGATGCTAATCTACATGAACTATTGGACCATATGTTTTAATTTTGAAGTGTCGCTGCTAAATTTAAATTTTTTTTTATTTGAAAGACTAGCGAAATTGCCCGACTTTGCCCGGGGAAAAAATACAACAGGCCTGTGTAAGCTACAGATAAAAAATGTATAAATTGCAATGAACAGAAAGCTATAAAACTAATAATTAAACAAATATCATTTTTATTTGCTGAAAACATTTAGGAAAGTAATTTAAAATAAATATTATAATCGTGTTAAAAATAGGCAAGTCTTTTTATTAAATCTAAAGCTAAATTGCCCGATGTTGCTCGTAGATTTACAATCATTTATATAATATAATTATAATTTTTAAAAAAAGTAAGAAAAAAGGTATAGACTAACTGGAGAATCGAACCCGGGTCGCCCGCATGGCATAATTCTACCCAGCTGTGATAGGTACCTGACATTAGTTGGGGGCTAAGTAAATTTCGACTGGTCATTGTGCTGGCCACACAATCCCATAATATGCCTTGTCCAGAAACGTTGCTTCACCGGTTCCATGGATCAGTTTGGACTGACGGGACTACTACTACCTACTAATATCCAGATATAATCATGTACTAAATAATTCTTATACTTATCAACCCTAGAGTGTCTTTAATAGAATCGGTTTTCTATGCTCGGAAATGTATTACTAGACTTTTCACAAAGATATACATTTTAAATAAAACTTATTTCCACACATTGGCCAAAATTTTCTCCTCTATAATCTTGCTAGCTTTAAAAACAATTTATCGAAATATATTTTCTGTCTAGCGGGCGCTTCAAATCTGAAGACCATTTCCTTCCCCGTCTCATTTCCTCCCAAGCATGCCACAAATTTTAGCCATTCAGAAATCGTTCCATAATATTTCTTTGGATGCCAAAGTTGTTGTTTTTTTTTCCCTCCAATTTGTTAGAAATCAAATTTTTATTAATTTATTTATTATTCAGCAATTTAGAGTTGGTAGTTTATTTTAAATTGTGAATTAGAAAACAAAGTTGTATCTAGCTCTATTGCGTAAACTGACATGCTATATAAGCTTTTATACTTGATGCTTCTTGTGTTGATCGTAAGCTAATAACAATCATTTCAACTTACCTACCTCCTACATATTCCCTATTCTGTTGGACCGTTGGGGCGCCACAGATGACATGCACACCAGCCTCTTCCATTCCTCAATTATTTCAGGCCTCCTCATTGCGTCACACAGCTTTACTCCCGTATCTTTTTCTTTCTTTTTCTTTCTTTTCTTTCTTTAATACTTTTCCCCTCTTCTATCTATCTTTCTTCCTTTCTGATTTTTGTTTTAGTTGTGTCTGAAATGACCTTATTGTCGGTTAATCTGGGTAGACGTGGTAACGGGGGAGTAGGCTTTTAGTGTCGCGTTATTGTCGGGGTAGGGGGGGGGGAAGCGTTCTTTGGCTATTTCGCGGTCATTTATTGACCAGCTAACAAAGTTTCTTGTAGAGGAACAGATAAGTGGCCATCTTAGCCGGCCCCAATATAACGAAGTGGGAGAGGTGAGGGGGGGGGGTAATAAGGAGTTAAGGTGTTGAAGTGGCATGGACGGAGAGAAGAGGCTAGGGAGGAGGAAGGGTTTAGAGTTTAGAAGTAGGATAGTCAGAGGAAGGTAGTTGAGAGACTCGACAGAAGACGCCGTTGAGAATAATGTGTTGGGACAGATGTTAGTTAGGGGCTGTCCACATTTGACGATATTTGCAGGGGGTGGAAAGATAACGATATATAGCATTGTGTACAGGTTATGTTTGTCTATCTAAAGTTTGCCATCCATCTAATACCCTCTCTCTCTCTGTCTTTCTCTCTCTCTTTTTTATCTTTCTCTTGCTATATATATATCTCTCTACTGTTCTCTCTAGCAATGTAGTCAGTTTCGTAGTAAGGGGAGATGCGAAGGGAGCGCTTTACCCGGACGCCATTCCGAGCACCTTCGAGTGCGTAAGGTATCTTATAAAATAATAAGAAAGGTTGGAGTGGAGGGGGGGGGGGCATATTTCCTTTCTGTTGCACTATTTCTATCTCTATCTTTATATTACACTCTATCGATATCTATCTTATTATCTAAATATTTACTTAATATCTATCTTATTATCTATATATTTACTTAATATCTATCTTATTATCTATATATTTACTTAATATCTATCTTATTATCTATATATTTACTTAATATCTATCTTATTATCTAAATATTTACTTAATATCTATCTTATTATCTATATATTTACTTAATATCTATCTTATTATCTAAATATTTACTTAATATCTATCTTATTATCTATATATTTACTTAATATCTATCTTATTATCTAAATATTTACTTAATATCTATCTTATTATCTATATATTTACTTAATATCTATCTTATTATCTATATATTTACTTAATATCTATCTTATTATCTATATATTTACTTAATATCTATCTTATTATCTAAATATTTACTTAATATCTATCTTATTATCTATATATTTACTTAATATCTATCTTATTATCTAAATATTTACTTAATATCTATCTTATTATCTATATATTTACTTAATATCTATCTTATTATCTCTATATTTACTTAATATCTATCTTATTATCTCTATATTTACTTAATATCTATCTCATTATCTATATATTTACTTAATATCTATCTTATTATCTATATAATTACTTAATATCTATCTTATTATCTATATATTTACTTAATATCTATCTTATTATCTATATATTTACCTAATATCTATCTTATTATCTAAATATTTACTTAATATCTATCTTATTATCTATATATTTACTTAATATCTATCTTATTATCTAAATATTTACTTAATATCTATCTTATTATCTATATATTTACTTAATATCTATCTTATTATCTCTATATTTACTTAATATCTATCTTATTATCTCTATATTTACTTAATATCTATCTCATTATCTATATATTTACTTAATATCTATCTTATTATCTATATATTTACTTAATATCTATCTTATTATCTATATATTTACTTTATTATCTATCTTTTTATCTATATATTTACTTTATTATCTATCTTTTTATCTATATATTTACTTAATATCTATCTTATTATCTCTATATTTACTTAATATCTATCTTATTATCTCTATATTTACTTAATATCTATCTCATTATCTATATATTTACTTAATATCTATCTTATTATCTATATATTTACTTAATATCTATCTTATTATCTATATATTTACTTTATTATCTATCTTTTTATCTATATATTTACTTTATTATCTATCTTTTTATCTATATATTTACTTAATATCTATCTTATTATCTATATGTTTACTTAATATCTGTCTTTTTATCTATATATTTACTTAATATCTATCTTATTATCTATCTGTCTATTGGTTCGTTTTCTTCTCTGCACGTATGTTTTAGAGAGAGTGTATGCGTATCTCTGTATATATCTGTGTTTATGTGTGTGTGTGTGTGTAAGGTAGTTAATCTCATACTAAGTCATAAACACCCATTTCGACTTTCCCCCAAAATGTCCCTAGGGACTCCAGTGGTCAAAGACTTGAGAAATCCACTGCATTCAATCTTCTTAGGTCCAAGGATACTTCTCTCTTTTTTTTTTAAACAATGACCATTACTCCCCTGTCCATTCTCTCCCTCAGAGAACGCAGTCTAAACCCCCCTCCTCTTCCTCATCCCCACCAGATTCCTGCACACATACACATACACAGGCACACAATTCCGTATTTCCAATTTTGCCCCAGCGATAGCCCCGATTGTCCACGCGACGTTGACGGACCAGTGGACAAGCGGCATTCCAGCACGCGAGATATTCCCGTCTATAATCCTCCGAAGTAGAAACTGACCGTCAATTAATGGATGGACGGCTGGGTAGCTGATGAGTAAGTGGATGAATAGATAGATAGATAGATAGATAGATAGATAGATAGATGGATAGATAGAAAGATAGATAGATAAATAGATAGATAGATAGATAGATAGATAGATAGATAGATAGATAGATAGATAGATAGAAAGATAGATAGATAGATAAATAGATAGATAGATAGATAGATAAGATAAGAATGGGCATTTCTTATAGCGCGTCCATCCTTGCTATTAAATTAGCATGCTCAGATATATAGATAGATAGATAGTTTGAAAACCCAGAAGCGTTATTTAACGAACTGAACTTATCAAAGGCAAAAGTAAAGTAGTAATAATACATAGGACATTAAATTCTAATTTAGAAATGCAACACAATAACAACCTGCTACAATGCCCAGATAAATAAAAAGACAAAAAACACTATCCCAATTCCTTATGCGAGAACAAATGCATATAAATCATAGGTTCTCAGCCTTTTTCGGCTCACCGCCTCCTTTTACAATTTTTTTCCGCTCACCGCCCCCCCCCCTCCAATTTCTTTTAGCGCCCACTTCCCCCCCCCCCTCCGCCCTTCTGGACTATAGTTTCCGCAATTTTCTTTAGGCGACTAGACTTGTTGTGTGATTTATTATCTTTAAAAAAAATGAAAAGGAAACATATTGTAAGAATTAATAGATCAAAAAATTACCTAAACAAAGGCTTAAATAAATCAATATTAATGTGAATCGTTTGCCTGGTGTGCTGCTAGTAGTTTGTCTATATGTGTTTCAATTTTTTTTGCAAAAACCTTAGGTCTCCACGCTTCACTATTTGCAGCTTGTTTTTCTTTTTTGACACCCAAATGGAAATAGCATAAAATCCACTTTCCACAAAAGAGGGTGATAAGAATGCAATACAAAATTGTTGCCAAAACTCACAGACCAAGAGAAGCTGATTGGTTTTCTCCCAAAGAATCGCATTTGCTTTTCAAAAACTCGAGCACCGAATCCAAGTCTCATACATTATGTTTAAACAGTCTTCGTTTGTCAACTAACGCACCTCTGAGTGCAGTAGCCATCGCTTGTAGTCCTCGTCAATGAACAATATTTATTTTGCCACAAAGCACATAAGAACAATAACGGCACAGTCAAAGACATAACAAGAAAATTATAAAATTGGCAAACAATAAAAATTATATCGTCATCTGCTAATTCTCAACTGCTTGCCATTCGCTCATTTACTTTCAGCTTTTTGGTTCAACTTACACCTGTGAACAGATTTTATCGCACATCAAAGCTGTTTTAAGAATACAAAGAGGTTATCTACACTTGACCGCTGATTAATTGATACAGACTAATTACATTTAAACAAGTTTTATGCTTATCTTCTTTAATTAAACATAAATATAATTAATTCTAAAACAAATTTATTTAGAAAAAAAAGAGACTTTTTAATAGCTAATAATATTATAAAATTTCTGTAATTATTAATGTTTAAAATATTAACTCCTTAAATGGACGAAACAATGAATGCAGAAAATATTTATTTACAATTATTATTGTTTAACGTAAATTATTTTAATCCTCTAATAATTAAATCTTGTTTTGAATACCGTAAGATGAGGTGAACGTGGCCATCCGGGGTGACTTTGGGCCATTAAGGAAAAAAATGTTTTAGAGTGCCATAAATCCAACAATATTATCATTTCAGGTCTTTCAATTGTATATAATACATAATAAAGATGTAGGTTACTATTTAGCAGTATTTCACGGTGAACAGAATATTTTCTGAGGTACAGACATCTTTTCAAGATGGCCGTCTGACATGCGATTTTAAGCATAGCTAAGTCAACCTGTAAAATTCTTACTACCCAGAATTTTTTAAGGTGATTATATTTATTTAACTTATGTTTTCTATCTTTCTAAAACTTACTTAACGGGGACTATTATTGAAATAAAAACTATCACCGCTATTTTTCTTAGAATAAGGGTGGCCATAGTCACCCCTTATAATGGCAGCGTTGACGGGGTGACTATGGCCATGGTGAGAAGTTTTTTTGTTCTTGGATTTATTGCATACAGTTATCATTTTCGGTTTATTATTCATTTTTGTGTTCACTTAAACATATTTGCATCGAGAAAGAACAACGCATCAGATTTTTAAAGCAACAAATGAATTTTTTTTTATATATTAGAAAACAATGTCTGTGAAAAATTGGCAATGACATTTTTTTTCACACAGTAAAACAATTTTATAGAACCATTATAAATAACAAACCATTGAATGCAGCCTACTAAATTAAACAAATTTTGTTTATTTTTAACTCACAGAACAAGTCACCATGCTCAGGACTTACCAATCGAAGCTACAATTAAACATCCATTGAGACTTGCATTAGTAGATCATAATAGAATAACCATTTTTATTTTTTTTTAATATTCAAGTTTTCTATTTCAATTTGTAATGACATATTTTCATTATTTGTTTCATCTGCACTTTTTGTGTCTAGATATTAAACAGATTTTGCCAAGTAACTGTTATATACTACTGTTTTATGCTCTATACGGCACAGACAAAAGGTTATCAATGAGTTCTAAATACATGCATTGACACATTAATGTCATTAATTCCTGCACCAATAATACCCGTCAAAATCAGCCATGTAAGAATTAGAAATCGGTTAAATTATAAAAAAATAATAGCTGGCCATAGTCACCCCAGGCCGGGGTGACTCTGGCCACTCTACAAAATATTTCTAAACTAAACTAAAAAAAATTCATATGAAATATATTCAGGTTTTTATCTTGAGTACTCGCCAGTCCCCTGGATTTACAACTAATTTTAGGTTTATAAGGTGACATCTGTTTAAGATATATAGAAACAAAGCTTAAAAGTGGACCATAGTCACCCCATCTTACTGTACCATAATGTTTAATGCATGTAAGGAAATAGTAATAATCAGTAATATTTGTTACATTACAAAACAGAACTTGTTCGGCGTCACTATTGATTAAAATGTGGAAACATTTGTTAATTAAAGGGAGATAATTAACCCGTTTCATTTTAGCTAATATTTCTGCTTTTTTTTCTTTTATAACAAACATAAATAGCTTACACTTATGACTTTGAAATGATCAAACTGTAAAAAGTATTTGAAAATTTTATAAATATTATATGACTAAAGAATTTATATGTATACTTTAAAGCATTTCAATAACTACCCAGTTTGTATGATTACTACGTATCTATACCGCTTAACGATAGTATCAATACGATATATTAAAACGCATTAAAGGACATCTCGGTAAAACTGATATCGAAATAATAATATTAGCAGATGTTAAGGCGACAGTCCTGTGTACCAACCATAGGACCAAATGGCCACCTACCATATTTACTAAATACTGACCCCTACTTCATCGAAAAGTCATTGTAATTCTTATTTCTTATTAGTTTAATAATATGTATGCCTTCTGTTGGGGTATATCAGATATTTAGCAGAACTTGCGTTTACATCATATTTCATCCTAAAACTAATCGATTCAAATAGATGAGGTGTTAAAATTATATCAGGTACGTTTTTACCGCCCACTTGCCCTTCACCGCCCCCCCCCAATCGCCCCCGGGAATGTCAGCGCACCCCTAAAGCCACTCACCGTCCCCCGGGGGGCGATATCGCCCCCGTTGAGAACCTATGATATAAATACTCCTTCTTCCCGAGTGGCATCCTGGCATGGAATGGGTCACCTGAACAAGCCAGGAAAACCAGTCACTTTACATCATTTAAAACAGTAACAGAAAAGCAGGACTGGATAGGGCTGGTAAAGCAGCGTTCACTAGAGGATGTAAGGCCAGCACAATGCCCAGCCGCCTTTACTGTACCCCAACTAACCTTGGGTTTCCATCAGAATTGGGCAGACACTGGGACACCCTAAAATCCTTGGAAAACATCCTAATTTCTACTAGGACTCGAACCCAGGACATTTGGATCGCCAGACAAAGGCGCTACCGCTCGGCTACCGTGCCCCATAGGGTAGAACGCAATGGTCTTCTTTATAGAAGGAGCGCCTGGATAAGATAGTGAACTCGTTGTTTTTTTTTTAAAAATATATTCTGTTCTGATTGCCATTCTCCACGTGCCGTGTATTTTTAATATCTCTCGACGCTCGCCTCGTGGAGTCACACTGCCACAACGTCCACGAGAAGGAGTAGGGACATTAATAAGCAGAAACAGATTTGACGTGCTTTGGAGTAGAGAGAAAAAGAAAACGCATGGTGGGGAGGGGAGGGGGAGGGTTGGTGGGGGGGGGATCCGATCGATAATGTACGTCCAACACGTGGTGGAATGGACAGATGGAGTTCGTCTATCAGTGAGTGTGTCTCTGTATGTGTCCGTGTGTGTATGTGATCGTGTGTCCATCGGTGCTGAGAGCTGTTGGGCATAATGGCTGTATCGCCCCCAGATGGTTGAGGTTGTAAACTCGGGGCAGCTACCAACTAGTAACCGAATAGGTCAAGTACTAGAATTAGCCTTGTATTTTGCACACACACAATAGACATTAAAAGAAAAGTAACAGTTAGCGGTACTTAGCCCCCCCCCCCCCCCACTTACCGGGGATTACTGTTGCGTGTATTCACATGTACGTTTGAGTATTTGTATGTTATGTGTGTGTGTGATAGTAATTCTATGTCTGTGTGTTTAGTAATCTTACGAATGTGTCCTTTGTGAATGTATGTTAGTAGGCTAGGTGTGTGTGTGTGTGTTTTGTGAATATATATATTTGTGTGATGTGTGTTTAGTGAATGTGTATGTGTGTTTAGTGAATGTGTATGTGTGTTTAGTGAATGTGTATGTGTGTTTAGTGAATGTGTATGTGTGTTTAGTGAATGTGTATGTGTGTTTAGTGAATGTGTATGTGTGTTTAGTGAATGTGCATGCGTGTTTAGTGAGTGTGTATGTGTGTTTAGTGAATGTGTATGTGTGTTTAGTGAATGTGTATGTATGTTTAGTGAATGTGTATGTGTGTTTAGTGAATGTGTATGTGTTTAGCAAATGTGTATGTGTGTTTAGTGAATTTTTATGTGTTTAGTAAATATGTATGTGTGTTTAGTAATCTTACGAATGTGTCCTTTGTGAATGTATGTTAGTAGGCTAGGTGTGTGTGTGTGTGTTTTGTGAATATATATATTTGTGTGATGTGTGTTTAGTGAATGTGTATGTGTGTTTAGTGAATGTGTATGTGTGTTTAGTGAATGTGTATGTGTGTTTAGTGAATGTGTATGTGTGTTTAGTGAATGTGTATGTGTTTAGCAAATGTGTATGTGTGTTTAGTGAATGTGTATGTGTGTTTAGTGAATGTGTATGTGTTTAGCAAATGTGTATGTGTGTTTAGTGAATTTTTATGTGTTTAGTAAATGTGTATGTGTGTTTAGTGAATGTGTATGTGTTTAGTGAATGTGTATATGTGTTTAGTGAAATGTGCATGCGTTTTTAGTGAATGTGCATGCGTGTTTAGTGAATGTGTATGTGTTTTTAGTGAATGTGCATGCGTGTTTAGTGAATGTGTATGTGTGTTTAGTGAATGTGCATGCGTGTTTAGTAAATGCATGTTTTGTGTGTGTATGTGTTTGTTCAGTGAGTAGGTCTATATGTTTACTACGTGTGTGTATGTAATCTGAATGTGTGTCCGTTTAGTCCGTCTATCATTGTTTGTGAATGTATGTGTAAATTTCTGTCAATGGTCGCATAAGAATTAAATATCTGTGCATTAATGGATAAAACCAATATGCATCCATACAAGCGTGTGTAGCCTAATTATGTATGAATGTTTACGTAAGACTGTTAGTGTGTATGTGTGTATGTGAGATGTAGGACATAAGGTCTTTGGAATGGAAATCTAAGGCAGATATAAAAAGGTTACAAGTTGTAAGGACAACAAAAATAATAATATGGAAATACAAAGACAATATAAATTGGCCAAGAAGAGAGAGATAAATTAGATGGAGAGAGAGAGAGAGAGAGCCTGAGAATAAACGTTATGCAAAGGCCAGATTTGGCAAGCGTATCAAGATGAAGACGAAACGCAAGACAAAAATATAATAATATGTTGTCATCTATGCATCAATGTGTGGGCGGGTGTCTTTAAACATATGTATTATGTATTTATGAAAGCCTTTGTTTCTTTATTTCTTTATTTATTTATCCACATATCTAACCTTCTATCAATCGTGTTATCCTTCAACCGATATATATATATATATATATATATATATATATATATATATATATATATATATATACATATATATATATATATATATATATGCGATCCAGTCTTTGTGTCCAGTCTATGTGTCTATCTGTATGTTTCATCTATCTTTCTCATTGTATGCCTTTCTATTCACCTATCTGTATGCATATCTATATGTGTGTCCATCTAACTATCTTTATATCAATCTATCTAACCATCTACTTATATGTCTGTCTGTATATCGACCCATTTGTAAGACACCCCATTTAGGCTTATGCCTTGCATATTTGTATGTTATTACATTATGTAGCCCATAATGTTAAGATATATACCAGGGGTAGGCAACCTAAGGTACGCGTGCCAAACTTGCCACGCAGAGCGATTTTCAATGGCACGCGAGATAAAAACTCTTTCCGTCTCTGAATGAGGAAAACTGACTGTTGAAGCCGACGTTTCTGAATGACGTAGTGACACATTTCATTGAGTGAATTTACAAGGACCACTGGAATGGATTGGATTGAAACTGGACATATCTATAAATACATGTACATCCCTATAAGGTATATATTAATATCGTTAGTTGGGCTTTTTCAGAAGTACATCGAAGCACTCAAATCGGAGTTTTCTAATCAAAGGCAAGACTTTCAAATTGATGGACTCATTTTTTCATACCACATCAAGCCTAACTGGTTTGATACTACTACAACCTTCTTAGATGAAGAGATCTAGATCTTTTCTTAAGTGGATGGATATTGGAGCTTTTAAAGACAAGTTGAATTTCAAACATTTAAAAATGGGCATCCAAATGTGCCCATTTATGGAAAAATCAGGAAAGAAGCTACTTAGGAATGTAATTTTTTATTCTCTACTGCTAGGCATTCGCTCTTTTAATTTCAGCTTTTGGTTCAATTTACACTTGTGAACAGATACAAAGAGGTCACCTACACTTGACCACTCATTAATTGATACAGACCAATTAATTTTAAAAGAGTTTGTATGCGCATTTTCTTAAAATAACCATAAATATAAGAAATCTATTAAAAAATATGTATTTTTAATTTAATAAATATTAGAGACTTTTTTAATAGCACTATATTATGTAATTCTGTAATTATTAATGTTTAAAATATAAACTCCTTAAATGGACAAACAATTATTGCATGAAATGTTTATTTGCAACTGTTTAACGTAAATTATTTTAATCTTCTAATACTTACATCTAATACTTATATATTGTAATGAATACCATAATGTTGGATTTATATAAAGAAATAAAAATTAGTCAGTAATATTTGTTATATTACAAAAACATAACTTTTTTGGCATCACTATAGAATGAAATGGGGAAACGTTTTATTTGAGCAAATATTTCTAATGTTTCTATTTTTTTCTATAAACGAATAAATACCTTTAAATGTATAACTTTGAACTGATCAAGCTGTAAAAAGTATTTGAAAATTATATAAATATTTTATGAAAAAATTATTTATTTGTATATTTTCAAACATTACATTTACTACCCAGTTGGTTTAATTACAGTGTATCTACTCCGCTTAATTGTAGTAAGTGTTCTTTAATAGACTTGGCAAACTAAAAATAATAAAAATAACTTCTCAGTAAAACTGAGATTAAATTATAGTTACAATCTGCATATTATGTTAGATCTTCATCTTGACTAACAAATGATAATGCTTAGACAATAATTACCATGAATGTGAAATATCTATTAAAAAATTATAATGGCAGGTTGACTTTCCGGCTGTCGGCACACTTAATGATTTAGAAAACCTAGTTTGGCACACTGTTACCAAAAGGTTGCCTACCCCTGCTTTCTACTATATCTGTTAACCCTTTCCTTATCTAGACTATCTAATAATCTATGTATACATCATAGGCGTAGTCACGTTGGGGGTTGGAGGCACGTTACATCTCTCTAGCTCTCTATCTATATATCTATTAGTCTATCATTTTTATCTACCGATCTGTCTCTTTTCTCTATCTATCTGTCTGTTAATCTGTCTACCTACGTACATATCTATCTATTAGTCTACCTACCTATTTACTTCCTACCTACATATCTATCTATTAGTCTACCTACCTATTTACTTCCTACCTACATATCTATCTATTAGTCTACCTACCTATTTACTTATCTAGCCACCTATCTACCTATGTATCTATGTGTTAGTCTGGCTATCTACCTATCTATTTATAAATCTATGAATCTTTTTTTATATCTATCTACAAATCTATCTATTTATCGATCTATCTATCTATCTGTCTATCTATCTATATCTATCTATCTATCTGTCTATCTGTCTATCTGTCTATCTGTCTATCTGTCTATCTGTCTGACAGTCTGACTGTCTGTCTGTCTATCTATCTGTCTATCTGTCTGTTTATCTGTCTATCTGTCTGTCTGTCTGTTTATCAGGCTACCTGTCTATCTGTCTCTCTGTCTGTCTATCTGTCTGTCTATCTATCTATCTGTCAATCTGTCTATCTATCTATCTCTATGTCTGTCTGTCTGTCTACTTATTACCAGACACATCATCAATCCATCCAACCCTCACAAGTTCATATGCTACTACTTCATTTTTCTCTCTGTCTAGCCCCCATAAAACGGCACGCCCCCATACTTTATCTATTAATCCATTTCCCCCCTCCTCCCTCAACCCCACCCCGACTTCTGGTCACAGTGTCTCGCTAGATCAAATGATATAAAACATTTACCATCCATAAATAGAACTTCACCAACGAATTCCACAGGGACACAGAGAAAGTCCGAATCGGCGTTGAAATGTATGTCCATCTAAAGCCCTTATCGCACAGAGCCATAGTTTTTTTTGTGGTTGTTGTTGTTTATGTGAGACATAACTTTTCTCTGTACGTCTCTGTGGAGTTCTACTGTAAAGACATAACGCTTTATAAAACACTCTTATTTCTTTTAATCGTGGCATTCAATCTTACCATGGTCATTGTCTCTCTGACTGTGTCTGTGTGTGTCTGTTTTTGTGTGTGTGTGTTTGTATGTGTCTGTGTGTGTATTTCTTCTGCCAATGACCATAATATATTTAGTTTTGTCTTCTCTCTTTCTTTCTCTCTCTTTCTTTCGAGTTTTTCTCTTCCTTTCTCTTTCACTCTTTCTTTCTCATTTTCTCTCTTCGTGTCTCCTTCTCCTTCTCTTTCCGTCCCTCTCTTTCCCAGTTTGTCTTTTCCGTCCATCTTTCCCTCTCTGTCGCACTCTTTATTTCTCCTTCTCTTCCTTTCTCTTTCTACTTCTCCCTCTTTCCTTGTGTATTCCTTATTCTTTCTTTCTAACTTTATTTATTTCTATCTCTCCCCCTCACTATCTTTTCTCTCTATTTCATTCCTTCTTTCTGTCCCTGTCTTTCTGTCCCTGTCTTTCTGTCCCTGTCTTTCTCTCCCTGTCTTTCTCTCCCTGTCTTTCTCTCCCTGTCTTTCTCTCCCTGTCTTTCTCTCCCTGTCTTTCTCTCCCTGTCTTTCTCTCCCTGTCTTTCTCTCCCTGTCTTTCTCTCTCTGTCTTTCTCTCCCTGTCTTTCTCTCACTGTCTTTCTCTCCCTGTCTTTCTCTCCGTGTCTTTCTCTCCCTGTCTTTCTCTCTCTCTCCCTGTTGATCTATCTTTCTCCTTCGCCGTCTCTCACTCACTGTTCTCTTCTCCCTCTCTTTGTCCACTCACTCTTTCTTTTTCAATATTTCTCTCTCTCTCTCTCTCTCTCTCTCTCTCTCTCTCTCTATCTGCCTGTCCCCTTTACCACATTCTCCTGGTTCTCTGTAATTCCAATTTCACCAGGAACTCAAAGCCTATTGTCCAGCCGACCTATAGTCTGTAAGGTGCTGTATGCTGGGGATGTGGGGGGTGGGGAATCTGGGGTGGGTTGGGGGGAATCTGGGGTGGGTTGGGGGCTGACCGATTGGGGCGTTGGGCAGCACACACCCAAGAAGATGGACAAGTACAGTTCATGCTCACAATGTGAAGGAAAAAAGAAATTGACCGTTACAGTATTGAAGATGCGTCCGTTCTGGTGGCCATTCACTCCGCGCTGCCTTACAATCAGGCTGTCATAGAACGGGGTGGTCCGGGCTTTCCAGACAACCCAGACAATAGTGGAGGCGTGAATCAGACAACAGAGAGTGAGAGAGAAAGAGAGAGAGAGAGAAGAGAGAGTAGAGAGAGAGAAAGAGAGAGAGAGAGAGAGAGAGAGCGGTCGACTGACCGGTGAAGTTTATGAAAAGATGACGGTAAAGGAAAAAAGTATTTATCTTTGATTGTTTTCTCTTTTTTTTTTCATTAAAAAAAGTAGAATTAATAAAGGGGACATGATCTTATGAACTAGAGTTATCCCGAACTTATTTCTTTGTGTAAAAAATTTCAAATCAAGCTTCTGCTAATTTTATTGTCCTACCAATTTATCTGCTCAGTTGGATAATTTATTACTTGTTATAAATGTATACACTCAGCAGATGTAATTTCATAAGATGTAGACTTCAAGTTAATTTTTGTTTGAAAATAATATTTATTGTAGTTTTGGTGGATAATGTCATATTCTCTTTTTTTTATGTTGAAATCTTCACTGACCTTTAAAAAAGAACGGATATTGCCTCCATAAAATAATTTTATTTGGCAAAGTGAGGAAAGCGGAAAAAAACTAGCTGCCATTTTACCCCCCCCCCCCCCTTTCACTGATCACTATAAAAGGAGTTACACAATTCTAATAGGAAAACATCACCTATTGACAAGTCTCAATGAGGTTTGGCCTCTTCAATAGGTCAGGGTTTATCGTGTCGGTGAACTTCCGGCAACATATTTTACAAGATAATTTCGCTTTTGCTGGTATTTGACAATTTATTTCAACCTCGACAACCGGTTCTGGTCTTTTAGAAATATACAAAGACTACAAGATTAGTTATGAGGAATCCGATTTTAACATCAAAAGTGAGTATGCGATCTAATAATTGTAAACAAAGTTTTATTTTTTATTGAAGACACATAGGAAAGTAATTTAAAATAAATATTGCAATCGGCTTAAAATAGTGAAGTCTTTTTATTTAACAAATGGCTAAATTGCCTAGTGTTGCCCGTGGATTTACAATATTTTTTTAAAGTAATATGTATTGAAATAAAAAAAAGAACAAACAAAACGTATAGACTAACTGCAGAATCATAGCCGGGTCGAACGCGTGGCAATCCGATACGTTATCCACTCAGCTAGCGCGGTTTATTTGCTAAGTCAAATTGCAAAGTTACACACACACACACAAAGCTTTATATGCGGTCATTCGGACAACCCAATCGTCTGGACATATATATATATATATATATATATATATATAATATTATACATGTATATTTAAATTTAGTTCATTAAGGGCACTTTCGCCCGTTAGAAAGTGATTGTCACTTGAAATGTATTCACATGTCAGTGTTATTTTAGGGATCAGTGCTTGAAATTAAATCTGGCGAACTCCATGGAACAAAACTGTTCGTGACTAAATCATTCTTTTTTTTTTTAGATCAGTGCGAAATGCTCTAAATTCTTTTTACATCACTTCCTGCTTTTTGTGTTCTGGAATTTAGGAAAGTGGGTCGGAGTTAAAAGACTTTCTAGTGCTCACTTCCGGTAATAATAGACATTAGAAAAGGGAGGGAATTTAAAATAAAAATTGGAATAGAAAAAAACGAAAAAATAAAAAAATATATAAAAATGGTTTTCGATGGAAATGTTGAAGAGAGAACTGTTTAAGAGTTTAGAGAATTGACTTAGAGAAGAGTTAACTGTGATGCAGTCTTTAGCGACTGGAGGGAATTATTGTATTTTATAATGAGGCACGGTTGTCTAAAGATAGCGCGCTGGGATGGCGCACTGAAGGTGCCAGATTTGAAACCTGGCCAAGGCTACGAAGATTTATTCCCCCCCCCCCCCCCCCCCCGGAGAGGGGTCCATGAGTCTAACCAGCTCAGGCAGTAAATAGGGTAAAAGTGAAGGCGGTTTAGGCGTTGTGCTGGCCACACAATCTTAAAGTATTCTTTGACCACTGAAACGTGTGATCCCTATAGATTAAATCGGTCACAGGCGGATATAATATTTCACGCAGTCTCAATTCTTGCAGTTATACGTTGTTGATACGGCTTCTGTTATTACCACTAGAAGGACCCGGGTAGAGGGGCCATTTTCTATGATGTATTTTGTTTATTTCAAAATCAATGTGTAAACCTAGACGCTACAACCAGGGCCGTATTTAGGATTATGGGGGGGGGGCCAGTTTCCAAGTGCCAATTTTATGTTGGGGCCCCTCGTGGCCTCGCCCCTGCCTTCCGACATTGCTGTGTTAGCCTGTCTTTTGGGATGTGTGAGGGCCCCTTTCGTGTGTGTGTGTGGGGGGGGGGCTGTTCCATGGGACATGTGGAACATGCCTAAATACGCTTCTGCTACAACACTACATACATAATTCCCACCCGGTTTTAAAGGCGTAGTACAGTCGTAATACAGGTTCTTAAACCTTTTGCTCCACCCATACCCTTACATAGAAATGTTGGTTTGTTTTATTCAAGGGCACTTTGAGAACCCCTGGTTCTGCTGGTCTCTTCTTTTTGTTATTTTCTTCTATCTTTCTCTTATTTTTTTAAATATTATTTGTGTATGTGTGTGATCCTTTTGATTTTAGTGTTAGTACCTTTTAAGTTAATCGCTCACTTATGGAAATATAGACTTAAAAGAATACTTCAGTGTTTTTTTTTTCTTTTTGTTCATTCTCTTAACGTAGCCTACATGTTACGGCAACTCTTTCTGTCCAGGAGAGTACTGCGTCTTAAGCTGATTTCATATTATTAGTTACAAACCAGACTTGGACCTCACACTCCTTCACAGTGAGTAATACGAATCCAGGTTACGCTCTTAGAACTCGGGAATTCAAACACATTTTGTGAAACGCTGTGTAGCCAATTCACCAGACGCTGTGTAGCCAATTCACCATATTATACGTTAGGGTGCAAACAGATGACTGTCATGATAAATTCTATGCCAAGGGTAGGCAACCTTGTGATAACAGTGTGCCGAGGCAGGATTTCTAATTCAGTCAGCGTGCCAACAGCTTAAAGTGTAGTATGCTCTGGCACTCTATTTCTTTTAGAAGATACTTTTTGGGGGGTTGTCTTCCGCGTGCCATTGAAAATCGCTCCGCGAGCCAACTGTTGCATGCGTGTGTTAGGTTACCGACCCCTGCTCTATGCAGAGGATTATTGCAACCTACGCCTGATATTGGTTCCAGTCTCCTCTTGCCTTTTTATCAGGGTTTTTTTTTTCTTTATATATTCGAAAAAAAAAAAACTTTTCATGCCGTAAAGCAACTCAAAGTGTAAGAGAATACTGTATAATATATGTTCTTATCTATATTCATCTCCTTATTACTTTATTTGATTTCCGTGTTTCATTTTGTACGTTAGAATTTAGTACTCGTTCTCATATAACTACTTTTTTCTTTTAAAACCTTCTGTTCTGAAGTGTTATTAAATATAG
Organism: Anisus vortex; assembly: GCA_949126835.1. Taxonomy (NCBI): domain Eukaryota; kingdom Metazoa; phylum Mollusca; class Gastropoda; family Planorbidae; genus Anisus; species Anisus vortex. The sequence continues at coordinate 27,439,361 of OX421508.1, forward strand.
ACTATATAGTTATAGTTACTCATTTTAAAAAGTAGTAATATTCGCTTTAAATAAATTTTTAAAGACTTTTAAAATGGAATTTTAAATGATACTCTTTTTAATCATTGATGGTGTAATTAACTAAACAAGAAGAATATTATAGAATAGTTCTAAATATTGCTTGGGTATGATTTCAGATGCTCACGCGGCAACGCTTCGGTTGGCGTACCAAAGGTCTTGAGGTTCGAATCCTTGTTAAGGCTAGAATTTATTCCTGGGTCTTGGGGGGATGTCCCCTGAGTCTACCCCACCCATTTCTGATGGGTATCTGGCTTTAGTTGAGGTAAGTAAAGGGCTGGCGTTGTGCTGTCCACACAATCACCAAGTATGCCGTGGTCACAGTAACTGGTGAACGCTACTTCACCGGCCCTATGGATCAATTTAGCCCGATAGGATACTTTACTTAGTTTACTTATATCATTTCAGAATCTACGTTTCCGTTTACATCTGCAAACATTTATAATCTGTTTTTTTTTTAAACTTAATTTCTAAATGAACATTTTTATTACTTCATCAACGCTCAAATTGCGTATAATATTTTTCAACTACTATGTTATTGGTGTGTTTTGTTTTATTTAAAAGATTTTCTTCCTTAGCTCTGATGCTTTCAACATTTGGCTTTGATACAAATCGCTTCAGTTTTTTTGTTATATAATATTATTTTAATAAATCTCGGTTACCTTAGATTCGATTTATTTATTTCATCTAATATAATATGCAATTAGAAGTAAATTATTACTTTTCTCAAATAGTATAATACTGAAATCATTCAAATAAATATAAATTTAGAAATAGTAAGAATAAAAATGGAATAATAATAATATTTGTATAGCGCTGCCAACAAACATAATGTAAGCTCAGAGCGCGTTTAACATACAACTAAGAATACGGATATTACCCTAGGCCAGGTGACAGAGCTAAATTGATGATTAAAAAAGACAAAACACAAATAAATGTAGTATAACCGAATGGAGTTTAAAAAAAAATTGACATGGAACAAGTGGAAAAGAAAGTAATGAAAAAAAAAATGGAATGTAATAGAATTGGATAAAAAGGACTGAAATAGACAATGGAATGGACAAGAATGGAAAACAACAGAATGGAATAACGCACTTAGAGCTCAGAAATAATGCAAGAAGCCGTTATGGAAGACTCACTGAAGCTCTCATAGCCCTAATGCCATGTTACAGAAGCCCACAATGGATTGACAAGACGGGTGGACAGAAGCCCACAGTGCCATACGATGACACACAACGTGCTGTGGGCACCAGAAAATAATGGAAAAGTGACATTTTGGAAAAAAAAAACACCTCCTAAACATTGTGCAAGAGAAATTAAAATATAAAAGAAAGAATCCTGCGTTGGGGGCGGGGGGGGGGGCACACGTTTTTTAGTTTTATAGTGCTTTTAAATCGCATCTTTTATATTACAGACGCTCCTTCTGTAAAGAAGATTATTGCGTCCTACACTCTTCCGTGGTCCGAGACTAGTCTTGCATCTTTATTGATGTGTTAAATGATGTTAAGTTTTCTGATTTTCCTGTTTTTTTCAGGCAACCCATTCCATGCCCGAATGCCAATCGGGAAGAAAGAGTAGTATTTGTTATCGCATAAGGGATAAGGAAAGTGTTTTTGTCTTTATGTTTATCTGAGCAATGCTGTTATTGTGGTGTATCTAAATTAGAGTTAAATGCGTTACCTTTCTTGCAACACCCGCCAGCAGGCACTCTCACAAAGCAAAGACTATAATAAGATGGCCCGCTTGCTTTGATATTTCTGCTATTTGATAACTTGAAACACTTAGTTTGGGAATTTCCAAATCGCTTTAAGTCCTCTAAACTTCCGGTTTAGTAATTCGCTATGATTTTCTCAATGTAAAATTAAAATCGAAAGTAGTATACAGCGGAAACCTTTAATGCAATCGTATGGGAGTAGAAGTCATTCAAGACAGCCTTATTGGTTGCGCACGGAAGAAAAAAAAAGATCATAATATAACTCTAAAAATAGAGCAAGCGATCGATGTTATTATTAGTCTTTGTACAGACACACACACACACACACACACACACACACACAGGCTACTCTTGTCGTCTGCTCACGCTGTTAGACTGAGGCTTCCGGAATACTAAAAATAAAGTCTAAAAATAGACATCGGTGCTCTGTGTACACCCGAGTTGTCTCGTCGTCCAGGCGATCGGGTTGTCCGAATGACCGCATCTTTGAGAACGAGTCCAGTGTACTGCTGCTGGTGTTGCAATTTCCCCATTTCCGTCTCCCCCCCCCCCACCTCTCCCACCGCCCTCCCTACTACACCATTGCCCCCGCTTTGTCGATTTTTTCCCCACGCAATGTAATGAAACGTAATGAATATCCATAGAAGAAGGAAAAAAATGTGAAAAAAAAGAAGAAAAAACATATTGTGTCAAAATGTATCATAATCATTGTTATTGTTTGGTATATAATTGTTTGCACAATATATTTTCTCAAATCCAAAACTATTGAAAGACGGTCATCTCGCTCCTTTATCCTCTTGTGTAGCTTGTCCCCTACTTTTTTATTTTCCCTTTTTCTTGAACCTGTTATGATTTGATTTTACTTTATTTTCCCACTAACAGTAGTATGCCTTATGCCATGGGTCGGCAACCTTTGAATCATTGTGTGCCGAAGTAGGGTTTCTAATTCATTCAGCGTGCCAACAGACTAAACGTCAACCCGCTCTTTTCTTGTAGAAGAGACTCTAATTGTCATTTTGTTCGGAGTCTGGCACGCGTTCCGTAGGTTGCCCTATGCTATCCTATGAATACAAATTACATATTTAATATTGCGCTTTTCGTAACAGTTAGTTTTTTAATGTGCTTTACATTGACACTATGTAGATCTAATTAATTTACATTTGTGTACTATTCATTGGAGATATTGCTTTTTTCTAAGAATGACAATCAAATTAACCCTTACAGTCCCGGGCGCGTATATAGCGGAACTGAAGGCAGCATTGATAGAAGTAGGTCGGTACGGGAAGGGTTAATTATTTAAAAGAATTGTGTAAGAAGTGGCTTCCGCCCATGGATCTGTGGGAAGCCCATGTTAAACATTGAGTAGATATTACATAAAAATAATGTATCTCCTTAAATGTGAATGTAATTAAATACTTCTACAAATTCCTTAACCATCAATATATATATGACTAAACAGACAGATTTGATTTGCTTTTGCTCTAGGGTCAACACCCGATCGAGCATTTATTTCAAGATAAACCACAAGAAGACAGGTATCCAAGACCAGGTGACCTGAGTAAACAAAACAATATTAAGAACATGAGGACAATCATTTCAATATCATGAAAATAATAATAGTGACATCTTATATCGAATGATAATAAGAAAAATATAAAAATGTACGGACAATCATTTCAATATCATGAAAATAAAAATAGCGACATCTGGAATCTTATATAGAAATATAATATAGAAAAATATGTAGGCCCCTAGTGTGTCACAAAACGAAGACTGGTTGACCCGATAACAAAGGCAATAATAAGTATAACGGTAGCATTAACTTAATCTAAAAGTAAAAACATAATCTGAACTAGGCATGATAAAAAAAAGAAACCGATCTGTAAAAGTATAGCTAATAACCTAACAACATCGCAGTTTAATTCCACAAATGTAGAAGCATGAAAGAAGTATATGAAAAGGAAATATGAATGAAAGCAACATTTACATAAAAACAACATACCAATCCAAATAAAGTTAGAAACAGAAAACGACAGCGTTGGGGTCTTGTAGTGTGTAATCAAATGACCTGACTACTGACTTGTAAAATGCGCGTTTTTATTTTTCAGGTCTTGCCAACTTCGTGCCGCCAACTAACCCATTTTTATGTGGGCACTATATTATGACATATGTTTGTATTATTTCAATCAATAGTTGTTGTAAGTTAAGGCAATATTTTTACTTCATAATTTTGATCGCAAAAGCAACTAAACTGAAATAAAACTGAATATGTTAAAAAGTTTAATCTCTACCAATACTTAATACAAAAGAAAATAAGCACTAACATTCACGAAATTAACCCGCAAACCAAATAAGCCTAATAAAATAAAATAATACTAAAAAAAACACACAAAAAACAGAAAACAAAAACCTATCCTAATTCTGGGTCTTACTGTGACCTCCAAGACTGATTGACAGTTCGTGAAGAAACTTTCTCGGCCTTCAGTGTCAAGCGCTGTTCACATCAATACTGATTAAGGAGGGCGCCAACGAACATCTCATCCACTACCCCACTGCCTCCTTCATCGCCCCCTCCCCCCAAGTACATATACCGGTACATATTATATGTTATTATTTTGTTCATAGACCACTTTTAAGAGACCTGAGGCAGTCCCGCATTACGCGAGTAAATCGTTGGGGGACCTGTTTTTTTTTTTCTTGGGGCTGGAAGAAAATTAAATCAATAAACAAGGGTCGAAGAGGGAGGTTGGGGGGTCCAGTTTCTCACGCCGTGTCACTTCCCTGGGCAGCATATTCGACCTTAACCTTTCAACTCTCTATTGACCTACCCTTTATTCCTACCCCCCCCCCTCCTTTCAATAGATGTTCATTGCTTTTTTATTTATTCAAATTTTTTTTTTTTTGCTTCCTTGATATTATCATAGACTATAATACATATGGACCGCTTGCTTTAGTATTTCTGCTATATGATGACTCGAAAGACTGCTTTTCGGAATTTCCGACTCGTATAATACTTTGCACTTACGTTTTATTGAATCGCTATGATTTTCTCAATGAAAAAAAATAAAATTAAAATTGTAAGTTCTATACAGCGGAAACATTTAAGAAACAAAGAGGAGCGTAGAAGTAATTTAAGACAGCTTATTGGTTGCGCACGGAAAAAAGTACATATAAACTCTAAAAATAGAGCAAGCGGTCCATCTTGTTATAGTCTATGATATTATTTTTAAATATATTGGCGTTCCGTAGCTGCCAGTCTCTATTAAAAACTCTACTCATATAATTTAATATACAGAACAATCTCTCCTTATAATAGAAACCTAAGTACTCGGTAATTGAGTTGTAGCAACCGGAGCCTGTTACGGATGGTCGTTAATGTAAGCCTGACGATAATATCCACATAGTATTTAACTGGCCACACCATCCCAATAGTAATCTACTGGCCACACCATCCGCATAGTAATCTACGAGCCACACCATCCGCATAGTAATTTAGTGGCCACTAGAGGCCGACTCGATACCAAATTTTTTGTTTTTTTTTCGCCGAAAACAAAACAGTACCGAAAGTTATAAATTGAATTTCGGCCGAAACCAAAAGTGTCTTTACGCCTTCGGTCAAAACCGAAAGATAAAATGAAATTGCCAAACAAAAGATTTTTAAAAACAAAACAACAACAGTTTTTTATGGAGATATTATGAAATAAAGACAAGGGACTGACTGCCCTGAGCTGTACCAGGGATTAATAACCAGGTTAAGATGGTCTTTCGTCCCACCAGCAAAATATTCCAACAACAAAATATTTCACCAACAGGATATTCCCGGAGTTCAAATAACTAAGTTATCTCCCTCAGGATCTTTTCGGGTATTCCCCCAATCCTATAAATAAATGCATTCCAAATTGTGTTTAAATCTTGCATTGTCATTTAATTTATTTTATATTCAAACACATGATATGCAGTTCAGAATATTTCGAGAATTTCGCGGCCGATCTTTATAATCTAACGTCTTACCATAGCGTTTATTTGTTTAAGAGGCGTACATAAGAGACCAAAATGATGTATAGTCCGCAGTTAAAAATATTACCAGGTCTGACTATTTATCGCGGCCTGCAGAATTTCAAGCCAAGTCGCGGGATTTAGCTTTTATTTTGTGGCGAAATTAGCCTAACTGCCGCGGAAGATCTTATCTTATACATTACAGGCGCTCCTTCTATAAAGCAGATTATTGCGTCCTACGCTCATCCGTGGTCCGAGTCCAGTCTTTCAATTGTATTAATGCTTTAAATGATGTTAAGTTATTGGTTTTCCTGGTTTGTTCAGGCAACCCATTCCATGCCCGAACGCCACTCGGGAAGAAAGAGTACTAATATGCATTTGTTCTCGCATAGAGACAAGGAAAGGGTTTTTATCTTTATGTTTATCTGAGCTTTGCAACAGGTTGTTATTGTGTTGTATTTCTAATCTGGAAAAAATTCACCAAGACAAGACTCTAATCACGGATAAACGTAGGCCGCTTTAAACTTCTGGATAAACGAGGCGTCTGTAACATGTAATGATATGACAAAAAAAAAAGAACCAAAAAAACATAAGTAAGTAGTAAAGTACCCTTTCGGACCAATCTGATCAGAGGGTCGGTGGTGCAGCGTTCACCAGTTTCTGTGGCCACGGCATGCAAGGGGCCAGTACAATTCCCAGCCGCCTTTACTTTATCCCAACTAAAGTTAGGTACCCATCAGAGCTGGGTAGACTCAGGACTCCCTCGAGTCCAGGATTCGAACCCAGGCCATCCGTGCCCTCATGAAAAACATCATAGTAATCAAATGATCACGTAATGTAATTTCATCCGAAATCCCGTTTTTCTGGTGTGTCTTAAGTTTAGAGCATGGTTCGCACCACCTTTTGATAATAGTGTGCCGTAATAGGATTTCTAATTGATTAAGCGTGCCAACATCTTAAAAGATAACCTGCGCCACCAATCAATTCTTTTTAGAGACTTTAACAGCCCTTTTGTGGGTCTTCCGCGTGCCATTGAAAAAAAATCGCTCTGCGTGCCAAGTCTGGCAAACGTTCTGTAGGTTGCCGATCCCTGTTTTAGAGGACAGACTGCTTCGCTTGGCGGCTGTAGCTAAATGTTACATTGCTTTGCCGATCTCTTCTGTTGATGTGGAGCGAACGTTCGCTCTCAAAACACAAAATATGGATCGTTGCTATTGACATGTCTTTATGAGGCCTGACCTTTTCAATAGGTCGTGAACAAAAGAAATCACGAACTTCCGGTGTATTTCCGTAAACAAAAAAACATGCTTTTGCTGGTGTTTGACAGTTCAATTCAACCTCGACGGCCGGTTCTGATTTTTTAGAAAATTACAAAGGATACAAGATTAGTTATGAGGATTCCGTTTTTAACATCAAAATTGAGTGTCCGATAATTTATACTCAAAGTGTTAGTCGCGTTAAGTTAGCTTTGTTTATGTAAAAAAATTAGTCAAGAGTTGCGTTTCTTGGTTATTAAAAAAATGCGTAGATAGTTACATAAAAACAAAAGACATTCACAATCCATCTTTTGGAAATGAAATAAGATGTAATCCCTTACATCTTTTCGTAAAACCAGTAACGCAGCACATAGACATATTTTCAAGCAAATGAACGAATGGGATCGGAAATGCTGTACACGTTCAACCTTTATGCATGAATACTACCGGTATTTAAGACTTGTCAATTACGACTGCGATATTATTATCTGCCACAAGAAAACATAAGAGTTTACAGTGCCTATTTCTTCTACACTAAGTAAATACTATCTTTAGGAACATTATTACCTATTGGGCCTATGCATGTTACGGCATCATTTGCTATAAAAAAAAAACTACCTGTGGCTTGGTGTTTTTGTGAAACTAGGGTTTGAAAATTGAAACTTTTAATATAAATACGATACTCTTGTTGGCCACAGCATTATAAAAAAAATCGTCCGGGCGATTGAGTAATTGGTTTCTCTTTAGAAATGTCACCACAGGCTTATCAAGTACTTCAGTAGTCGATTACGGCTAAACAGACAGAGAGAAGGAGAAACCGAATAGCGGCTACTAAGACTAGATAATGGAATGGACGAGATTGTGAAATTACCGTAGCTTTGTGCAGCGTGATGGGGTTTTTAAAACATCAATTTGAGTTTTTTTTCTCTCTTAACTTATTTCATTTCATTAGTGTTAAATTTCGTTCGGTTTCATTTCATTTCATTAGTTGTTATTTTCTCTGTAGCGGATTTCATTGATGATTACATTTAAAAAAAATTATATTGTATTAATTATATTTTTCATTTCTCTCTCTCTCTCTCTCTCAAGCACGCGCACTCTCTTGTTTTATCTCTCTTTCTCTCTCTGTCTCCCCGTCTCTCTCTCTCTCTCTCTCTCTCGTTTCTCCGTGTCTCTATATATGCCTTGGGCCAATTCAATTACAACCTGTTGCAATGCTCAGATAAACATAAGGACAAAAACCACTGTCCTTATCCCTTATGCGAGAACAAATGCATATAAGTACTCTTTCTTCCCGAGTGGCATTCGGGCTCGGAATGGGTTGCCTGAACAAACCAGGAAAACCAGTAGCTTAACATCATTTAAAACATTAATAAAGATGCAAGACTAGACTCGGACCACGGATGAGCGTAGGAAACAATATTCTTCTTTATAGAAGGGGTCTGTAATATATAGGATAAGATGACAGTAGGTTAAACCCCACCAAATACAGTGGAAAAAAACGCTGGTTTTATTTTTATAATAGACCTTGAGTCACTCAGAGAACTCTGGTAATCGCATTCCAAGGCACTTGCCTGTTAAACCATCTCAGCTTGCAGCCCATTTGCATGCCAAGAGCACCACCACAACAACAGCAACAATAACAACATCATAACTCATCCTGGTATCTCCAGCAATCTCAAAATGATTACATGTATCATCCTGCTCGCATATCATCATCTCCCCGGAGAAGGTTGTACATAAACAAGGGAGAAATAGAAGAAAGAAAAGAAAAGAGAGAGAATGCAAGAGAAAAAGAAAGGAACATGATGATAAATCTTCCAAAATTTCCAACAGCATAGCAGCCACAAAAAAGAAAACACATTTCTGTGAAAACCGCAAAAGTCGAGTTAAAAATATTGAGACAAATTTACAAAACAGCCCCACCAAAAAAACAAAACATCAACAACAAGAAAGACAAACACACACAGCACGAAAAAAACAAAAAGAAATAAATTTGATTATAAATGAGAATATATAGACTGAACAATTGTACGGAAACGTGAAACCAATATGGCGGAGCAATAAAAATCTGGGACGTCAAAATGTTCTGGAAATATTTGGAGAGAGAGGTATAGAGATATTTTGACCCTGATGGGGGGGGGGGGGGTAAGGGGGCGGCAGTTGGGGGCGGGTGGAAACACACACACACACACGCAAGCGTTCACGCACATTCACGCCAAAAAGATGATTTTTTTTTTAAACCGTCGATGATAAATGCTTTATTAAAATGTCAGTCTGAGTAAGACGAAATCAAGAAACTTGGCGAAGCGATATTCGAAAGCGGAGGAGGGGGTCGGGGGTGGGGGGAGTGAAGCATGAATTCGCAACCGGTTAAACGAAGCGTTCAAGCGAATTCTCTCCGAAATATCGCGCTAGAAAGAAATAGCTTATGGAACCAACAAAAATTGATTTTGCGATTCTTGCAAAGATGTTAAATGTTTCGTTCTTAACTGTTAAAAAAACCTACGTTTTATTTTCGGCCTCTCTCTCTCTCTCTTTCTTTCACCCTCTCTCCCTCTCTCACTCTTTTCCCCTCTCTCTCTCTCTCCATCTCTCCGCCTTCTATATCTCTCTCTCTCTTTCCCCCTCTTTCTCTCTTTTTCTCTCCCTCTCTCTATCACTCTTTCCCTTTCTCTCCCTCTCTCTCTCCCTCTCTCTCACTCTCTCTCTTTCACGCTCTATCTCTCGCTTTCACTCTCTCTCCCTCTTTCTCGTTCTCCCTCTTCTCTATCATCCAAACATCCCAATCTCATTTCTGCATGACATTTTTATATTTTAGTCTCCAAAAATCAAACCTACTACGCCAGCAGAACTTCTGCAACAAATCTAGGGATTTAAAAGTCGATATTATTATCCACAAAATTATATAATCACATTGTTTTTCTAAATTAGGCAGAATTTAGGGGCGGGGGTGCACAGTAATTAAAATTGACAGCCTTTTAGAATCTAGTGAAATTGGACGGAACCAGGTCATCGGTGCTGGATCAACTAAGAACCGGTTACCCGGTTTAGAGAAAAATGTTAAATGTTTAAGATGACAAATACAACTATATATATATATTTTATAATAGACATTCTATATTTAAAAATAGCATGACTTGTTTGCTAATACTAGCTAGTATCAAAATTGTAACACTTTAATTTAATTAAAGGGAGATAATAATCGATTTTTCTTTGTGCTAAAATTAATATTTTTGTATAAAACTTTTATAAATTAATAATATAAGAATATAATTTATGAACTTAAAATAATGATCACAATTATATAAATATGCTTGGATATGTTATAAAATGTTACTAATTTTATACCATATTTAAATGATAAATCATCACTTAAAGTACTTAGTTTGTTTGATTAATTTGCATTTCCCCCCCTTGTATGACATTCAATTGTGGATACCCTTCGAAAATATCAAAATATTGAGGTCGTTTATAAATCAACACATGTAAGGTAAACAGAACATTTTGAGTATGCCGTAGATTTTCAGTGTGGGATCTTTTGAAAAATCAAAAACACGTTTATAGCCCTGATTCAGGGGAGTGTCTTCGAAGAAACGATACTACCAACTTTCATATTCTACATTGATCTTGAAGTGTTTTCCGAAGGCCGTAAAATAATTATGATTTACTGTAATGTTCGTGGCTTGAAACTGTCTTCTTTTTCCTTCGACGTTTTAAGATATGATCGTAGTAAAAAACCAAACAACTTTTATAGTTTAGCACGCTTATGGCTAAATAAAATTGTAATTAATTGAATGGGTTTTTAATTCAAACCTGAATTAGACTCTTGCGCAGAGCCAATTATCGAGATTTTATTTTCTAGGAATAAAGATGACGTCACAAAGCCATGCACTACCACCCTTTAAAAAAAAAAAGCAAATGAAGCTAATGCGACCACATTTCGAATAACAAAATTAGCAGGTTTCCATTCTCTTAGATTGTCACTGTAGTAAAAAGTAGGTATATCGGTCTTACATTAAACAGCATAGTCACTCATAGTGACCTTAGTTAACTATGTACAAACAGGTTTTAAGCAATATGAGAAGCGTGTCCATCGGTTTCGATGAAGGCCATCGTCGGACAAAGTCATAATTATTGTTTGAGGGTCCGGAGGCTGCTGATACGGTCTATTCTTGCCTGAAAGTGTTGGCTGCACTTAGAGCACGAATGCATAGCTTGATGGTCAGTGGTGATGGAGCTGGCTTTGCTGGATCTTCTGAGTTGCTGCTTTTACATTGAGACTTGAGACCCTTCGCCTTTTCTCTTCATGGGCTGCTGCTCCGGTGAAGGTCATGTTGCTAAAGGAGGATTGGTCCTCGGCCAGGCTTTCCCAGTCGTTAGGATCGATTCCAAAGTTTTTTCAAGAGAGTCTTTCAGAGTCTTCAAACCTCTTCTTTTGCCCTCCGCGAAAGCGCTTCCCTGCGACTAGTTCACCATTGAAGATCTTCTTGGGTAGTCGTCCTTCTGGCATGCGCACAACATGACCTGCCCATACGAGCTGGGATTTTTCTATAGATTCCAATGTACGGAATCGGAGAGGCATCAAGCTGCCAACCAAATTAAAAAGTATATGAAGTAGCCGTTCCTCCAATACTTTTCTATGCATGTGAAAACTGGACACTATATAGCCACCACGCCAGAAAGCTGAATCACTTCCATCCGAGCTGCCTACGGAAGCTGTTGAGGATCAAATGGCAGGACAAGATGCCGTATACTGAGGAGCTTGAACAGATCAACATGCCAAGCATCTACAGCCTTATACAATATAATGACCTTAGTAAACTATGTACAATAAGGCTTACATTAAACAATATAATGACCTTAGTAAACTAATTACAATAAGGCTTACATTAAACAATATAATGACCTTAGTTAACTAAATACAATTAGGCCTACATTAAACAATATAATGACCTTAGTTAACTAAATACAATTAGGCCTACATTAAACAATATAATGACCTTAGTTAACTAAATACAATTAGGCTTACATTAAACAATATAACGTTAAATACGTTCCAGTAGGATTACATTTAACAATATAATGGACCTTTGTTAACTTATTACAATTAGGTTAACATTAAGCAATATAATAACCTTTTAACTAAGTACAACTTGTTTAAATGAAAATTTCATTTCGAGATGCACATTTTTATTCTGTGTCACATTGTTAAAACTCTTTCCCAAGTCACTTGTTCGACCGCCTCTTTCTTTGGCGTCACTTATAGTAGTTATAGACAGCCCGAACTACCATACTACTGGAATTTCTGTATGCATAATTATTTAAAGTTAATACACATGATCATTTATCTCAGACAGAATCATAACTTGTTTGCTATCATTGGTAGCAAATTTAGAACTTTAATGTAATTAATGGGAGATAAAAAAAAGTTTTCATTGTGCTAAAAGTTATGAATATTTATTTTAATTATTAAAAGAAAAGCTACATATATAGTTTTTGAGTTTAAAAAATTATAACGACTCTTAAAATATGCTTCAACTTTTTTATATAGCTCCCCAGCTTTCTTACTGTATGCAAATTATTAAACATCACTTGAAGTACTTAATATGTTCAATTGCTTCGCATTAATTCCGCTAAACTATAATACATGAGTAACAATCTAAAGAATTCTATAAGGTTCTATAAGTTTTAAAATCACCCACACATCTACAAAGTCAAAATATATACAAGGCTCACATAGCCCCATTGATTTTAGCGGAACCAGAATTTCACTGTCATATCATAGAACTGTGTTCGTATCTTTTGCAAAAACTGAAATACGTTTATAGACATATTCAGGGCAGCGTATTGCAAAAAAAAAAAAAAAAAAAAAAAAAAATTACTTTACTTTGATATTTACCTGATGACCGAGAAACCTTAAGTCATTAAAACCACTAGTTTGGTGTTATTGTTCCTAAACTGTAATTGCATTCGAACGTCTTAAAATACGATCGTTTAAAAAAACAAAAACTACACAGACTTTCATCGTTTTGCATGTTTATGGTTCAATTTTAATTAGAATTCTTTGAATGGGTTTTAAATTCAAAACTGCGTTGCCCTTGCTTAACCAATTGTAGACAATTAGTAAGATATCTTTTGTTCCAAGTATACGGATAATGCTTCGACCGTAACAAAATTGAGAGGAAATTTTGGATTTTTTTTAACGAGTATTAATTTTTTCATGTAACGTCACACATGTTTCACCACGTCCCCTGCCCTTTGTCATAAATTGGTCGAGATGCGTGGCGTCATTTATGGACGGCCCCTGTAACAACGTCACTCCGTGAAAACTTACTTTTAAAATTTCGCCTCGCATTTCTTTCTATCTCTCTATCTCTCTCCCTCCCTCCCATTTCTTTATATCCCTCTCTCTCTCTCTCACGCTCCATCTCTCTCCCCCCTCTATCTCCCTCACTATCCCTCTCTCTCTTTCTCTCTCTCTCTCTTTCTCTCTCTCTCTCTCTTTCCTTCAAAATAATAACTTCGATTCCTTAAATCCCATATCGGCTGGGCGCTAAACTCTAACCGCGCCTCCTATACCTGCATATTAAACCGTAATTTCCTATTTATCACCAACAATATTAACCCCATGAATGCTGTCCCACAAAACCCGTGAGTAACATTTTCTAGTTAGATCTAGTTATTTCCATTTTTATTTCCCATTTTTTACGATTTTTCAAACTCAAGCTGGATAATTTCTCTTTTGTTCCCTAAATCTTCGAACTTCCACCATTGATATTTCCAACATATCTTTATAGGTTCTATCCCCATTATAACTTTCTCGCCAATCCACATGGATATAAAACCAAACAGAACGAAAATTTCACAATTACAGAAAGATACGTTTCTGTGCCCACTGTATACTAGGGGATTGTGAGGACAGTACAATGTCCAGCTGGGTTGACAACTGGGACACCCCCTGCAGACCCGATCAAAAAAGCCTAGACTTCACCAGGATTCGAACTCAGGACCTTTGGTACGCCAGCCGAACGCGCTGCCACTCGGCCACCGGACAGTCAACAGACACGTCGTAGGTTCTATCCCTGCCGCCGACCGATCCCTGTCGCCCTGCAGGAGTTTTGGGCCTAGTGGACGCATTAACCTTCTAGATAGAAAGTACGTCTGTAAACTTATAAGATATGTCTTAATATTTTCGTATTATAAGCATATCAACATCTTTTCATTCTATCTCTGTTGTTCATATCATTACTTCATTGACACATGTTTATAATGTTTGTATTTACTACTTCAAATTATTTTCAATTTCTTTCCGTTACAATTGATCTAAGATTTTATTTAGATTTTCGTTTGTTACCATTATACTTTTTTTAAAATCCCTCGCCGTTGTGTTCATTCCTTTGAATACATTTACTTTTCTCCTCTTATACGTCGTGTGGTCTTGTGGATCTAATAACACATTAGCAATATATTTATCCATGGTGGCTGCCTTCAGCTGGTAGATTTCGTCTTGTTGTGTTTTTTATGTGTGTATTTATTTAGTTGATGAAAAACTGTAAACTTCAAGTCAAACTTCAAGTCGAACTTCAAGTCAAAACACTTCAATCTAATTACAGTTTTTAATTTAAACAAATGTCTTCTTCTTGGCCTTATTGCTGAATATCTCCATTTTTTCAATAGATTAGTTGTATAGTATTATAAACTTTAGAGTTAAAAATTTCATCATCAACATCTGTGGCGCTACAGCCCATGGAGGGCTTTGTTCTGCCTCACCACCTTCTTCCACTCAGAACGATCTGCTGTTTTATTTCTCAAGGCCTGAAACCCGATCTGTCTCAGGTCCATCTCGACATCGTCCAACCGTCTCAGTCTGGAGCCAGAGTTACAAGTTGAATTATTAGTTTTATATTTTATTTTTTATCTATGATAAATGTGCTACAAGAATAATGTACATTTACTGTCTATTGTATAGCTTTCTCAATGTTAGTCCTTATATCTACTTTCATTAGAAAGTAAAAGATCATGATATAAGGCTTACTGTAATGGCGGACAAATTTCTTAGAGTTAGCGTTATGGTTAGATTGACTGGTTAAAAGTTAAGTGAATACTTTAAAAAGAAAAGTAAAGTATCCCGTAGGACCAAATTGATCCATAGTGCCGGTGAAGCAGGGTTCACAGGTCTCTGTGGCCATGTCATACTAGGAGATTGTGTGGCCAGCACAATGTCCAGCCGCCTTTACTTTACTCCTACTAATGTCAGGTACCCATCAGAGCTGGGTAGACTCAGGGACACCCTCCAGTCCCGGTAAAAAAATTATAGCCTCCACCAGGATTCGAACCGGGACCTTCGGCTCGCCAGTCGAACGCGCTGCCGCTCGGCTACCGTGCCCCAATATATACTGTTTTAATTATTTGCTTTCTATGCACTATTGTGTGTCCGTTTTTTTTAAAGTGGGTAAAATATATCAATGAAGTTATCAGATAAAATACAAATATCATCAATATCAGATTAAATCTATTTTCGGCAATATCAAACTAAATGATATCAAAACTATCGCAGAGAGAATATTTGAAAGACTATTGTCTGCAATATCTAACCAACTAAATATTTTATCTTAAAAAATGACAGAACAAATACATAAAAGTACTCTTTCTTCCCGAGTGGCATTTGGGTATGGAATGGGTTGCCTGAACAAACCAGAAAAACCAGTAACCAAGAACGAAGACTAGACTCTGACCACGGATGAGCGTAGGACGCAATAATCTTTTTAAAGACGGAGATTCTGTAATAGGTAAGACGAGTAGAAAATGATGACGTCCTTGACCTAAGACGTCGGCGTGGCGGCAGGTACTGGACGGCGGCAGTGCTAGTGCCCGGGGGGGGGGGGGTCATCATGTCGACAGGCCAGTGTACTAACCACTCCAAATTATTTTTAGAACAGTCAAGTTGTTTGAAAAACAATGAAGTCCCAGTCCCATAGGTAGTTATTAGATTTATATTGAAAACAGAGCACGGGTAATTTTCAAATAATATAACATCCTAAGTGTGGACCCCTCCAAAAACTTTTCTATCAAGACGACAAAATAAATTAGGTCTAAATTCATGACACTACAGCTTTTGACTTCTGCTAATCCAAAATCAACTATGTTTTTTTTACAAGGATTTCACCACGTTCTAAGTATCAATGGTCCTTCGTATTATTTTTTTTAGTATAATCAATGCAAATTTGTCTTTTCCAAACTATAACTTAATTTGCCCGGGAGCGGAGAGGGTGAAAAAAAATGGGTAAAAAATCGGATATTTAAGACCGAAAAAAGGTGTTGAGAAAAAAAAAGGATATTAACATCCCTAATGTGAAGTAGAAGGCTGAAGATAAAAATAACAAATTATTTAATCACTCCAAAGAATGGTTTCCCCATAAACTAGTTAATATTACACATAAATGTGCAGTCTTTTGAAATAATTTGTTTCGCATTTTCGGTTTAATTTTCGGTTTCGGCCAAGGTTGTAGTTAAACTTTTTGTTTCGGCTTCGGTTTCGGCCGAAAGTCAATGTATAATATTCGGTATGTTTTCGTTTTCGGCCGAAACTAAAAATTTAGTTTCGGTCGGTCTCTAGTGCACGCTTCTCCTTAAAATAAGAGCATGATATAGGGCTTACTGTAATGGCGGACAAATTTCTTAGAGTTAGCTTTATGGTTAGATTGACTGGTAAAAAGTTAAGTGAATACTTTAAAAAAAAAAAAGTAAAGTATCCCGTCGGACCAAATTGATCCATAGGGCCGGTGAAGCAGCGTTCACAGGTCTCTGTGGCCACGGCTTAGTAGGAGATTGTGTGGCCAGCATAATGTCCAGCCGCCTTTACTTTTCTCCTACTAATTTCAGGTAACCCATAAGACCTTGGTAGACTCAGGGACATCCGGCAGACCCGGGAACATACCATAGCCTTCACTAGGATTCGAACCCAGGACCTTTCGGTACACCAGCCGAACGCGCTGCCCTTCGGCCACCGTGGCCTATAAAATCATGCTTACACTGTTTAAAACAAAGTCATGCAGATAAGCTGATAGAATTAATAGATTGATAGATTGATAAAAAAGATAGAAAAATAGAAAGGAAATATTAACCCTTCCCGTACCGACCTACTTCTATCTATGCCTTTAGTTCCGCTATATACGCGCCCGGGACTGTAAGGGTTAATAGGTAAATAGACAAAGATATATATTGATAGATAGTTAGATATAAGAGACTTATTAATGATTGGATGTATAGTGAGATATCAATAGACAGATAAATAGACAACTGATAGATAAATAGATACATAGATAGATCGCGAGATATACAAATAGATAGCAAAAGGAGAGATTAACAGATGGATAGATAGATAAATAAATATATAGATAAAAAAGATAGATAGATAGAGGCAGAGAAAGAGAGAGAGAGATTAAATATATATAGATAGATAGCAAGATAGATAGCGAGATAGATAGCAAGATAAAGATTGATAATTTGATAGAGAGAGAGAGAGAGAAAGAAATAGATAGATAAATAAGTACAGAAAAACAACCGTGTTGTCTAAATCATAAAGCATTACCAAAAAAAATATTATTTCTTCATTCTTGCTGACATAATAAAGAACACACACTCCTCCATTTCTGTGTGTTTATAATTTCCTACACACACATAGCTTGTTAGCGCCTGTATGGCCGGAAGCCAAAACTATTACATAAATAATTCAACATCGACAAGACAGCATGGCAAGTTAAAGAGTTTAGGAGCAAGGCATAGCCCGTTTACGAATACGCTTAGAAAAACAAAACAAAAAACACAACAAGAGACCGCACACGCAAACATAGATAAACAAAGATGTAACCGGAAGGAAACTCTCCTCCATCTTGAAATAAAAAGAAGAAAAAATAAAATAAAAATGGCGTGTAGGCGACCTCTGTAAACGAAATGCCAATTTTATGTCTTACAACGAAAGAAAAAAAAAACAAAAAAAAACTTAAATGAATAACGAAAATCATTAGTTGAGAATGACAGAAAAACGCCTATTGTGGCAGCAAAATGTCCCTCGCGTTGTATTTCTTTTTCAACTGGATTTGATTAGGCTGTTTAGTTGGCAATGTGGGATGTTTTGAGTTTTATCTAAATGCGAACAAATGTATGGACAGATGATAAGAAGAACTAGATCTAGCAAGAACTTGATCTAACACTTTAAAATTCTTAGAGATGGAAGCTAGTTGTATAGCTTTTCCATATTTAGAATGTTAAAATTTTCATGTAATATTAGAGATTTATGAAGATCTGAATCTTCTATTTATCTATCTTTATAAATATATATATATATGATGCTTGTCCATCGGTTTAGATGAGGACCATCCTTTGTCAGTCATCGCTGCTGGTGGGTCCGAAGATGGCTGATGAGGACTATTCTTGCCCAAAAGTGTTGGCCCAATTGGGAGCACAGATGCGTGGCTTGATGGCCGGTAATAGCGGAGCTGTCTTTGCTGGAATTTCTGAGATGCCGTTTTTTTCAATTGCGACCCTTCGCCTTTTATCTTCGTAGGCTGCAGCTCCATTTCGGGTCATGTTGCGCCAAGAGGATCGGTCCGAGGCCAGGCTTTCCCAGTTGTTAGGATCTATTTTAAAGTTGTTTAGGGAGGCCTTTAGGGTGTCTTTAAACCTCTTTTGCCTTCCTCGCAAGCGATTTCCTGCGACAAGTTCATCATAAAAAAAACTTCTTGGGTATTAGTCCTTTCGTCTTTATGGCATGCGCACAACATGGCCTGCCCATCTGAGTTGGGCTTTAAATGCTTGCCATGTTGGTCCGGGGGCGGGGGGGAGGGGCTTGGGATGGAATATGGATCAATTAAGTAAGATATATACGGATGGCTGGGTGGATGGACGGATTATGTAAATATGTTACATTGATCAATAGTTACATATTGAAATACCTCCAGAAACCGACAAACCAACCACTTTTCTATGGACAATGGGTTGATTTAACCCGAAAACTACTTTATTTAATATATGCCTTACATTTTTGCTTAAGCCTTTCTAAATACCATTACATTCCTCAATTTTTATCCATGGATTATTATAAATAAATGTATGCACAATATTGTGGGATACACAATAAAAGACAAACAGTCTAATAATTGTGATAGATATAAATACATTATTAAAAAAAATATTTGATAAGGTAGTAAATATATTAAAGCACTTTTCCAACATGAAATAATTGTGGATAATTCCAATGATATTCCTACATCGGAGAGTTTTCTAAGTCAATATTGTTCCTAAAAAAAAATATTTGGCAAACATAAAGTCACACCATTCCGACATGGGGTAAATACGAAAGAAGTTATTCAAACAGCCCATTACACAAACGCCTGGGGAGGGGGATGACATAATTAACATATGCAAATAGCCATCAAGAACGTCTGAGTTGGTTATAATATTATCCAGCACGCATTGGGCCAAATGTATATTTTTTCAGGTTTCGTTAAGATTCATGAATAATAAACAAAAAACACATATTTTGGTTTTGTATAGCCTACGTTGTAATGTAAAGAGAAAGCTAAAATTGATCTATGCGGATGGTGAAGCAGCGTTTCTGTTGCCACGGCATGCTAGCTGATTGTGTGGCTAGCACAAAGTCCAGCCGACTTTGCTTTTCCCCAATCTAAAGTGGACTCAGGGATAACCTCCTAGACCCGAGAACAAATCCTAGCCTTCACCAGGAGTCGAACCCAGGACCTTCGGTACGCCAGCTGAATGCGCTGCCGATCGGATACCGAGCCTTCCCCCCCTAAATAGAAAATTAGCTTTTAGTTGTTCTTCTTGTTGTAAACGTTCTTTTGTTGTATATCCGTTACTAAGATTGGCGCAAGTTAAATGTTACATTTTTATTACTCCCTTTCTATTAACTTGCAATTTCTGTCTGATTGTCTGCTTGTCGGCTTGCTTGCAAAACTTGTCGTCCAATCGAGCCGAAACTTGGCCAGCAGACTAACACTACATTCTATCAAATTTTCAGCATCGCAGCCTTTGGAATAGTCACGAATATCTTCGACCGATTTGCGAATCGAAGAAAATGGAAACATGGCTTCCTCTACCGGAAGAGACGAAAGTAAATAAACTTTTCGGATATGTTCGTATTTTACGAAATAAATAGAATGAAAACTACACAATATAGCCAAAACAAAGCGAGTTATCTTTTTATGGTTTGTGCGGGCCAATGCTATAAAAAAAAATGATTGCGCAAAATTTTAGTGTGGAAATTCATAAGGTATGATATTACTTATATTTATTTTAATCTTTCAAAATATAAATTAAATATAAACTTAGTTTACAAAGAAAGGGAGTTTAATAAAAACTTTGTTTTTATGGGTTAGTTTATTCCCTAAAACTTTGCTCCTTCCAACCTTACTCTCATTCAATGGCCTCATAAATATGTACACTAGTTTATAGTCTGGTCTAATCAACTATAAAAGGGGCATCCGAATATTCTTTGAGCAATAGAAAAAAAGAAAAGTATGGGCACTGTACCTGCCACGCTATCCCATTGTGTATTTTGTATGCCACCGAACCAAGCAAATAATATAAAACATGAACAGCTAAGCCCACCAGACTGGAACCCTACTTCTCTACGAGAGAAAGCGAGACGAGATTACACTCTTAGAGCTCAGAGATCGAAATCCGCCGTGTGGTACATTTCCATAACGTGTCGGCGCAAACAGTTGACCTTCCTCGTCCACTCTAAGATCCTGCAAGGGGCTAGCTCCACCAGATATATCGACATTGATAGGGAAATCAAACATTCATTTCGCTTTTGAAGTACAAATCTATGCACGTATAATATAAAAATAAACCATGTTACATAACATTGTGTATCTATAGATATAAAGTAGACTGTTTGTGTGGATTCCGAACCCCTGGGTTAATTTAAGGACACGTGACTTTATTGTTTTAAATTTTAATTTCGCGATCTCGCTTCCAGTATATGTCCTCCCTAGCTCAGTGTTAGCGTATCCGACTTTAAACTATAGACCTATGTAATCTTTTCCTCGGGCAACGCAGAGGAATTAAGCTTGTTATAAATATAAACTAAATTACCATAACATAGTATATTCTAAATATAAAATATATTATGTTATATAAGTACATATTAAATCCAAAATAAAGTATTTTATGCCTCTATCAACAAAGCGTATCTTTCGTCTCTCTCCCTATCTCTCTCTCTCTCTTTATACTGTTTCCAAACTCACCTATCCCCCTTATCCAAGCCATCTTCCCTCCCGTCCTCTCTCCCCAGTCCTCCATAATCTTCTCTCGCGATGTCCCTGCCCCCTCTCTTTTTTTTTTTGTTCCTTTCAGACAAGCCACTTTATAACCAGAATTCCCAAAAATACAAGTCGCCATGGTAGATTATGTTTTCATATATCCACCCGAACAGTTGCCATCCCCCAACCATCTCTCTCTCTCTCTCTCTCTCTCTCTCTGTCTCTCTCTCTCTTTCTCTCTCTCTTTCTCTCTCTCTCTCTCTTTCTCTCTCTCTCTCTCTTGTCTCTTCTTTCTTTCCATAAAACCCCAAATGGAGAACATAAACTTAGAAGTGTTAACTTCCGCCTTTTTTTTCTTTTTAAAACCAAAATTTCGGTCCAATAGGCTGCGGAAGCAACATTCACCATTCATCAGAGTTGGCGGTGTAAAATGTACCATGGGCATATGTGGCCAGTACATTTTGTCAAGCCGCCTTTGCAACGTCCATCAACTGTTCTGTGGTGCGAATCATCCATAGCTGGCTTAGACGCAGTGACAACCTCAAATAATGTGGCTATGGAGTTATTGTGGGTCAACCCAGGTATAGGGTTTACCTGGAAGCGATAGGGACCGAAAGTGATGACCACAGAGCGGTGTGTTGGCCTCGCAATTCCCCTCGTCTTCTTCTTCTTATACGCTCCTTCTAAAAAGAAGATTATTGCGTCCTACACACATCCGTGGTTTCAGTCTAGTCCTGCATTTTGATTAGTATTTTAAATTATATTAAGTTACTGGTTTTCCTGGTTTATACAGTCAACCCATTCCATGCATGGATGCCACTCAGATGCCTCTAATGACTGGCTTTGCGTTTCTACGAAATGAATCTATGAAAAAATCGACTATCTATGAAATAAATTACCTATAAAATAAATTGACTATCTTCGAAATTATTTTGATATCTTGATAATCTCCAAATTTTTCTAATCTCTCGGTTTTACTTTGCACTTTGGGGTCATCTCGTCTGTTTAAGTGCATTAATATTAAAGTATAGTTGTTAGTTTATATATATCCATAGGTCAATTGAAGCAGGTACACCAGTTTCTATGATCACGCATATAATGAGATTGTGTGACCAGCACAACGCCCAGCTTATTTGATTTTTATACAAATTAATGCCAGGTACCTTTAAATGCCTCAGAGGCACCATCCACTAAAAAATGATTATTGCCTGGATTCGAACCCAAAACATTCAGCTATGCGAGTGCGCTTCCGTTTGACCATCGAGTATCACATCATGTGTATAATATGACCGATCGGGCGTAAAAATTACCGTAATATCTAACTGAAGGGGCTCAATCAATAAAAAAAAACAGTGAGTATATTAACAAATAAAAGTAGAGCTGTTTTATCAACTGTTGTTTCCTTTTCTAGAAGTTATCAGATATGATTTCCAAATAGAAACGTCTCTTCGATATCTAAAAGTGCCTCGAAATGTGTTCCAATTAATGTTGTTGAAGTTTTTAAAATCATTTGGAGGCTGGCAAGGCAATATATTTACGATAAGCAACTAGAGATACCTAAAGCACTCTATGTAATAACATTGTTGTTGTTTTATTTATTAAAATCTTGTCACAACCATTTGTAGTCTGGGGTGAGCGAGAGGTTTCGGGCCCTAATGGGCAAAAATGAAGGCGCGGGGCGACAAGAGAATGAAGAATTATGACGGCCGTAGTCTTATGACCATAAATTACTTTCCGGACAACAAAAAAAAGATCATGAGGTAAAAAGGATAGGGAGGGGGAGGGGGCATGTTAGTCCTCCTGTCTGACACCAGGGCCCTTTTAATGTCACGCTCTTGTGACTAATTGAGGAATAATGACTCTTACTCACTTTGTCACACGTAGGTAGGGGGGAGTGGCGTGGGCGACAGGAGGTGGGATGTGGAAGACTCCGTGAGAGTGTGTGTGAAGAGACGCTTGGAAGTATAATCAAAAGAAACTGCTGGAAAAACACAATCTTGCTCCGTATTGAATTGGGAATTTCCGATTTCGTCCACGGAAGTTTATTTACATTCTTTTTTTTTTTAAATTCTGTGATCAAATAAGAAAAGGACTGGATGCTTTTTGGTCTAGTAGCAAATGATTGAGATTCGACATTTCTAAAAATCTAGGCTGTAAATATTTGTTTAAAAAGAACATCTAGACCAGGGGTCGGCAACCTAAGGCACGCGTGCAAGACTTGGCACGCAGAACGATTTTCAGTGGCACACTAGAGACCGCCATGAAGATTTTTAAATGCAAGTCAAAACGTGCGTCAGCTTAACTAAAACATTACACTGGAAGTCGACTGTTTTAGTTAAGGAATGTTTGTATGCAAAGTTCTCATCTTTGGACTTGCGAGCTGTGATTGAATCTGTTGTTAAGATAGTCAATTGTATAGTTTCTTTCTTAAGTCTCTTTTAGAAGAAAGTAATACGGAGTACAGGTAAGGTCTTGGATAGATTCGTTTCTGGTCTGGAAGCAATAAAGGTGTATATTGTTAATTATAAAAAACATTCCCGGTATTGAATGAGGAGAACTGACTGTTGAAGCCGATGTTTCTGACTGACATGGCGACACATTTCAGTGAGTTGAACTTGCATTTACATGGCTGGGATCTCAAAAAGAACTTGAAGTGAAGGGATATTGTTATTTTTTTCTTTTTAAACATCCTAAAAATGGGCATTGAAATGTGACGATTTGCGGGAAAATCTAAAGGGAATAGCTGCTTAGGAAATTCATCTGTTGTCCACTGCAAGGCATTCGCTCTACTTTCAGCTTTAAGTTTAATTTACACTAGTGAACATATTTTATCGAACATGAAACCTGTTTTAAGCATACCAACAGGTCACTTAAACTTGACCACTCAGAAGTGACTAAATATGTACCTGACATTGAACAATTAGCGAAGAGCATTCAAGAAAAAGGCGCTCATTAATTGAGACATGCTAATTACATTCAAATGAGTTTTTATGCTCATCTCTCTTAATTAAGAATACATATAATTATTTCAAAAAAAAATGTGTTTGTTTTATTATTGCAATAAATAAAACAGGCTTATATACTTGCATTTTATTTTGCAATTGTTGTAATTATTAATGTTAAAAAAATAAACTCCTTAAATTGATTTAAATAATGAAAAAAAATGTTTATTTACAACGTAAATTATTTTTTTACATCTAATTACACAATGAAAAAAGAGCATAATGCTGAATTTATATAAAGGAATAATAATTTAGAAGCAAAACTAGTTGTTTTTTTTTAAATTAACACTTTTGGCATCACTAGATTAAATTTGGAGAATTTATAATTAAAGGTAAATAATTGAACCGTGTTCTTTGAGTTTATATTTTTTAATTTTGTTTTTAGTTTCCTTTAAAAAAAATAGCTAACAATTTTTAACTTTGAATGATAAAACTATCAATTATAGTTGAAAATTACATTAATATATTCTATGACTCTATAATTTATATGAACATTATTAAACATTACGTTAACTACCCAGTTTTTATTATTAAAATATATCTATTCCACTTAACTATATTATATTTCCTTTGCCAATTTGGATTTCATCAGTAATAATATATTGGCCTAAATTTAAAGTTAGAAAACTTTTTGTCTCGTAAATTATTTTGTCTTCTATCCCCTTAACTATGTATGTACTGTTCTTCTATCCTCTTTTCTTCATTGTAAAATATATGAGATTGTACATGTAAAATCTTGAATAAACATATTGGAAAAAAAATATATATATATATTGGCCTAAATCTCATTATGCTGAGATCTAAATGTAAAGAATGTATAGCTATTACTAGAATTATATCTTAACTCTTGACAACTAAATTAGAAAGGTTGTTACATTAACCATTAATGTATAAGTTAAGAAATGAAATTGTGTATTAGCTGTTAATAACAACAAACAGGTTTATTTGTTATTAAATATAACACGCTCTAATAATTTTCTCTATAACGCTCCTTTTCTTTTGGTCTTGGTCTTGCTACGGCACTAAATAAATTGTCTTATAAAAAAAAATAGTTTGGCTTTCACGCTGTTGGCACGCGGAGTGATTTAGAAATCCTAGTTTAGCACACTATAAGCAAAAGGTTGCCGAGCCCTGATCTAGACTAGAGTTTTTTTTCCTCCGAAGTAACCATAACCTTAATCTTGAGTCTATCCGGCTCGGATGAAGGTATTTGAGATTTGACGGAGAATATGAAAGCAGCTAGTCGTTCTTCTAACCAGACAATCTTTTTAAATACTGTATCCGAACATACTGGAGGACAACTCTTGCAAGCTACCAGCCATTCATCGAAATTTGGCATTCAGAAAGGTAACAAAATGAATTCTGACATTCTTTGTGAAAAGATGGAACTCAGTTTTCATCAGGTCCAGAAATGTAATCATTGCAGATTTTTCACCTTTGAATTGTGTCTTTTTCTCCCGTTATACTAAATCTACCCTCTTAGTCTTAATGCATAAGACATTAAATTATAATATAGAAATACAACACAATAATAACATGTCGCAATGCTCAGTTAAATATAAGGACGAAAACACTTTCCTTATCCCTTATGAGAGAACAAATGCATATAAGTACTTTCTCTTCCCGAATGGCATCCGGGTCTGAACAAACCAGGAAAACCAGTAACTTAACATAATTTAAAACACTGATAAAAAAAAATGAATGACTAGACTCATACCAAGGATGATCGTAGGATGCAATAATCTTCTTTTTAGAAGAAGCGTCTGTAATAGATAAAATATGTACCAGAGTCCTGTAAATAATCTTCGAGATCTGGCTGCTTCTCAAATGCTTACTTGATAAAAACACAGACACACACAAACTACAACCTATTAATAGTGCCAAGTCTCAAGTGCATTGACACTTATTTAGCACTTTTCTCCAAGCATTGTCTTAGAAAATGGACACGCTCACACTCACACACACACACACACACACACACACACAGAAAACCTCTACTTTAGTTAGTTTATTACTCTATAATGAAACAATTATTTTTATTGACGTGAAAACAAAGGGAGGAAAAAAATCAACCATAACGAAAAAAGATAAGCAAAAAATAATAATAGATTATAGCTAATGAACAAAATATAAAAATGTCCATAACCTCAACCAGACACACACACACAAAACATGCAAGAAAATAGAAGACATAAAAGCACAAAAGATAAAAAAAGCAAACAACAACCAAAACCTAAAGAAAAAAAACAAAAACAAACAAAAAAACATTCGGTGTACGAGTAATTAGACCATGCAATAAAAAACCGAATGTTTTATTTTTATATTGATCGTGAGTCTAAAAATAGCGCTAGAGAGTTCGCTGTGAAGACGTCGAATGTTGGTTGTGATTAGAAGGTTTTGGGGTGGCGAGCGTTTACTGTTGTTGTTCGTTTGTTATAAAGAGATGCGTGGCCGGGGGTGCGGGGGTTTAGAGGTGATACTTGAACCCCCACACATATTTGTACATATTAAGCTAGAATTTTATAATATTTATAAGATAAGATAAGATTGCTTTATTGATCCAAATGAATGGAAAATTGACTTGATTACATAAATTCCGTCTTTCAGCATACCTAAAACAATATTAAAGAACCATTTGTACTCAAACACAATAGACATTCACGCACACTATCATACCATTTATCATACAAGAAAAAAAGTAGGCCTATTATTTAGGAGTCAGCTATTGAGCCATTGTATTTCCTGGCTGAAAGGTGATTCTTTTGAAAGAGTCTCACTGATAGTGAAACAAAAGAGTTCCTAAATCTCTCTGTTCTTGCCCTTATTGAAAGAAGCCGACCACTTCGACTAGATATTATGTAACTATCATGAAGCGGGTGTGCATGATCTTGGAGGATTTTATCAATCATAGACAGGGACCTTGAACTGAAAATATCCGCAAGAGATGGTAATTCTGTCTGTGTAGTACGAGAGGCTTTGTTTATTAGGCGGTCTATCCGGTGTTTGTTCAATGTGGTGGTATTACCATACCAGCAGGTGATTGCAAAGGTTATGATGCTGCCAACAGTCGCCGAGTAAAATAGATTCATAATGGTTTTCTCTATGTGAAATATTTTTAGTTTATTAAGACAGAAAAGTCGTTGGTGCATTTTCTTACAAAGACTTTGGCAGTGGTCAGACCAAGTCAGTTTGTCAGTAATTGTGACGCCAAGATATTTATATTGCGAGACTTGATCTATTATTTGGTCCAATTTCCAATAACATTTTAACTTTAAGCTTCGCAGTTGTTCTATCGGTGTGTGTTTATTTTGTTTTTCTTCATTTTTTTTACAATATAAGCATTTACGTTTTATTTCTATCTTTGAGCAACTGTTTGTGAGCGTATCTTTGTTTCTTTGTTTGTGCGTTCGTTCGATCTCTATCTTTAGTTCTGTGACGTGGGAGCGGGAGGGGGGATTATTTCATGGCTTTTTGTTGTGTTACATAATGAAGAAGAGAATTCCGATGAAAAATGGTCTTCAGGTCTGGGACTGAGAGAGAAAGAGAGTGAAAGAGAGAGAAAGAGAGAGAAAGAAGAGAGAGAAAGAGAGAGAAAGATAGAGACAATGTGTAGGGGAGGGAGTATAAGCGTTAAGCAAGTTGGGGTGTTGGGGTGCGGTGAGGGAGCGGGGGCGGGAGGGGGTGGAAATGAAGAGAGATGTCCACCCTTTTGCATCTTAATGTCAGCATTAGAGGCCGAGTCGTAAATTTAAGGAGATACTGGCGCCATCTCTACCCATCTCTCTCGCTCTCTCTCTCTCATTTGTTCATGTTTCTCTCTCTCTCACTCTGTCTCTGTCTCTCCCTCTCTCATTCTCTCTAGTGTGCGTGAGTTAGTCGGTGCTGAGGCATTAACGTCTTTAAGATGAGACTGGGAGATGTTTGTTTTGCAAGCGCCCCTCCCCCCTACTCCTCCTCCCCTCATGTGCGTTCGCTGGTCAGTTCTAGATGATGAGTCTTTTCTTCCTTTTTCTTTTTGTTGTTGACATTACAGTCTGGGTGGGGTGGGGTGAAGGAGGACAGGGATGGAGAAATATTGCAGGACTCGGGTGGGTGGAGGTTGGGAGAGGGAGGGGGGTGACTTAGGCCGTGGGGAGGGGGGTGTTGGGTGGGGTGCCCCCTGGGTCAAACGCAGCTTTACGGCATTTTAAAATTCCGGTGTTAGAGAGCTCTCCAGCATGGCATGCGATAATGCCTTGTGCGTTTGTGGTCGATGTTCCGCGGGGTGGGGGAGACTTTCGCCTATTGATTGCCGATGCTGTAAAATGCTAATAGTGACAAACAGTTTATTCATCGCTCCCCCGATTTTCTATAATGTCTCAGCCAGAGGCGTCACCAGACAAGGCGGGGTATGGGGCAAAGGGGAAGATATCTAAGAATAGGGGGTGATATGATCACCCTTCTGTAAACGCCTAAGTCTTTATATCTATCTTTTTTTTAGCCACACCCCATAATACAAATGTTATAGTTATCAAGGTCTAATACAAATGTTATAGTTATCAAGGTCTAATACAAATGTTATAGTTATCAAGGTCTAATACAAATGTTATAGTTATCAAGGTCTTGACTGAATGAGGTAAAACGCAACGGCATGGACTATTTTATTGATAAGTCTAGGACGTAACTGAGTGTAGCTGATACAGAGCAAGCAGATGCAAAGGAACAAGCCCTAACCACAAAACAAATGGTGTGATAGCCATTGTGTGTGAGTCTACTGTCAAAAACATGAAGCCAAGTTCTCCCCTAGTGTTCTAAATGGAGATCTCGGTGCTTGGTAAATTCGGCAACGGTAAATTCGGCAACGGTACTCTCGACAGGTAATTTTGGCAAAGGTGAATTCGGCAAGGGTAATTTCGGCAAAGCCCTTTGTTCCACAAGAAACAAAAGAAATTAAGCAAGCAAATTTCGGCAAAACTATCAAAACTGTAATTTCGGCAAATGGTAAATTGGGCAAACTTAAAATATAAATAAATATACCAAATGTATTCTCAGTGATTCGGGGAACTCAGAGGTACCAAATTTGATTTAATTTAATCATGTCCTGCCTTTAGCGCAACACAACAGTCCTTCATCACAAGCAGAAGGAGGGTCAATCTGAAGCTCTTGTAATACAACTCTGGGTCTTAATGATTATCATGGTCATTTGTGGTAGCGTGACTCTCCATGTTACCACATCTAGCACTGCTCAGTGCGCTATTGTTCACAATTGTAGGCTTGTTCCGAAAGCTATTTGGAATTCATGCACAAGTTGATTAAATGTTCGAATGTTTAAGGTTCATACACAAAGGGCGCGATTTAGATATAGAATAGAAAGAATAGATAGTAAATTAAAAACATAAAGAGATTTATTAATCAATTGATAGATAAATACGTAGACAGATAGATAGCTACATAGATTTATGGAGTGTATGCATTGGTGGATGGATGCCCTTAAATTGTGTGTCTATATTTCTAACAAGTTCATCACAATGCTTTTTGTTTTCTTCGTCCAAAATAAGATTTGTTTTTTCGAAAAAAATCGATATTTACATTTTCCACCAGGCAGGGGTCATTGAAACCGAATTGGAGAAGAGAGAGAGAGAGAGAGAGATGGAGACTGATATGGAAACACACAGAGAAGGAGCGAGAGATTGAAGTAGAGGGAGAGAGAGAGAAAGAGAGAGAGAGAGAGAGAGAGAGAGAGAGAGAAAGGAGGGATGAGGATAATTCTTATGTAAAATTCTTCTAGAAGTAAAACACAAAGAATACATGTTTAGGATTGAAAGACACATTTCAGGCGTGTTAGAGTGGTCCTCAGCAATGGACAATAGAACTGTCACACACATAGCATGGGTCAAGATAGCTGTAGGTCACAACTTCACAACTTCTACACTATTGATACTACACGTAATTCCGCCTAATATGCAATTATTAGCGTGTCTGAAACGTGTTATGCGTGTGTGAAACGTGAGACCCTTTTTTGGCTCTATCTGGTGCAATGGGGCCAAGCGGGCTACGTACATAAAGGTCCTTGGTTTCGAGGAAGACTAGGGTGTGTTATCGGGTCTGCAGGGTGTCCATTTAGTCTACCCAACTATGATGGGTACCTGACTTCAGTTGCGGGAAGGTAAAGGCGGCTGGGCGACACAATCCCCTAGTATGCAGTGTCTACAGAAACTGGTATTCGCTGTTTTACTTGAGCTATGGCTCATTTTTTTTCCACGTTTACTTCACTCCTCCGCAAACAGCTATGCTACTTCCTTTATACAACATCTTCACCAACAAACGTTGGTTACAGTTAAAATGGACTTTTTGGGGAACGGGGGAAAACCCACAGCTAAACGTCATCCTTTGTATGTCGCATTTAAAAAATAGTTGTTTACGTCACGCCAGGCACATCACACGTCATATTATAATTAATTTTTCTTTATGTTTATCTAAGCTTAACAACAGGCTGTTATTGGGTTGTTTTTCTAAATTAGAGTTTAATGCCTTATGTGTTATTACCGATTTACTCTTTGCCCTTCTGTCCTCTAGTGTTTCTAGGTTTAGTTATTTGACTAATGGTGTTACTCTTGTTTATTGGGAATATTCACTAGTTATGAACCTTGCAGATCTACTTGTAATATATATGGCAGGCATTTGATCCAACGACAAATGACGCGGCCATTCGGTCAAGTTCTAAAAAAAAAAAATCAGCATCTTGACAATGTGCTAAAGAAGCGAAAAAATTAAATAAAAGATAAAAGGATGGAAAGATGAAAAAAATAATTTTGGAGAAAAAAAGAAAGATAGACAGACTGAAAGTAGAAAGAAAGATAGAAAGACAAAAAGATACATAGTGAATGAGATAGACAGAAAGAAGTAGACTCTACATGCCACGGCTTAATAATGCAAAATCGATTATTTTTTATTACGAAATAAAGGCGGTTTAAGCAAGTTATGAGACAATTGGAATACATACAGGAAACGTTCGATTACAGTAAATTTATAATCGATCCGGTTTAATGAGCCAACACCAATAAAAAAAAAATGATGATCATACAAATATGACGATTACAGTGACCCTGCTCATTTTACGCCCCATAGCCCCAATTCCCCTCCCATCTCCCACCCACCACACACACAGCAACTCCCCCCCCCCACTTTGGTCTCTCAACCTCTATCTGTGAAATGTCTAGAATATTTCAACCTCTATCTGTGAAATGTCTAAAATATTTCAATGCTTATGTCCCTTTGGAGTTCTTACATTTCTTTTATAGTAGTCTGCGGAGGATTTGTGTGTGTGTGTGAAGCAATTGTATAAAGAAATGTGAAGCGATTTTGGAAGGAAATGTGTAGGAGGTGTGTAGGAGATGTGTAGGAGATGTGTAGGAGATGTGTAGGAAATGATAGGTAAATGTATAGGAGATGTGTAGGAGATGTGTAGGAGGTGTGTAGGAGATGTGTAGGAGGTGTGTAGGAGATGTGTAGGAGATGTGTAGGAGATGTGTAGGAGATGTGTAGGAAATGATAGGTAAATGTATAGGAGATGTGTAGGAGATGTGTAGGAGGTGTGTAGGAGATGTGTAGGAAATGATAGGTAAATGTATAGGAGATGTGTAGGAGATGTGTAGGAGGTGTGTAGGAGATGTGTAGGAAATGATAGGTAAATGTATAGGAGATGTGTAGGAGATGTGTAGGAGATGTGTAGGAGATGTGTAGGAGATGTGTAGGAAATGATAGGTAAATGTATAGGAGATGTGTAGGAGATGTGTAGGAGGTGTGTAGGAGATGTGTAGGAAATGATAGGTAAATGTATAGGAGATGTGTAGGAGATGTGTAGGAGATGTGTAGGAGATGTGTAGGAGATGTGTAGGAAATGATAGGTAAATGTATAGGAGATGTGTAGGAGATGTGTAGGAGGTGTGTAGGAGATGTGTAGGAGATGTGTAGGAGATGTGTAGGAGATGTGTAGGAGATGTGTAGGAGATGTGTAGGAGATGTGTAGGAGATGTGTAGGAAATGTGTAGGAAATGTGAAGGAAATGATAGGTAAATGTATAGGAGATGTGTAGGAGATGTGTAGGAGGTGTGTAGGAGATGTGTAGGAAATGATAGGTAAATGTATAGGAGATGTGTAGGAGATGTGTAGGAGATGTGTAGGAGATGTGTAGGAGATGTGTAGGAAATGATAGGTAAATGTATAGGAGATGTGTAGGAGATGTGTAGGAGATGTGTAGGAGATGTGTAGGAGGTGTGTAGGAGATGTGTAGGAGGTGTGTAGGAGATGTGTAGGAGATGTGTAGGAAATGATAGGTAAATGTATAGGAGATGTGTAGGAGATGTGTAGGAGGTGTGTAGGAGATGTGTAGGAAATGATAGGTAAATGTATAGGAGATGTGTAGGAGATGTGTAGGAGGTGTGTAGGAGATGTGTAGGAAATGATAGGTAAATGTATAGGAGATGTGTAGGAGATGTGTAGGAGATGTGTAGGAGATGTGTAGGAGATGTGTAGGAAATGATAGGTAAATGTATAGGAGATGTGTAGGAGATGTGTAGGAGGTGTGTAGGAGATGTGTAGGAAATGATAGGTAAATGTATAGGAGATGTGTAGGAGATGTGTAGGAGGTGTGTAGGAGATGTGTAGGAAATGATAGGTAAATGTATAGGAGATGTGTAGGAGGTGTGTAGGAGATGTGTAGGAGGTGTGTAGGAGATGTGTAGGAAATGTGAAGGAAATGAGAGGGAAATGTATAGGAGATGTGTAGGAGGTGTGTAGGAGATGTGTAGGAGGTGTGTAGGAGATGTGTAGGAGGTGTGTAGGAGATGTGTAGGAGGTGTGTAGGAGATGTGTAGGAGGTGTGTAGGAGATGTATAGGAGATGTGTAGGAGGTGTGTAGGAGATGTGTAGGAAATGTATAGGAGATGTGTAAGAGATGTGTAGGAGATGTTTAGGAGATGTGAAGGAAATGTGAAGGAAATGTATAGGAGATGTGTAAGAGATGTGTAGGAGATGTGTAGGAGATGTGTAGGAGATGTGAACTTGTAAAAGGAAAGATTTAGAATTGTTATATTAAAGGTAAAAGTTTTTGCCGAGCAGTGAAATAAGTTTTCCCAGTGAACGTTAAACTACTACTAACCCAATCAGTTTTATTTTGAGTAACCTACAAGTTTGTAGTTGATTTTTTTATCCACAGAAGCTACTTCTATAAAAAAAAAAGATTATTGCGTCCTACGCTCACCCGTGGTTTGCGTCTATTTCTGCATTTCTTTTAGTGTTTTAAATAATTTTCAGTTACTGGTATTATTGATTTGTTCGGACAACCCATTTCATGCCCGGATGCGACTCGGAAAAGGAAGAGTACTTATATGCATAATTTGTTTTCGCATAAGGTGTAAGAAAAGAGTTTTTGTTCTCATGTTTATCTGAGCAGTGCAACAGGTTGTTATTGTGTTGTATTTCTAAATTAGAGTGTAATGTCTAATGTATTATTACTACTTTAATCTTTGCCATTCTTTCCTCTAGTGTTTCTAAGTTTAGTGATTTAACTATAAGTGTTACTCTTGTCAGTTGTGAATATTCGCTAGTTATGAACCTTGCAGCTCTTTTCTGAATTTGTTCTAATTTGTTAATGTTTTCTTTAGCTGATGGGTCCCATACAAACGATACATATTCTAGTATAGGCCTCACTAATGTGAGGTAACATTTTAGTTTTTATATTCTTATTACATTTGTAGAAGTTCCTTTTTATGAAGCCTAATGTTGTGTTCTATTTTTTAATGAAAGTGTGAATAACATTTAAAACCAACAGTATTTGTCTATATATTTGGATAATGAAATAATATGAAAATAATGTTATAAGGAAAAAACATTTCGATAAACACGGCTTTGAAAGTTTTGTACAGATATTTAATACGACCACAGCTACAACAGTCTATTCGTCTATTACATACGACCACAGCTACAACAGTCTATTAGTCTATTACATACGACCACAGCTACAACAGTCTATTAGTCTATTACATACGACCACAGCTACAACAGTATATTAGTCTATTACATACGACCACAGCTACAACAGTCTATTAGTCTATTACATACGACCAAAGCTACAACAGTCTATTTCATTCCTTAGATAGTAAAAAGTAAAGTATTCCGTCGGGCCATATTTATCCGGTTAGGAAGCGTTCGTCGGTTTCTGTGGCAACGGCATACATAGGGACGGGATTGTGTGGCCAGTACATTGTCCTACCGCGTTTATCTTACCCCAAGTAAAGTCAGGTACCCATTCAGAGCTGGGTAGATCCAGGGACACCCTCCAGACCCGGAAACAAGTCATAGCCTTCACCGGGATTCGAACCCAGGACCGTCGGTACGCCAGATGAACGCGCTGCCGGTTTGGACAACGTCCCCATAGACATAGATATAAAAACAACTTTTCTTCCTGAGTATCATAGAAAACCAACAACTTATCATAGAAAACCAACAACTTATCATAGAAAACCAACAACTTATCATAGAAAACCAACAACTTATCATAGAAAACCAACAACTTATCATAGAAAACCAACAACTTATCATAGAAAACCAACAACTTATCATAGAAAACAAACAACTTATCATAGAAAACCAACAACTTATCATAGAAAACCAACAACTTATCATAGAAAACCAACAACTTATCATAGAAAACCAACAACTTATCATCGTTTTAAAACTCCTTAAAATTGCATAACTTGACTCAACCCACGGATAAAGCGTAGGACGCAATAATCTTCTATATTAATATAGATAGATAACTAACGAAGTAATACTTTTAATAGGCAATCTGCTTTTAACACAAAGTTCTTCTTCTTAAATCATTATAAAAAAAACGGATAGTGCGAAATGGATGTAGAATTGTATCTGAGATAAATTGTCTACCAACCAATGATATCAAAGTACAATAACACAAACAACAAGCAAGAAAGAACAGAAGTGATAAAAAGTCTTACTATTGACTGCCCTCAATTATTGCTCCCTTACGTCAGCCAGCCGGCCATAAACTAAGATACATTAACTATTGAAGAAATTGCTCTGTAATTTTCACGTCTTACTTGTGTATCAGATCCCTGCTTCACCGTTCACCATAAAAAGCGAATCGTAAAACTATTTGATACGTTTTTGTGGGACTTTCGTAATTGAGCATAAATATTTGATCTACTGCAGTATATGTTGATACAGGTTGAAATCAGTTTAACCGCAGCCGGATTATTTGTTTGTTGCCATTTTCATCACTTTATATAGTTTGTTTTCGCTCTTTTTCTTTCAATGTTGTTTTCTTTGACTGAAACCAAATTTAGACCAAAGGTTCTTTTTTAAAAAAAAGTATAATTTATTGTACCCAGA
This sequence comes from Anisus vortex, assembly GCA_949126835.1. Lineage (NCBI taxonomy): Eukaryota > Metazoa > Mollusca > Gastropoda > Planorbidae > Anisus > Anisus vortex. The sequence continues at coordinate 27,475,062 of OX421508.1, forward strand.
GTTGAATCATAGTGAACTAGTGCGATGAGTAGAAAAACTTAAATCTGGAGTTATTCAAAATTGTTATAGAATTAAGTTTTTATCGTCATTCGTATATTTAAAAAAATAAATAGTAATGTATTCCTTCATACCAAATTGCACCTTGGATAGCAATATCTACAATAACATGAAGCCAGGGTTGCCGTAATTCTTGGCCGAACAGAAGTAAATAATCTACAATGTTTTCATCGATTTCCTTTGAAAGATCAACAAATAGATGTTGTCCTTTAATAATTGTATGTCTATATTCATTGTTGCATCCGTGAGCATCATTTATAATATCATAATATTCAAGGATATGTTTAAAATTAACATTTTTAATAAGCATAGGTGCCATTAAGATTAATGTAAAATCAGCCATTTTTTAAAGTTTAAAAAGCATCACGTGATCGATTTTCTGTCTCTAAGGAATTGTGCATAGACCTCATTGCTACGTCTTGGATATACTGTTTCTAGTTTTCAATTCTAATTCATTTAATTTCACCGGCTAACTCTCTCAGGCTTGCGTAACAATGATTGAAGACATATTTTTTAAAATAAAACTTTTAATTCATAACTCATTTACAGAGTAGGCCTTAAATGTCAAACAGTATCGCCACACACTCAATCTACTACTAGTCTATCAGGCTATCAAGCTATTTTAAGGTACATCCTTCTAGTTTGAGAGCCCAGCCTAATCTGTTAACGGTTTAATTCTTTTACATCATACAAGTCGCGTCCCCTTGAAAAACCTACGTCATAATTCCCCTGTTCATTTGATGTCTCCAAATGTGCAATCTTTTGCTTACCATTATCTCTCTCTCAATATATTAGATCCATATCTACATGTTACAGTGATATAACAACCATTTTCGCGTGGAAATATCTCGACTTTTTTTATCGCACATTAAACGAACAATCCCAAAAACGCCGACAAAAGAGAGTGGGAGGGTGCCTCTAAATTTTCCCCAAAACGACAATTTCCCTGGCCACAAGAAAATACTTTCTCGTAGACATCATCGCCAGTACCAGAACCGAACTCGTAAAAAAAAAAGACATTTAATGTCGCTCGCTTGTTGCAGTATGGAGAGTTCATAGTTCAACCGTTCCTGGAAATACAGGAGGGAAAACCCCGAAAAAAACCACGGAAAAATTTACCCTAAAGGGCAGGGTGTGTAGAGGTCGGGGTGGGGTATGGGGCGGATGGACCAAAAGAGTTTAGGGAGCTCTTGGTTGGAAGTAAATTACCCACGTGACTTGCGGCTGAACGTTAAGGATTGAGTTAAAATAACAGCCATTAGGGACTCTTTTTTTTTCTCTCACGGAGTCTCGGGGAGACGTATGGTTATTTAATCGAATAGTCTTCAGGTAATTGATTTAATGAATGACTTGATGGCTAGATACTATATTATAGTAAATACCATATATATGTGTATATGTAGATGTGTGTATTGCCTTGCTCGTGCTCTGAAAATAAACTATGTGTGCTAGCCAATGTAAGTTTTAAAGTAATGTGTAGTAAAGTAATGTGTTTACGCCTTGTTGTTGTTGCTTTTTAATTCGGCGCAAAACTTGGTTTCTGGATGGCCAGCATGTGACCCACCCCACTTTCGGAAGGCTAATTGAATCCCTTTCTTTCTTCCCAGCGAGCTGAAACACGGCACATAGACGCTTAGCCCTAGATAGATAGGCCTAAATATAATGATATATAGATACAAATAGATAGATAGATAGATAGATAGATAGATAGATAGATAGATAGATAGATAGATAGATAGATAGATAGATAAATAGATAGATAGATAGATAAATAGATAGATAGATAAAGAGCGATGAATATAAGTATATTTAGGGTAACTATTCTAAGTCTCCACAAGAAAGAAACTACACCACAACTAGACGCTATTTCTCTTTCTCTCTCTCCTATTGAGTTAAGCAATGTGTTGGCAAAACTGAGAACAGTACTCACTCATACTGTCAGTCTTGCCAGTGTCCTAAGAGTTCTCCTGGGGCCCATTCTTCATTTCGTCCCGCTTCGTGTTCTCAAGAACCACTGGTGGGATGCTGTTCTAGACGAGTTATGTGCCCCTGAATATCGTCCCATATCTTATTTCTAGCAGTTTTGTTGTTTTCTTTAAATGTTTATTATTCTTCTTCTTCAGTGGGCGTTATGTGTTTTATGCAGTGTAGATCTCATATTCAATGGCGGAACTACTAGCCATTTGTTACCAGTTACATCAATGTGGTACTTACAATTATTTATTTCAGTACATTGAGAATAAGTCGAGCATTTTAACAGTTTTTGCTGATATTGATGTTCATTTTGGGATATGATTAGATCAAAATTTTTTTTTTCCTGATGTTACTTTTAATAACCCACTTTTTAATGTACACAAGCAGTTGCAGAACAAGTTGTTGTTTGTTTTTTTTAAGTCTTTCCTGTTGACAAAAATATTTTAATATCACACAGATATTCACATTTGTACCCAACATGATTTTGGCAAAACATAATGTTACAAGGTTAAGGCTGAAGTGTGCCACGCTCACATTTCAAATCGCGCAGTCTAAATACCGAATTAAAACAAACTTTAAAGACTAAACTAATTTCCAATAAAATACAAATAAATAAACAACATCTCCAACATATTTTTTTTAAAAATCCAATTCGCTTTAAGAAAATGAATCTTTAAAAAAATAAAAAATAATCATAGTTATTTTCCCCTAAGGCGTCGTGACCTCACTGTCCCATACAGTTATACCGACACTGGCCATGGAGCTACTAATACACACACTGACCTATATCTACAGATACAAAATTTCATAAACTGCAATGAACAGAAAGCTATAATAATTTCAAAAATATAATTATTATTTATTTACTGAAAACATGTAAGAAAGTAATTTAAAATAAATACTGTAATCAGGTTAAAAAAAAAGGGAATGTCTTTTTATTTAACAAAAAGTTAGGACTATCCCTGGCTGAGAATCGAACCCATATGCGTCTAAAATATTCGGTAACTATTAGAATTTACTTATTGAAAACATTTTAGCAAAGCTTTCAGTCCTGAAATTTTTTACAATCTTGAAAAAAAAAAAGTTATTTGGATGGAAATTAAAAAAAAGGAGAAAAAGAAAAAAAAAGTGGGGAATCGTATTGGCAAACCACTCAGCTAGGAAGGACACATGACTGAAGCGAGATCGCATCAATAAAATATGAGACAATACGGTCACGTGTCTTTAAATTTACCAATGGGGATCGGAATCCTCACAAACATCATACTTTATAATATACAAGCTACATTGCCCGGCGTTGCCCGGGTGAAAAAAAAAAGGACTGTCTGGGGTGCAGATAACAAATTTATAAACTACACTTACTGAATACTTTTAGGAAAGTAAATAAAATATTGTAATAGGGTAAAAAAAATAGCCAAATATTTTTATTTAACAAAATCTATATTGCCTATAGATTTACAATGTCTTTTGTTTTTAAAAGTTTGAAAAATTAATTGTCGAAAAAAAAAGTATAGTCTAACTGGAGAATCGAACCCTGGTCGCCCGTATAGCAGTCCACTACGTTTACCACTGAGCTATCGAAGACACATGCCCGATGTGAAAAATTATTAGACGGTATATTGGGCTAGGCCTAGATAGGTCAGTGACACACGTGTTTTCAAATTGACCAATGGGGATCCTCGCGGGGCTTAACACTGTCTTTATATATATATATATAGATAGTACACTTAGAAATTAACTTAATTTTAAGTCCATTGTAGTGACAATAAATGTGCTGTTGCAGAGATTTTCTTTTCTTTACATCTAAAGAATCTCTGGTCTAGATAGAGTTCAATGATACATTTTGTTACCGATGAATAAGTATGTAATAATAATAATAATGATGCCATTTGTATGGCGCTGCCAACAAACATACTGTAAGCTCAGAGCGCATTTAACATAACAATTAAAGAACACAGATACAATCTATAGGCCAAGAGATAAGAAAAAAAAAAAATGATGATTCAAAACATTACAAACATAGAACAAATCAAACAACTAAAACAAAATAACCGACCTAACATATAAGTAAGACAGTGGGGCTCTAAAGCATGTTAACTTTTCCCGTATCCTCAAGATCTACTGTATATACTACTAGCTAAATTCCCCGGCGCTGGCAGGGGGAAAATAAAACAGGCCTGTATAAGCTATATATAAAAAAAAATTATAAACTACAATGAATAAAAAGCTATAAATCTAATAATTTAACAAATTATTCTATACTGAGAACTTTTTAGAAAATAAATTTAATTTTGACAAGATTAAGAAAATAGGTGTAGACTAATTGGAGAATCGATCTCGGGTCGCCCGCATTGCAAGTCGGATACGTCAACCACTTAGCTAGCGAAAACACATGTCCGAAGTGAAATCGCAAACGTATAGTATGCGAAAATTAGGTCACGTGTCTTTACATTAACTAATATGATTGGTTGAACACACACACACACACAGTCTACTTTATATACCATGTTGCTTATATTAACTATTACACACGCTCCTTCTAAAACTGAAGATGTCTTAAGTGAGCCAACCCCAATGACTGATTTTAAAATTTCGCACAAGAAAAACGCAAATAAAAAATCCCTTACAAAACATAAAGAGAATTAAAAAGGAAAGAAAAAAGAAATTGAAGTTTGGAAGGAAAAACATTAAAAAAGGAAGACAGAAATTGATGGCGTAGAAGAAAAAGTAAGATTGATTGATGTGAGTCATTGAAATTTTTGAATAATTTATGAAGAAGACAGTTCACAGATTTGCTAAGTATTCGAAACATCTTTAGGGGATTGTCATTCTTTCTCATTAGTTGCTTGCTGAATCTTGATTATGTATGAAGTTGTGGTGTGAATGAGGGAGATAGAGAGATAGAGAGAGAGGGGGATGGCGGATGGGGGAGAAGATAAAGAGAAATAGATATGGTAAGTGAAAGTGGGGAGGGAAGTGCGTGAAAAAGTCAGAAAGAGAAAGTGTAAGAGAGAGAGGGAGAGAGAGAGAAAGAGAGGGAGAGAGAGGGAGAGAGAGAAAGAGAGAGAAAGAGAAAGAGAGAGTACAGAAAGGTTAAGAGAAATAGTGTAATAAAACATAAGTAAGAAAGTGTATATTGAAAATGATTGACAGAGAGATGTAGCAAGGGAAGCGATAGATAGAGAGAGAGAGAGAGAGAGATTGATAAAAAAGAGAAAGAGACTGTTTTGGACAAAGAAGTTGAAAGAAATAGGTATGAATATAAAGAATGATATTTTAATTTATAGAAATGAAATATTAAATATATATATAAAAATAAATATGTTAATACATATATATAAAGAGTGAAAGGGAGAGAAAGAGAAAGAGAGAGAGAGAAAGAGAGAGATTGTGTCCATTAGATAGAGAGAGAGAGAGTGAATAAAAAGAAATTAAAAGAAAGATAATTTATAAAAGGAGAAAGGAGATAATATATAGAAGTTTATAAATAGTAGATTATGAGAGAGAGAGAGAGAAATAGATAGAGAAGATATGTCTGCAAAAATAACAAAATTGAGAACTAAAGAAGGAGTGAATAAAAAGCAGACTTAAAGAGGCCATAATGGAGACAACATGAGAGCGAGAAAGAGAGAGAGAATAAATAAGAGTAAGATATAAACATTGTAAGAAAACACGCTAAAATATAGATCAGCAATGTATGAAAGAATACTTGAGAGAAGAAAAAACGTCCTCAGAAAGTGCAAGGAATAGTGATGGATCGCCTTTAATGGATATGAAGAAAAAAACAGAGGAGGGGTGGGTGGGAGGGGGGAAGAAGCATACATTCTATAGATGCATCGATTCATTTATCTGTTTGATGCTGTAAGCACAATAATGCACGGATGAACAGATAGTGGCGAGGGGTGCCGGGAGGGGGTGCGGTGGAGGGAGGGGGAGTCACTGTCAGGGAGAAGAAGTAGGTCTCCCGGGATACTGTAGATAAATGCATACGTTGGGCGCAATTTATAATTCCATTATTATGTATATAATACATATATATTTATCTATTCATGTATACATACACACACATATGTTCATATATATACAAGCTAAGTTGCCCGGGTGAAAATAAAACTGGCCTGTATAAGCTACACATAAAAATTGTATAAACTACAATGAACAGAATGCTAGAAATCTAAATATATTAGAAAAATATATTATTTTTTTTACTGAAAACCTTTAGGAGAGTATTAATTGAAATAATAAAAAAAACATTGTCGAAAAAAAAAAAGGTATCGAACCTGGGTCGACCGCATGGCATTAAGATACATAAACCACTTAGCTAGCGAAGACGCATGTCCGAAGTGAAATCGCAAAAGTTTAATATGAGACGATAAGGTCACGTGTCTTTAAATTAACTAATATGATTGGTTGAACACACACACATTCTACTTTATATATGTATATATAGAGATAGATATATAGATATAGATATATAGATAGATATATAGATATAGATATATAGATATATATATACATATATTCATATATATATATATATGATAGATAATATGGGAAACGTAAAAAGTTAAAAGCAAAAAACTGTAACTTGTCTATTGGGTGCTAAATGGATTTAGTGGCATTGTGCCAATATAGCACGATTGTAAAACACAGAAGAATAGAAATAAATACGTTACTTGGTAAGTTAGCAGAAAGGTTTGATAATAGTGTCTTGTGCTGTAAAGAAACGCTGGTATCTTGTAGTATGGCGGAGTAATCTAACTTTATATGGACCTTTTTCTTTCTGCCAATGGTTGCCCAGCAACGGGTTGAAATGCTGCTCATGCGTTGTTATTTAGAGGCAACTAAAAAAATTTGTAATCATTGCATGTTAGTGGGTTTAGTGGCCTTTGTTTTTTACACGTATAGCCCAGCCGCATTAATTTTCCACAAATTAATATAACAAATTTAAAGACATGTAAGTTTAAAATGTATTGAGATCTAAGCCTTATCTTATATAACACAGACGCTCCTTCTATAAAGAAGATTATTGCGATTATTGAAGACTAGATACACAGAAAGAAAAAATAACACCACCAAAACAAGACAACGCAGTCGCGACCTCACTGTCCCATTCAGTTATACCGACACTGGCCATAGAACGATTAAAACACACATAAATTATTATTATATATATTTAGTGATATATCACTATATTGACAGAGAGATGTGTAAATACATTGTTAATGTGTTATTAGAATCACACTTTCACAAACATAGGAATTGATAAACTGGAGAAAAAAATGTAGACTATTAAAAAAACGAATGGCGAGTGTTCAAGAAAAAATCAAATCAAAACAAAACCAAGAAATAACTAAATAAATAAAACCCAAGATAAATTGAAATAGACAGAAACTGAAACAAAAAATATTGAGTAGCCAGAGAAAAACCAGAAAAAAAAAGAAAATTAACAAATGGATGAATAAAATAATAACAGGAATTCCAAAGATAAGAAACAAAAGATATTGAGGCGAATATAGAAATAAAATATTAACACATATATTATGGTTCTATTATATATGGCTATATTATGGTTCTGTGAAGCTGCTGTTGTTGTTTTTTTTTACACATATAAATTGGGGAGTAAAATGTTTTGGGAATATAACCAATGAAGATATATTGGAAATGTTCATGGTAGAATTCTAGGGATTGAGGCACAAAGAAACAGGGAATTAGATAATTCAGCCGAAATCGTAAACAAGGAAATACATTTAAAATAACTAACACCTTTCATGGAATTATTAATATTAATATCGGTAATAAAGGGGAAGATAAGGTATGATATATTATTATGAATGTCGATATCATAATGGATGCGTCTTAAATATTATGCATGCATGGTGAACTTAAAAGTTTATTCGATTAGTTCATTTACTAACAAAACATGTCTGTGTGCTGCGTTACTGGTTGTAGGCCTACTGGGAGTAAGAAAAGATGTAGGGGATTACATTTTATTTGATTTTCAAAAGATGTTGCCGGAAGAAAACGATGGATTGTGAATGTCAGACGTGAAGAATCACCTATTTATAATTTCAAACTAATTGTTTGATGCAAAATAACTTTCGTTTTATGTTTGTATGTATCCACAGATTTAGTTTTTTTAATAGCCGATAAATGATTCTCTTGACTATTTTATTTTATAAATCAAGCTAAATTTAACGTAACGCGACTAACACTTTGAGTATTAATTATCGCAGCATAGTCACTTTTGATGTTAAAAACGGATTTCTAATAACTAATCTTGTAGTCTTTGTAAATTGCTAAAAGACCAGACTTGGCCGTCGAGGTTGAAATAAATTGTCAGACACCTGCAACAGAATGTTTTTTTGTTGTTGCCGGAAGTTCACCAGATGTTCAAGAACTCGATTAACCATGACCTATTGGATTGGTCATGCCTCATTAAGACTTGTCCATTTGAAAACTCAAAAGTGATCAGATAATATTTACTTCATTCTTATCTTATAAGTTTACAGACGTTCCTTCTAGATAGAAGATTATTACGTCCACTAGGCCCAAAACTCCTGCAGGGCGGCAGGGATCCGTCGGTGGCAGGGATAGAACCCGCGACCTGTCAGTTGGTTTTTGGTTGACAGTCCGGTGAACTAACCGCTGGACCAGCCGGCTTCATTCTTAAGTTAGAATATACCAGTAAGGTCTGAATGCAGTGATACCACTATAAAATTTCAGAAAAGCCAAGTAGTTGAGCGCCTTAAAAAAGCCCAGAAAAGCCAAGTTATAATAAAAATGGTCTCGGTGACCTATTTTTCATCCCCCCCCCCCCCCCCACCTTTTTATTTAATTTTTTTTTTCGAAATTTAAGTTATAATAGTTCAATGATCTGTTTACGTTTCAATTTTTGATACTTAAAAAAAATAGTTTTCGAATTATTGTTTAGGATGAAATCATGCACAAGTGCATAAAAATGTTGCCCACCACCCCTTTATACTATTTGCCTACCCTTCGCACCCTCACCCCTCCTTACTTATTTACACTATTTGTCTCTCCTTCCACATCGCATTGTTTTTCGTCTCAACCTCTTCCAGTTAATAACCTACAGATCTTTAGTCACATGATGTGGAATATTTCTTCTATTAATAATCTCGCACAAAGCGGCTGCGGCGGGAGTTTACCATGATGTTTGATCAATTAATTTTGTGTTGTCAAATATGAGTTTTGATTAATTATACACCACTTCACCCTCCCCTCCCTATCCTTATTCATTCACTCAATTTCCAGCCAACTCAGCACTGTTTTTAGACGATATAACAAATATAACCGAACCATCGCTGGTGACGCAGTAAAACTATGAGTCTCGCTAAATCTGCTGTAGCATTAAAGATGACATATGCATTTGGAAGTTTCATCCCTCCCAAAATACATTTTGGACACTAAAATACATGAAATAATGCTAATATTTTCTTGAAAGAAAAAGCATAGTTAAAAAGCCAAGGTCCTCGAAAAAAAAGCCAATATCCCAAGTTGCGATCGAAAAAGCCAAGATCTTGACTAATGAGATATGGATGTCTATCGCTGATTGAATAGATTAAATGCGAAGTAATCAAACAAACTAAGTATTTAAAGCAATGTTTTATAGTTTACATATAGTATGAGAGCGGAGGAGTTTTTAAAAAATGTTTATGTTTTTTTTAAATATTCATAATAATTGTTTTTTAATTATAAATTGTATGCATTTATAAAAAACTATAAACTATAAAACTTATAAAAGTAGAAAAAAAAAATTAAGAATTGTTAACTTTAAAAAAAAAGGTTTCTTATCTCCCTTTTAGGAAATTAATATGTTGATACTAGTGATACTAAACAGGTTATGCTTTTGTAAGATAACTAATTATATTTATTAATAAGTAATAATTATTCATACCGAAAATTCAATATTATGGTATTAAGGGTCGTCCATAAGTGACGTCATGGAGGGATATGTCGTACAAGTATAGACGATATGTGACATCATATACAAAAAAAAATTCTTGAAATGAAATGTTCAACTAAACAAATCCTATTTGTTCTGAATGCAGAAGACTTGTTAGATTTCAGTTATTAACCCAGCCTTGTTTTTCCCACACCTCTATGCTTTCCCTCCAAAAAAACTCAGCTGCCTTATGGAAATGGTGTTGTTTTTTTAATGACCACCTTCCCCTCCCTTTGCCCTTCCTCGCTTCGCCACTGCTCTATATCTATCTATCTATTTATCTATAGATATTTATCTATTACTCTTACACTCAATCTGCCTCTTTATTTATCTCCCTCTCGCTCTGTCTCTCTCTCTCACACACACTCTATCTCTCTCTATCGTTCGATGTTTCTCTCTTTTCCTCTCTGTATATTTCAATTACACATCGTTGTCTCTGTGTAACTCTCTCTCTCTCTCTCGCTCTCTCTCTCTCTCTCGCTCTCTCTCTCTCTCTTTCTCTCTGTATATGTCACTCACAGATCGTTCCCTTTCTATCTCTCTCTCCTCTCTCTCTTTCTCTGTACATCTCATTCACACACATCCTTCTCCCACTCTTTCTCTCTGTTACTCGTTCTCTGTCTAACTCTCTCTCTCTTTCTTTCTCTCTCTCACTCACTATCTCTCTCTCTCCTCTCTGTATGTCACTACTATCTGCCTCCCTTGAAGTCTGCTAGAAATAAGCTACAGCTCGTTCATAGAAACTAATGTGTACGCGTTTACCGTCACATCCGTAAACGAAGACACTCTGCTGAGAGGGTGGCTATGAACACTAGGGAGGACTTGTGCAAGTGGGAGAGGGGCAAGGGGGGGGGATACTGGGGTTTCAGAGAAGACGGGTTACTCACTACTGAATATCATAAGTACTAAAGGTAGTTGAATACGTTTAGCATATAATTAAGGGGACGGCCAATCATACTTGGAGATTTTCAGTCAAGTGTCTGATTGCGTGAGTATAACTGTCTATGCGTGTATCTGTGTGTGTGTGTAATTGTGTGTGAGTGTGTGCGTGCCGTATTGGATTAAGTGTGTGTGTGTGTCTGAGTAATTGTGTGTGTGCATGAGGTGAATGATTTTTCCAGCTCAAAACAAAATTAATATGAAACGAAAAATACAGAATAAAAGGCAGAGATAAATTTTTTACACCAAGCGAAGGTTTTAATAATACTATTTACTGATGTAACTATGTGTTTTTTTTTTAAGTGTTTCATTTCTTAGTGTTCAAAGAGCAGAAGTGGTAGAGTTCACCAGGGGATTGTGAGGACAGATCGAACAGAGTCAAACTAAGTTTTTTTTCCTTGTTTTTCGTCGGTTTTCATCTCTCTGTTTTTTTTTCGCCATGTAAAATATGTCACGACTTTCGTCCCATTGACCATGGCTTTTTATCGCTGACTTGGGGTAGCGAATAACGTAACGTAGGGTACTTGTGATTGGAATTCATTTTCCGAAAATGTATATCTTAGCCTCACTTTCTACTGATCGCCCACTTCCAAACGCTCAGAAGATATAAGTCTTTAGAAAGTCAATGACATGTTAAATATTCCTTTGTTATTTACATTAGTCTTTTATATCCATTTTATATTCACTTCTTTTTGGGTTTGAATAAATATACACAACTTATATTTTTCTCTATAAAATGTGTTTGCTTTTTCGTGGTCTCTCGAAGGGAATTTTCATTGATATATATGAAGATACTTACCTCGGTTTTCGAAGGTGTTATTTGTGTGTTTTGTTGATTCTTTTCGAGGAATACCGTGGGAAACCGAGGTACGAGGGTAGATATGTATGTTTATAGGTGGGTCTCGTTGATTTTAAATATATAATCTTTTGTAATGCTAGACACTTAGGCATACCCTATATTTGTAAACAATACAAAGGAAGACATTTAGATAGATAGACAGACAAACAGTCAGATAGATAGATGGATAGATTAAAAGGGGTTGATGGATGGGTGGATAGAAAGATCGATTGATGCATATATGACTGAATAGGAAGATAGATAGAAATATATAGATAGATAAATAGATAGATATTAGGTTGAGTGAATTGATAAATAGATGGATAGATCATAGACGAACACATAGACAGTGTAAAAGAAATATCTAGAAGCATGTTTCTAGACTTACGTATACGGTAGAAAGTGTCCAACATGTGTCTAGACTTACACATACGGTAGAAAGTGTCAAACATGTGTCTTGACTTACACATAAATTAGAAAGTGTCAAACTTGTGTCTAGACTTACACATACGGTAAAAAGTGTCAAACATGTGTCTAGACTTACACATACAGTAGAAAGTGTCAAACATGTGTCTAGACTTACACATACGGTAAAAAGTGTCAAACTTGTGTCTAGACTTACACATACAGTAGAAATTGTCAAACATGTGTCTAGACTTACACATACGGTAGAAAGTGTCAAACTTGTGTCTAGACCTACACATACGGTAGAAAGTGTCAAACTTGTTTCTAGACTTACACATACGGTAGAAAGTGTCAAACATGTGTCTAGACTTACACATACGGTAGAAAGTGTCAAACTTGTGTCTAAACTTACGCATATGGTAGAAAGTGTCAAACATGTGTCTAGACTTACGCATACGGTAGAAAGTGTCAAACATGTGTCTAAGCTTACGCATACGGTAGAAAGTGTCAAACATGTGTCTAAACTTACGCATACGGTAGAAAGTGTCAAACATGTGTCTAGACTTACGCATACGGTAGAAAGTGTCAAACTTGTGTCTAAACTTACGCATACGGTAGAAAGTGTCAAACATGTGTCTAGACTTACACATACGGTATAAAGTGTCAAACATGTGTCTAAACTTACGCATACGGTAGAAAGTGTCAAACATGTGTCTAGAATTGTTCGAGTACCAATAAACAGCGAAACTCAATCCGTCTCTTTTGTCGGACAGCACACCAATGCTTTTTTTTTAAATGTGACTGTGTGACGAAACGCAAATACCAACTTCCGGTCAGCCCAGGGATATCACGTGAGCCTTCTGTTTAGTTTCACACTAGTCTCCCACTTCCTGCCTATACATCTCTCTCTCTCTCATTCTCTCTCTCTCTCTCTCTCTCTTTCTCTATCCATCTTTTTCTTTCCACCACTCTTCAAGTAACGTTAGCCTCACAGATGCGGGGAGAAGAATTGGAGTGCTAGTGAGTGGTGAGAACGCACTGAGGGGGGATAGTAAGATGTGATTGTAAAAGTGTAAATGTTTTATAGTCGCAGAACACGTTTGATTCGGAGAGAGATTTAGAAGAAAACATTCCATTTGTAGAAGATATAGTAGAAAACGATAGATTTGGAGAAAGGTTTAGAATCAATTTTTTGGGGATTTTGGAAAAAAATAATGTTAAATACTAGAGGTCGACCGAAATTCTGTTTCGACTTCGTTTCGGCGCCGAAAGTGGGCAAATGGTCTCTTTTGGCGTAGTTTCGGTTTTGGCCAAAGCCAAAAAATCAACTTTCGGTTTGCGTTCGGTTTCGGCCGATACTGATATTGACTTTCGGTCATCAGCCGAAAATCCATTTTAACTTTCAAAGCTTTTAGTCAAAAGTCGCACATTAATACACGTACGATAAAACAATTAAACTGTGTTGGCTATCTCAATATTTCAGGCGATTGTTTGCCCGAAGTGACACACAAAGAAATTAAATAAGCTATGTGTAGTGTAATGTATGTGTATGTGTAATATATAAGCTTATCTTGCTTATTCAAATAATTAAAACCATTATAGTTTAAGGGTTGACCTGAGAAGCAAATCAAATTATAGTTTTATAGTTTCTAAGTACACAGTTGCCAAGGCTAATATCTTCATCATACTATAAGTCTCAAAAAACCCGGACGAGCCGAAGCTCTTACTCCGGGGCGTAACGCATTAGAATTGAGTTTAATCTTCATCTGATCTATCCAAAACATTGTCCTATTCCTTGAGTCCCTTGTCCTAAAAAATGTCCTTCTAGACAGCAGACAAAAGAGCTTAAGAAACACAATAGGACAATAATCGCTTACAATGCTCATGATATGACATGAGGATACAAGCACTATTCTTGTTCCATATGCAAGAGCGAACGCACAGAAGGCTATAGATCCACGTTCTGATTATTCGCTGATGGCATCCTGGCATGAATGGGTTGCATGAACATGACCGAAAAATCAACAATTAAAACATCATTTTGATCTCTAATCAAGATGCCAAATACTGACACAAACCATGTATAAGCGTAGGGCGCAGTAAGCTTCTGCACAGAATAGGCGTCCTTAACATATATTATAGCATAGATAATGAATAAAAAAAAAAGATTTAAAATAAAATAAACGACTAAAGGCGAAGAAAAGAATTAAAAAAAATTAATGATCGACTAACGAATTCCGCTATGTGGACCGCAGACCACGTCAGATTTGTCTTGATTTGTTTGGCGTTTGTATTTTATTATCCAGGTTTTTAAAAGTCCATAAAATCCCTAATCTTTGCACCGCGGACAAGCCAGGCTGGGGGATAGCTAGCCAGGCTGGGGGATAGCTAGCCAGGCTGGGGGATAGCTACAAGCTATTTCAACGATCGTGCTCAGGAAAACAAAATTCCCTTTTTATATCCTCAATAACTAGGCGCTGGTTAAGACTTTGCGCACAGATGCTTTATGTGTTTGTTCTTGGTTCGAAACCGCGCACGTATTGATCAGAGCAACACGGGTCGGGGCGGAACATAAAAAGAATATAACTGAATACCTCCATCCACCAAACGAACACACACTGTTTCTCTAAAGTTTATCAAATAACCGTTTAAAAAAAAGAAAGTAATGGGTAAAAGTTTTAACTGGCCACACAATTTCTTCTTACCTCGTGGTAACTTAAAACGACTTCAGCCATAATGACCCTAAATATAATATATATATATATATATATATATATATATATATATATATATATATATATATATATATATATATATATATATATATATATATATATATATAATAGAATAATGATGTGTTGACAGTTTTACAATCAAAAAGTCACACTGAGTTTAAAAGTTTCTTGAAATCCGGACCAGACTTCCGTCACTTACGTCCAGGGTGTAAGGAGAAGGGCGAGTGTCCAAGAACCTGCCGCGATGCATGTTGATGTGGCACGCCGCATGTCAGGTATCCGGCACGCACACGAACTACCCACCCCCTCCTCCCCAACCCCCGCTGCTATAAGTCCCCTTTAATCATTCATGCGTTTGTATTACCTCGCATACTCGGACTTTCGCCCGGTAGTACGAATACCAGACTATGGTCCTGGATCAATCAGACACCGGGCTTGGCGAGACAAGTATTGCTGCGCTAATTTCTTCCTCCTTCCCACCGAGTTTCGGTGGTCTCTCGCTCGTGCAATTATCCTCGGTATTGCGCAACGGCAAACAACTCCCATTCATGAATGAGCCCACCTGTGTTTACTTAATGGAAGCGTATCCGTGGTGCACACTTAACCTGCCAACTTTGATGACCAGATGGGAGCTGAAGTGGTAACAGTGTAACAGGAAACGCCAGAACAATCCCTGCCGACCTGAAGGAGTTTTGGACAAAGAACGCAAGAATGTTCTCTCTATAAGGAGCGTCTGTAAACCTATACGCAAACTTTGAATCGCTTTAAATTAGGCAAGGTTAAATTCTGCAACGGTATTTTTTGGCAAGGTAACTTTGGCAAAGGTAAAAAATTCGGCAACGGTAATTTCGGCAAAAGTATCAAATCGGTAATTTTGGCTACGGTAAATTACCGTTTAAAAAAATCAAAGCACTGGTTAGAAAACTAAAGACAAGTCTAGCACCCAAACTTCAGTAGAATGTGCCACCAAATCCTGTTACCCCTATCCTTCATCCTTGATTATATCCCAGACGTTTGGGTCATGACTTTAGTAAAAGCGTGTGCGTGTGTGTGTAGGGGGCGGAGATGGGGGTGGCTGGGAAGCGGTGACTTTTAATTTCTTTCTATGTCAGGCCAGGGACCACCACATCCACAGTTAACAACCTCCCCCCCTCCCATCCGCATCCCCACACCGTTTTCTACTCCCCCCCCCCCAACGCGCGCCCTGACTACTGTCTTCGCCCGGACGGCGTCTGGAATTTTGCACGAAGTTTTCAATTAAGGAGACATGGCCTGGAACGCTGCGAAGGACAGACATACAGATGAACTGACGCAACGTCTTGTTCCTATTTCTTTCTCTCTATTCTGTCTTTCTTTTTGTCTCTCGCTCTCTTTTTGTATTTAATTTAAGCCCTCGTTCAGGCTGGAATATAAAATTGAGAGAAGGTCATCTGGTGTGTGGCACGAGCAGGGGCAAAGGGAAAGGGGCGGGTCAAAGGGCAAGGGGTCGCCAAGGGGTTGCGTACTGGAGACTAATAATCCGGAAAGCGCTGAGGAGGGGCGGCCATGTCTGCCGTGTCAATAACATGGCCTTGACCTAGAGGAACTAGGTTTAAGCTATATTGAACAGCCAATGGGAATGGAGACAATTTAATTGTATACTGGGTGCCGACTCTGATCTTGTTAAGAGTCAGGTGTATTATTACTTTCATCCGTTCCTGATAATGCCGTGGTATACCCAAAAGACCATAATAAGATGGACCGCTTGCTTTAATATTTCTGCTATTTGATGACACGAATTACTTCTTTTCGGAATACCCGATTCCATTTTGTACTGTGCACTTCCGTTTTATTTCATCGCTATGATTTTGTCAATGAAAAATTGAAATTAAAATCAAAAGCTGCATCCAGCGGAAACATTTAGGCAAACGTAGGAGCGTAAAAGTCATTAAAGACAGCGCTATTGGATCAGTGGCGTAGTTAGGTTTTGGTGATAGGGGGAGCGAACTTTTAAGAAAAAGGCCCCGCTTTAAGCACTTTTTCCTCATTAACATAAGAACTAAAAATTTGAACGTATCAAGTCTTACAAGAATACCCTGTGCCTCGGGGTAGGCTACACACGCTGTGTATTACTGCAGTTTTTATTTAACTATTGACGATTCTTTTCCGAGCAACTATTAGTGGCGGAAAATTCTGCAAAATTGATTGATACTGCTGATTTCAGGATGCACAAATATAATAAATAAATTCGAACAAGTTCAGAATAGAGCTGCAAGGTTCATTACTAGCGAATATTTACAACTGGCAAAAGTAACACCAATAGTTAAATCTCTAAGCCTAGAAACTCTGCCTTTCTCAACTGCTGGGCATTCACTCTATTTTCAGCTTTTGGTTCAGCGTACAACTGTTAGCGAAGAGCACTCAACGTCAAGGCGCTCATCAATTAATACAGACGAATTACATTTAACAAAGTTTTTAGCCCTATGCTCCTCTTCTTTAAATAAATATAGCCTGATGAATTCTAAAAGATGTGTTTTATTATTGTAATATATATAAGAGGCTTATACGATAGCAATATATTATGTAATTGTTGTAATTATTAATGTTTAAAAATATACTTAAATCGACTTAAACAATTATGCAGGAAATGTTTATTTACAACTGTTTAACGTAAACTAATTGTACAACTCTAATTACTATATAGCTGAAATAAAAACAACGATGCTAGATTTGAATAAGGAAATATAAATGAATAAGTAATATTATTTATTAATTATAATAAAAAACATAACTTGTCTGGCCTCACTATAGAATCAAATCGGGAAACTTTCATTTAATTAAAGGGAGATAATTAACCCGTTTTTATTGGCGCTAATATTTCTAAATGTTTTCTAGTTTTCCTTTATAAAAAAAATTAAAAGCTTTTAAATTATATCAATAAAATAAAAAATTATAAAATATAGTTGAAAGTCATATAAATATTATATGACTGGAAAATTAAAATGTACATATCTAGACATTACATTAACTACTTACTATGTATGATTACCACGTAATTTTACCGCTTAACTATAATCGTGTGTTCAATTTTTTTGGTCTTCAAGTTTTAAAGACAATCTCCAGAAGTTGAGATCAAAATAAAAAGGAATTAGTTGCTAGATATTTTATCTTAATACTTCATACATTTTAAGAAATTAACAATTAGTGCGAAAGTTTATTAAATAATTTTCTTATAATGTTTTCTTAAAGGATCTCCCTTTTTTAGTCATAAAAAGGTCCCACTTCTACGCATTTAAGATGTCACTTTTTAAAATTCCTAAATAGGTCGAACGTTTTATTCATTTAAAAGAACTACATTTTCGTCCTCGAAAAGGTCCCTCTTTTTTCTTGAAAAGAGTTGACCTTTCTATTCTTAAAATATCATTGAAAAAACAAAATGTTTAATTTTAAAAGGCCCCATATTTTGGAAAATGGGCGTAAGGGGAGCAGCAGCTCCCCCTGCTACCCCCTTGGCTAAGCTACTGTATTGGAAGCGCACGGAAAAAAACGAACATATAAGCTCTAAAGATAGAGTAAGCGGTCCATCTTATTGTAGTATTTGGTGTACCTTATAACTTATAATTTGCCGTATAAGGTTGTGTTTTGTTTTTGTTACAACCAGCGTATTTATGTTTCATGCAGGTCTTTTGGTTGACATAGTTATAACAGTGATACGTGGGTTGCAGAGTGGGGGCTAGCACGGTAGTCGAGCGGTAGCGCCCTCGACTGGCGAACCACAGTTCATGGGTTCAAATCCTGGCGATGGGCCAAGAGATTGCACCACCGTTTAAGGGCACCTGAAATTAGTTTTGCGCAACGTAAATGTGGCTGTTCATTGCACTGGCCACACAATCCCCTATTAATACACGGACACGGAAATGAAGTGAACGCTGCTTTACAGGTTTATCTTATCTTATCTTATAAATTACAGACGCTCCTTCTATAAAGAAGATTATTGCGTCCTACTCTCATCCGTGGTCCGAGTCTAGTCTTGCATTTTCATTAATGCTTTAACTGATGTTAAGTTACTGGTTTTCCTGGTTTGTTCAGGCAACCCATTCCATGCCCAAAGGCCACTCGGGAAGAAATAGTACTTATATGCATTTGTTCTCGCATAAGGGACAAGGAAAGTGTTTTTGTCTTTATGTTTATCTGATAATTGCAACAGGTTAATATTGTGTTGTATTTCTAAATTAGAGTTTAATGCCTTATGTATTATTTCTAATTTACTCTTTGTCCTTCTGTCCTCTAGTGTTTCTAGGTTTAGTGATTTTACTAATGGTGTTACTCTTGTTAATTGGGAATATTCACTAGTTATGAACCTTGCAGATCTTTTTTGAATTTGTTCTAATTTTATAATGTTTTCTTTAGTTGGTGGGTCCCATACAGGTGCTGCATATTCTAGTATAGGTCTAACTAATGTGAGATAGCATTTTAGTTTTATATTCTTATTATATTTGTAAAAGTTCCTTTTTATGAATCCTAATGTTTTGTTTGATTTTTTAATTACTTCATCAATATGAGGGTTCCAAGATAACTTATCATTTATTATTACTCCTAGATACTTAGCATTGTTAGTTTGAGTTAGTTCTTTACCAAGAATGAAGTAGTTTGCTATTATTTGTTTATTTTTTTTTCTTGGATACCCTTATTAGTTGGCATTTTTCTGGGTGAAAAGACATACTCCAGTTTGATTCCCATTTTTGTAGTTTATCTAGGTCTTTTTGTAGAAGTTAACTATCTTGTCCAGCCTTTATTATTCAATAAATTATGCAATCATCGGCAAATAATCTTACTTTTGTTCCTGTGTTGATGCAATTTGGCAGATCATTAATATAAATAAGAAATAGTAGTTTCTATGGATTTAATGGGTCCGATAGTTATTCTTTATTTAACATTGATCATATAATGTGTATGTGATATATCATGGATTATGCAACACAGTGTATACAAATAATCTTGTCTCACACGCAATACAGTAGAGCAGGAGTCAGCAACTTTTTGGTAGAATTGTGCCTTAACACGATTTCTAATTCATTCAACGTGCCAACAGCCTGCAAGTCAGTTTATATAACGTCGCAAGTAGTCTGCAACCTAAACAAGACGAAACGGGGCTAGGCGCTTTACAGACGAGCTGTAGTGCAGCCGACCATTGAGAAAAACCAAGGAGCGAACTGACCGAGCTCTTATTCTCGCAAGGCTCGAACACAAGCCCTACTCTAACAGGGGCGAAGATCTATGCCAGGGGTCGGCAACCTTTTGCTAATAGTGTGCCAAAGTAGGATTTCTAAATCATTCAGCGTTCCAAACTAGGATTTATAAATCATTCAACGTGCCAAACTAGGATTTCTAAATCATTCAGCGCGTCAGCAGCCTAAAAGTCAACCTGCTTTTTTATTCGTTTACAAACTTTTTTTAGGACAATTAAATTAACTCCGTAGCTAGACCAAGGCCAAAAGCAAAGAAGATTTAGATAGTAATAATAATAATATTTGTATAGCGCAGCCAATAAACATAATGTAAGCTCAGTGCGCATTTAACATACAACAAGAACACGGACATTACTCTAGGCTAGGAGACAAAACTAACTGATGATATATATAAAAAATAATCAAATAAATGTAGCATTAACTGACCAAACCTATAGAGCGTTTGCAATGGGCGGAGTTTAAGTTTTTTAGTGACGTCATTTGTAAATAGAAGCAACTTGAGGAACAAATATGGCGAATGTTCTTTATCATGCCAAATTCACATATTTATGAATATTGGCTATCCTACTAAAAAATAAGGAGGTAAATAGTAGTAGATCATCATCTATGATCTATGTCTATGATAATAGGCCTAATACAGCTTAAATCTTAATAAGACTTAAAACACAAAACATCATTTAAAAAAAAGCTCGAGCCTATATGAAACTTTATTAACACAGCGGCCATTGTACACCACTACACAAAGTAAACAAAAATCACGTGCTTTTTGTCACGTGATTGCAAACGCCCTATAAGTAAGACAGTAGGGGTCTAAAGCATGTTAAATGTTAACTAAGGTAAATCTTGAAATAATGAGTTTTTAAGTTCTTTTTGAAAGTATCGATTGAGCTTGTTAGCCTGAGTTGAATGGGAAGTAGATGCCACACCTTGGACTGGATACTGAAAAGGCTCTAAGGCCAACGGTCGTCAGAGCGAAACGGGGCTCTTCCAAAAGCCATGAGTTCGCAGAATAAAAGCGCTTTATATTTTATACAAATTTAACGTGTTTGTGATAATCATTATTTTTATTTGCATGTATATCAAATACAGGATTTTATTACAAAAGGTTCACATTTTATTTATGGTAATTATTGTTTAAACATTATCACCTGTTAATATTGATTATATTTGGATCTCGCTTCGACTGAGAGGTCCTTTAATTATAATGATGGATTAGTGTAATTAACAAAGTTAAGCGGAATAGATACTTAGTATTCATACAAACTGAATAGTTAATGTAATGTTTAAAAATATACATATAGGTACATTCTTTAGTCATATAATAGTTATATAATTTTCAAATACTTTTTACAGTTTGAGCATTGCTTAGTTATAAATTGTAAGCCATTTACCCTTTTATCAAAGAATATTAGAAATATTAGTGCAAATAAAACGGGCTAATTATCTCCCTTCAGTAATAATTTAAAAAAAAAACGTTTCCACATTTGATTCGATAGTGATGCCAAACAAGTTATGTTTTGTAAAAAAACAAATATTACTGACTAATTATTATTTCCTTATAGAAATCCAACATTATGGTCTTCATTAAAAGATTTAATTATTAAAGAATTAAAATTAATTTACGTTAAAAAATTGTAAATAAACATTTCCTGCATTAATTGTTTGTCCATTTATGGAGTTTATATTTTAAACATGAATAATTACAGAAATTACATAATATAGTGCTATTAAATAAGTCTCTTATATTTATAAAATTAATAATAAAAATAAATTTGTTTAAGAATTACTTATATTTATTTTTAATTAAAGAAGATGAGCATAAAAACTTTTAAAAAATCTAATCAGTCTGTAGGCCCTATCAATTAATTAACGGTCATGTGTAGGTGACCTCTTTGTATGCTTAAAACAGCTTTATCATGAGCGATAATATCTGTTCACAAGTGCATTAATTGATACAGACTGATTTGATTTTTAAAAAGGTCCAACTTTTTAGCATTTAAAATGTCGCACTTGAATGCTCTTCGCTAATTGTATAATGTCAGATACATATTTAGTCACTTCGGAGCGGTCAAGTGCAGGTGACATCTTTGTATGTTTAAAACAGCTTTCATGTTTCAAATTGAGTTCCCGCCCAGTTTCAACGCAAATCCATTCCATTGGTTGGCCAAACAGTTCTAGTGCTGCTTGGCCTGGTCTTAGAAAGGCAAGTTTGAGTCATCGAATAGTGCCATTATATCTTACAGAAACATCAGCTTCGACTTTATTGTACCTATGTACTATGTGGCAAATAAAATATTGTTCATTGTTGTTCATTGCTGTTCATTGACAGTCTTCCTTATGCAATCTCTGAAAATGTTGTTGTTGTTTTTTCAGCAAGAAACACTTTCATTGCTTCATTGCTTCCAGACAAGAGACGAACGTATTCTAGGATTTACCTCGTCTACGTGAGCGACCACTGTGTGCAACAACAGGTCAGCATATTCACTATACATTTCTTTTCATTTCATTTTGAATATCCGTGATTTCAGCCTCAGGCACACAAAAATAAATATTGTTCAATATATAAAGTTATGTTAAAAATGATGGCAGGTTGGCGCAGAGATAAGCGACTCTTTGACAATGTTTTTTTTTAAAAAGCCTTTACGTTTTGGATAATATCCACAATTGTGGAAATTGTGGAAATAGAGCGCACAGAGCCTGCTGGATGGGATATTGTTGGACAGGCAATTGACAATTACTATCATGAGTCTATTTTGGGGATGGTTAATTCTATGTTCACAAAAACATAAAAAACACAACCAAAGTGGTTTTCAAAACCCATAATCAACGCCAAATGTCAAATGACAAGCGCCAAGCAAGCGGCATAGCTCAACAGTCGTGCTAAACCTAGCACTCTTAAAATTAATGTCAACTATGTCTTTTTCAAGCTAAAAAGAAAAGAGATAAAAAAAAAAAAAACTGCTAACTAACTGTTCTCTCCGACTAGCTCACTATGTCTAAATTTGCTTACAAGTTTGTTAAAGGGAGAGAGGTTAGGGAGGCGGGAATTACAAACTAAACAGACGCCAAGCTTTTTTGTGTATGTAGCTCTTTTGTTTTTTAAGCTCTCGCCTTTAAACCGCTTCCAACTATTTAAGTCACTTAACAGGGAAACGGCCTGGAGTTGACAAGGTTATTCTGACTCTATTGTCCACGGACTGGGCGATCTGGAAATAGAAGAAACCTGTTAGAGACATGGGCTGATTGTTGGTTGGGGACACACACACACACACACATACACACACAAAGTGAACAGTTCTATTGGATGAGCGAAAGGAGTAAATAAGCCATTTGAAGGCAGGGAGGGGGGAAGAAAATGTTGGTTTATGATTTATTGTGTTCGGACGTTGATTGCATAATGTGAATGTGTTGGATAACGGTAGAGAAATTTGATTAGGATAGAACAATTAAGATATATTAATATAGATCAATTGAAGTAGCATACTTAAGATAGAACAATAAAGGACAGAAGGGCAAAGATTACTAAGGAATGTTCACAACTGACAAGAGTAACACCAATAGTTAAATCACTAAACCTAGAAACATCAATGGACAGAAGGGTAAAGAGTAAAGTAGTTATAATACATAAGGGATAACATTATAACTTAGAAATGCAACACAACAACAACTTGTTACACTGCTCTAATAAATATAAGAACAAAAACAGTTTCCTTATCCCTTATGCGAGAACAAATGCATGTATAAGTACTCTTTCTTCCGGAGGGATAGTAAGATTAGCGTTTCAATGGTATCAGTCAGTATGGTCGTTGAAATATTGCCAGTGTGAACAATGAAAGTGCAAAGTTAAAATTTTTTTTTCTTAACACAGCTCTTTTAAATTCAGTTCTTATTCTTTCTTCGTTTGAAAGTCATTACCTTTGTTTTCGTCATGGTCGGATTTCGACGATTTTTAGTGTAGGCAGTTTTAGTCTAGTTTCGTGTATAAAATATATGTATAGTTTTCGTTGCTTGGTTTTAAATGCGCCTTGAGCGTACCGTATATTAGTTGGCAGCACCATACGAAAAACAGTATTTACTATTGATACTGTTATTGGACGGATTATCGACAAAACAAAACGAGGTTTGACTCTATCGTGTGTTCTACTTTTTTCCCTCTCTTATTTAACTTGACGTTAGTTAATCTTACACACTTCAAGCAAATTATTTAACCATGAATGTGCCGATTGAAATCTTTTAATACTACTGCGCATTTCATAATGAAAGATTAATCTTTAAGATTAAAATGAAATGGCTGATTTCAAAATGTTATACAAATCAATATTCTATGCGCAAATGAAAACAACAACAAAAAATACGCCCCACGGATGTGATGTTATATGGCCATTATACACAGTCATGGCTTCGGCCTTCAGTGACTGACGTCACAAGTCACAATACACTCAACTAATGGCGTCACCTAATGGCCGAACGACTCTATAGCCGCGACTAATGTGTTTACCAGCAAATCTGTTTGCTGAGTAGTAATACATATATTTTTGGGGTGTTTTTTTTTTAATCAGAGATATTAACAAGGGATATTTAGGGTGTGGGAGGAGATTAGTTTGATACGGTTAGGTTAGGTGTTTTGTTGTTTCCTTTAGTCCAGAAGTAATAAGTAGCGCTCACAAACAAATTTGCACACATACCGAATGGCTATTGTTGTGTTATTATGAGATTGTGTAGCCAGCACAATACCCTGCCGCCTTTACTTTTCCCTGATTAATATGAGGTAGCGTACCCAACAGAGCACTCAGGGACACTCTCCAGACCCGTGAAAAAAACAACAACATAGCCTTCAGCAGGATTCGACACATGACCTTCAGTACGTCAGCCGAGCGCGCTATCGACCCACCACCGTCTCCCATTTGTATTCAAGCTAATAGAGAAGTTAATTAGAACTTAGAACAGGAAACTACTTAGAACAGGGAACTACTTAGAACAGGGAACTACTTAGAACAGGGAACTACTTAGAACAGGAAACTACTTAGAACATGAAACTACTTAGAACAGGATACTACTTAGAACAGGGAACTACTTAGAACAAGGAACTACTTGGAAAAGGGAACTACTTAGAACAGGGAACTACTTAGAACAGGGAACTACTTAGAACAGGGAACTACTTAGAACAGGGAACTACTTAGAACAAGGAACTACTTAGAACAGGGAACTAATTGAACATAAGCAACACCTCGAGACACGAAAAAGCATCACTAGGTCAGGTACCCATCAGAGTTGGGTAGACTCACGGGTCAAAATTTTACTCATCACCAGGATTCGAACGCGCTGCCGCTCGGTCACCGTCCGATAGTTTTGTCGGAATCGATAAAGATATCTTTCCTAGGACAATCTGTAATATATCGAAAGAGTAACTGGCGCAGTGTAGGGTTGTATTCAGACTTTATTCTGGAAGAAAGGTTAACACATCAAATATGGTGGAACAAGGACGCCGCTAACATACTAGGGAATTATGTAACATCAACAAAAGGTGAAGAACTCTCACAATTCACACAAGAAAAAGTAAACACAACAATAACATAATGATTACAACACAATCCAACACTATTCCTCTTTACCAGAGCGTTCTTAAAATCCGTTCATTCATTAAGTCCAAGGCTGCATGGTGCATAATGATACCTGGGATTTTCTCCTGAG
Source organism: Anisus vortex (assembly GCA_949126835.1). Lineage (NCBI taxonomy): Eukaryota > Metazoa > Mollusca > Gastropoda > Planorbidae > Anisus > Anisus vortex. The sequence continues at coordinate 27,500,895 of OX421508.1, forward strand.
ATATCATCCGTTGATAAATAGACATCGTTTATGGCTAATAGTTGGATGTTTATGTGTAAGGAAGGAAATATTTATAATGCCAAGAGTCCTGGAATTCCGCAGTGAATAATCATAAACGTTTACTAACCAAATCAAGTTACAAAAATTTAGCCTATATAATAACGTTTATTATAATTATAATAATAATAATAATATTTCTATAGCGCTGCCAACAAACATAATTTAAGCTCAGAGCGCGTTTAACATACAACTAAGAACACGGATATTACTCAAGGCCATGAGACAAAGCTAAATTGATGATTAAAAAAAAGACAAATCAAATAAATGTAGCATTAACCGACCCAACCCATATTATCAGTACATTACTTTTATAATCAACGTCCCAATTTAATTATTACAACAAAAACAAACCAAAAAAAACAACATTTCTAGTCATCTCCCTGGAATAACTATTAGTCTTGTAGAATTGAATTTCAATATTTGGAATGGAATAAAACAAGGGCTTTGAGATTAAATTGAGAAGATGAAAAAAAACACACAACACAATACTAACGTACATCAGACTCCCGCTGTGAGTTCTGGTCAGTATTTGTATGAGTGTGTGTGTCGATGTGTGATGAACATTTCACCCCATCCAGGACTTCCACGTTTTTAAATTACGATACATTAGTATCTGTTAGGGAAGATATATAGATATATATAATAGATAGCAGAGAGGGGGGAGGGTGTGTTATTGGGTAGGGTTGGGATCAGTGATGTAACGGCGATGTGGTAATAAGACTTTGTCTGTTCAAAAAACAATATTTGATAAAAAATGTAATTCCACTTTTTGTCTTGTTTAATGTTGAAAGGTTGGACGTACGATTGCTGGACACCAGGGCGGGAATAGGGAAAGTAATTTAATGGATGGATGGAGAGGTACGCTTGAATGGGTTGTAGAAGGAGGAAGTGGTTGGTTCGAGGTACTTGTAGGTGGGTTAACGGTGTCATTGGTGGGTGGGTGATGTGGAGTAGATAGACAGACATGGAGACATACATATTTGCCGACAGACAGATAGATAGATAAACAGAAAGATTGATAGATAGATAGACACCTAGGGCCTAGATAAAAATAGATATCGCGACAGATAGAAGGACCGACTGACAGATAGACTGATACATTGATTGATTAAATGATCAATAGTTAGATGGACAGGCATTTCGATAGGATAAATAGTTAGATAGATAAACAGGTAGACAAGCAGAAAAATAGACGGATAGATACTTAAATATACAGATTGATAGATTGACAGACAGATACATAGATAGATAGGATGATAGATGATAAAGTGGGTAACGTGGATGAAGCAGATACTTAGAAAGAACGATCTATAGTAAATAGATAGAGAGCTAGATAGATACATAGACAGATACATAGATGTAAATAATGATAGACAAGTTATAAGATAGATAAACCTTTGGATCCATATAACGTTGGAAACCTTTAAAATTACAAAAATATTACATTTGTATATATTAATAAATCTACATAATTTCCAATTCAAAATATTGATGCGGGAAATGTATACACTAAACTTTGAAAAGTTGAAGAACAGAAGACATCCATATTGTTTTGACAAATTATACATCAAGTCCTGCAACTCGGAAAAAAAATATTTTTTAACACAGAGAGAAAACACACACACATAAATATGCACACAACCTTATGATAATATTAAACCAAAGTTGCATTTCTTACTCTTTCAGTGTGCCAACAGCCTCAACTGCTTTTTTTTCTTGTAGAAGAGAATTGAACTTGGTCTTTAAAATTGCTCTGCGGTGCCAAGTTTTGGCAAGCGTGTCCTAGGTTGCCCACGCCTGGTCTACAAACAGACAGATCACACACACACACACAGAGAATTAAGTCACATTCACAAACCTGACGTCTCGATGTTTGCTCTCAGTTAGAACGTACAAGTTCACACGGTTTTAAGTTATCTCTCACCAACATAATTAACCCTAGGAGGGCCGCAATCCAATACTCTCTTCTCTAGGTTTCCCCCCCCCCCCCCAGTGTTATGTTGTTTTTTGGCATGTTACAAGACATGTTTTGTCGTAACAACCCCTTTAAATGTATATGCAGACGTCGTTGAGGACTTGGCGGCAAAGTGGTTGTCTCTCGGACCCTTCTACACTGACGGACATTTCTAAAACACATGTCTGGCACCGCCTCAAGAGGAGGGGGGGTCATCGCTGAGCAATGTAGGTCATGGCCGGAGGGTCACCGCCCCTCAGAGGTCAACGCCCGTCTCTCTCTATGTATCTATTTATAATTAATTATTTTTTTTAACCTTAGTGTGATCTATTTCATGATCGCGGCCGCATCTTGACCACACAGGCTATTTTTTTTTTCAAAGGGAGGCGAAATGGATGGGTTGAGGGAAAGGGGTAGATCACTCCGATCTGGATTAGCTCTGTCTGCTTACGTCCCCTTGATTTTGGGAACAACGAGAACTTGACGTATGGAGTTATCTCCTTTTTTGCGATCTTTTTGGAATCGAGCTTCCAAGAGCTCCGAAGGAGATGTCGTTGTAGATTTATGGTTAATCATTAGAATTTTGTCTTTGTTACAAAGGGTTTTTATTCAGGTGTCAACCCCTCTAAAACAGGCCCTGAATTTAAAAACAAAATATCTCCAGAGCTTTAAGGAATTAAAAATAATGCTAAAATAGTGGATATCAACATAGCACTGTAATATAATATGGGAAGTCAAGAGATTCTATGGCCAGGCCAATGCTCAGACTAAATTTTTTTTATCAACATAGCACTAGTATTATGACATATAACGTCAAAAGATTGTGTGGCCAGGCCAATGCTCAAAAGACATTTTTTGTTAAACCTACGGCTGACAGGATAGTTATTCGAGCTGAGCAAATAAATAAACTTTAGGACTATAACAAGGCAGTCGCAAAAATGTTATCGGGTCTTGTGTACACTTCAACCTTTGACCTTCGGGTTTGCAATCCAACGCTTTGACAACCGCGCCGTTAACTGACATTAATTCCATTGTGTGAAATACTGTAACAGCAAGAATTGATTATCCCCGTAACAAAAAAATGTTACATACTTGTTGCCTCTGTGACTGACATGTACTCAGGCGGCCGTGCACACCTCAGCCTTGATGATATTTTCGTCTTCTAGAGATATAGTGTTGGATTGCTAATCCGAAGGCCACGCTTTCCGTATCGGCTAGACAGTGACCTTTTTGTTGTCGTTTTCTCGCTGCTCTTTGTAATGCGTCGTCCCGTATACACACAAGTTACCATGGTCCAAGGGGAGGTGGGGATATGAGAAAAATCGAGGTGTGCATTGAGCTGGCTAAACCATCCCATGGTAAGCCGGAACGAGATCTACTACACTAGTCACATTGTCAACAGTAAAAGATTACTTAAAAAAATTGCTTACATTTTCGCTAGCCCTTTAGTAAACAGAGGTAGGGAAACTTTACTTATATTTTGGCTAGCCATTTAGTAAGCAGTCAATTTGTGTTGGAGTTTTTGGCCAAGTTGTGTCTGTATTTTTGGCCAAGTTGTGTCTGCATTTTTGGCCAAGTTCTGTCTGTATTTTTGGCCAAGTTGTGTCTGTCATTTAGGCCAAGTTGCGTCTCTATTTTTGGCCAAGTTGTGTCGGTGTTTTTGGCCAAGTTTTGTCTGTGCTTTAAGCCAAGTTTTGTCTGTGATTTAGGCCAAGTGGTGTCTGTGATTTAGGCCAAGTGGTGTCTGTGATTTAGGCCAAGTGGTGTCTGTGATTTAGGCCAAGTGGTGTCTGTGATTTAGGCCAAGTTCTGTCTCTACTTTTTTATTTCATAAAATTATAATTAAGAACTTTGAAATAGTTATTCAATCTAATTTTTACATTTTAAACCTTGATCATCAAAACATTTTTTTAAATTAGTTTATGGATAAAATCCTGCACCAGACGTGAAACTTACTTCTCGGGAGTGAGAATACGAACCGAGAATAGGCCTAAACTCTTAGGGCTCGGACTGCTCGGAGGACAAACACACTTGTGCTACGCAGTGTAGCCAATACATCATGTTATAGGTTCGGTGCAAATAGTTTATTGTTCCTATTCACTGTATGCTCCAGCTTTTCCAGCTTTTTCTTTGTGTTTTTCTGCTGTGCAATATTTCCTTGCCTATCTTGCTTTTTGAACCGCCACCGCACCTGACCCTCCCGTTCATGGTCAGTCCTACAGCAAGCATTCCTTTCAACAGTTCTTAGTAGGACACGTGCCACAAAACGTGTGTCACGCGCGTGTGTCAACGTGGTTCTGTGTGTGTGTGTGTTGAGTATGTGTACGTCAATGTGTGTCTTGCGCACACACACACACACACACACAAATCCTTGTAAGTACATATATAACCGTGAGTACTTGTCGTGCTCGGGTCAGCCCTCCATCCCCGCCGCCCCATTCCCACCCCCTTTTTCTACCACGCCACCTCTTTGTCAGCTAGAGTGACTAATTTAATATCATAAAACCATTATGTAGAACGGGGGCTTGGGTGGAGGTGGTTGGGGCGGCTCAGTTACAAACAAAGCTAAGTAATTGCCCCCATCTGTGACACATATACTCAACCGTGGGTCGTAAAAGAAGCAGTTGTTGTTGTTGTAGTTTTTTTTTTTTGGACGTAAAGTAGGCCTACGCGCACAGAGCTTTGCGTCGTGGATAGGGAAACATTGATACAACAGCGAATGCTTCCTTTGGGACCAAAATAAATTGACGTTGTTGCTTCTTGTTGTTGATTTGTTCACTTCTGAGGTGAGATTTGATCCTGCTTTAATTAAGTATCCAATTAAAATGTGTAATTAACCCATTTAAATCCAGCGTTCTAGAGCAAGAATAAGAAGAAGAGCGCTGTGGCTTGCATATCATAAGGAGCTTTTCAAGATCTGAAATTGTTAAAGCATGCTATTTGTTTTTTGTTGTTGTTTTGTTTTTTGTTTTTTCGTAAGCTCTGTCCTATCGTTAATCCTATTGGGTGGTTCCACAGAATAGTTATAGAACAGAATGCGCAATCCCAATATGCACAGTCACTAAAGTGAATCTCGGCTTCCGCCATTTTTTTTATATTCTAGGCAGCGGTCACTAGAAACGCTGCTATAGTAAAATGAGAAAGGCTTATTTATTACTGATATCTACTCTTAGCAAGCTTAGGATCAAAGCAAGACTAATAATATTCAGTAATATGACGTTACAACTTTCCATTGTTTATAGTTTACGAGGTCAGCAAAGCCATGCAGTTTAACATGCTTATTTGTACGATAATCAATCGTTTTCGCATCATTGTTGCATTTTATTACACAGCAGCCTTTGTACCTTTTGCCGGAAAAGTAGCTTTGGGTGTTCGGACTTGTAGATTTGATAAAAAAGACATTGTAAATAAGCATAAATATAATTTAGTGTAACCAGGAGCGCTGCGTTTAAACAGTCTGTCGTCGGTATTACTTCCGGAAACAGGAAAAAAAATGCAATTGCGCATTCTGTTCTATATTTATTCTGTGAGTGGTTCTAGAAGACCATGCGAAGAAAGACGTTTTGATATTAGCAACGCTTTTAAGTCTCTCGTGCATGTCTCGTTACTTGTTAACGTGTTGATTTCTCACGATAGATATATTGAATTCAGACAACACATTAGGCCTATATACACCAGGGGGAGGGGGGGGGACGGCAAACTTTTTATAATAGTGCCAAAGTAGGATTTCTAATTCGTTCAGCGCGCCAGCATCGTAAAAGTTATAGCACTCAATTCCTTGCAGAAGAGAGTTGCATATCCTATTGGGGAAGGGGGTGGTCTGCATGCCATTGAAATTTCTCTGCGTGCCAAGTTTGGCACGCGTACCGTAGGTTGCGCCCCTGATATACACTAAACTCATACTCGCATACACACTCTCTATATATAGGTTACATACAGTGAAAAACTGTCATCGCAGGAGTTAACGTTCCTTATATCACCCCCGGAAATAGAGTTAGCGGTCGAGTATTACAAAGGATTACGTGACCTTATTGCCTCGTATTTTACTTTTGCCATTTGACTTATCGCATGTGTCCTCGATAGCTAAGTCGGTAACTGCTATAATAGCTGCTATGCGGTCGACCTGGGCTCGATTCCCTAGTCATTCTATACCTTTTATATATTTTTTTTTATTTCTATTACGTTAATGGTAATGGTAATGATAATTTATATAGCGCTTCTATCCATGCTATTTTAGCATGCTCAGTGCGCTCTAGAAGACTATTAATCTGTGAGAGGTTTCACTGCTGCCGGTTAAGCGCATGTGATAACAACTCAATATTAACGTCATCTAGTCCCAAAACTCCTGTAGGGCGACAGGGATCTGCCGGTGGCGGGGCTCGTTCCTAAATGTCTTTGGTCTAAATATATAAAATATATATATATATATATATATATATATATATATATATATATATATATATATATATATATATATATATATATATATATATAAAGAGAAAGAGAGAAAGAGAGAGAGAGAGAAATAGATAGATATACACAGAGAAAGATACAGACAGACCTGTCCTAGGGACATTTAGACCGACTGACAGGTGGATAGACAGATAAACTATAATCAGATAGACAAATAGATTGATAGATGGATAAAATATTTTCCTTTTAAAAATTAACATTTAAGAATTGCAATGTATAAAGACCCTAAAGTACTGAAAACCTTAAAAGCTTCTTTCTTAACTTAATATAAACTAGAAAATAATTACGTTAACTCGTTAAGTAACTGAAACAAAATTACTTTCTTTTTTTGGTCAAATCGAGAAATTACACTGCACCGTCGGTAGCGCGCTTAGTGCATTAGATTCTGCGATAAATAAATAAAAAGTAGTAGATCTGATATTAACAACAGCTGGGCCGTTGGTTATTAGGCCTAATCCGCAACAGGTGGTTATATTTTGTTGAGTTGGCCTATAAGCCTTAATGTGCTTGCGTTCTCTGACTAAAAGTGGTGAATTAGTTTGAGTATTGTTTGTATTGAACGTCACATATTGTTGTGGCTGGGGCACGTGTTACTAATAATATCCTCCATAATATACAAATAGTCATACAAGCGCGGTGGAAATACCTTAGCTATACGTTTATAATATACAAGTACACCTGCAAGCGCAGAGAAAATAGAAACTAGACTTCCGTAATATACAAATGCTTATACAAGCATTGGTGAAGGCGCTAGGATTTGTTCCGCGGATCTGCAGGGTGTCCCTGAGTCTACCCAGCTCTGACGGCTGCCTGACTTTAGTTAGGGTAAAGTAGAGGATGCTGGCCATTGTACTGGCCACACAATCCCCTAGAATGTCGTGGCCAAAGAAACTGGTGACCACTGCTTCACCGGCCCTATGGACCATTGGGTCCGACGGTATAAAAAGATAAGATAAGATAAGATTGCTTTATTGATCCAAATAAATGGAAATTTGACTTGATTACATAACTTACTTTACACAAGCAGGGTGAAAATACAAACCCCTTTAATATACAAATAAGCAGAGATTCGCAGCAAATGATAAATTAGATACATAGAATTTACAAATACTCAAACTCGTGTCTGCGGCTGTTTCTGTCCCGCCCTTTTTTCTCATTGTTTTATGCACTGCGCCAAAATAATTGATACAATAGAACAATGTAAACAAAGGAGATACCTCAGCTATTTCAATCGATTAGTTTCTGGAGGATGAAATGTGATGTAAACGCAAGTGCTGCTAAATATCTAATATCCCCCAACAGTATGCCTACATATTATTATATTAATAAGAAATAGGAATCGCAGTGACTTTTCGATGAAGTATGGGTCTATATTTGGCAAATATAGTGTGCGGCCGGCTGGTCCTGTGGTTGGTTCACCGGACTGTCAACCCTGATGACCGATCACTGCCGCCCTAACATCTGCTAATATTAATGATATTTGATGTCAGTTTAATCGAGATGTCTATAATGTTTTTAGCATCCGAAAAGGACCACGAATATTTAATTAAGCGGTATAGATATGTTGTAATCATACAAACTGGGTAGTTATTGTAATGTTCGAAAATATACATATAAATTCTTTATTCATATAATATTTTTATAATTTTCAAATACTTCTTACAGTTTAATCATTTCAAAGTTATAAATTGTAAGCCATTTATTTTTTTTATAAAAGAAACAAAACCAGAAATATTAGCTCAAATAAAACGGGCTAATTATCTCCCTTTAACAAATAAAAAACATTTTCCACATTTGATTCAATAGTGATGCCGAACAAGTTATGTTTTTTAATTTAACAAATATTACTGATTATTAGACCTAAGGCTTTTGCAACCGAAATTGAAACAAAAAAAAGACAGTTAAATTGCTAGCAACACACCAGGCAAAAGATTCGCATTAATATTGATTTATTTAACCCTTTTGTTAAGGCAATTTTTTGATCTTGTATTCTTACAATATGTTTCCTTTTCAGTTTTTTTCAAAGATAATTAAGAGATAAGATAAGATAAGATTTCTTTATTGATCCAAACAAATGGAAATTTGTCTTGATTACAGATGTTTTGTCCTTCAGCATATTTTAAACAAAATACAAGAATTATTTGTTATTTGTATACAAGCACAGAAATATACTTATGAAAATAGACAAGCGCACACACAATCACACAATTTATCATGCAAGAAACAGTTCTTTAGTATGTATCTATTGTATTCTGGCTGACTGAAGTCTTGACGATAGCCTATATTTCTTGTTGCGTATGGTAGATAGTATGGCCGGAGGCTGACGTACAATAATTCTTTGTCTGGTGTGCATATTCTTCTTTTGTTGTAATGCAGTTGGTATTGCAATATTATTTCTTTATATAGATAGCCAGCCATCCAACTTTACCAACTGCCGCTGTTGACGGGTCTATTAGAGCGAAGCAAATAAAATGTCCTCAGACGTATTCCTCCTCTACGGCCACATTTACTTCGCCTTGTTAGTGTAAAGACATGTTTATTTGTTGTCATTATTATCCAAGATGGCGGTTCGTTCAATAGTATTGACACTAATGGTGTAAAATAGTTTCGTGTAAGGCGGTTCTTCACATAAAAATTATAGTAACAATAGTTGCCGTTATACAAACTACTAACATAAATCACACATAAAGTCTAGTCCGCCTAAAAAAAAATGCGGAAACTGTTGTCCAGATGTGCGGAAGGGGGTGGGGGAGTGGGCGCTAAAAGAAAGTTGGGGGGGGGGGGCGGTGAGCGTAAAAAAACTGTAAAAGGGGGCGGTGAGCCGAAAAAGGTTGAGAACCTATGGTCTAAGCGGTTGTTACTGTTTATATAATTTTTTACGTAGGCGATAGACCATAGACTATAATAAAATGTTACAGACCTCTCTTCTATATAGAAGATTATTACGTCAATAACCCAAACATGCTGCAGGGCGGTAGAGATTGATCGGCGGCAGGTTTAGAACTCGGGTCATCAAGTGCAGGGGTCGGCAACCTTTTGATAACAGTGTGCCAAATTAGGATTTCTAATTCATTCAGCGTGCCAGCAGCCTAAAAGTCACCCTGCTGTAGCACTAAATTTCTTGTAGAAGAGACATGAATAGACTTTTAAGGCCTCTTCCGCGTGTCATTGAAAATCCCTCGGCGTGCCAAGACTGGCACGCGTTCCGTGGGTTGCCTACCCCCTGATCCAGTGGAAGGTCCGGAGTACTAGCCAATAGGCCAGCGGATCTCTCAACTGTAGTGCGTACGTGCACATTTAGCCGAGGCCCTCCCTGATCGTATGCAAAACATCTTTAATCAAACTACCCGCCCCTTACTTCCGTAGTGCGAACGTAATATATGTGCGGCCCCTTAAAGTATGGGAAAACCCGGAATTCACACAGGTGTAAACAAATAAAGAAATATAACGTTATTTAAATTAAACACTGTTCTTTCTTCACTTCCTTCAAAACTTTACACGCTTGTATAGAACTAGGTTATGTAGTAGCACCTGCGTAGAATCATTTTGCTCCGTAGGGCCAGTGATAAGGAGCGTTCACGTGTTTCCGTAACCTCGGGATTGTGTGGCCAGCACACTAATCAGCCGCCTTATATTTTTCCACCAACTAATGTTACAGGTATCCACCAGGAGGCTAGGTAGACTCTGGGACAGAACACAATACAACCTCAGCCTTGACCGGGGTTCGAACTTTGGAACTTCGGCATGGCAATCTCAGCTTGCTGTCACTCTACTACATTATCAAACTACAGATTACATATTTATATAGCGCTATTCATAACAGAGTCTTCGAATGCGCTTTATATTTACCATATGTTATTAAAATAAATCGAAAAAGTGGGGTTTTAATTTTGTTTAAAAAAAATTCAATATTGTCGGCTTGCTTAATATTGTGTTCGGAAGTTCATTCCACCACAGAGGTGCTACGACGCTGTATGGGCGAGCTGCAAATGTTTCCTATTTACGCCATGATATCAAAGGAAAGTGTAACATTCGGATCAACACTCTAAGACTGTTAGTTTTCAATAACTTTTCAATTTCGCTTTGAGAATATATTGTAGTATTATATTTAAATAGACTGTGTGATTCTAATGTTTTTTTTTCTTTCTTTTTGTTTTCCATTATAAGTTGGGAACCAGTTGGGACTCAACATTGTCTAAGAGTGTAAACCACCGATACGCTTTCATTAAGAGTACACTGGTGTGTGTAGGGGGGGGGGGGGGGGTGCGACTCCCGTTGCTTGTCATAAGGATCATTGCACCGAAACTCGGTGAGGAGGAAGGACTTAGGTGCAAACAATACCCGTCTCACCACGCTGGGTGACTAGGCCTATAGTCTGGTATTCGTACTACCTGGCTGCAGTGCAGGTATGCGAGGTATCATATCGCCATCTCGTCAATGATCCAAGGGGGAATTCCTCAGGTGGTATTAAGTCTTGTGTATATGTCTGTGGGGAAACCTACTATATTCGGCATTTTAGCACTAGATCGAACTACTCAAAAACGACCTTCAACTTTTAGCACTCAGTCGAACCCAAAAATCATCATCCATTTCTATTTTCCCTTGAGTCCTGTATGGACTAAAAGACCACGCCCGACACAGACACCGTACGGGTGTCGATGGCACTTTTCGCCCCGCCCCCCCCTCGCCTCCATGTCTCCCTTAGAGCCAGGTTTTGACAAGCGGTGACAGACCATACATAAATACAGGCAAGAGTTGATGAAGTCATCTTAGCTCCGACCTCTGTCCGCGGCTAACCCTCAAAAACATCCTTTAACGTATAGCCATTAGTCGCATAAATCACTAACATCCTACAACTTTTAGCACTCAGTTGCATTTCTCAAAAACATCTTCAAACTTTTAGCACTCAGTTGCATTTCTCAAAAACATCTTCAAACTTTTAGCACTCAGTTGCATTTCTCAAAAACATCTTCAAACTTTTAGCACTCAGTTGCATTTCTCAAAAACATCTTCAAACTTTTAGCACTCAGTTGCATTTCTCAAAAACATCTTCAAACTTTTAGCAGTCAGTTGCATTTCTCAAAAACATCTTCAAACTTTTAGCACTCAGTTGCATTTCTCAAAAACATCTTCAAACTTTTAGCACTCAGTTGCATTTCTCAAAAACATCTTCAAACTTTTAGCAGTCAGTTGCATTTCTCAAAAACATCTTCAAACTTTTAGCACTCAGTTGCATTTCTCAAAAACATCTTCAAACTTTTAGCACTCAGTTGCATTTCTCAAAAACATCTTCGAACTTTTAGCACTCAGTTGCATTTCTCAAAAACATCTTCGAACTTTTAGCACTCAGTTGCATTTCTCAAAAACATCTTCGAACTTTTAGCACTCAGTTGCACTAATAAAATCCATCCTCCCACTTTAAGCACTCAGTTGCACCATTCACTAACAGCCCCCAACTATTAGCACTCGGTTGCACTACTCACAAAGTTCCTCCAACGTTTAGCACTCAGTCGCACTACTGAACAAATTCCTCCAACATTTAGCCATCGATTAAATGAACTCGCTAGCATCTTCCAACCTACAGCACTGGAGAACTCAGAGTTTATATCAAATTGCTGGATGAGATATGTGTTTTCTACTGCTGTTTTTTTTTTAGTTTCTTTTATTGACACTATAATTAGTTTGCTTATGGTTTGTTTTGTTGTTTTGTTGTTTCAAACTATTTTTGTGACCTAGACTTAACTTGTCAAATCATAATTAGCTTAGAATTACCGCTTACTGAGACAGTTCACCTAGAACACAAGACATCTATATCTATTAAGAAGTCTGGGTGTGTTTAACCAATGAAATCGGTTTATTTAAAGACACATGATCTTACTGAATCAAATTTTACTTTTGTAGTCCCTTATTCACATGTGGTTTCCCTAGCGTAGTGGTTAGAGCCTTCGACTACCATGCAGGCGATCTGGGTTCGATTCTTTTAATTTTTTCTACTTTTTAAAAAATGTCCATTAATATTACTTTTCTTTTAAAAAGACTGTAAGGGTTTTAGGACTTACAACTTTCCTAAAATGTTTTCAGTAAATAAAATCTAATAATTATATTTCGCACCCTGAAGACGGGTGTTTGATTATCATCCACAGGGATAGTCCTAACTTTTTGTGAAATAAAAAGACTTGCTTTTTTTTAACCCGATTACAACATTTATGTTAAATTACTTTCCTAAATGTTTTCAGTAAATAATAATTCTATTTTTTGAAATGATTAGATCTAGCCCATATCTTTCTGTTCATTGTAGATTTCTGAACTGTTTAAGCCTCTCTGTAGCTTAACCCTTCCCGTACCGACCTACTTCTATCTATGCTGCCTTCATTTCCGCTATATACGCGCCCGGGACTGTAAGGGTTAAAAGCGGAGTCACTCACAACATCACCCCGTCGTTTGGAAACAAACAAAAAAATTTGGTTAGTGCTGTGTTTTACATTTAGCTTGCGTTGTTTTGTAAGTGATCTTGTCTTATCTTATATATTACAGACGCTCCTTCTATAAAGAAGATTATTGCGTCATACGCTCATCCGTGGTTTCGAGTCTAGTCTTGCATCTTTATTCATTTTTTAAATGACGTTAAGTTACTGGTTTTTCCTTGTCTGTTCAGGCAACCCATTCCATGCCGGAATGCCAATCGGGGAGAAAGATTACTTTTATGCATTTGTTCTTACATGCCGGAAATCGCAGTTGTTACGGCTCGCTGTCTAGGGTGGGCAGTTATATAAATGACTTCATCGTCCCTCGAAGAATATCGATAAATGAAACGATATTTCCAGGAATTAGAATAGGGATAGTAGACTCAACGTCTTTGATAAAATATTGGTTTTCGAAGTCAACTGTAAAAAAAAAAAGAGCAATTGTCTGTTTAAAGTAAGTTTCCTCCTACTTCAGCTTCCCTGGTATCTGCTAGTCACTTCAAATAAGTTCAAGGGACATAACAAAGTAATAGATCACAAAAGGGCGCTAATTGGTGGGGCGTTACACGAAACTCATTTTTTCCCGGCCTTCTGTGGTGAGCAAATATCGGCCGGTAGAGAAACAGTGTTCAGTTCGATACTTGTGAATGTCAGATTCTATCTAACTTTTAAAATAAACTATCGTATGAACTATTTCTTTTGTAAGGTATAGGCCTATACTATAGATCATCGCTTCTTACGGTGAATCGTCACATTAAGTTCTAACTCTTTAAAGACATCAACACATTATTACGTTCCTTAATTTTTGTTCATTTCTGTTCTCCCCTGTGTTTACTGGAGTGCGCTGATTTCTTTTTATCTCCCCTGCATCCAGTATTGTTTTGTCTCCCTTTCTTTCAACTGTGTTGGTCACGCTTGACCGCACGCTTAAGAATGTGTTTTTTTTAAATTATTATTATTTTTCTTTCTGTATTGTATGTACCGATAACCCGGTCTCCCTCGCTTGAGCACGAGGTTATTTTTCTACTTGACACAGTATGTTGTGTTTCTGACCAGTCTTGGTACGAGTCTTGAGTCGACCGGTCTTCGGTATGCTTGTTTCTGTGTGCGCTTTCAACCATTCTTTCTACGTAGTGTATCTTTGTAAGTAGTAATTTGTATTAGATTCTCTTTTGTATTATAGTTTGTCAATTTGTATTAGAATTTTCTTGTGTATTATATTTTAAAGTTTAAATTTGTATTTTCTTTTGTACTTTGTAATTATATATGGTAATTGTCTTATTTCTGCAAACGTATTTTGGTAAACTTAACTCTTGACTTTAGAGTATTTTGTTTGGTTTTATTTTTTATTATCTTATTTTAATTAAAGAGTCTAAATTTAGTTTATATTCTTTTGGGGGGTTCTTTTATAATACTCTTCTCTTTATTACGTTTGACGAGCCATTACAAAAATTAATTGATACCTAAGAACATTAATATTAACACATTTACACATCAACACATACACATCAACATAACACACCAAGACATCAATATCAACACATCATCATAAACATATCAAAGCAGTAACATCAACACATCAAGACATTAATATCAACACATTAACAGCAACACATCAACATTAACACCAACGCATAAACAAGTCAACATCGACATCAAAACATCAAGACATCGACAAACGAACGTTCAAACTCATCACCATTAACACATCAACATTAACACATCAACACATCAACGACAAACAGCTAATCAATTAATTCTCCACAGTCGTAATCACCTCCGGCTGCGCCATTCACGCTCTGCTTCACTACAACCTATTCAACGTAATATTAACAGCACAACTCCTCCCCACTCTCTACATTCCCACCTCTCCCATAGTCACCACGTTGCGTGGTACTTCTCCTTAATAGTTTTCAATGGATGATTTTATTTAAAAAAAAATTAATTGTTTCTTCTCAATGGATAAATGGAAACGACATTTTTTGTTCGTTCAATAGAAAGCAGTGTTAGATTTTACACCTTGAAGGTTAGGAAGATGGTGGGAGGGGAGGGTTGGTGGGCTATATTAAGATTATATTATTATTGATTCTCTGATATATACGTTTATTTTTTATGTTCGCCTTTGTTGTTGTTTTTAATTTACATATTCTTTTTCTTTGTTATGCTGTAGGTGTTTTTTTTTTTTTAAGTTTTCATAATGTTATTAATAATATGAACAGTATAATATGGGCAAATATTATATATATAAAGTAGACTGTATGTGTGTTCAACCAATCATATTAGTTAATTTAAAGTCACCTGAACTGATTGTCTCATATTATACTATTGCGATTACACTTCGGTTACGTGTCATCGCTAGGTAAGTGGTTAACGTATCGGACAAATGGACCGCCATGCGGGCGACCCGGGTTCTACCCTCCAGTTAGTCTATACCTTTTTTGTACATTATATATCTTTTATTTCAATTAATATTACTTTTACAAAAAATATATTGTAAATCTAAGAGCAACACCGGGAAATTTAGCTTTTTCTTCAATAAAAAGACAGATAGATTTATATATACGTATATAACAATCAAATGCGATTTCTCATTCACAGTACATGTTCATTGTGCGCTTCTACAACACCACTATTTTAATTGCAGAAAGAAATGACTCACCAAAAATTTCTGGGATGTGTGGGGGCCCCTTTTTTTTTGTAGGGGCCCTTGTTCCATGGAACATGTGGAACCTGTCTAAATACGCCACTGTATATGTGTGTGTGTGTGTGTGTGTGAGTGCGAAATAGTGTATGTGTTTTTGATGGTGTTTTGAGATTTGAATTTCAATGACGAATGTGCTACAGAAACACGATCCTCGGTGTTTCGCAACCTGTGTGTGACATGTTGTGTGTTCTCGCGTGAGCACCATTATTAAACACACGGTGAGCGGTTTAGAAGCGAACGTGCAACACACGCGCGAACATAATATAACGCTATATGAAAAAGAAAGTTTGGGCCCACGAGGAGATTGGGGGGGCTGAGTGGAGTGTAGGGATGTAATATAATCTTATTAGTTTGTGGGGAAGTCGGCGAATTCAGGTCAAGGTCGCCCCCCCCCCCTTTCTTCCCTATAATATTGGTAGCCGGAATGACGTCACGGCCTTATCAGTTTAGTAGCAGACATTATGGACGCCGCTACCCCCCCTCCCCACCGCCTCAACCGTACCACCGGTTGCAGAGATTTTGACGTCATTTAGTTCCTCCCCCCCCCCCCACTTCCTTACCTTCTTGTTGCATCGATCGAGGTAAAACACACACACGAACTCTGTAGCCGTCTTTCTTTATCATAACTAGCATGCACACGCTTACACACACAGTCACGCACACACACTAACACACACACACGCACTGAAAACATTCCGTAGCTCTTTAACTATTGGAGTGGTTCCCGACATCTCCTCTTTTTAAGACATTCGCAGTTTTACACACACACACACACACAAATGAGCTGAAGCACTAATCTGATCTAATACAAGCTGTTTCACTATTGTGAGCTGTTTCACTAATCTGAGCTGTTTCACTAATCTGAGCTGTTGCACTAATCTTAGATATTTCCTTAATCTAAGCCGTTTCACTAATATGCACTGCTTCACTAATCTGAGCGGTTTTCTTTGAATCTTAGCTGTTTTACTATATATGAACTGTTTCACTCATCGGAGCTGTTTTGTGATGTTTCACTCAATACGGGGCTGTTTTACTAGATCCAGGGCTATTTCACTAAATCCAGGGCTATTTTTACTAATCTGAACAGTTTTGATAATATATGTTTCACGAAGGCAGACCTATATCGAAGGACATAATCCATAAAACTAGAACATCTAAAAACACTATCTTGAACATTCTAGTGAATAGTATTGTTCTCAGGTGTTTGTTTTTTTTATTATTAGTTTGCCTATATATTTTGTTCATGAAAAATGTTAGTGAGTTGGTGTGTGTGTCATTGTGTATTGTCTGTGTGTCTCTGTATGTCTTGGAGCTTGTGCCTGCGTGTGTGTGTGTCTTTGCATATGCGTGCGTGTATCAGCGTGTGTGTGTGTGTGCTTGTGTATGTTTATGTGTGATTATATTATTGTTTGTCTCTAATTGTGTATGTGTGTGTGTGTGTGTATAGTTTGAAGAGATTCCGTCAGTTCTATGAATAGTGAAGGAATAATAATAACCTAACATAAACGTCCATTACATACTCATACATATTTGAGTTAGTAGCTAGTCGAAGATATAATTTTTTTAGCAATATATTATGCAGTTGGTGAAGTGCGGTTGTCAAGCTCAGTGCTTCCCACACTAACAGCTTTGGATTTCCGGAAGCCACCCTCAGTTATAAACCAGAAGTGTTTTTTTTTTTCTGTGATCACGACATACTAGTGGATTGTATGGCCTGTACAATGCCCGGCTACCTTTACTCTAGCCCAACTAATTTCAGGTACCCGTTGGAGCTGGATAGACTCAGGGACACACTGCAACACCTCCAGACCCGGGGAAACAATTTTAGCCTTCACCAGGATTTGAACCCAGGATCGACGGTACGCCAGCTGAACGCACTACCGCTCGACCACTCTCTTCAAACTATACACACACACACAAATAGACAAACAATAATATAATCACACATAAACATACACAAGCACACACACACGCTGATACACGCACGCATATACAAAGACACACACACGCTGATACACGCACGCATATACAAAGACACACCCACGCTGATGCACGCACGCATATACAAAGACACACACACGTTTTCAAACATTTCCATGCCCGCCCATTTTAATTTTAAGCTTTAAAAAAACAAACAACAACAACTAGTAATTAGCCAATAATTTGTTTGAGTCTAATTAAATAATATCATATTTAATCGTATCCTTGTTGGGATGTTTTACAATTTAATAAAATATCAGCTATTGAATACGGGGGGGGGGGGGGGGGGGGGCGAGTTGTGGTTAAATGAGGAGGATAGGCCACATAGGTTGTTGTTGTCTTTTTGTACGTCTTGTTAACATCTTTTAATGTTATCAAACTAACTCACCAGAAACTTTTACACGTCGATTGCTTGTTTCAGTTGTTGTATTTTTTGTTAAATTAATAAATGAATCGAGATTGCAAATTGTACAATTGAATGGTGGTATTGAATGATAAAAAAACAGGAATTTCTGCACAATCAGGCTCTCCAGATTCTAAATTACGATATTTGCGGTATAAGTAGATTCATAGCCTTTTTTTAGAAACCATAAGTCTGGCATTCAAAAAGGTTCAAAAGGGGAGGGCAATAAACTGTTCCTTGTTTTATAAGTTTGGGGACCCCCTGCTCTTGGCCCTACTAATTGATTTATAAAGTGTGGTAGCCACGTTTTATGCAAAGACAATCTTGATTTGTTGAGAGGTGAATTTGTAACAAAACAGTGACATTTTCTTTACCAGTTTCCTGACTCATGCTGTGCGCGCCCTCTGGGTATGACTTACCACTCTGGGTACCTACCACCTGTTAGTGAAGTACTGGTCTAAAACAAGATTGTCATTATGACTTACCGCTCTGGGTATCTACCACCTGTTAGTGAAGTACTGGTCTAAAACAAGATTGTCATTATGTTATTATGTAGTCCATGAGTGAAAGCGAAAATTATTTTTTTTTAAATGAAAGAATTTCCGGATGTGACGCTGCGGAAGTAGCCCTGATGTCCCATTTGTGTGCCCCGCAAAGAATAAAACCAGACAACACTTTCTCACACCTTCTGCTTCAGTGTTCCATTCTGCTGTCCTTTGCTGTGTCATACTGGCAGCCCTGTTTCTCTGATGAACCGCGGGCTGTTGTTTGTAAGAATAGCTTTGGTCCCCCCCAAATTTTCCTCCATGGTGGCTCCCTGAGGCCCAGGCCTGGCTACGGTGCTTTTCTGTGGAGTGGGAACCATTGAAGGATGTGCTCTACATTTTGGAGTCCA
This sequence comes from Anisus vortex, assembly GCA_949126835.1. Lineage (NCBI taxonomy): Eukaryota > Metazoa > Mollusca > Gastropoda > Planorbidae > Anisus > Anisus vortex. The sequence goes on from OX421508.1 coordinate 27,519,828, forward strand.
GTTCCACAGGGGGCACTCTAGGGATGTGTGACTTAAGCCGATTCGGTGCTAGTGGTCGAATAGTCTGTTGGGTCTTGTCCTGAGTCGGAGTATGGTGGTCTGCTCGTATCTGGGAAGGTGCGGCCAGTCGTCTCCTGTTGGGGGATTGTGTTGTTCAGTCCATTCTCACGCCAAAAGTGTGTAATCTATTTATTTTTCGAAATAGTTGCATAAAGCTTGTGTTTCTGTCCCGAATAAATAACAACACATGAAAGTTTCTCGCCCGTTTGATTAATTGCCCAAGCGCTTTGATACTAAACTTGGTAAATGGAGAAATTATACTGGCACGTGACATCTAGCCTCCTCCATGTCTAGACATTTAAAAAAAAACAAAAACTTTTCAGAACTCAGCCAAAAAGTCGATAAAAATGGACGTTGTTGAACAACATTGTCGAATATCGACAATTTATGCGAGTCTTACATGTAGGTTCTTTACGGTAGAGTTGAAAACAAAAACAACTATGACGCAAAGATTATAGAGAATTATTTTTTCAGCCTTTTAGAACTTGTCCAGCGAGAAAAATTCTGGAGTGCCAAGAACTAAGCTAGAGAGCGGAAGAGCTTGTGGCAAATATAGAACTTATACACACAGAAATGTGCGGAGAAAAGGGTGCGTATATATATTAGTAAGATGCAAAAAAATTTCGAACCAAATTGACACGTCTTAATGAGCCCTGACCTTTTCAATAGGTCAGAGTTTATAGTGTTCATGGACTTCCGGTTTATTTCATTTAACATAAAACATCGTTTTGCTGGTGTTTGACATTTTATTTCAACCTCGACGGCCAGTTCTGGTTTTTTAGAAATATACAAAGGCTACAAGATTAGTAATAATGCGGAATCCGTTTTTAACATCAAAAGTGAGTAGGCCTATGCGATAATTAATACTCAAAGTTTCAGTGGCGTTGAGTTAAATTTTGCTTGATTTATAAAATAAAATAGTCAAGAGTAGCGGTTCTTGGTTATCAAGAAAAAAAAGTATGATCTATAGATACATAAAAAGACTAAACGAAAATTCTTTTGCATCAAGCAAGACGTTTGGGAATAAAAATAGGTGGTTCTTCACGTCTGACGTTCACAACCCATCGTTTTCTTTCGGCAACATCAATGCTGGGAGCTCTTTTGGGGCCATAAATACTTAGATAGATAGACCAATAGATAAATAGATGTATATGCCAAGATGCTAGATAGACAGAGAGGCAGACAGATAAATAGATAGATCGATTGATAGATAGATAGATAGATTAATAGATAGATAGATAGATAGATGCTAGATAGATAGATTGATAATATATTATATAGATCATAGAAAGATAGAAATGGGTGGATGACAAATACCAATAGTGAAACTCTGTCATCTGTTTGTAATTCTTGTTTGTGATGTTTTAAAATTGTACATGTAGTAAAATTGTGGACTCTTTCCTCGGTCCTAACGGGGTCTCCACAATAATATGAAGAAGAAGAAGATATATGGATGAATAGCCGTATAGATGTATGGATCAGAAAAAAAACCTTTAAATAATAAATCATTACGTCCGTATTGCAACACAAGGAAACTTAAAGACCAAGTGAAGAGCTTTTTATCAAAATTTAGATAACATTAGATTTTGATAGTAAATAGTGTATTCAGTATCTGAATGTTAATAAAAATCATTTAAACAAAATATCAATGATAACTTTTAAGTAATTAGTTCAATATTTGCACTTAAATGTGTGTGTTTTTTGGAGGACAAATCCAAATCTCGTAGCCATTTGAGATGATTTTATTTCCGGCAACATAGGAAAGTGACGTAAGAGAAAGAATTTAGACTAGGAAAAATGAATATTGTCACGTGTTTTGAATCTATTGCCACATGTTTTGAATCTTTTCACAGTTCTTATTTTTAACAAAATGGTTAAATATAGATTTATAGCGTCGAGTTTTGTTTCTTTGTTTTCTTTCTCAAACGTCACTGCCGTATGAGGCAATTCCAAATCTCGTTCCTTTGAGAAAAACCTCTTCACTTGGTCTTTAAAATCAAGGCCACCAGTTCCACTCGGTCATTTCGTTCTTGTAATCAACCGGCGCTCCGGATTGGTCGACATAAAAAGCTCACAGATTGCATAATTATCTCCCTGGAGATCGCTCAGTCAGTCACTGGCTGCTGGTACCGTTTGTAGTACCTCCAGCACTCACCAGTGAAGGGGGTGGTCGTGGGGATTGAGATGGGGAAGGGGGGGGGGGAATTAAGGGGAGAGGGCTTAAAAACGTCGAGCACAGACTTAGAAAGTTAGTGCAGCTGTTGTGTCAGAGTATTCATTTGGTGGGGGACAGGACTGGTTGTTACGGTTGTTGTTGTTGGTGTTGTTTTTTTACAAGCACATTCGCGACAACAGCACACACTGGTAGTCTGAACACGTAATGGCTTAGCCACCAAGCTGTTGCATGGCGTGTTGCTTCTCGTGTGTGTGTTTGTGTGTTGAGAAATGTGTGTGTGTGTAAGTGGTGTGTTGTGTATATTTGTTGAAGCATATGTTCCCCATTGCCTATTTGTGTAGTTGTTGCATACTCCTGAATGTATGATGTTGACTTATTAATGTTGTGTTGTTACAACTGAAATAATTATTCGTTAAGGTTCGTACACAATGTTGTTATTACCTTTTGTTACTATGTACTTTATTGTGATTTAATTACTATATCATTCACTCGTCATGGCGGCCATGGTGGCCGAGCGGCAGCGCGTTCGGCTGGCGTACCGAAGGTCCTGGGTACGAAACCTGGTGAAGGCTACGTTTTATTCCCTGGACTCGAGGGTGTCCCTGAGTCTACCCAGCTCTGATGGGTACCTGACATTAGTTAGGGTAAAGTAAAGGCGGCTGGACATTGGGCAGGCCACACATCCCATCGTATGCCGTGGCCACAGAAACTGGTGAACGCTGCTTACCCAGCCCTATAATCGTTTTGGTCCGAAAGGGTACTTTACTTTTTTTTATGAAAGAATTGAGGTCATGTGAGTATTTTCGCTCGAGTGAGTACGCATGTGTGTGAGTGCGCATGTGTGTGAGTGCGCATGTGTGTGAGTGCGCATGTGTGTGAGTGCGCATGTGTGTGAGTGCGCATGTGTGTGAGTGCGCATGTGTGTGAGTGCGCATGTGTGTGAGTGCGCATGTGTGTGAGTGTGCATGACTGTGTCTGTTTGTGTAAGATGTGTCGTCGTCAGGATCCGATAATGTTTACAAGGCTCTCCATATTTTCCTCCACAGATTGACCCGCCGTCCGACAACTGACCGTCGTCTCTCCCTGCCCCTCACGACACACTTCTTAACCCCCTTGGTTAGCACTCAACAGGCTCAAGACACCGGCTCCTCTTCTGATTGGATTACCTAGCAAGACGAAGGGAGGAGAGGCCATAGAACAACAACCCCCTGTATTCTCCTCTTCTTTGTCCCTTGTTTTTTTTAACACCCCGCTCCCTCCATCCACCCATCCACCGCCCCCCCCCTCTTGGTTTTAACTAGAGTTGGTCATCTGCCGGCCATATTTAGACCAAAAGGGGGATTACAGGGACAAGACCAACCGAAGCCGTTAACCACATTCCATCCCCAACCCCGTCTTCAAGTCCTTAAAACCCCAACAACAACCAAAAAAACAACAACCCACAACAGAAATTTCTCACCATCTAAAAGCTCATGGGTCATGAACGTAAAGACGATCCATTAAGGTTGGAGTTCTACAAAAAAAACAAGGCGAACGGCCAAAGTGTAAACCACGCCCTCTAGTAGATGAATCAAACAGAGGTACCTGATCCACGGAATCTATAGATAGACGCAACTACAACAGCACACAAAAAAAAGTAAGAGAAAATTTGTGATTATTAAAATTAATCTATTCATTAATTTCGACTTAAAATGTTGATCTTCCGCCATTTTGTTTAATTTTTCTTATTTGAATAGCCCGCGCTTGATTGGTTTGCAGTCAGTTTTTTAGTTTGTTTGGAGAAGAAGAAAACATATACAGGAACACGGGGGCCGTCAGGACACGAAGAGCCAAGAGTAAAGTAGTAATAATACATAAGGCATTAAACTCTAATTTAGAAATACAACCCAATAACAACCTGTTGCGAAGTACCGATAAACATAAAGACAAAAACACTTTCCTTATCCCTTATGCGAGAACAAATGCATATAAGTACTCTTTCTTCCCGAGTGGCGTTCGTGCATGGAATGGGTTGCCTGAGCAAACCAGGAAAACCAGTAACTTAGCATCATTTAAAACAGTAATCAAAATGCAAGAGTAGACTCGGACCACGGATGAGCGTATGATGCAATAATCTTCTTTATAGAAGGAGCGTCTGTAATGTATACGATAACATAAGAAGTTAGTTGGGCTTTTTCAGAAGTACATCGAGGCACTCAAAGCGATGGACTTATTATTTCATACATATCAAAATCAAGCCTAACTGGTTTACTACAACTTTCTTAGATGTAGATCTTTTTTTTTTAACTTGGGGGATATTGGCGATTATAAATTAAATTAAAATGCAGCAAGTTAAATTTTAAACATTAAAAATAAGAGGAATCAGTAATGTACCTATTTGCGGACAAATTCTTGAAGGAAGTTGCTTAGGAAAGTCATCTACTTTTCTCAACTGCTGGGCGTTCGCTCTTTTACTTTTAGCTTTTGGTTTAACTTACACATGTGAACAGACTTGATCTCACATGATAGCTGTGTTAAGCATACAAAGATGTCACATACACTGGACCGCTCATTAATTGATACAGACTAATTATATTTAAAATAGTTTCTATGCTCATCTTCTTCAATTGAACATAAATATAAGTGATTCTTAAATAAGTTGATTGATATTAGACCATTGATTTAATAAATATAATAGATTTATTTAATAGCTCTATATTATGTAATTTCTGTAATTATTAATGTTTAAAATATAAACTCCTTAAATGGACAAACAATTGAAATCGTGTAATAAATGTAATAAATGTCTCGTAATGAAAACAATAATGTTGGATTTATATAAAGAAATAATAATTAGTCAGTAATATTTGTTATACTACAAAACATAACTCGTTTGGCATCACTATTGAATCAAATGTGGAAAGTTTTTTCAATTAAAGGGAGATAATTAACCCCTGTTTTTCTTCGCTAAAATTTATAATATGTTTCTTTTCTTTTTATTAAAAAAAAATGGCTTACAATTAAAAACTTTAAAATGATTAAACTGTATACATTTTTTTGAAAATTATATAAATATTATATGACTAAAGAAATTATTTGTATATTTTTAAACATTACATTAACTACCCAGTTTGTATGATTACTACGTAATCTATTCCACTTTATTAATGATCAGGCATTGGTACTGGAATAGGTAAAATATAATATTGGACATCTCAGTTAAACTGAGATCAAATACAATTAATATTAGCAGATGCTAGATCTAGTGATGGGCCAAACGGTTCACCATACTGATCGCCGCTCATCAGAGCGCTCACTAAAAAATCCGGATTCGTTTCACAGATCGACGGATCACTTAGTAATTCCCCCCCCCCCCCCCCTTTATCTTTTGACATGTTGGCTGTCAAGGAAAGATAAATACAACTTGGAGGCCTTGTTAAAACGCCGTTTTTTTATTTTTATACTCAAAACTATTTTCCCATTAACAAATATACATAAAAAAAGAAAAATATATTCTCAATTGTCTAAAATAATTATAATTTAACTATTTTTTCAATTTAAGCTATAATTCATATTTTTCACCTAAGTAAAATTAAAAGGGTAAATGTAAAATACTGTAATCATATTGGCTACTTATAATTTACAAATAGTATCATCAACAATATTTACAATTGGTAGCATATAAGTGACCACTCGCAGTCGTCACAAACGCTACGTTTACTAATTCACTAACAAATCTTTATTTACAAGTGCACCGAAGATTCTACTGATACACACAGACACAAGCGAATGCATGCAAGTAATCGAGATTCGACCGAGATTTTAATTTTTGAAATATTTTTAACTTTTCGTTCACACGCTTTCAATTAATGAACTTTCTTTTCAGCTTTTGACTCATTGATGCAAATGAAGAGATAACCTTATTAACCCTTCCCGTACCGACCTACTTCTATCTATGCTGCCTTCAGTTCCGCTATATACGCGCCCGGGACTGTAAGGGTTAACAGTTCTATTTGCCCAATGTTTATATCTATAGTCAAAACAGTTATTAGTGTACATTACCGTTTGTTAATGTTAATAATAGCTCCACGAACTTGTATGCACGACGGTGAAATGAATTTCTCACTAGTATTTTATTTAACTATATACATGTTTTTTTTTTCTTCTGTTTCTAAACATTATTATAACACTTTCATTATGTCATTTAAATTGTTTCACATCTATTTTTACGACAGCCTCTTCTTCATAAGAAATCCCCAAGTTGAGTTATCAATTCTTATTACAAAGTCGTTATTTCAGTGGTCATCTATGCACTGTCATATATACCGCAATAGATAAGTTTATTATCTCACTGGTCAAGTCGCTTGATATGCTTTTCAAGTATTAATTCAATAACAATATTAAATGACAAGCCAGCTTTTATTATCTTTTGTAGATAATTATTAAGTAGTAGATGACTGTAGAATAATGAGTACCGAATTGTAGACTGTATTCAGTTGATGAAATATTTATTTATTATGTTGTCTTGTAGTTATTATAATTACTGCTTCAATTGGTAGTATCATTATTAGTTCATTTTGATATTAGTTTAGTGTGGTCTAGGTTGATCCTGATTCAAAATATCCCCTGGCAATCTTCATAACATTGATTAGAGTTTATATGATTTATTCAGGTGTATATTAAAATTTATGTTTGCTCAATATACACAATAAGTATCGTGTTGCTATTGTGTAGTGTTGGCAATTACTATTGCAGTATAAATAAAACACACACAATACTGGAACGTGAAGAACTGATATAAATCGAGTTTTGTAAAATAAACGAATTATTGGTTTAATCACAGAATCATCAATTGAAAATCCGAATGATATTTACACAAGTGGTTAAGAATAGCACATGTTCCATAGAATGAATAAAACATATATTCAATGGGTTATGAATGATATTTAAACTACTTGTAAAACAATATTGAATCCTTTATAGTATAAATCTGTAGGAATTTTATCTCAGAGCATAGGCTACGTGTTTACTTGTCCAGAGCTGCCAAAGAACTGACGAAACTTTCTACTGATTCGATAGGGTCTATCATATTGGTCGATACGATACCATAACCGAATACAAGGGAGTACATTACATTATAAAATAAAATACTAGCGTGCGATGGAATATCCGAATATGACCACTAGCAACATCGGCCATGTTGTCCGGTACAGTAGCTGGGAAAAACCAACGGCCATGTTGTCCGGTATTGTAGCTGGAAAAACCCAGTCTTGGCTTATGAAATAATTTCTATCATTACTACTGCAATTCCTATGAGCGATTAGTATCCATTTAATTATGGTACAATGTATAAATTTACGTTTCATAACACTATATATATAAATAAAGTGGACTGCGTGTGTGTTCAACAAATGATATTGGTTATTTTAAAGACATGTGGCCTTATTGTCTCATATTGTACTTTTGTGATTTCACTGCGGACATGTGTCTTCGCTAGCTAAGTGGTTAACGTATCGGACTGTCATGCAGGCGACCCGTTTTTCAGTTCTCCAGTTAGTCTATACCTGTTTTTTTTTCTGAAATTGTTTTTATTAAATTACTTTCCTAAAAGTCTCCAGTAAAAAATAATATTTTTGTTAATGATTAGATTTATAGTTTTTTGTTCATTGTAGTTCACACAAAAAAAATCTGTAGCTTGTACAGCCCTGTTTTTTTTTCATTCAAGCAACGCCGGGCAATTTAGCTTGTAAAATCATATAAGATCGTTCTAATTTCTTTAATCGTTTCTTTGAAGTCACACGAAAAGTAAGTCAATCGATTCTTCTCAAGAACTATATCTGCATTTTTTAAATATTTATTTGAAGAGAACTTTTTTTTCATAGAGGTTCATTGAATTGAATAACATGTTTTAAATCATACAGAGCAGTGGTTCCCAACCTTCCTAATGCCGCGACCCTTTAATACAGCTCCTCAACCATAACCATAAAATTATTTTCTACGCTACCCTATAATTGCGATTTGCTACTGTTAGGAATTGTAATGCAAATATCGGATAAGTAGGATGTGTTTTCATTGTTACAAATTAAAAGCATTGTGAGTAATCACGAAAAAAAAAATTCTAATTAGATCGATGAATTTCGAAATATTCATTCTTATTACAACACGAACTTCAGGGCGAAGATTGACATTGCTCCTTTTCTCGCCAGATCAGAAATTCGCTTGGCTGTCTTTGCAAGAGCACAAAGAAAGATCATAATACACTACAAGTCTACTTTTGTATTTAGAATTAACAACCAACATAAAATTTTAGTGAATTGAATAACATGTTTTCGATCATATAGAATAGAGTATATTAATCAAGTGATATACCTTCTTTTTGCTTATTAATGCCTTGGTGAAATTTCAAGTTCATTGCATCATTGAGCAGTCTTTAGTTCTCTTCATTCAGATCCAGCAATATGGAGTTCCAGGAGAAAATAACTCCGGCGATACTTTCACTATATTCCTACGGAAGCATCTAGGGGGCGTTTCATATTCAAGGTCACCAGCCACTCCCTCCCGTTAGATTTACTTCCGGGGCGCTTAATCTCGTTATCCGCCAGAGAGAGAGAGAGGGTTTTTAGGGTACGGGTAATCGTGTCCGAGTGAGGAATTCAATGGACGTTAATTCTAGGACTTTCTATTCATCGAAAGTCTGGCATTGGCAGTCCAATAGGCCCGTGTCGGCCAACTTTAATTCCGTCTCACACACACCAACACATACACAGAGATATGGACCAATATAAACCAACCACACAGGTTGCGTAATCAACCACGAGTCTTGGTTCTCTCAAAGACCATAATAAGATGGACCGCTTGCTCTATTTTTAGAGCATATAAGCTTACGTTCTTTTTTCAGTGCGCATCCAAAAACGCTGTCTTAAATGACCTCTACGATCCTACGTTTGCCTAAATTTATCCGCTGTATGGAACTTTCGATTTAAATTTTTCATTAAGAAAAAATAGCTATTAAATAAAACGGAAGTGTACAGTACAAAAGTGAATCGGGAATTCGAAAAGTCATTCTAGTCATCAAATAAATGAAATATTAAAGCAAGCGGTCCATCTTATTATAGTATTTGATTCTCTAAACGGCTCAGGAACTTATGATGGTACAAACATTTTGGCGAGGGTATGTCTTAAAATTGATAGTAGCTAGAACTAAAGTAGAACTTCTCTTATATATTACAGACGCTCCTTCTATAAAGAATATTACGGCGTCCTACGCTTATCCGTGGTCTGAATCTAGGCTTGCGTGTTTTATTAGTTTTTTAAATTATTTTAAGTGACTGGTTTTTCTAGTTTGTTAAAGCAACCCATTCCAGGCTCGGATGTGTTTTTATCCTTATGTTTATATGAGCATTGCAACATGTTGTATTTATAAATTAGAGTTGAATGCCTTATGTATTATTACTACTTAAATCTATTTCATCCTCATTGTCAGAAGTGTTGTCAAAACGAACTATTTCAGTGTTAGAATAATTGATAAATCAGTCATAAGACTGTAATTCCCTAGCTTTAATCTAAAAAAAAAACATTCAAAAACCCAAGAAATTGATCCAACTTTAACAGTGAGAAAAAATTAATAATTGTAATTGTTTTTTAAATAACGAAACTGACTATATTCCTACTTTTTTGTAAAGTCGTTACACCACGTGACCGACGGCGGAAAGACCTGATGGAGTCTGGAAAGAGATTTGCGGTGATGTCGAAAGGGGGGAAGGTTGCACAGATAGAGAGAGAAAAAGGCTCTTTGTTTCTATAAATAGCTACCCCTATTCCAACTTGTCCACGCGAAAAACCCATAAAATAAAAAGTGTTAACAGGAGTTTTTCGTTCTGGTGTCCCAACGAATAATGTCCCAGAGTTCATTGAGTTTTTGTTTAAAAATAGAAACATTTCAGGTGCAACAGAACATACTGTTCCCCGGAAGTAAGTGTCACATCGCGTACATCCAAGATGGCGATTTAAAGTTGTCATTAGTTGTTTTTTTTTGTTTTTGTATTTTTCGCCCGCATTTTTAGGTGGCGCGTGTGTGTCTCGCATTTGAAAATTGGGTTTGTCCATAGATAGATTCAACAGCCCCCCCCCCCTCCCCTCGCCTGGTGGATGCTTTTCGGTTTCTAACAATAGATTATTGACATAGTCTCCGAACTGAATAACAAAAAAGTGTACTATTGTAATTAGCCTTGCGCTAATTCGCTAAATAAACAACAAAAAAGATGGCGATCACTGACCTATATACGACACAGCGATCAATATCCAAAATGAGTCAGATGTAAAACATAAAACACAAAAAAACACAAAAAACAACACTAAACTACCAGTAAAATTGAAGATCGCGAATTTTCATGCGAAATTTCGAACCGTGACTAAAATTGTTGATCTCCCGCCATTTTGTTTAATTTTCTTATTTGAATAGCCAGATTGATTGCGTACTTCTGCTTCGTGTCTGCGGTCTGGCGATAACGCTTCAGACTGCCAATCTAAAGGTTCCAGGTCCGATTCTGGAGTGTTAAACAAAATCTACCCCTTCTCTTGTATGCAGGCTACCTAATATTTTTGTAAGAGTATTGTAACGGCGGCTTTGGGAATTGTGCTGGCCACACAATCCCACTGTTTTACCGTGGTCACGGAACATACACAATTCAAGAAAAAGAATCTAGTTCTTTTCAAACGTCTGCTGGTAAATATTGCACCTTCTTCTTCCATTAACAAGTCCGCAGAGCTGTTTGCTCTCTTGCAATCGCTGCCAGACTAACATCTTTACAAATATTGAGCCTTAAATTGTATGTGTTGTACAGTAGTTGAACTACTATAAATAGGGAGGAGGGTTAAGGGAAGGTCTACACAAACAGACAGATAGAAAGATAGACCGATAGATTGATTGGTAGATAAATAGGTAGGTAGATAGTTAGAAAAAAAAAGAAAGAAAATTGACAAAAATAGTTCATTTGTTGTCAAGTAAAATTTCAATCTAAGAAAATCAATAATTTCAACACAACAACTGACTCGTATGTTAGATTCTTAATAAATGATAGCAATTATTCTGTATAAAATTGCGCCAATTTCAAATCCCGTCCCATGCGCCATTTTCCCCCCGGTTAAAAGTATTATGTAACGTACACAATTAAATACAAGGCGTGTGACATCATCTGTTCATTCTGGATAGTGTTGCCCACAGGTGTCAAACTCTTGGCCCAAGGGCCACATCCGGCCCGACGTACACTTATATCCGGTACCCCGAGGGAATTCGTTTTATTAATTATATGAAGGTTTTAATCCTCTACTGATAAATGAATTGAGAAGAAAAATGGATGGGCTACAAGAACGTAACATTATGCATGCATGTGATGAAATAGCTAGCTAGTTAGGTAGGCCAGTAGGTCGGTAGGTGGGTATGTAGATATGTAGGTAGGTATGTAAATAGGTGGTTAAGTAGGTAGATTGATAGATTGGTAGGTAAGTAGGTAAGTAGGCAGTTTGATAGGTAGGTATATATATGTAGATAGATAGTTAGGTAGGTAGGTAGGAAAGTAGATGTTAGCTATGTAGGTAGGTGGTTGGGTAGGTACTAGGTAGGTAGGTAAGTCTGTAGGAAGGTAGGTATGTTGTCAGATAAAGTTACAAATCTAACAAAACTTCAAATCTAGGAAGACAGGCAGGTGAACAGATAGAGTCCCAAATCTCACATTCTATTCTTTTTTTTCTTTCAGGACGTTATACTTACTCACCCGGAGGTCAAATTAACCTATATGGCGGATCAAGGTCAAGGTAACTATGTCAGGCGTGCACACCAGACGGAAACCAGGAGAGAGCGGCATCTCGGTCAGGTACACACCCTGCGCTAAGTCGGAGCTCCAGGCTGACGGCGCCGACGAGGAAGAAGACCTCGAACATGAGGAGATAACCATCGTCGAAGACGATTCCAGGAGCGGAGACGATACCTGCACAGACAGCGGAGGCACTGCCGGCGGGCTCTTCCGCCTGAACCGCGTGGGCGCGGAGCAGAGCAGGAGGCTAGCCTGCGGGGACCGCGCGGGCGGCGAGGTGGGCCACTTTTACAACGAGCACTGCAACGACATCGACGAGGATGAAGAGCAACAAGGAGTGAGGGATTGCCCATTTTCGGGCAGAGCATCAGCGGAAGCGCTTTCGTCCAACGCCGCCTCCGCCGGGGCGCCGTTGTTTCTAACGCGCTTCCAGTCCCAGCACTCGCCCACTTCTGGCGTGACCGCCAACGGGCCGAGGAATCTGCCGCCTGGGTCCATATTCGCGGCCCAGTCGACTTCCACAGATCGTGTAAAGCTCATTGGAGAGCGGTCAGTATATCTTTTTCATTTTGTCCATTTTTTTTTTTGTTAGTCAAAATTAGTCAAAAACTCTTGCTCCTAGAGAGCGTGTTGGTCAATATATTAGCTATTAAATGGGTGTTTATATGTTGCTTTTTGGGTGGGAAAAGATGAGAAAAAAAGGGGGGGGATTACAAACCTCGTAGATATTTGAGAAGTTTCATTTCCGGCAACAAGGGTACATTACATCATTAATTGGCAACTCAAGTAGGAATAAATCATATTACTCTTATGACCTGCGTTTTGAATCTTTGCCTCATTTAAAAATAATGGTTAAATATTATAGGTTTAGTGGGTCTATTTATTTTCTTGCAAAACGTCACTTCGGTATGAAGGAATTTTTAAATCTGGTTAATTTGAGAACAAACCTCTTCGGTTGGCCTTTTGAATCGTTTTGTGTTGTTGTTTTTTTGTTTGTTTGTTTGTTTTTGTCTGGGTTTTCTTGGTGCATTTAATTTCAAATCTACTTAAGAGTCATCAACATTTTGTTATCAGAGCAGTTACTAGATAAGAGGGCTAGGATTTTTGTTTCTTGGGGTGGGGGGGGGACTGGAGGGTGTGCTGGCCACACAACTCCCTATATGCATTTGCCACAGAGATTTGAGAAAAGGGTTTTCTTATCCTTTACAAAAATTGATTTATTGGTATTGATACATTTTTCAGATAATCTATCAAATTTCTGAATGTGTAGCTTTATATCTTTACCAGTATTCAAGGGGGGGGGGGGGGGGGGGGGCTAAGCCAAACCTGGAATTTTTGACAAATATTTTTTTCAACATTTGTTTTTACAAATATGTACTAAATTGCTAAAAAATTTGGTAAATGTTTGTCACGTAAAAGTTTAGCCCCCCCCCCCTTTTTTCTCCCTCCCCGCCCTAGGAAAAAAATCTGGCTTCACCCCTGCTGGCATTACTGGATTTGTGACTAGACCATCTGTTTTGTACACAAGATTCCCCACTGGGTTTGAGCGGTTCGGCTTGATTGTCTATTGTAGAACATGGCTCTTTTTTTGAAGTTTGCGTTCTGTACGTAGGTATGTGGTGGTGTAGTGGGTTGGGGGCGGGTGGTACGGAGATAGGCGGAATCGTACGCGTTGAGTAGTGAGCTTAAATTTTAGAAAAAAACTCATTTTTTTCTCTTATCACAATTTCATTTACATTTTTTGTTTTCAAGATTTACTTATATAAAAAGAAAGATTTTAAATGATATTCGATTTTTTTTGTTGCTTTCATGACTTGATGAGTTGACTTATTCCATGTACAAAACGCCAATCGTGATACCAAAAAAAGAGAATATGTAGGCATTCTGATAATACGAAAGTATTTTTTTTAATATCGTTCTCTTTCTCATTATTTTATACAAATTTATCGCGTAGTGTTTTGAGGAATTGGGATTCACGTATAATGCTTCTTTTAATTTATTTTTTTTCGAACTTGGGTAGTAGGAATTCACCACTGTGTGTTGTCCATTAGTTTGCGTGACGCCAAAAAAAACTTTCTAACAGTGTAGTGCAGAGGTCGTCGGCAACAACCTTTTGATAATATTGTGCCAAATTGGGATCTATATATATATACTCCAGTCAGCGTGCCCACAGCCTGAAAGTCATCTTGCTATAGCATCTTGTAGAAGAGATTTGATTTGCCTCAATGGGAGTCCCGGTTCTTAAGTCAAGTGCCTACGGATGTAAGGGGTTGGATTGGTTGGATCAAGACGGAAGGAACACCAAGACCCTGTCCCGAGATATAGGCATGATGCGGCACTCCGACAAGGCGTGTCGCGTAACAAAAAGTACGGTGTACGCAGCCACATACACTACTCCGCATCTCACCACCTGCAGACTTGCCCCCCCCCTATCGGTTCAACAGCTCGCTCGTATTCCAGCCATGTCGTCCGTGAGCACATATTCCAGACTATATGCCTCTGGACCTCCATGCACCAGGCGCGGCGAATCGGTTGTTGCTCACATTCCTTCCTCCCCGCCGAGTGCACTGAAAGCTCGAAAGCGCAGTATGGGCTGTCCCCCATGCGTTAGCTATACACTTAGAGGATAAGAAAATATCTGTTTGTCTACTTCTTAAACTTTGGCAGCTGCCCTACTCCGACCCACCCACTAGTTAAGCTACTGATGTTGCAAATATATATTAAAACAACAGTGGCATCGTAAATGCACGTGTCAAAAGAAAATTATAAAATATCGATGAATAATAGTATTGACAGTAAAAGTTATCAGTGGTTCCCAAATAGTGGCGCCCTTTCTGAAGTAAATATAAAGTATGACTGCTTACACTGTCACAATAGTTACGTCCTGAGCATAAGAGCCGGAACGCAATCATAGTATGGTGATGGTGGGAGAGGGGGAGGGTTAATGCTAAGCGTAT